>CM076573.1:14022390-14656420 GCA_034641835.2 Pinus albicaulis
ACAACATAAAACCACTTTTAGACCTCAGGATCTAGCCCTCCTGGGTCCAGAGATGGATCTCTCTATGATTGCTAAAGGTAATGTCTTTGAAGGTCAAAGGTTTAAGATATTATGCTATTTATAAGGCTCGGAGTTTGTTTGTTTGATTGTTTGTTTGGTTGCTGGTTATCAGGAAAGAAGGGTTCAAAATAAGAGAAGGCTGAGCAAAGAGGATTTAGGCAGAGGTGAAGTATTCCAGGGAGCATTCAAAACCATTAGGAAATGGAGTTAGGAAAGGGTTTACTTGCTATTCAATGTGCAGGCTTTCAGTTGGGCTAGTCATCTAAAGCATTGGATCTTAAAGGATGATAGTGTGGCATGGAATGGTAAGAGAGGAGGAAACAATAAAGATTTTAGCACACAAAGTTAAAGACCTGAGATCAGAGAGAGACTTTGAACTCTCAATGCTTTGGCCTCCAGCTTGAGGGATCTTAGAAAGGTTCAATCAATTGAAAAGGATCCTAGTGAGATAGAAACAAGGTTCTAAACCACCCAGTGTTCCCAATTATTTCAATTAAATCCTAACAAGAACATCTAAGAATAGATTTATTTAATTCATACATCAGCTAGCAGGCGATAACATCCACTACACTGGTTAAATTAACTGAATTCAACTCTTAGACAACACATTTAGTAGAAAACATCAAAGGCAAGGAGAGCAGAAACATAGGGTACCTAACAAGGGTAAATCCTCTGCCATATTTCTGATGCAAGCCAATAGAAATGAAATGAAACGGAATGTAAATTAAACACAAATACAGAGATAGAAAAACATCACCGCTGCTTTAGATCAGGATCCAAAGAAATGTGCTTGTCATATTAAAAAGCAACACCAGTCAAGTACAACATTGCCAATAGCTAGATACTCAGTCTGAAAACATCTTCCTCAACCTATCTTACAACTTTACATAGAGACTATGTCTCAAAAGAAACAGCTTGCAAATCTCTGATAACTGATCAACAACCTTTACAATGAGTTTATTCATGAATTTATAGCTGAAGTGGAGTAGAGAAGGTAGGTGAAACACTAAATGAAGCATTAAAATCAGAAAAGAAAGAGAGCCAAAGCCCATTCTGTTTAAACCCTGTGCATTTATCTCTGGCACTATTTTGATGCAAGAGTGGTCTTCTCCAGGCTTCCATTTACTCCGGGCATGTCTCTGATGTACTCTGCTGCAGCAATCTGTAGTACTTCTAGTGAATAAACAAAAAGGTAAATAAATGATGCTAGGGTCTGCCATACTGTAAATAAAATGCTCTGATAGCATCAGGACTGTTTTCAGGGCCGCAAATCTCCCTAGAGCACGGTATAGAATACAGATGGTATGGGCAACTTGTCCTTAGACGGAAGAACATTCTACTGATGTCAAAACCCTGCTATTATGGTTTTTTGTGCACTGGACCTTCTGAGCGATCCACGGGGTCTTTGACTCTGGTACCTTGCCTTTTAAACACTGGATTAAGGCTTAAGATCTTCAACAATGTGCCTTAGACCTTTAATTCTCTCACTGATACTCCTTGCCACTTTGAGCTGTCTCTGTCAGCGAAAAACTGAGCTTTAATGGCGCCGGAGAGGTTTTGCAGAGTTCTAACTCTGTCCTTTAATGAAATTTATGTTGCAGACACCTTTCAAACATTTTCATGTAATACCAGGCTCTGAATTTAGCCTCCTCTGTGCATTATTCCATTAAAATAGTGCGTACGGATCATGGCGGTTATCCGCCTGTCTGTAACCTTGAAAAACACGCAAACATATTAAGAAAACCATGCATGGGGGTGGTGGATGCAACATGGATGCCGAGAGTGGCCGTGCAGAGTGGTGAGATGGCAGAATAGTGCAGGATCCTAGTGGAAAATGCAGCATAACAGTGGAACATGGTCTGGTGAACGTGGGCGGAGCGCAACCAATTTTTAATGCAAAACCTTTGAAATTGACCTTTGAATGGAATATATAAAGGGACGGGTGACAATGCGAAAAAAACACGTGGACAGATGACGTTGCGGGACAGGGTTAATGCCGAGCACACATTAAATCTAGACCGTCCGATCGCAGGAGGAGATCGACGGTTGAGGACGCATCGGAGGGCGACGGATGGTGGGACAGGAGTATGGTTGCCTTGGGTTAATTTCCGCGCATCTTCAAGGTGCAATGACCGTTGGATGGAGGGCTTTAGATTGGACAGTTGATATGCATATCGCGCCCGGTTTTGTGCCGAACGATAACACGTGATGGGTGGGCGGTTTTCAAACAGTGCCGCTGCCACGCATCGTTTGATGAGTGGAATCACTCCGAAATGAAAATTACCACCCAACCTCAAAACGCGGTGCGATGGAAACCGGTGGTTTATGAACAGTGCACATTGTGGGGACCACCAAGCGGAGGGTGAAATATGGACCATTGTATCGGCGGGTTGATCGGACGGTTGATAATGCAATAGGGAAATGAAAAGGGTGGGGACCATGGCGCGGCGCTGATCTGCGAAGACCATCCGATCTAAACAGATCAATGGCTAATAATGCGCCCGATACCGATTTGCAATAACCGCCTTTCGGATTAGCGTCAGGTTCTAGCGCCAGGCCACATGGGGGGAAATATAGTTCAGGGGCTGGCCGAAAAGCGGCGTGGCCCTATTATATGGAAAAGTGGGTTTTTGGCCCATTTTTAGCGTGTTTCAAGGCCGGGAAAGGGTAACGACAGAGGAAAAAAAAGGGGAATTAGACCAAATAAGGGGTGAATGTAGGATTTAAGGGGATCTTGGGAGGATTTAGAGGGTAAAAGGGGGACTTTGAAAAAAGGGAAAAAAGGGTTAAAATGGGATATTTCTGCAGGGATACAAGGGGAAATGTAGACCTTTCTGGAGCACACTTTTTTACAATCAGTGAGGCCCTTTAAACTAGGAACAACAGTGGGAGTCTATCTAAGGCAAAGGCACAGGATGCTTCAAGGATGATGTGTCTTCAGGGGAGATCATTCCTTCAAGGCTCAAAAATAATTTAGCCCCTTACTTTGCTTGTCAAAAATTTATAGGGGGCTAACAGAAAGAATAAATGGCTGAAATGACTCTTGCATAGAGTCCTTTGGCTTCCCCAACTCCACATAGCTCTTGCATTCTATAAAATTCTGATGTAGCTCTCATCCAAGGCCTTCCCATTCAAAACATCTCATGAGAGTGTTGTAGATCTTCATAGAATAGGTAGGGCTGAAACAAAATTCCTTGAAGGCCCTTTGTAGCATCTCCTCTTTGAGCTTGGAGGCTCTAGGCAAGAAGATCCTATAATAGTGATAGATGACTCCCTCATGGATTAGATAACCCTCTCCATGCACTTGGCCATCAAGCATCATACAAGTGTAGAGATCCTTGGAGTAATCCACCAACAGTTGGGATCTCCAATATAGATCTACACTCCCCAACAAGGACAATGCTGATTATGCATCAATAAGATTGCCTACCATGTTACTAATGTCTTCTTTGACATTTCTTATGCAAAAGGTACAAGTAGGAAGGACATACCTCCCCTTTTCCTCCTCCAACAGTGCAAAATCAGAAATGTCAGATGGTGAGGATGATGAGAGAGGATAATTCCCCTCCTCCTGGTGCTTGCTCAAGCCTACCAGTGCTGTTGCTGTGTCTCTTAATGCTCCCTTCCCTCCTGGATCTGATTTTGGAGCATCAAGTAGTGAGATATCTCCCACTAAAACTGAATCTGGTGGCCTCCCTGGTGGTTTTCCACTAGATGAGAATATCCCTTGCAAGAATCTCATGAACATGAGAGAAGGGACAGTGAGATCCTTGCTTCCACTGTGCAAATCCATCTCTGTTTTCTGTGTGGAAGTGTTAGGTGTGGGGTAAGAATGCATGCCTCTAATCATGTGAGGTGTACCACTCTTCTTGTCCATCCATTCCATTTTCAAAGCCTCCCAATTAGTGGTGAATTTTCCTAATGTAATCAACCATTAAACACCCAAAATAACATTGGTGTCTGGTATGTCAACTACAAAGAAGTGATCCACCAAAGTGTAGGATCTCATGGTGAATGTAAGTGATGGAACATAATGCATGCATTGCATTGTTCTATCTCCCGGGACTAGAACAGAAAATCCCTCAAAGGTATCAGTGGGTATGGCCCTCTTTTGCACAAGGTGAGCATCAATAAAGTTAGGGGTATCCCCATTGTCAATAAGAACAGATTTCCTCTGATTCATGATTGAACCATGAATTCTTAGGGTCAAGTACTTAGGTACTCCCCTCAAAGATGCAAGAGTTCCTCCAATAGGAGCAAAATATTCACTCCCATCTCCTGATGGTGATGGATCTCCCTCAACCTTGTCAGCACTGTGACCCCTCCTTGGTTCTTCATCTTCTTCTTCCTCCTCAACATCTGAGAAGACTTCTATGTAGTGTGCTTTCCCAGCAGCACATATATGTCCCGGTGCCCATGATTCTTGGCAAGTGAAACATAACCTCTTCTTCCTCAGCTCCCTCCAGACTTCAATATCAAGAGGCTTCTTGACTGAGCTTTCCTTGGAAGGAGAAACTTTCTCTTCCTTCCCCTTAGAAAGGTAAGAGGGCTTGTTCTGGAAAGTTGCCTTTGATTTTGGCAAGGCATCTTGAAGGTCTCTAGCCCTCTCAATGGCATCATGCAATGTGATAGGCTTGGTGGATTTCACCAACCCATGCAAAGGTTCATCCAAGCCAGCGATGAACATGTACACCCTCCTTGCTGCAGATAGATCAGGAACCATAACAGATGATCTCACAAATTCAGAGATGTAAGATTCTGGATTACCTGAATGCTTCAACTTTGCAAGGCTCATGAAAGGTGCTTATGGATCCTTTCTTATAAACCTCTCCACCAGTCTTCTAGTGAATTCAGAATAGGCAGTTACATTGGCATGGCCCAATGTAGACAACCCATGGAACCACCAGTTGTGTGCTTCACCTTCAAAGTCAGCACTGTAATCTTGATGGCTTCCATCTCAGGGACTTTATTCAATTGTAAATAGATATCCAACTTTTCTACCCATGCCTTGGCAGAACTAGTGGATGACCCATTAAACTTGGGTAAAAATAATCTGCCCATAGAGTGATGTCGATCATGATTTTGAGTGAATCCACCATCTCTATATTGACACCGTGGTCTTCTTTTGTCCTTAAGATGAAAAAAATATTGAAAACTCAAGTGGTCCTTGAATATCTAATTCTGGGACTCATACTCTTTAAAATATTCTTCAAGAGATGCTTGCTCATGAAGCCCTTAATTCTCCACAGCTAGAACATTATGGAGCTTGTGGCTGGTTCACTGTTTGATCATTCTAGTGGTGAGACATGCCAGAGCTTTCCCCAGGATGAGGCCTTCTAGGAGAATCCTTGAGTCCGTATATTATCATCTCTTTTATCTCTATAGCAAGATATTTCATGGCTACCAAAAGAGTTCTTGCAAACTCTTCTCCTTCTTTATCACTTCTAGTTTCAGGGGCTTTACCCTTGTCTTGATCATCAGTAGTGTAATCAAATTTCTTGTGACATCTATTCTGATACCTCTTCTCCCTCTCAGTAAGAGGCTCATATTATTTTGAAATCATGCTAGCTTTGGCTTTTCAATGAAATCACAGGTTGTGCCAAGAAAGGAGCTTTGATACCACTGTAATATCCCCAAATGGGAATACACAACAATGCTGATGAAATAACGCACTTCTAGGAAATATGTGCACTGAAATGAGTTTGAAGCTTCTGGATCCCTTAGATCAGTGGATCTGAGGTCTAGATCCAAAAGGAGAGAAAAAACAAATCAAACTAGGTGTGGTAAATGGATCTCCCACCACCTAGTCTAGCGATAAAACACCCAAAGAGAGGAGCTGCAGCTATGTACAACAAACTGCTTCAGAAATAACGCAGTTTTGGAAAGAATGAGAAGAAGGCCAATAATAAAGATCATATTTTGAATATACAGTAGAAAATCAGATCCATAATGATGCTCTTACATTATACAGCAGAAGATAGAAGACAAAAGAGAAGAAAACCTCCAGAAAAGAGGGCTGCAACACATGTATTAACTGCAAAATGGCTTAACAACGTTATTTTATGGAACTGTAGTAGCTGAATGTTACACTTCATATCTAGAGTAGATATTTTTACAAAATATCAGATCCATTTTAGATTTGTACACTAGAAAGTCTCTATTACAAGATCCCCTTAGGGTTTTGATCAAATCACGCAATACAAAGAGTAGATCCGAGTTTAAAGTAATAGATCTGCAATATTATACAGAAATTTATGAAGATGTTTTACATTAGAAAAATATCATATCTATACAGTACATGGATCAGCAAGCTAATCCATGGATCACCAAAGTGAAAGGAAAAGCCCAGCACCAGAGATTTCTTCTCAAAAAGGGGATCAAAACACCTTGCAAATCTTCCTCTGAAAATAACGCAGTCCTGGAAGGGAAACTGTGCTTTAGCCTGAAGCAATGATTTTTCCTGATGCCAACATGTAAAATATCATCTACAAAGGTTCATAACTCTCTTGCCCTTGGGATAGAATACTTTCCCAGTGAAAAGAGGGCCTGAAATGGCCTAGATCTGAGCAGATATGACCTCCACTTGCTGTAGCTTGCAAGGACAACCTAATCCTGCATAGGATCAGTGCTATAGTTGAAATATGAGCTTGGCCAAATGCCTGATAGTGGATGAAATCAGAAAGACTCCTCCAAGAAATGTTCAATGGAAGAGGTGGGATCCCTGCATAGGAACCCCCAAGTGCTAAGTAGCACTATTCTCAGCTAAACAACAAAGAATGGTATTTGTCTAAACAGACAAGATAATCAGAAAATATGCATAATCAACAACCTTATCTTCCTGCTCTCCTCTTCCTTTTATAAGATGAAGTCCTTGTCAAACTCTAAACCACTTCAATGAATTAGCTCCTTTCACATGAGGGGCCTCCATCTAAAACTGCGCTGTCCATCCATGAGGTACATTGCATCTAGACAGCACTGTAGATTTGGTCAAGGTTGACCAATCTCATAGCTCAAACCCCTTTCACACCTGCAACTGATTTGTTACATGGCCCAGATTTATCCATGTTCATATGGGCATTTATTTATTCATTCTTGTCAGGAGTTTTACATGTCCTCCTTTATTCATTTATTCATGCCACAGAAAATGAGGCAAAAATGTATATTACTCTTAGCTTAGGCTAAGTAGGAATATTGCAAATGGGACCTCCTCATTATCACTGCTACTAAGTGACAACACTATAGATCTACAAGGTAATACATATGCTGTCTCAAAGCAAGGTACAATACTAATCTCATAACCAGTCATTGTACATAGGATCATGCTTATCCTTTCTTCTGAAAATATGCACTTCAACTCAAGATGTTTAATGTAGTCCATCCATGACAAACTGGGATAGCTTTTCATCTCCTCCTTGATCAAATCAAGGGTCCTCTACGCTGTGATAGTTTGCTGCTTCAAATCAACATTTGGATCTAACCCTTGTTTATGCATTGGCCCTGATGGCATGTCCCCATAAGTTTCAATAAGATCTACTGAAACAATAGGTGATGAATGTGTATGCATACCTTGGATCAACTGATATGTGGGAACCTCTTGATAGAACACAAGAGTTCCTCCAACCAAGACAGTGGTGTCTCCAACTGCTAGTAAGGGAGATGGCTGCTCTTCTTCCAATGTACCAACGCTTGAATCTTCCTCCTTTTCCTCATGCATCTCTTGAATCATGCATGGGACTCTATGTGTCAAGAGCTTAAGACCATCTTGCAAGGTTGCAAGTGTCTCAAGTACTTCTGTAGCTGGTGGTGAATGTAGTGACCTCTTGTCCAGAGTGACAAGAATGACATCCTCCTTTGTTTCCTTAGGAAATGTATCTTTATGACACATCTTTGTCTTCTTCACATCAAACTTCTTCCTCAACTTGTGAAAGAAATCTGAATACTTAGCCACCTTTGCATGCTCCATGTGACTAAACCACCAAACATTGGCTTCACCTAAAAGATGAAGTGCTACAAATTTGGATAGCCTCTTTTTCAACCACAGGATGTAGCATGAAAAATGGATCTAACTCTTTCCTCTAGGCCTTAACATTGCTTGAGGAAGACCCATAAAATGCATTAAAATAGAATCTGTTGTGCCTCTTCCTTCTATTGCTGCTATAAGATCTTCTTTCTTCTTTAAGTTCAAAGAATTCTTGGAGAGTTAGAATCTCTTTGAATGCTCTAGACTGTTCCTTGTACTCTTAAAAATATAAACTGAGAGTCTCATGAGTCTCAGGTTCTCTTCTTTCTTCATTTCTATACCTCTCATCTCCTTCAAAGAAAGTGGGCATAGTAGATCTATGAGGAGATCTATGATTCTCCAGTTTTCTTTTTTGCTGATAGGAAGTGCTTGGACCTTCCTCTTCAAATCTTCTTCTTGGATCCTTACTTTTCATTTCCTTCTTCATTTGATAGACCTCCTTATAAAGATATTGCATGGATCTAAAGAGAGGAGTGTCAAAAATATCCTCCTTCATGATAGATCTCATCTATTTGCTTCTTCCTTTGATGAAAAAGATGAAGTGTCCACAAGCTGAGCCAAAGATCATGCTTTGATACCACTATAATATCCCAAAAGGGAGAATGTAGTAATACTTAAAAAAAAATATAAGAACTGCAACTAAGTAAAAAATAAATCTCAAGACAACATCATAATTTACAGAGAAGCTGAGCCATTTTATTGTATGGAGATGAATATGTTACACAATGTTCAGAAAATGAGTAGATCTAGCCCAAGAGAAGGCCTAGAATTACCCTACAATGGTGCTGCAACTATCACTGCATAACTGGTGAGCTTACAGAATAAATACTACATTGTCCCCGCTGTTGATGATATACATGTAAATGCTACAAAATAAAATGCATATCTAGGGAGCTTAAGAGCTCTGATGATGCCAAGATTCAAGATTTGGCCAATGCGATGGATTCCCAAGATAACCCAGAAAGGATTTTCCAGATCTACAACTTTGGAAAATCACCCTCCTAGGGCTTGATCCTTAATCTGCTAGGATTACAGATCTAAAGGTAGATTTGACAAATATATGGCTAAAATATGTCACAAGATCAGATCTAAGCTTGAAGGGCTGATCCCTCCTTCAGATCTACAAGCTAGAAGCTCTAGTTCCAGCTTATCAATCCTACAATGATGATTACAGCTGCTGCAACACAACTGTTCATAAAAGCTACACTATAAGGGAAAGATTCCTTATGCCTACTAAAATATGCTGCAATAAAATCTAGGCTGATGGAAATACTGATGGCAAGGTGAGGGGATGATCCCTTACCGGATTACTAGCTGAAATGCTAGCAAGTTCCTTCCTCCTTTTGGATCTGCAAAATGGACAGCGTAATTCTGGATGGAACTACTACTGCCAGGAGGTCAATATATTTTGGCCTGATGACAGATTTGATATGAAGGTCTGGTAATGCTGATATTTAAGCCCAAGGTGATAGGAATAAACCCTCACCAATTCTCTAGCTGAAATACTAAAGACAACCTCCACCTTCCTAACTGATCTTCAGAAATCTACAATCTCTGAATATGAATGTTCTGCAGAAAGTAGAAAAATACGAGTGGCACCAATGCCTGATGTAGAATGAAGAACAACCCTCTTCCAAGATATTAATCAATGAAAGAGGAGGGATTCCCAACCAGGAACACCCTGTGCTAAACAACACTTGCAATCTTTGCTAAACAACCCAAGAAAGCAATGGAATGTCACATGACAATTCTAGATCTAAACAGATCCTCAAAATCAATAAAATCAATCCCCCCTTCATTCTTGCCTTCATCTTCTTTATATAATGTTTGAGCCTTCCCATGCCTTGGCCCTCATATAAACTACGTTGTGCATGTGGAAAATATCCTCCATGTTTGACTGCGCTGTCTAGCCAAGTCATCCGTCATGTCTAGGTGCAACGTACACCCTCTCCATCATGTGTGCATTAATTGCATAAATTCCTCCATCATCTTATCATGAATGCTCCATGATCTCTTGTTTGATCTCTTCAAAGATCTTATCTTACTTTGTCAACCTCCATGATCCATCTCATTAATGAGACATGATCTCCAATTCCATTCACATTAGTAGTTGCTCAACTACCTCATTATGTATATATAGGCTTAATTAATCCACATTCACACACAAAAAGTGGATATTTATTTATATTGAGGATTATGGGTCACTCCACCCTTTTATTTACTTAATTAATTAATAAAATTAAGAACTCTAATATTCCAAATATCAGGTGAAAATTTGGGAATATTACATCGAACGACTGGAAGTTGTTCCTATATCGGTCACCCCACAATCTGTTGTATCCATTGAGTCTCCCATATCACGCAGTCAACCTCATGAAATATACTCTCGGCCTGGTGGCGAAATCATTCCACCTGGTTTAATTTCGATTAAAGAAATCCCACAAGACAAGACATCTTTAACTCCAACCCATTTTGGGGAGGATCTTTACCTGTACGAGTCTTTTATTCAATCACCATCCTCCACATTTGTTGATCCTGTTCCTATTCAGATTCACATCGATTCAAAAGGGTAATCATACCTGAACCAACATCTTCGGTTGGACCATCTATTCCAATTACGTCAGCACCTGCTCTCACTACCCCGTCGATGTTCACAACTCACAAGAGTCATATTTTCATGGTGGCCCTTTGGTCCCATCAGGTTATAAATATTTATCTGGAATTTTCTCTAGTGCATCTTAGAACCCATGGACTTCACCAATGGCATCGTCTGGTATTCTAACTGGTAAAACTATGGTGAGTACCGAATGGCGTGATCCTCTATATACATTATCAGGGGAATATCAAGCTGGTCCTTCTGGGTCTATTCCATCCAGTACCATATCAACTAGAATCCCTGCATTTGGAGAACAATATTTTCTATCTTATTATCCTCCTCATGCTGGGGGGAAAGCTTTGGTCACCCAATTTGACAATACTCCATCATTTTTTGGTCAACCTCATGTCGAAATGAATGTATGTCAATGGTAGCCCACTCTGCCTATCCAACCACAAATGGTTGTGCACTTGTATCAACTGGTTCAACCTGTTGCCCCCACATCAATTCCACTTGTTAATACATCTTTACCCATGTTACAAACTCAAACTGTTGTACAACAACCGTTTTAGGCAGGTCATTCAACTGAATACCCTCAAGTATTGGGCCCTCAAACTCCAACTCCTTCGGCTAATTTACAACAACATGTACCTAGAATCATTTATTCACAAGTTGGATTACCATATTATGGGATGCCGCAGCCACAACTAGGTTATACCTATTCATTTGGGTTATAAAATTGGTGGAGAGATCCCTTGGCAGCCTCAGGCGCAAATGACTCAACCTTCATTTCAACAAGTATCATATCCAGGTTTTGTTCAATGAAATCCTCAAGTGTTTGCTTATCAAAACAACCCCTATCTGGGTTACCAGTTGCATATTCCCTATGCTGGTGCTCAAAGGTTTGTTTCCCAAGAAATTCCATCATACCCTGGCTATGCTCAACCTGACCTTAACCGACAGTTGCCCTTTGTTGCAACTTTAGAGTTACCAGATTTAAATCGGCTCACCAATGATCCAATCAACTATGCTCCTTGGTGGCCAATGATACCCCATAAAACCCTCGGATATTACTAAGTTCAATGGAAACCCTGGGGAAGACCCATCGACTCATGTTATGACTTATCATTTATGGTGTTCATCAAAATCCCTGAATGATGAATTTGTCTGGCTACGTCTTTTCCAACGTATGCTCACTAGTCCGGCTGAAAAAGTGTACATTAAGTTACCTAGAGCTTCTTTCAATAATTTCACTGCCCTAGCTACTGTCTTTTTGAATCACTTCCAGTTACCCATATGATATGAAACTGGAACGGAACTCTTGACTAATTTTAAATAGACCAATGCTACTCACATTTTTGATCATATTCATGAGTGGTGTCATCATTGTAGAATGGTTAAGACCTTTGTTCCTGATCAACTCGTTACTGAGTGGTTCATTAAGTCCATGTTACCATCTATAAATGAGGATGTGGCTAAGGGTGGTGTCGTCACTGAATATCAGGTCATCGCTTGTGCTCAATATTTAGACTTAATTTATACTCAGTCTGGCATGCTCTACAAGAAAATTCCTAATGTGTCGCGATCTAATTTTATTGTTCCTCCATCAAAGGACTCTCATGCCGAAGAAGGTATGATTGGTATTGCAAGCATACATAATACTACTGCATCTAATCTTGTGCCTTCTTCTAAAATCAATTCTTTGTCATTTGACAAAGGCAAAAGTGACAAGCAACCCGAAAGTAAGAAAAAAGGGAAATCAAAGAAAAAGAAAACTTCTAAACCACAGGAAAGCTCATATGATAAACCCTATGGAAATAGGAAACCTCGTTTTCCATGCATAATCTGTAATGAGGAACAATTTGTTCGAGATTTTCCTCACTGCACTGAAGTCTAAAAAATGGTTAAGACTTCACATGCGTCATCTGTGTTGACAGATCCGTTTCCGAATACAAACACAAATTTGGTTGTTACAGATCTAGCTTCAAGTTACCAAGTGCTTATGCTAACTTTCACAAAGCCATCAACAATTATTTTGGTTTCAATGCATAATAAATATTATGGTAGTCGGGCCACTGATCAACCTACTACCCCGACCATGAATTCGTCTACAAAATTGGTACTGCCTATTGCTATTCCTGAATTGATGATTAAGCCACCGAAGGGAGTCGTTCATAAATTGACATATAATCCTCGAGCAAGAGCTGCTAAAAATTATAATATAGTTGAAGATTTGGCTCAATCCCCTTCAGCTATGTCAACTCTTGAGGTATTCCAAAATTTTCCCTCCTAGAAACAGGCTTTATTGTCGGCTATTGGTGGAATTGATCTGACTGATTCTAATCTCGTAGTATTTAATCATACGGGCTATGTGCCACAATTACCAGAAGAATTGGAATTCTCCATCCAAGTAAATGTTCTCAATCACCTTGTTCATCATACTATTATTAATGAGGGAGCATCTATCTGTATTATGTCTCTAAACTGTTGGAATTCACTTATCTCGCTGTGCTTATCTCAATCATCAACGATGTTGAAGGATTTCGATGGACGTACATATAAGCCTTGTGGTATTATTAATAACCTGCATGTTGAACTAGGGGGAAAAAAGTGAAAGTTGATGTTGAGTTCGTTGATGGACCCCTTGACTACAATATTCTACTTGGAAGGCCATGGGTATATGCTATGACTGCAATTGTTTCTACGTATTTTAGAATGATTTCCTTTCCCTATAAAGGTGCCATCACAGTCATCAATCAGCTATCACTAGCACATTTGGCCCAATTTTCGACGGCCAAAATGTCGCTCTTGCGACACATAGGCGTCCCCAGAGTGACACTTTCAGGTAGGGAAAAACGTGGTTTCTCCTAACGTCGCAATTACGAAACTTGAGTTAACTGTCGGAAGAGCGACACTTTTTCTGACATTTCCAAATGGCCGTCGCTCTTCCGATGTTACCAACTATACGTCGCTATTCCGACGAACCAGAGCATCTCTCTTCCGACATTATAAAATGGGAAAAATATGTCACAAGACCGATGGCACTAAAACGTCGGAATACTGACGGGGTGAAATGTAGTGAAATTTCGGAAGACCAATGGCGATGAAACGTCGAAATACCGATGACAATGGACATTCATGTAAAAAAAAACGTTCCAGATATAATATTCCAAAATTTTCCGACAATAATTTGGAATATTAATTTTCACTGATTTCACCTAGGAGGAGAATAAATGGGTAAGGAGGCCCATGAATAGTGATAATATCAATAAAATCCCTCATAGTATGAATGGGGATAATCATTGGAGCTGTTTTTCACACTGTCATGTGTGAACAGGGTTATTTGCAAGTGGACAAGGTCAAGTTTGACCAAGTCAACAACGCTGCCATAGGAGGAGTGGCTTACTTTGGAAGACAACACAGTGTGAATGAGGAAGAGGATATTTGGTGGAGGAAACCCTAATGGATGGGGCCCATGGAGAAAGAGCTTTCACTTGTTTAAAAGGAGAGCAAGGCAACCATTGTTTCTCATGCTTGTGTTATTCATCACATTGTCTATTCAGACAATTGTGCATTCTTTGATGTTTAGAAAGAATTTTCGGGGGAATTACTGTTTAGGATTCCTTCTCCTTCTTGAGAGGCCTCTTGAGGGATTTTTATTCATTTTCCTCACATCTATTCTTGAGGCCAAGCATCCTCCATCAAGACAACGTTATTTCTGCAGTAGAATAATGTTGTGTTGATGGGTGTTGCAATGAGGGTTCACTACACCACCTCCATTAGCTATTTTTCATAGGGAGAGTCTCTATTTTCTTTGGGAGATCAGATTGGAGGCATTCTGGAGCTTATTTCAGACTTTGGCATCAAAGCCAATTCATTCCCTAGCCCTACAACGTAGTTTCATCCAGTGACTACGTTATCTTAGAGGAGTATTTGCAGTGGGGCTTTGCAGATATCTTTGGAGGGTGAGATCTTAGGTGAGGGGATCAGCCTTTCATTCTAAAGATCCATTGAAGGATATCTTGTCATTGGTTGCAACATCTTTAGTCTTCTCCATCCAGTTCTATTTCTGAGTTGCAGCTGCTACCCAACAACTCCGACATTTTTCACATTTTGTATTTTATAGCCAATCCTTCAAGGATTGACATGAGGTAGCCTTTGGGAGATGAGATCTTCATTCCCAATGTTATATTGAGCCATATATATATATATATATATATATATATATATATATCTATATATATATATATATATATATATATATATATATATATATATATATATATATATGTATGTATGTATTTTACATATGTAGCATGCAGTTGCTCTATAAAACTGCGCTATCATAGCTTGAGCAGACATGTGTAGCAGTGGTTTTATCATATTTCTTGTACTTGTTTCTTGAGGCTAAGTATTGCCTATCTTGAGTGACCTTTTTCCTCAAGATCTTCTATTCATTTGTTGCTGCTATTATTTAATGAGATGGCTATGGATTTCTCTCACATTTCTATGAGTTGAGTGTTACTGTTGCTTCATTGTTATGTTTTCATATTGCTGCAGCTCCAACTTTAGAATATCTTAAGATATTCTCATTGTTGTAGCATTTTCCTGATTTGGAATATTACAGTAGACCAATTTGGTATTCCACTTTTTAAATTCAAGTTATGTTTAGCTTTAAACATGACAAATTTAAGTATCCTACATTGCTGCTTAGGTGCAGAATTTGACAAACAATCATATCTTTGTTTTACAAACAAAACATGCCTAAGGTTTGTTAGGCATCTTCATGATGGAAGATTGTAAAATTTCATCTACATGTAAGTCTAACACACGAAAATTTCAACCAAGATTGATTCAAAGGAAGTTAATGAGTTAGTCTAGAAGCAACTAGTGGGAACTTTATCTATCTTACTTCCACTAGACTATGCAATTAGTTGTATGTCCCTGCAGACTAAAAAACATAACACTGAAAAATTGAGCTATATATTCCTGCAAACTAAAAAACATAACACTGAACAATCGCAAACAGGGTGTTCCAAAATGTAAAGGGAACATTGGATTTTGGCCTTTTATTTGGGAAAGGAAAAAAAATCATTTGTGTGGCCATTCAAACTTAGATTGAGTAGGATCCATGGATGACAGGAAGTCTAGAACAAGCTGTGTCTTCAGTCTTAGCATAGGGGCAGTTCTTTGGACCAAAAAAAAAACATATAGTTTCACCTTTCTCTATAGAATAAAAATACAAAACAATAGTCAAAGTGACATGTGAAGTAGATTAGCATAGAATAATACTTGCAGATTTGCAATTTCATCAGGATGATCCCACACTACCTTTTTTGTGATAGATTAGGATGATCCCACACTACCTTTTTGTGATAGCTTAGAAGAATGCTCGGAGATTTGTAAGCTCATTTACATTCTTAATTCATACTCAGAATGCCTGACTTCACTTCCTCTAAGAAATCCATGCCTATATAGCAATTAATGGGTAGCCTAGGGAAACCATAGGCATCATATGCCATGTTTTTATTTCTCACATCTCACTGGATGACCCTTAGTTTCAACTTTTAATAGCCTAGAAGAAGTGATATCCAGAAAAATTTGACATATTTGCACTGAAGGTTACTTCAGGTAAATCTCATAATGTCTTATATTAAATCCCAGTACTAGTTCAACTACCAATGAATCAAAACATAGAAAACGATGTGTACTTTGGGATGAATATATAGTTTGTAATTAGCTGCCCCATATCATCTCCATATGAATCCCCAAATACAATTGAAGGAATTTGAATCTAATGTATGTCCAACCCAATGTTGACTGGATTTACTTGGAAATGAAAATCACCTTGGCCTTATTTGTAGTCATTGTCACCTTGGCAGCCTTTGTATTCACTGAATTTTCACCCCTGCTTTGTTTGTCAAAAGCTGCAAGTTCCTGCTATTGTTGAGAACAATTAAGTCAAATTTTCCAATCATACTTCTTCAGTCATTATATGCTTCAATATTTAATGAACAAACAATGAGACACTCAGAAGAACACTCTTAAATATATCTATTGCTAAGTATCTCTGTACACTTCTAATGAGCAACTTAATGACTGTTCATGTAATAAATCTACTTAAGCCTAACAAGAGTCATGTTGGAGACACCTTTAACTAGGTGTAGATAAAACTCAGATAGATCAGAGAACCATTTAAAGACATACTCATAAGGCTCATCTTGGCTTCCTCTCGGGTAGTCAGGGCTATAAAATAATTCATGGGTAACCTAAGAACAATAGACATTGAATGCAAAAACCACTTATCACTGTGTGATTTTAACAAGCATTATAGAAGTGATGTCCAAATAAAAAATGACAAGTTTTCACTCAATGATAGTTCAGGTAAATTTGAAAACATCCTCTATTAAAGCACACTACCAATTCAACTATGAATTAATAAAAAATCAGATGAAAATATGTACTCTGTGATGACTATATAACTATTTGGAGTTTGTAATTAGCTAACTGATATCTTTTCCAAATGAATTGACACCATGGCATGCAATTGAATTAATTTAACTGTGATCGCCTTGCCAGTCTTTGTTTTCTTTGAAGTTTCACCCCTGCTTTCTTTTTCAAAATCCACATAACCAACCATTGATGGAATGGAACTAGGAAAACCTGCAGACTCCTACTATTGTTTAGAACAATTAAGTCAAATTTTCCCATCATACTTCTGTCTGTCAATATATGCTTCAACGTTTACTCAATAAGCAAAGGCACAATGAGAAGACTGTTGTTAAATGTATCCTACTTCTAAATATCACTAAATTCTTCTAATAAACAAGACAACCAAGGATACTATTCATGTTAGGCTTCTACATAATCCAAACAAGTGTCACCTTGGAAACACAGTTAACGAATTGAATTATTCTAATAAACAAGACAACTAACTAAATTATTCTAATAAACAAGACACTTAACTGATTGTCAGATTTAGGGACAACTCATATGGCCCAGCTTGGCTTCCTCTAAGGTGACCATGTGGCTAATTAATGGGTAGCCTAAACAAACTACAGGAATCATATGCAAGCATCATAGCTCATTCAAAGAACCTAGTTTTAATAGCCTTAAAGAAGTCATGTCTAAAGAAAAACGGTATGTTTGCATTGAATGTTAATTCAATTACTTCAAAAATATCTCCCAGTACAGATTCAACTATCAATCAATAAAAAATAGACATCGATATGTAGTTTGGGATGATATCACATGAATAATTGTTTCTAATTATATGATCAATATCTTCTCCAAATGAATCTACAACATAGTAGATAACTGAGTATTACAATAAAAATATTTGTATGCATATTCATTGTTGAACATGTTCAATCGGAAGTGTATGTTACCTTGGTAGTCTTTGATAATTTTGAAGTTTCACCCTTTCTTTTTTGTCAAAATTCTCATACTTAGCTGCTAATGATGGGAAGGGACTAGTTGCATGTGAAGGTCCCTGCCATTGTTGAGAAGGATTCGATCAAATTTTTCCATCGTACTGACGTGTTAATATATGCTTCAATAGTTTCTCAACAAACAAAGATACATAAATGATGTCTCCATCACTGGAACATGTAGCTAACCTTCATCTTTGGATTATTTGTAAATTTAATCTACTTCTGTTTCTGGAAATATTTGTTATTACCACTGAAATAGAACTCTGGACTCACAAAATTGCAAGAATCTTGTAGCTTTCAAGGTCGAAAATTGAGAATAATGCTACATTCACTTATCTACAAATTTAGTGAATTTTCAGACCTCATACTAATTGCAACAATGGAAAATATCACACCTTAGCAGCTTTAAAATTTTTTGGGACTCTAATATCCTTGGGTATTTTGAAGGTCACACAATTGAATTCAACTTCTAGGACTAGATTGCCTGCATCTTGATGTTCCTGCATGCCAAGGTCAAGACAAATTTATGACACATTTAATTTTAAGAAAATTCTGTCTATATTACACACACAGTAATATGCATAAGAGTAGCAAAGAATAAACAATCATATTGTAGCTGATGCAGGGGCATTAGGCCCAAGACAACATTTTGTATATAGATAGACATAGGGGGTCTTATATTTTACTTGCTCATGTAATTATTGAATAAATTAAGAGATTTTTAGTTAAATATGGGGAGAATTGTAATTTCCCTCAAATGATTAGTGGGCATATGAAGAGATAGTTAGTTTTTGTTTAGGGTCTAGTCTAGAGTCAGGAGTTTGGGAATTTACAAAGTTTGTTGCATCATCAAAGGATTTGAATTGATTCTTTGGTAGTTTTTGTATAAAAATAAGTCTCGAAGACATTAGTAAGAGACCTGCATAGGGATGCGTAGAAATGTAGGAGAAATCTGCTGAGAATGGGTTGCAGAAGGGCCAATTGATCGGAAATCTGGCCAAGTAGAAGTTGTAAGTAATCTCACTGTATAAATGAAGAAATTGTTTCAGTCTTGTATGTGCAATTGTCGATTTAATTTCCTGTGTGAGTGGGCTTGAATTTCATAAGCAAGAGTATAAGAAGGTGTAAATATGTACTCGGAAATTTGGGGTTAATGGTGCTCCGTTTATAATTAGAAGAATCAATGTTAATACTATCAACAATGTGTCTCGAACTGATACATAGTGGAGTTGTATATTTGTTGAGTAAATGCAGCGAACAGAGGGCTGGATTTAAGCCATGCATGGAGGTTTCATGCCATTCATAAGGAACTGATTTGCATTGAATTCAGAGGTTGGTATATTTCATTATATGTTTGAGGAGTCGAAGAACTATTCAATTGATGCATTATATACAAAGAGGTGTTCCCTGTAGAGTTGGTCGTAGGGTATGGGCAAAACCATCCCGTTGAGTAGAAATCGGTGGAGAGCGATGGAGATTTTAAAGAAATGGCATCGGATCGAAGCCAATAGTGTGGAAGATTATTGAAGGAAGCCGGGCGTTTGAATGCAAGCTGGAGGAAAGCAGAAGCTGAGGCGATAATTGGAAACGTAAGGCATGAATAGAGTTAATTTTGGATGGAACCTGGAGTAAGAAAAGGCGGAACCATGAGCTGAATGAATAGTAAAACCCCAGTGGGGAAAACCTGAGGTGTCGCGCGATCGCTTAGGTGGTACTCTGTATCACCTTTTTGAATGCGATATGTGCCATTGGTTGACGCGTGGCTAAAGGTGGTTTGTGAAAACCACTTACATCGCGTGAATTTTGAGAATTAACTCTCGTGCTTCTGAATAATGCGATGTTCACTTACGCCCATTCGATCAATGCTTGGAGCATGACGTCATATGGATCATTGGATCCGTTCGGCAGTTAGCCAAGGTATGTCGTGGGCCCCATACGAAGTTAATGTGTAAATGTTTGTTAACATTTGATTCGGGGGACACACACACACACACACACATATATATATTGACGTTGGAACATATGCATAAATGGAAATGAAGTGGGTTAATTAATGCCGAGAGTGAATATGTATGTGTGCCTATAATGCATTAGCATATAAGAAGACGATATATGTGTTATCGCTAGGGTTTAAAGCTATGTGGAGACAATTTTATGATGTTCTAACATTTGAACAAAGGTTATGATATATATTGATATATTATTACGCACATATAGGACTTGTATAGGTGAGTTGGTGTGATAGCGTTTTAGATATGCACAAAGATTTTATATGGTATGGTTGATTTGTATCAAAGGCGCATCAAATGGTAGTGGACCCTACATAAAAGAAATTGTAATTGCGGGTTATTATAAGAATGTGCTTTGGCCTTATTATATGATAGTAGGTGCGAAAGAATAACAAACCTTGGATATGGGGTTTGATCGGGTTTAATAAAAGGGCATGTTATATATAATGAAGGTTTTATCAACTTTTGAAGAAACAGTGAAACTTCTGCCTTATGTAATTTTCCAGCTTGAGAGTTTATTTGACATTAATTCTGAAGATGCATTGTTATGTGCATAGCTAAGGAAGAGAATCTGGTTAGCTTGTTGAGGGGGTTTATAACCATAAGAGAATTTTTAAATTAACATCTCAAATCTCTGATTTGAGATACTAAAATCTCTAGATTTGTTTGTTTAAATTGCCAGCTTAGGAAATAGCATAATGTGAAATTGCCCAGACAAGGAAATTGTGTTAGGAGGAAAATAGGAGGTGCATTTTATATGCACAGAGAGAGAATTATTGGGACTATGGGTTTTACCTGCTATCAGTAGCTAAAGCTGCAATAATCTAAATATGTAGAAACATAAACATTTTGGGCATTTATAATAGGCAAACTCACTCTTCACTCTCCAAGTGTCCACAAACATTCATTACATGGATTATAATCATATGTGCATCTGGGCTCGACAATGATTATTAAACCTCTAATATGGTGGCCATTTGGTGAAGATTTTGATGGGGATTCCATTCATGCTTTTATCCCCAATATTTAGGATCTCAAGTTGAGCTTTCTCAACTTCTAAGTGTGGATCAACAAATGTTTAGTTCCCATTTTGGAGAGGCAAGAATAGCACTAAGTGTTGATAATTGATACATTGTTGTATTCCAATATTTTATCCATGAAATATATGTTGGATAAAACCCCACCAAATAAGATATCAATGTGGACTTATTGAACATTGCCTGAACCAATAGTCACTAAAGTGCATGATGGAGGGCCATTTTGGACATCTAGCCAACTTCTTGAGATGGATTTACTTGTGGAATTGAACTGTGAGGAGAATGGGCTTCTCATAAGCAATAGTGAAATATTATTATTCAACGGTGATAAAACATAAATTTTGGGTTTTTTGACTCAAATATTTAATGCAATTGTTAAGTGAAAAGGTCCAGGAGTAGCAGCGAAGTGCTTGAATTCAACTGAACATTTTTTGATTGAATTGTTATTCTTAGATGGTTTTAGTTTAGGTTTGGATTATTTGGTTCTTGCTCACTGTGTTTTTTAGAAAAATATATTTATGTAAGAATTAGGAAATGAAATTACTAAAATTTATAGGCTTATGAAACATGCGAGGGGAGGAAGATATGATAATGGCTTCATTTCCCAAGTGGAGAAGCATCTAATTCGAGTGTAGGGAAATGTTACCAAGGCTATTTCTTATTCAAGTTCCTTTTTTCTGATGGTTGACGGTGGAAATGCAAGATATGATAAGAAAGTGATTCAATGGTGTGCCTTCTTTGGGCTTCAAATGTTTCAAGGAAGGAAAATTTTTCCTAAAGATTTTCGTAAAAATATTTCTTCACATATTCCATTCAATGGTTCTCCTCCTTTGGATCTACACAAGAAAGATGATTTGAATAAATTTTGTGGACTCGTTAAATCATCCTATGTTTTTGGATTAAATCCATGCGAGGCATTTATTCATTATATCTCTTCTAAAGAAGGTATTTTCTGTCAGAAGATGAGAATGAAAGAACCAAGAACACATTTTAAGAATCTAATGGCCTTTCTACTTGATCTAACGATCTATTATGATAGGATGGTGAGAGATGTTCGTGGAAAATTTCTCATTCATTTTGAATATGGGAAAATAAAGTCTTTAGTAGCATGTAATTCCTCAAACAAGAGGGAGTCTGGGAGTAGCTTGGGTCATTCATCTCCTGGAGAACACGTAGGGACTTTGGCTTCTACATCAATTTCAAACTTGGCTTACAAGGCACTTTTTTATTCCTTTCAAAAAAATTATTTCCCCTTGGGACATCCTTAAGGTAGTTGAGATCATCTCACTTTTTTGTCATAAGTGTTTTATTTCAATATTATTTCATTTTGCAAGTTGGGAGGGATGAATTTGAAGCCAATGACAACAAGAAATGCCAATGAGTAGATATAATTCTACCTTAAAACCAAATTATTGACAAGTAATTCTTCACATGAGAAGTTGTTGTGTTGATGAAACACATTTTGAGGAGAAAGTTGCAAGAATTCAAGAATCTTTGAAGAGGATTCCTTTGAAATATTTATCTCTCCAAATGGTTGTTGAGTAAGTGGATACCTATGTTGCACCTTTTGTTTCAGTTGTGTTATGTATAATCATAAAGGTATCTTACTCTCCAGGTCAATCATATAACCAATATGATTCAAAATGCATTTTTATATGCGAAGGTTGACCCTATTAAAATTTGTGAATGAACTGTTTGTTGTTTCAAGGTCTCTAGTTGATGACACACTGCCTGATTTAAATCTACTGTCTAATTGTCTATACTTGAGAGACAAAATGTTATTACATCTTATTCTAACTAAAAATAAAGTAGCATATTTCTTAGGCTCTAGATAGTTTAGAACTCTAATTGATTACAAAGGGAGACAAGGCATGAAGAAAATCATATGGGAATTTCAAGGCTCTAATAGTTTAGGACAATAATAGAAAAAAAAAGGTTTGGAAAGCACCAAGAAAAGAAACATAGACTCACATATTTTAAGTGCCTTCTTTCCCATCAGTGTCAGAATCAGCCATCCAACACATAATTGATTGGTAGTGTATTAACATTGTTATTCACAATACAAATTTTCATGAGTTTTGCCTTTGTTTTTATTTTGATTGTAAACACTTATGTAGGGTTCACCGTTGATTTGAGATCCTCAGTATTTATTTTGGTTTTTTCTGTAAGGTTTTCTAAAAATGGATATAGAACCAAGGTAGACTGTCCATGGAAATTCTCCAAGATACCTCGACCCTGCCAACTTTTCCCTCAAAGAAATATAATTTTTCATTACTGTCAATGTCTACGTATCCTTAATTTTTCTACCAAAGTTGTTTTATGTTTTCTTAGTTCCCTTGCAAATGCATTGACATTTGGATTTGCAAGGCCTCTTTTTCCTTTACGTATCAACTTTGCATTCCATGAATTTCTGCTTCAAAAAGGACAATATACACAGATATAAAAAGCCTATAGATGTTCTCTTGTAAGAATTGAGTTTTTGATATTTACTTAGGCCTCACTTTTCAGTAATGTAGTATTGAGTATGGGAAGTGAACATAAAAAATATATTTAAAATTCAATGCTTTGCATGAAAGTAGAGTTATTTCCTTCAATAGCCTTTAATATTGTCTATAGGAAGGTATTCATTCCATTTTATTTGCATGTTAAAGTTAGGATAGGTATTCTTTCAATAATTAGTGCCTTTTTTCCAATGAGGATTCCAAATTTTTATGTTTAGCAGCCTTGTTATTTCTCCTCCTCTTGATGTGATAACTTGAAAACTTTTGACTAAAAGGAGGAAGTCATGGACTCTATCACCAAAATATGAATTTTTGATTTCTTTGGATCTCCTTTCCTATTGAATGTCTATGACCAATGAGGAGTCTCCAAAAAAACATGTATCTTTAGAGTTTAATCCTTTTGATAACACCACTTACATGCCTATTATAAGTCCCCTAAAATCTGCATCATTGTTGATGGATGAACCTAGGCCGATATGGAAAGGGATTGGGAAGTATAACTTACAAGCTTTAGATTGTCTAGCCAAACCATTAATTGGTGTTGTATATATTCTATCAGTCTATGATGCAATTGATATTTGTGGTCTAACTTTTAAAGACTCTTAACTATGAGCATTGAGAAGCTTAGCAATCTCTTTGGCAAGCTAAAAACATTGATACCATCTATGTCACATGGTTCACCAAAATTCAAACTTGAGGTTTAAAATTCAACGAACCTATAGAAAATTCTTAGGTTTGATTAGGTTCTGCAAACCTCATGACCGAACCTCAAGTTGAATTCAAGTTGAATTTGAACTTGAAGGAAAAAATGGGTTTTTTTATCGGTTTTCTCATTTTTATAAATAATAGAGTAAAGTTTTGCTAACCCTAGATCCCTTGACTTAGAATCCTTTTTTCACTTTTTTGTTCACTCTTCACTCAACCAAATTTTTTCCATTGCCCATGTCACTGACCCTCTTTCCATTGCTGCAGACACTCTTTCAAGGCCATTTAGAAGCATATTCGAGTTTTGATACAGAAAATAGAACATCTCCGTGATAATAATATTGATGCAAAGTTTTGTGAAATTAACCATATAGAAAGACAAAGAATCCTTGTGATAAGAAATACCATCAAGCCTGACATCCATGTGACATATTTCACTCAAATATTTTGTCAAACACTTTGGTGACAGACTCAAACAAAACTCAAATTTAGAGTTATAAGGCATATCTGAAGTAGATGCATGTATCTTGTTTTCCTTATTCTTTTAGGCCACAAAGAATATCTTTAGTCTTCGTATATGATCTTGTAACTAACATGCTATGACAAGAAGTGAACAATACTACATGTGTAGCAATTAAGTCAAGAGTTTCTTCAAACATTTTGCATGCAACAAAACTATATCAAATAAACGGTAGTAGAAAATGAAGGAATTATACATCAACCCATAAAAAATGTATTTATAGACCAAAAAATAATTATTTAAAAGCATACCCTACTTGCCATTGTGAATACAAGTCAACAACATTCAACTTAAGTAAGGTTGTGGCATAAAACAAAGAAATCTTGTTAGAGGCATTTAGACAAATAGAGTTCTCCCTACACATGGCATTTAAACAAAGAAATTTCCATGTGTTTTCCCTCAAGGGAAAACACATGGAGTTTAAACACCTCTTCAAAGTGAAAAAATAGAGAGTTGTCCCTACATATTTGGAGCCCAAAAATCTGAGATCCATATATCTATTGCAATCGGACTATGACGCAACCCAGTGAATTTACATATCAATGCTCATCCTGTGAGGATGGACACTTTCCATCAAGTTTCTGAGGTCTAGAGCAACATATATGGGATCATTTTCTTCTTCAAAAATTGGCTTGTTGGGGGAAGCTTCACAAGCATCAATAAGGCGGCTAACAAATTTTCAAGAAATGTATTTGGATGATCAAAAGCAAGGTTGTACAAATTAGTAGAGAATTGTGACATGAGTAGAATCATCCAGCTCGAGCAGTACCAAGGAGGGCTGTCCTAGCCCCAGGGAGGCAACAAAGATTCCAAATCAAATGCAACAACAACAGCTAAAAACCCTAGCCAAGAGGAGATTGAGCGGAGCTAGACAAAATATCATTTGCTCTCTTAATCAACCTATACCTTACAAATACATGCAAGATGTAAGTGCTATTAGTTATGTCTTTAATGTTAAATGATCTATGACATATTCCAAGATGTTCTATTGTGTCTAGGTCGATTGGTTGGGAGGAATGATCATTATCATCCCCACCCAACTTCAATTCTTGCAAGTGCAATGTTGGGCTCTTAATGAGTATATTGTTTTGATGGCCTTAAGCCCTTTGCTCAGAATTCCATGAGCTTGTAGGAAATGTGCTTTACCTTGGGTACCATCCTCAGAAGAAGGGGTAGTACCCGATATGCATTTCATGGAAAAGAAAAAAACTAAAATTTAAATATAAATCTCTCTCTCTCTCCTCTTTAAACACACACACACTGTATATGTACATATGTATGTGTTTCAAGATGGAAATGAAATAGCCTAAAAGAATTGGAATTTATTAGGAGATTTTTAAAATTTCCCTCCGCATTCTTAAATGAATAGACATGCATATGAAAGAATTTAAAATTCAATCAAAGTATTTGCAATGAGGGAAAAATTAACCTGAAAAGAAATCACGAGGCTTGTGTACCCTTCTAGAGCATACACTAATTAAGAAACAAATCATATCACAATTTGTTACTTGCATATGAGTATTTATGCTATAAAAGACATCTTGAGTCAAAGTGATATGGTTCAAACCTGTCAAACATGTTTTGCAATATACACCAGTTTAGGGTCCATTCCAGAGTCTTTGTCAACATCAGGCGATTCTCAGTGCCATTAGCTTTCTAAACCATAGGAACTACACCAACTAAGGAATAGGCATGGCAAGCACACCCTTGTTCAACATCCTGATTAAGAAATTGTCTTTGCACATGATACACATTACAACATTGTTACACAACATTTTGTCATTGTCCCTGCAATCCCCATCTCGCACATTGGAGGGTCATTTCTATGACTAATTAGAAGTGTCATGCATTTAAAAGACCATCATTACATCCCTTTACATGAGAGCAATATTCCTTCTGTTGACAATTCCCTGAGCAGAGCTTCAAAAAACCCTATTTTTTTCCTTGGCACGAGTAGTCAGTTCTACCCTCACGCCGATGAGGAATATTAGCACTGGGCCCCACGCTAGTTGGTGCTCTGTCCCAGTTAACCACCCGCACCGAGCTGTTTATGGAATGTTTTTTAAAAATAGAGGTAGCGATTCCACTCCAACAACTTCGAGGATGAGTCATTGGGAGTGTTTGGACTGATTAACCACATACTCCCTCCTTTAGTTTATGGTTTCCACCTCTTGTGGGAACCTCTGAAAGGATAGGCCTCCCTTCCACCTTTGTAGGGATCCTAACCTCCTCCTTTTCCTCTATAAAAAGAAGCTATCTCTTCTTGCATAAGCTAGTTGAACATGGAGAACTGAACATACTATAGCTGAATTGTTGAAGACATCGAACAAGAAGGAACTTCGTTGAGAGAGCTTAAGTCCATGCCCTCATCTCGTCTGAATTCCCTGACAAGTATTTGAGACGCGCTTCAGATGAACCCTACTGGAGGAGACTGCGACATCAAAGCTTTGGTTGTAACTCTTCCTTCTATCAATACATATACGTGACTATTGTTTAGTTCCCATTTTGCGTAAGTCATTTGTTTAATGCAATATGCTTAGCCCTCTTTGACTGGCTAGTGGTTATGAATGAATTTATTATGTCGTATACTGTCCTTTTTTGTTGTTCTATGTGTAGGTATCCGAGCATGACCACATAAGGATTGTGACTTACTGAGGTAGGAGCGAGAGGCCACCACCACTACAGCCACGATGACAACGTTGGACTCTAGGTAGATCGATCTATTGTGTCCTCTTTTCATTTAGTAATTAGGAACCGACACTCTAGCATGTCTCTTTGTTTCTAGACCCACTCTAGGGCTAGAGGGATCGTCTCTATCCACAGAGAGGATTTACCTGCTTCAAAAATTGGCGACTCCATTGGGGATCATTGTGAGTTTGTCGTTTTAGCTTGTTGGGTCGACTTCGGTCGTTGACTTGCTTGTTTGTATTTTTTTGGTTTACTTGCTTGTTTTAAATCCCTTGTTGAGCTCCAAAGTGTCAAGATTGACCTCTGCTCATTGGTTTTTTCCCTTTTCCCATAGTTATCCAGCTTGGCGTGCTTTTCGCTTGAACAGTAGCGCTGATTAGCACAGGTTGATTTTGTAATAGTCGCGCCAAACCCTGTTTGGGGCGGATTACCGCCTCACAGTCGTGCCGAATCCTGTAGGATTTGGTTTGACCTCCTTGATGAGTCTTTTGGTCAGTTGTACGTGACTCTAGGTTGTTTTTTGTGTGTAATTGAGCCTTTGGGACTATTTTTCCTATTGTAGGCTTGTTTTTCTCAGTTGTTTATCTATTTTCCTATCAGTGTAGTGTAAGACCTTAGGGTTTTTGAGTGTCTTTGTGCACTGAGCCTTCTTCTTGGAAATCAAGTCTTTTTTATTGTTGTCGGTCTCATTCCTAGCTTGATTGCGCTAAGTTTTCTCGATCCTTTTGAGTTTTTGCTTTGGTTGAATGATCATTTCATTTTCATTTGATTCTTCTCCTTGTTGCTCCAAGCATAGATTACATTGCTTGGTTGGGTCATTTGGAAAACTTTCTTTTGGTTTGAAAGATTGACGCATTAGTTTGAGTGCTTTCTTGTGTTTGTTTTGCATTGATTGAGCCATTCAGTTTCGATTCCTACATTCACAATACTCTAGCTAGTGTTTATTTTGTTTTTCATGTAATTAGTGCATTGTGTACTCTTTTTTCATTGAAAAACCCAAAAAAAACATTTTTCATTCTTTCCTTTGAATCGAAAGTGTAAAAGTTCTTTTCCATAACTAGCATTTGATAGTCTAAGAAAAAGTTTTTCATTTTCGTTTGATTGCATTAGATGCATTAGTGGATTTATTCGCATATTCTCATTTTTTGATATTGTTTGAAAGATCTCTATCCTTCTCATAATTAGCATTCATTGAATGGAAGATGGTGTTCTTTTGCATATAGCTTTCATTTAGGAAATTTGAGATCCAAATTCGGTAGGGCCTTGAAACTGAAACATAATCCAAGATCAACTTTAAAATTTATTCAATTAACCTAAGGAAACATTGAAACCTAACACAATATTTTTAGTGGTCTAGGCTAAAGACATGTTCCGGCGTCTTAAAACCTAATAGCTGTCGTTCACCATATGGCTTTAGACAGCGCTAGTACAAACTTGAGCTCCTCGTACTGTCGAGTATATAAAGGGAGACCCCTCTAGGTTGAAATCCTTTTATCCATAGGAAGCTGAGTCTGCCGCCTTGTAACCATGATACACTGAACACAACATTCGGGGAGATTACCTGCAGGTACATTAAGTCCTTGGTCATTTTTCTTTCATTTGATCACCAAGGTGTATATGGAAGTTCACGGAAACTTGGTACACCCTCTTGCTTAGAGTACCTGAGTAGTCATTTTGATATTTTCGTGACTTCTTAAAAAGAGAAGAGATCATTGAGCACTTGTCCTTTCATGCTTGTTTAAAATTGAAAGTGACTAGAGTCATCTTTTGCTTGTTTCTCGAATCTTAAAATATGAAACAACGAACTCCAGTTTCAGTGTCATAAAATTAATTACCTACGATCACATGCTCGTTAAAAGTTTTATTACTTGGCCTGTTTTTTTTTCCTTAGATTTTGATCTTGGAGCCTTCAATTGGTTATATTTTTTCCTTCCTGTTTTGAAATACAGTCACAGTGGCAGAACCACTAGTTTCGTCGTTCTCACTGCCTCCTAGTGGTGATTCTTTTCCGAACGTTTCTTTTGAAACCCCTCAGTCCACTAGGCCTACCGAGTTTTCCCAACCTATTCTCCCGTATGTCTAGCCTCTTGCTACTCGATCTCCTCCTGAAGAGTCAGATAAGTTCAATTGGCCTCCTTCAGGTGCTTAGTCTGGTTTTGGGGAAGAAGGAGAATTTCCTCCTCTTACATCGGGATCACTGTTTTTAGCTGCTGCTGTACCTCCTACTCCCCGTACTCTTTTTGAAGATCTTAAGGCAAGGTCAGACATGGATTCATCCAGTACCGTTTACAGTGAAGGAATGCCTATTTCTACAGGAGAATATCAACTTTTTCTTGAAGATATCCCTCATGTTTCTACTCAGTCTTCTCCACCATCGGTGTCACTTCCACTTAGATATAGATTCTTGAGTCAGATTATGTCTGGTGTTGCATCCATAGCACAATCCAGTACATTAACTCCTTCTCAGAGTTTAGTCATCCCTTAGTTAGGACTATCACCTTCAACACCTGTTTTGTCGGTTACTGTTACATCTGTTCCAGTCCAACCTACTATCTGTGTAGCTTCATCCGCACCCGTTGTTACGACTCAGTCGTCCAGATATTTTCACACTCGCAAGTCTAGTTTCCTCAATCCTACATGGCCTGTCAATCCCGGTCTGAGTAGATCACAATATCATGCTGTGGAGGCCCCACCTGCTTCTAGTGTAGTTTCCACTGCTCCAGTGATTCCTGGCGGCCTTACCTTTGAAGAGTATCTATTAGTTGTTTAGCAACAGAGCTCTCTGGGTTCTCAGTAGCCCCAAGCTCTTGGTAATCCTCGATTCCATCACTATGATGCTGTCGGTAACCCTGTTTATTCATTTTTGCATCATTATGATGTATATGGTAATCTTGTTTATTTGCCTCCTATTGATCCTTATCAGGTTGTTTATAATCCTTCTCAGACTGTTACTCATCTTGGACCTACCTTACCTGTGCAACCCTCTATCTTACAAGGACAAACCTCATTGGGACAACCTTTGGCTCTGTAGGGCTCTGCCTCTGGTCCACAGGGACAACCTCTCGTTCCACAAGGCCAACCCTATGGACAATCTAGTCAACCTCAAAATAAACCAGGACCATCTTATGCTCCTGGGGGGGAAATATATATGCCATAGGGACAACCTGTTGCACCACAACCGCTGCCACAAATTCAGTATGGTCAAAACTTTGTGCAACAAGGAAAACCCTACGGTCCTCCTTTGGGTCAACTTGGTTATCAGGGAAAACCTAGTCCATTGCAACCATCGGGCCAACCTCTCCCACAAGGGCAACCCGATGGGCCTCATTATTCAATTCAACCAGCTCAACAACCGGTTCAACCTGCTCCCCAGCCGGTTCCATCAGTTCAACAACCAGTTCTACCTATTTATCCAATTCAACTAGGTCCATCTGCTCAACAGCCCGCTCAACCTGCTCAACCACAAGGCGCTTATTACCCTCAAGGTCAATATCAACCGGTATATAGTGCGCCCCAAGGTTTTTACCCTCAAAATCCACCTTCATTGGTATATCATCAACCTTAAAACCACACTTACATTCATCAACAGACTCCATACGTTGCTCAACAAGAACCTCAATGGTCTACTCAGACTTAGTATCCTGGTCCTCAACCCCAGTATCAACAAAGTTATCCTACTTCTAACCCCTATGGTCAGAACCCTTCGGGACAAAATATGTGGGGGCAGAATTCCTCTCGGACTGGGTGGACTGTGAACGTGGGTCCTTATCAGATACCTCAAATGACTTTTAATCCTAAATTACCATTTCTTGCTACGTTGGAGTTACCAGATGTGTCAAAGTTAATGAACGATCCCATTATTCATAACCCATATTGGCCTCCAGTTCCAACCAAGATTCCTGGTGATTGTTCTAAGTTTGAGGGCAAGTCTGGCGAAGACCCCCAAGCTCATGTTATGACTTACCACTTGTGGTGTTCCTCTAACTCTTGGGTTGTCGATTCTATTCGGCTTTGTCTTTTCCAGCGAAATCTTATTGGTGCTGCTGCAAAGTGGTATATTGAGCTATCTCATGGCTTCTTCCAAGACTTCAATTCTTTAGCCATGGCATTCCTTACACATTTTCAGTTACTGATCTGCTATGAGACCGAGATGCACCTCCTCACTTCATTGAAATAGGACCGAGCTACTCATATCTCGGATCATATTCATGAGTGGCGGCGTTGTCGTTGTATGATCAAATTTGAGATTCCTGATTAGCTTCAGACTCGTTGGTTTACCACCTCCTTTTTCAATCAGATTGCGAAAGACATAGCTATGGGGGCATGTCTAACTGAGGAACAAGCCATTGCTTACGCCCAATACCTTGATATTGTGTACTCTCGGTTTGGTGCATTGAATGATATCTTGCCTAATGCTCCCCGACTTGGAACTTCTAAACCACCAGTGATGCCTTCTATCGATGGTATTATTGGTTTCATATCTCAGACTTATCAGAAGTCTTCTTCCTCAAACTCTGGGAAGTCGAAGTCTAATTCTTTGAACAATGTTTCTTCTTAGCCCACCTCGAATTCTCGTAAGCCTGCAGGAGTTAATGTCGTTTAGGCCAATCCGGTGGATAATGCTTCTAAAGGTAAAAAGAAGGGTAAAGGTAAGGCCAAAAATGATAACCCGAAACATGATTCTCAGAAACCTCGTGCTAGTGATGGTTCTCAACGCAAGCTGAAGTACCCTTGTTTGATTTGTGATGAAGAGCACTTCAAAAAGGACTATCCTCGATGGTTCGAAGTGAGCTGGTTGCTCAACGAAACCTAGGGAACTACGGTCATTCTTAAAGAACCTTTCCCATCTCAGCAAACCCAGACGGTAGAGAAACCTCAGTCCTCTGCCCCATTTGGCTCTCAGGTGTTCATGATGAATGGTTCTCCATCCATTTCTATTGCTACTTGATCGAAATATTATACTGGATCACGTTAGACAACAGGGAAGGATATCTTTGATGGTCCTCCTCCTTCGCCTGTTTCTAGCCCTCTTGAAATTGAAAGGGCCAGTGCTGAATCTGTTGTATGACCACCTTCCAAAGGTTTAATCCGCAAGTCTTCTTACAATCCCAACGCTCGTGCCACTCACCATTACAGTATTTTTGAGGGTTTGGCTCAGGCGCCATCTGTAATGTATGCATTAGAAGTACTTCAGATTTTTTTGTCTCAACGAAAGGCTTTGTTGTCTGCGATTGGTGGGGTTGACCCTGCTGATACTAGCCTTCTCGCTTTAGATTTAGAGAATTTCATTCCGTGACTTCCGCATCAGATTGCAATTATTATACAAGTGGTTATTAATGGTCTCAATATTCATCGGGTAGTTGTGGATGAGGGTGCATCAACCTGTGTCATGTCATCTTCTTCCTGGAAAGCTATTAGTTCTCCAGCCCTGAATTCATCACCAAATGCCCTTGAAGCATTTGATGGAAGGGAATCAAAGCCTTTAGGTGTTCTCGCTAGTTTACCGATTACTTTGAAAGGGAAGACAGTCAATGTCAAGGTAGAGGTTGTTGATGCCAAACTCAATTATAATCTTCTCCTCGGTCGCAGTTGGACTCACGCCATGTTGTGCGTTCCATCCACTCTCTTTCGTGTTCTGAAATTTCCACATGAAGGAAATATTGTTATTGTTGATCAATTTTCCTTCACCTCTTCTTCCGAGAACAATGTTCCGTATGTGGATCAAATTCCTACTGCCTAAGAGAGTGTAGGGCCGAGTCTTTTCAAGGATCCTACCCTCATTGGTATTTTTGCCCTTCCTCCACCAAACATTGTTCAGATCAATATGATCCCTCGGTCTGATGACCCATGGATTATCCCTTCACCTGAACAGATTGTTCTTTCAGAGATTCGATGTCGTTGAGTTCGATTAAGATTGACTATTGTGTGCTCGTTGCGGCTTCGGACAATCCATCCTCTGATCATGCTCCTTTGAGCGTGTCTCTTGAAATTTATTCTCAATCCCCCTGGCTTGGCGATTCAGATTAACCTGATCCTTTGAAAGAAGTGTTTCCCTCCAATGAAGCCATCACAGAAACTATGTCTCTTGAAGATATGTCGTGGGATGTGTTAGGGTTCCCATGTTTTGGCCAGATTGGCAAGACCAAAAGATGAGACAACATCAAACCACTTTCAGACCTCAAGATCTAGCCCTCCTGGGTCTAGAGAGGGATCTCTCTATATAAGCAAAGGTTTTATGTCTTTGAAGCTCAAAGTTAAGATGTTAGGCTAGTTATATGCACGGGGTTTGTTTGTTTGATTTTTGTTTGGTTGCTGGGAATCAGGAAAGAAGGGTTCAATATAAGACAAGGATGAGCAAGAGGATTTTAGGCAAAGGAGAGAAATATTTAGAGAAAATTCAAGACCATTGGGAAATGGAGTCAGGAAAGGGTTTACTTGCTAGTCAATATGCAGGCTTTCAGTCAGGCTAGTCATCTAAAGCATTGGCTCTTAAAGATGATAGTGTGGCATGAAATGGTAAGAGAGAAGGTGAAAGCAAGGATACCTCAAAGGTGGCCTTTCAGGAATCGGATCCAGGGATAGGACATGCCGTTGGACAACCTGTGATCCAAGACCTAAAAGGTTAACTCTTCAGACAAGGAAACATTAAAGATTTAGAACACAAAGTTGAAAACCTGAGATCAGAGAGAGAGTTTGAACTCTCAATGCTTTTTTATCCAGCTTAAGGGAACTTAGGAGGGTTCAATTAACTGAAAGGATCCTAATGAGACAGAGACAGAGTTCTAGACCCCCAGTATCCCGATTCATTCAATTAAAACCTACCAAGCACATCTAAGAATAGATTCATTAATTCATACAATCAGCTAGGAGTATATCTGACCACTACAATGGTTAAATTAGCTTGAAATCAATCCTCAGATAACACATACAACAGAAAAACATTGAAGGCAGGGAGAGCAGAAACATAGGGTACCTAACAAGGGTAAATCCTATGCCAGATTTCTGATGTGTGCCAGAAGAAATGAAATGTAATGAACTAAAAGACAGAGATAGGAAAACATCACCGCTGCTTTAAATCAGTATCCAAAGAAATGTGCTTGTCATATTAAAGAGCAAAACCAGTCATGTACAACATTGCCAACAACTTGGTATTTAGTCTGAAAACATCTTCCTCGGCCTATCTTACAACTTTACATAAAGAACATGTCTCAAGAGAAACAGCTTGCAGTTCATAGATATCCGATCAACAATGTTTACAATGAGTTTCTTTTGAAATTTATAGCTGAAAGAGAGGCAGAGGAGGTAGATGAAAAACTAAATGCAGCATTAAAACTCAGAAGGGAAAGAGGGCCGAGGCCCCATTCTGTTTTAAATTCTGGGCATTTATCTTCAATACTCTTTGGATGAAAGAGTGGTCTTTGTTAGGCTGTAATTTACTCCAGGTATGTCTTTGATGTACTTGCAGTAATACCTCTGCAATACTCTGGTGAACTGAACAAAAACAGATCAATGACTTTGGGTCTGCCATACTGTGTAACAAATGCTTCTGATAGCATAGGACTATTGTCAGGGCTGAAATTTCCTTAGGAACACGGTATAGAAAGAAAACAGTATGGGTACTTCGTCCTTTCACGGGTAGGAACATTCTGCTGATGGTGACACTGATATATATCTTTTTGTGTGCCGTAGGCATTCTGTGTGATTCATGAGGTCTTCAGTTTGATATTTTGCCTTTAATTATTGAGTTAAGGCTCACAATATTCAATTACCGGCCTTACATTCTCTGATCTTTCACTGATACTCTTTGCCGGTCAATTTAGTGTCTTTGTCTGCGAAATCTGCACTTTAATGGCTGTGGACAGGTTTTACAGAGTTTAACTCTCTTCTTTTAATGAGAATCATGTCATAACACCTTCCTAGGCCTTTTTCATAATCTCAGTCCCTGAAAATGGTATTTTCCTGTGTTCTGTGCCACTGTAACAGTGATTGTGAACAGTGGAGGTTTTCACCACCTGTAACCCTGCAAAACACGAAAACACATTAAGAGATCCATGCATGGGGTGGGACGCTGTGGATGACTGCGAAAATGGAAACGTGGCACAGTTGACGACGATGCATGTAGAGGATATTGTGGATGAACCCCGTGGATAATCTAAGAGTATATAACTGATAACATTTGTCTGTCTCCCATTGTCGTCACCAACATAATGGCGACTCCGCTGGGGATAATCTGAGAGTCTATAACTGATAACATTTGTCTGTTTCCCATTGTTGTCACCAACATAATGGCGACTCCACTGGGGAACTTCTGAGTATTTTCCATCTTACTACATCACAAGAGCCCCAGAAACCTACAATCTCTGGTTAGGTTGGCAGTTAAACACTCCTAGTCACAAATCAACTTCTATACCACTTGTTGTGTTTTACCCCCACACTCTCAGACAGAGTCTGGAAAGGGCCAGACAGCCTCCGGATCTCATCCTCTTTCAGAGGTGAAATATCTGGTAAATTCCCTCCCAGTCCATCTCTAGTTAGAGTTTGCTGTGTTTTAAGGATTTCCCTAAAAAGGACATTACAAAAACACTGTGGTGGACAGTATACCCTCTTGAAACATCCTAAACCCTCCACCTAGCAACTCCATAGTTCCTAAATGATTAAAATACTCCACTGGTGATCAGTAGGCCTGCTGATTATCTTGGTTCACATAAGACTCCACTGGGAGACCAGAGCCCATTACAACATCAGCCATAATAGAAGTAACAAGTAGGGTTAAGCTGCTTTGTTGGAAAACAACATTATGGCTTCAAGAACCATTCACACAAGAGCTTATCCTAACCCAAACCCACCTGAAATAGTTGACAACCCTGAGAGAATCCTCAAGAGATCCGCTACACCTAAAAGACCAACTATTTCCAGCTACATCCATAGAGCTAACTCTGCACCAGAAGACTTTACAGCTCTATCAGACCCAATTTTTGACCTAAACTCTGAATTTTTTTTACTTAGAACTAGGTCATTCAGTGTCCTAGACCAGCTAGAACCTGAGCTTCCTGGTTCACCACCTCAAAGTGGTAAACACATCAGGGATAGAGAGATCACTCTCTAGACCCAGGAGGGCTAGATCCTGAGGTCTGAAAGTGGTTTGATGTTGTCTCATCTTTTGGTCTTGCCAATCTGGTCAAAACATGGTAACCCCAACAGGATGATGGTCATCATCGTTCCTTGTTCATGCCCGACGTCGGGGCCATGTCTAGATGTCTTGAGCGATTTGCACCTCAGGTTCCTTCTCATCCGCTTCAAGTGCTTGTTCTCACACATGACATTTTTACGGAAGGTAACTTGAGTAATATTACACAGATGATGCCTATTGACATTTTCATGAAACTGGGAATCATCGAGAACATCCATATTGGGGTCACTTGTACTTGAGATGAAGTTTAGGTTTACACTAGCCTTTCCGCGAGTTCTGTGATGTCTTTGCATGGTCCTACAAAGAAATTCCCAGCATTGATCCTAGTATAGTGGTGCATGAAATTCCTACTTATCCTAGTTCGAAACCTATTCACCAGTGTCTTCGTCCTGTGCGCCCTAGAAAATTTGCTGCCATTAAAGGGGAAGTCGAAAAGCTTTTTAGAGATGGGTTCATTTATCCGATTCCCTTGATAGAATAGTTCTCTAATATTGTTCCTGTGGATAAGAAGCGGGGAAAAATTTGGGTTTGCGTTGATTATCATGATATGAATCGGGCTTGTCCCAAGGATAATTATCCTACTCCCTTTATCGATCAAATCATTGACGCCTGTGCCAGGAGTGAGATTTTTCCCTTATGGGCGGTTTTTCTGGTTATAATCAGATTAAAATTCTCCCAACTGATCAACATAAGACTGTCTTCATCTGTCCTTGGGGTACTTTCACATATAAGAAGCTCCCTTTTGGCTTAAAGAATGCTGGGGCTACATTTTAGCGTGTGATGTCGTATGCTTTTCATGATATTTTTCACATCATTCAGCCTTATTTGGATGGCCTTCGACTCATTCAGCTAAGTGTATGGACCATCATGACCATCTTTGTCAGATTTTTCTTCGTTGTCGATGCTAGAACATTCGGCTTAATTCGCACAAGTGCGTCTTCTACGTTGATTCCGATAGACTCTTGGGGTTTACCATGTCCCAAGACGAAATTCGCCTCGATCCGCTCAAGGTTGAGGGTATTATCAATCTCCCCTCTCCCTCCTCATTGCATTCATTGCAAATTTTGCATGGGAAGGCTAATTTTTATACGTCGTTTCATACCTAATTATACAGAAGTGGCTAAAGGAGTCATACGATTATTAAAACAGGGCGTCCCATTTTGTTGGGATGAGATTTCTCAGAGGTCCTTTGATACGCTAAAGAAATTTCTTGTCAACACTCCTCTGCTGCGTCCCCCAAACTATCATCGTGATTTGTCCCTTTATTTAGTCGTCGCTTTCAACACGATTGCCATGGTTCTGGTACAAGACGATGATGATGGTAACGAGCATGCTATTTATTACTTATCTCGTAACCTTATCAATCCTGAGACACGATATGCACATGTCATGAAGTTAGTATTAGCTGTGGTTCAGGAAGTTCAACGTTTTCATCATTATATTCTTTTGTGTACTCTGACTGTGATTTTTGATTGCAACCCTATGACCTATATCTTGTCTCGAAAATTGCTGGGGTGAAAATACTCGAAGTGGATTTTCATCCTCCAAGAGTTCAATTTGGAATTCACTATTGCCAAGTCGAAGAAATCATTAGTCTTTGCTGATTTGATCTGTTCTCTCCCAATAGACTCTGCTCCATCTCGTTCTAAGGAGTAAATTCCAAATGATAATATTTTCTTGTTTAGCACCCTCGATCCTTCATACGGTGATATCATCGTATATCTCCAGAATTCTACTTTCAAATCTGAGTTGACGAAGGATTCCCGCTGACACATTTGGCACCAATCGCAACCTTATCGTATAATCAGAGATACGCTCTATCTCATTGGAGCGCATTCCATACTCTGCCGATGTTTGACTCTCGAGGAAGCTGAGAAAGCATTAAATGATTGTCACAGTGGTGCCTGTGGCAGTCACATGTCTGGTTATGCCATTGCACATAATATTCTTCGTGCTGGTTATTTCTGGCCTTCTATCTTCAAGGATTGGATTGCCACGGTTCGCAAATGTCATGATTTCCAGATCTACCAATGCAAGATGCGTGCGCCACCTGTACCTCTTCATCCTATCATCACCTTTGGTCCCTTTGCGAAGTGGGGCATCGATTTTATGATGTGTAACGCTCACTTGGCTAGGGGGCATGCTTATATTATCGTAGCCATTTACTACTTCACCAAATGGGCCGAAGCAATGCCTACAATTGCCGCTGATGGTAAGACAACTATTCAATTCATATTCAATCACATCATTGCTAGGTTTGGCATCCCTCAAGCCATCGTTACCGATCATGGTTCCAATTTTTGGCATTATATGGTGGCGGAGTTGACTTCTAAGTTGGGGTTGCGTCACGACATCTCAACGCCATACTATCCTTAGGCCAATGGCTAGGTTGAAGCCGTGAAAAATTTCTTGTCACCATGCTTCAACATACGATTGGGATCCACAAATCCAATTGGCATCTCATGTTATTTTCAACTCTTTTGGCATACCGAACCTCAGTTAAAAATGCAACCAGATTCACTTCTTTTCAGCTGGTCTACGATCTAGAAGCTACCCTTTCGATTGAGTGTGAAATACCTTCGCTCAAGTTGGCTGTTGAATTACTGCCGAACACTTCACCGAAAGAAGAGTGTCTCCTCTACTTAGAAAGGCTGGATGAAACTCATCGCTTTGCTGCTCTTGTTATTGAAGCACAAAAGAAGCGAGTCAAAGCTCATTTTGACCAATCAGTTTCCCCTCGTTCCTTCATTGAAGGAGATCTCGTCCTCCTGTACGACCAAGCGCATGATAAGCTAGGGGTAGGTAAATTTCAACCCATGTGGCATGGGCCCTACATTATTAAATGTGTATTGCAGAATGTGACCTATGATCTCATTATTTACAAAGGTCATCCTCTAGAACATCCTAGAAATGGGTTGTATCTCAAAAAATATTATTCATGAGTCGTTCATGCATGATTTATGTACATAGGTGTTGCTTTAATTTTTGTACATGTTTTGGTTTGTTTTGCTTTGTGAGCGTTCTGCTTGCTTATTGTGCAGATGTCTATTACTCCTTATGTCGATTTCGCGGATGGTGCTTCCCGCAGTACCATGAGTTTGTCTTCAGCAGCTTGGGTAATTTATAATCTTGTTGGTCAGTTGATAGATCTGCAAGGTATTTGTCCCCCAAGACGGACCCCATTGAGTTCCGAAGTGATTTGGCTGATTGGCAAGCCAAATGACAGTGTAACATCAAACCAAGATTTGGAGCCCGAGGACCTAGCCTTCCTGGACTCAGAGAGGGCTCTCTCTATATGTGTAAAGGATATCTATGTGTTTGCTTATCGTGTTCTGATTTTAGGCTAGTTATGGAGTATGTTTTTTGGTTTTGGTTTTTTAAGTTGTGAGGGATGAAACTGATCAAAGATATAAAATAGATAACAAGATGTTAGATTAACTGGGCTATGGGGTCAAAAGGTCAAGAAAGCTATTAGATGACGATGCAAGGCTGTTTAAGGGCCGATTTGATTCAAGGTAGAAAGGATCTTAGGGAAAAATGGAGTAAATGGACATCAAGTTTGTGAACAACAAAGAGTTTCAAGCATCACTGGTTCGATAGATAACATAAACATGGTAAAGAAAACCCTTAATCATGCAAAATGTAACTATAAACTAATCGACACATAGAAACAAACATTCAAGCCATGCATAGAAGTATAAGACCCTCTAACTTTGGGAAATGGCTATCAGACTTTGGGGAAAACACATAAGACGGACTAACAACTCAAAACACTATGCCGGAACGCCTAAACACAGTACTTCAAGTTATTCGGCACTTTGAACAACAAGATTTGCATAGTTTTAGGCAAAGGGCTAGATCGGGACTAGGGCTCCTTGGTTCAAACAAAATTATAATCTTAATCAGTCAAAGAGATAGTTTCATGGATGGAACTATGGACAGTCATAGGTAAGCAGGGCACACCATACATCCTACTCAACATGCATATAACTATTAATGAAACTAGCAACAATATCCTCAAGTTATTAAAGAGCAGTTAAGAATTCTTTAATGCAACTAAGGAAGAAGAAAACATAAAAGCTATGAAGATTCAAGAATTTTGAGGTGCCTCCATGGGCATATCTCAAATTTAATCTCTACTGATCTATAGCAAGCAAGAAACATGTATCATGAATGAAAACTAGAAGACAACAACAAAGCAAGAAACACTATACCATTCTACCATGTCATGGAATCCATCAACAATCCTTCTTCATTCATCCAAGAACATCCAAGAGTCAATCCAAAAGCATAACACAAGTATTTCCTTCAAAGCTCATATGACCAATATATTGCTTCTCTTCTCAAGTTCAGCCTTGTTTACAATGAGATCTTGTGGAATAAATAGGCTCAAGTGAGGAAAACCTCATGGTTCAACTTCCATCCTCATTGGCCTAATCAAAATATCTAAACTTGTCCTTGAGGCTTTGAAAAGCCCAAGGCACAAAAATATCTCATAAAATATCTAAAAATTGCTAAAAAAGGGAATTTAATTGACTTTGCATCATTTTCCAAGTGTAAAAATAGCTAAACGCACATTTGGAAAAAGCAGATTTTAGAGGTTCAAAAATTACAAAAATACTTCAAATTTATATCAGAAAAAGGTCCCCTGACTTGCCGGAAACATTTGGCAGCCTTCCTAATGTCGAAACAAGGCTCATGATGGCTCGTTGGAAAGCTCTGAGTGTCTAATTTCCGGCGCAACTGAAATTTCTCCAATCCGATGCCCAGAAGTCCTCCAAATCTGCACCTGTGTGTAAAAAGCCAGAAAATTACAGTCTGCTGATAGACCGGGCAGAGTGTGCAAAATGCGAGCCTTTTTCGCTGTTTTGAAGGGGAAAATGATCTCCAAACGCTCTGAAAATCGCTGAGGACATGCTCATGAAATTATGGCATCCGATGGTACCATTCTCCTCCCTTGACGAATCCTCAAAATGAAATGGTGAATTTATGAGTTTTTGACCAAAAACCCAAAAATGCCAAAAAACCAAAAGTTGTCAAAATGGGCCCAAAATTGGTATGCATGACCCTCAAGGGTCCTTAGCAACATGCTCCGAAGCTGAAGCCAAAATATCAAGTGTTGATGTGCCTTTCTTCTCTTTCCGTGCCGGGCGCTTCCCCTTTGCTTCCTTCAGTTTTGCTTGGGTGGCCTTTAGCTTGCGCCGGGCAAACTGATTCAACTTTTGATAGTGTTGTGTCATCTTCCTTTGCAGCTCCAGGTCTCTGTTTTCCTTTTCAAGCTTCATCTCCAAGTGTTTATTGGCTCTTTCTAGCCATGCCTCCTTATTCTCTTCAATTTCTTGCTCAAGTAGTGCAGTGAGGGGAAAGGATTGAAGATGGGCCTGTTCTTCTTCCCTTTGCTTTTCCAGGGCTCTTTTAAGCCCTATGGTTCTAGGCCTCTTCCGCCTAGGCTGGTCTTCCTCTTCATCTTCATCAAACTCACCGATGAGCTCCTCTATCCTTATTTGTGCTTTAGCTGCCTCATTCTTGTATTTGATTGCTCGTGCCTCATGGACAGCCAAATGGACATTCATTTGTTTATTTTGGATCTCCAAGAAATGATTGAAGGTCTTTGCCCGATGAAGGTCATTCTCCAATGCTTCAATTTGACCCTCTCGATGGATTAGAAGGTTATCAAGAATGCGGGCTTCATTATCACTGTCATCACTTTGGATTGGAATGACAACCAATGCACCTCCTTGTTCTTGACTTTCTTCAATCTTGCCTTTCCCTTTGAAGGCCAATCTTGCACTCTTCCTTCTTGGCATACTAGTGAGAGGTCTCTTGGGCGATTTTCTTTTTCTAGGGACAATTCTTGTCACTTTTGGAGTGGCAGCCTTAGGCCCTTTCTTTCTTGTTGTGATGGGATTTGTTCCTTTAGGAGAAAGAGACACAACAGCTTTACCCTTGTCAACTTCTTGAAACTGCTGCTCTTCTTGAATTTATTGTTCATTTTGTGGCTCAAGCAGCTGCTCAAATTCCTGCTCAAACAGCTGTTCATGACCTTCAATATCAAGCTGTTGCTCTCCCTGCTATTCATTTTCACTGAGATGCTGTTGTTCAGCACTCTTTTCCTCTTGTTCCTGCTGCTGCCCTTCATCTGCAATTTTCTGCTCTTCACCCATCTCTTCTTGCTGTTCAGACTACTGCCCCTGTTTACCAACATCAAGCTGCTGGTGTGTTTCCACCTCATGCTCACTGTGTGGCTCAAACTGCTGTCCCTGACCATCAGAATCATGTTGCTGGTCCTCATCAGTTTCTTCATGCTTATCCTCTTCCTTTTCTACCTGTGCATGTCCTTCTTCTTCATGTTGTCCTGACTGTTCTGTGGTGATCTTGAGCCTTCTAGGAGTAGGCCTACTGGACAAAGGTACAGGGCGATGAATAGGCTGGGTGGGAGATGTATGGACTGGAGGCACAGTGGAGAAATCTGTGTGGCTAATGAAAACCTCCCATGGAACCTATTTCTTCTCTAGCTGGTGTAGGATGATGATTTTAATCAGAGAATGATGGCATAGAGCAGCTACTTGTTGTGATGGAGGCTTTTTCTGGACAGAAGAGGCCATTTTCTCAATACTTTTGCACAAGAATTAAGGAAGATTTAGCTGCTTGGTTCTAGTGAAGTGCATCAACAGTCTGATGTGGTATGCATATATTCGGGAGAATATCCCTTCATAGGTGAAATATTTAATTATGATCTTCATAAGAGGAGCATAGCTAGCAAGGAGATGAGAGAAAGGAAAAATAGCAGTGCATGTTTCTCTGTGCTCGGGCTTGATGAAAGGCTTATAGTCATCCAAGTCTAGATGGGACTGTTTGAACCATTTCTCGCCATGATTATGGAATTTTAGTTGCCTTGGACACATACCTCGGAGAGAAATTGAAATCAAGGCATGCTACCTGGAAATGTTTGCTTTGGAACCTCAGGGCGCATAGGTGTGTCAAGGGCGAGAAAATTTTGACCTCCTGTACCTTCTGGCAGAAATCCAAACAACCTACCTCATGAAAGTTGAAAAGGATGGATGGATGCGCATTGACCTCCTCTGTAGAGATTGGCTCATATATTTTATGTAAACCACTTCTGCTGTCTTTCCTGGGCGGCATTTTGGGCTAAATAAGCTCTTGAAAGCATCAAACAACCTCACTGCCTTTAAACTGCCTTCTTTAAGGAGAACTCTATCAATTCACTGTTTTGATAGTGAATAATGTCTTTGGATGACTGCACACTGTTCTCTTTACAATATAAAACCCTTTTCTCTCTTAAAATGTGGCCTTTCCACCTTTAATGTATCTCAGCTAGCAGAATTTTTAATAAGAAACAATGCAGTGAGAGGAAGACAGGCTGTTAAGTGAAATTGCTGGGTATAATGTAAAAATCACCTTTGCTCTGTGATGTTTGGAGGTTAACAACCTGCTTGTATCTCTGACCAATGATAAACTTTCCAATCTTCACAAACTTTCCCCTTGTCTAGTATGCCAATCACTCAACAGAACTTATATCTCATGCAGTCAACCTTTAGTGTAAGCACACAATCAATTTCACAATTTATGGAACAAGGTGGCAGAGTTTTTAAGAATGCTCCAAATTTTTTGAAATGTCTTCCTTTGATATAAGACCCTGTCCCTTCAAATCAAAGCCCTTTCTTGCCTTTGTATATTAATCAGCAAGTATTTATAATGACATACATAGTCAATCAAAGAAAACACAGTGAAGGTACTTTCCTGTGTTGGTGGTAAGAGAACTCTGTTTTTTGATGTTTTATGATATGGCAACCAACATTTTATCATTCAAAATATATGAGAATCCTCTCACACGACAACTACCTTTCCTTTGTATCACTGCTTCTCATACTCATTTGACCCACACACCCTCCAAATGTTCATGGCATACTTCTGACTGTTTCAAATAATGCACATAACATGACAGTTTCAACCTGGCTTTATCACAGTGGTGAGGGCAACTTGATGTTCCTTTTTTAAAATAAACTTACAAGCATCTGATGTTTCACCAGCCGCATCAAACCTGTTTCTTCACATAAATCCTACACCTATGCTTCAAACATTGACTTTTAACCTTTCATTCTGTCACAACAATTTTTTAAAGGAGCACAAAGGCATATGAAATACCTCTGGAATGATGACAAGGCCCTTTGAGAAGATTTAGCAGCTTCACATGTGTTTTGAAGACGTGTTGGAGGCCACAACTATGTGCGACGCGTTTAGGAGGAAGGGCGCCGTGCAAAATAGGTTTTCGGGTCACCTGTCGGGCCGACAGGACCCGAGGGCACAGGCGTGCCGTGCCACCATTATGCGCCCGTGTAAATTGTCCTCTGAGCGCGCCGCGCAGCTATAAACAGTAAAACACTCCTTCAAATCACTCAAAATCTCCCCTGTTTGATCTCGAGGGTAGCAAAAGGGCTTTTCTCGGGGTTGAGAGTTTTTTAAAATGGAAAGGCAACAGCCTTGACCCCTTTTTAAAGTAAAGAAAAACAACGGTCCCTTTGACATTTGATTTTGAAAAAGTTTTGAAAAACGTTTGTCTTTTAAACCCATACTTGAAACCCTATTTCTTTTGCAAATGAAACTAAATTTCTTTGTTTCAAACAAAACCTAAAGGCGACGATGACCTCTTTCTAAGCCTATTTTCCCTTCTCGAAATGACATAACCTTTGGAGAAATATGTCTTTTGAAACTTCGACTGTTTCTCACTTAGAGGAAGAAATGTCTCTTTTTGTAGCAGTGGCATTTGGATTTTGCCTTTGATGATTTCTAGAACCTGAAACACTATGCTAAAGCTCTTTTGTACTTGATTGAGTATCTGCCTTTACTAGGTTCCAGGACCTGAAAACATGTGATGATCTTTCTGCATGTTTATGAATTTGTAAACCTATTTGGAGTGCCCTTTCTGCTGAAGAAAAACTTGACTACCACTTCGAACCCCTTTTATACTTCTGATTTCTTGAATGGCATACTTGTCTGTCATTTGAAAGGAGGTGGCCTACCTTTTTAACTTGGTTTGATATTCTCTGCCTGTAGGTGTTTCATTAGTTTTTCTTCAACTGTAGGTGTCAAACTTGCTGCAGTTTTTCATAGTTTTCCATGGTCTTTTGATTAAGAAGGGCACCTTTTCCAATACACTTCTCTGCTCAGAAAATATTACCATGATGTCTCTGTCCATTTGAATAATGACAACCTAGGTTTGTTTCCAGCTGATTATCTTTACATGCTTTTCCAAGGTTTCAAAACTCAGATCATAACTTTTTAATATCCTTGTGTTGAGGAGACAAACATATGATGTGTAAAAAGCATCTAGAGTTACTCATAAACACCAAAGCTCTTATTAGCCATTTTCTTCTAATGGAGCTCTGAAATCACCAAACCTGCTGCATCTGAAGGCTACATTTGTCTTTGTGGTGGAGTGTAGATCGCAACACCATGAACTTGTACTGGCGCTTTGAATGATATCAAGATGTCACATGTCTAGGACTGTGTACTACTTGCCTGCCTTTTCTTTATGTTCATCCAGAAACCATGAACTATATTTCTCATTTCAAAAGAAACAAAAGAACACACAGAGGTCTTTTTACTGAAGTATTTTCCTGCTCAAGACTGATTTGAGCTATTCATATTAACACCCCTGCAGAGATATTTGTTATGATAGCTTTGATTAAAGGATTCCTTTTTGATGCGCCATGATGATGACTGAAACTTCAAATGATCCTCTTTCTTAGGACACAAGACCAAAAACTTTGCTTTCTTTTGTCTTGCACATTTCAGATCTTAGCCCTGTTTTGATCATCACTTTCACTCAGAAAACTATAGTCACTGTTTTACTGTGTAGTAAAAAACAAACCTGTGCTTATAGTAAGTTTTGCAATCCTTGAAGTCAATATTGGCCATCGCCCTCTGCTTGTAGATGAAGGATGCGCCTTAACCCTCTGCTTGTAGATGAAGGAGGTTCTTGGCCATGACAAATTACTAGTCTGTTTGACAGTGGTGTCTTTCTTCTACTGTGATTTCATGCTGAATGGAAGCTGCAAGGTCTTGATGAGTAACTCCTTACCCTGCATATGTATCTCAGGCTCATGTTGACATTGAGAAGCAGTTGTTCTTCTAAATGTGTATTCAAGAATTTTCTCCTGAGATGAAGATATACTTCCTGTCTTTGTAAAATCCATAAAACACTGTAAAACATCTAATAATCAGCTTGAGACTGTGGTCTATGCAGTGCTGAGATTTAGGGGTGTGTAAGTGGCGCGACTTAGGGTTGTGATCAATTTCATTTGTAGAGTGGGAGGTCTGTCATGATTGGTCTGTAGCAGATGGAGGTTTTTTGGCCCTTTGATGGTTGCCAAGGGTATAATGCCTTAAAGCGCCACTTCCTAACTTAAGGGAGGCTTTTGAAACAGACTTGGATTGTCCTTTTAGAGCTGATGGGAAGACCAGTAGGGCTAAAGCTAGATAGGATAGTGATAATATGGTTTAACCTTGACATGGGCGGACTGAAAAGTAGGAGGGCGAAAAAAAGTTTTATGAGGGTTTTCTAGATGACAAATTGACATATGGAGATCAGCTTCTAGAAAACTCAGCTATGGATCTAGTCATCACTAACAAGTGAAAAATACTGATGACTAACATTGGCTCCATTTGGGGAGGGCAGCTCCTCGTCAGGAGGTGTCCAGAATTCATATTTTTGGCTTATGAAGACCAGTGCCTTATCCATTGGCGCAAAATTTCACCTTTCTTTGATGCTATTTCTGAAAAGTGACAGCATGGTTAACATCAATGATATTTCTACCTACCCCACTATCTTTCCTAACATTTTTTCTTCTCTTTGGCGCATTTGAACTAGCAGCCTTTTGACAATGTATATTTTTCTTTTTGAAAAATGAACCTATCTATTTCTACTCTTATATCTGCCGGGAGTTCAGATTAAACTGATGAACTCCTTCATTACTCTACCTATGCTAGATCAACTGTCAAGATTAAGCAGTTTGACAGGATTTTGTTCTCTAATCTAAAACATGAAATTCGAAATGATCAAATCAGGATTAGACAGTCTGATTTGTCATGCATTTGCGGCATAAAAGACAAGCTGCACACAAATATTATTTTGCAACAAAAGGAAAACTAGACAAGCGGGGCTAAGATGTACAATGTATTTTTCATCCCTCGCTTCTCTCTTTGGTTATGTTTTAGGCATGTGGAACCAGAATCTCTCCCTAATATAAACTCTGTGATAAGTCAATCTTACACAATGTTGACTATCTTTTGCACTCACTAACTTATCAGCAAATAAATTTAAACATGCTCAGCTATGATTAGGCTAGATAGTTGAACAAGACATTGAAGTACTAGTAGCGGCATTTAGACTTGCTCGCTTTCCGAAAGACTATTTTTTGGAACATGGGGCTTTGTTCTATCTTCACTCGCCCTCTTTTCTATCTTTTAATGTTTTTGACTTTTCTCTCTTTTACTGTTTTTGACTTTTCTATTTTTCTATATTTCAAACAATGGTATATACAATGAATGAAAGTATTTCAAACTCAGAAATCTTGGAAATGACGGAATTTAAGCATCTTATCCTCGTAAGGATCTCCTCTCACCCTTGGCCCATTCAACTCCTGAAAAGAGAAATTTGGGAAGTTTTCTCTCTCTAACATGACACAGGGATTCATGCAAGAATCTCTGAACAGCCCGGTATCTTCCCGCTGTACCTCTTTGAATATCTGATTTCCACTCCTTTCCTTACTGTACATTTTCCTCAAGTAATGCATATACTCTTGGTCATTCTTGAAATAGATAATGACATCATCAAGGTATGCAAAAATGCAGAAATTTAAAACTGGGAACATGGCCTTCATGAACAGATTTCTAATATTGGGTGGTTTTGCAATTTTGATTTTGAAATTAGATCTACCTCCCGCAAACTGGAAAAAATCTTTAAGCTGTCTACTTTGCAAGGGAATCTTTTGAACATGACCTGAAACATCATCTTGTGAAAACACATGATTAAAAGCACTTTTAATTGGTATATCATGGTCTTGGGTAGAAAAAACAGAATTTCTGTTATAGGGATATGCAGTAGTATTTCTGAAATCAAAACAGACTCTATGACCAGCTGTTTTATCCTTGATTATTATAGTTTGGTTCAAATTGTTATGTTTTATCTTGTCAAGGTTATTCTTTGAGGAAGAAAAAGTATCACAACATTTTCCCTTGTTTTTCCTGTAGAAATTGGTATTCTGCATGAGATTTCTGATTTTAGCATTTCTGAGTTCTTCATGAAAAGACAGAATATGAGCCAATTTCAGTAGCTCAGGTATGCTGGGACTGCAACTATCATTCTTGCTCATAAGAAGTTTATCAGGCATTTTTTCTAGATTTTGAGCTGCTGAGGTTATAATCAAAGTCTCATTTGCAGTGGATGATCCATATGATGGTAAATCTTTGAGATATGGTAGAAAAATTAAACTCCCTTGCTCCCGGGTTCCGAACAGGTTTATGATGTGTAAGTCTTCTAAAGCTTTTACCTTGAAAAAATTTCCGCAGGTTACTGCTGGTGTTTGACTAGGGTTAGAGTAATTCGCTTGATAGTACATAAGGGTTTGCGCTTCTTGCTCTAATCCCACCTTAGAAGGGACATACTTACTTTCTTCAAGACACAACTGTTCATGATCATGGTAGTTTTGAGTGTCTATTTCATCATAGAGCACCAGGGGCAGCTGATGTGGTGGATCTAAGTTTATTTCAGTCTCTTCTGACTCTTCCTCCATGTTTTCATCAATATGCATAATAAAAGAGTTCAAGTCGGAATGTAAGGAATACATTGGAATGTTGTCTGGCCTCTCTTGACTACTAATCACGTATTTCATGTGTGACTCTCGGTAGATTATTCTTGTCTGGTCGAACATAGGAATGGTGGCGTATGACATGTCCAGTTGAATATTCCCTTGGAGTTTGGCTCCACAAGATCTGGATAGAAGCATCCCGTATTTGGGAGGGATGTCTGCCACTACTATATCCATGATTAGATGTTTCGCAGGTATTTGGGCCAGACTAAAACAAAGGTCTTTGATCAAACCCAGGCATTTGACTCTACTCGAATCAAATGAATATAAGTCTTTGTATGGTCTTGTGATTTCCAGGCCTAGTCTTTCCATTACTACCTTCGGCATAAGATTATGCGAGGCGCCGGAGTCTAGCATGGCATTGTGGAGGATTTGGTCATGGATGTTTAGGCTAATGTAAAATGGAAGAGTAGTTCCTTCTTGGAATTTTCCCTCTATCTTTGGACCAAACAACACTTCAGGAGTGTCATCAGCCAGATTAACAATGTTTGCATCATTCCCTAGATTTAGGACCTTTAGCACTTGGGATTTATAAGAGTTTTGGGCGATGAGTTCGGTAAGAGGCATGGTGATCTTGATCTTGGCGATTTCGCCTTCAAAACTAAAAGGCAGCTGAAGTTTGGATATGTTTGTTTCAGCTTTTTCAGCCATGACCTTCTCTATGTTCTGAGTTTGTTGGCCTTGTTTTGGGATTTTGTTTGCCATAGTTGCTTCGGTAACTTTTGTGGAAGTACTAGGAGCATTTGAGTCAGGACTAGTTTGGGTAACTTTAGTTTTGTTTTGGTCACTCTTCTCGACCATGATTTTGTTACTGTTTACTGCTTTCCTAAGGATGGTATCAGGGGTTTTAGCAGTATCTGAATTACCTTTCTTGGAATTATCTTGGCTTCTTTTGCTTCTAAGGTCATATTGCCGGTGAGCTTCTATTATGGCATTTTGAAAATCTATGGCAGGGTCGTCGAGATCTTCATAGTTGGCCTCATCCTGATTAGGAGAAAAGAACGCTTGTTCTTCTTCTGTGAGGTACACCTCACTCTCATTATCAGATCCTATGAGGTTTAAATGATGTTCATCAAGAGGTTCTGTATCCCTGTCATCCTCTTCTACATAATTTTCATTAAATGGTGGCCTAATTTGTTGGTCATTTTCCCTTGGTCTGTTTTGGGGCTGTTCCCTCCTAAAGTTTTGGTTTCGGTTTCTATTTGGAGGGTTTGGTTGGTTGTCCCTAACAGGAGCCTTTTCATTTATCCTTTCCCACATTTTGGCCATGGTTTTGACTAAATCATCTATTCTAGGATCTAGGGAAGGCGATGAAGTGGAGACCTCGTCTTTATATGTGACCTTTCTTTCTGATCTAGTCCTAGCCCTTTTTTCTGCTAAGTTGGCATCTGCTTTTATGGCTATTTGTTGCATTTCCTCTAAGGTAGGGGGATCCTTGTCTCTCAGATGATATGTCATGTCCGGATCGAAACCTTCGGGGAATTTTTCCAAGGCTAAACCAAGTGGGGGTTTGAAATGAGGTGGGAGGGAGTTATATACACTGTTGAACCTAGTGCAGTAAGCCTGGACACTTTCCCCATTTTCCCATTTTAGGTTGTTATATTCTGATAGGATTTGAATAGGGTTCCTTCGGACTTCCCACCTATTTCTGAAGATTTGATGTAGTTCTGGGATGTTGTGGATGCTGTTTGGAGTCAAGATTTTGAACCATGTTTTGGGTTCACCACCCAGGCTTTGGGCGAATATTCTCATTCTGACGGTCTCATCTTGTACCTCCAGGTATTCATAAGCATCAGTCATCCTACTTATATGCTGTTGAGGTGTAGTGGTATCTTCTCCAGTAAAGTGTGGGATTTTGTCTTGATATTTATTTGGGAGAGGAGCCAAAGGCGGTGGCAACACCAAAGGTGCGTACCAGGCTACCATGACGGGAGCTAATGGATGATGTACAAGATGAGGACTAGTAGGCTGAGATGAGGTGGTTTGAACAGGTGTGGCGGATGAACTTGGACTAGTGATCTGGTTTTGAGCAGATCTGGGATGGTGGGAGCCAAAGTGATAGAGAAGCTGAAAGTCGGGGGGGTGGAAGGTGAGGCTTCTCTACTATGACTGTGTGATTGGTCTAGGGTTTCAAGATCGTCAAAGTTTATTTTACTATGAGACCTGCTTTTGAAAAGAGTTTTTGATGATTCTAATTCAAAAGGTGAATCAGGTAGGATAGTGAGATGTTCAGGTACTGATCTTGTTTTACGGATGGATCTACCAGTAGCTAGATGGTCAGTTTCGGAAGCTTGCCACAGAATCTTCTCTGGGTCATCTACTATGATAGGGGGATTTGGGTCTGGATGGGATCTGGTGTTGATTCTTCATGAAGCCAGATTTTGGATCTAGAGTTTAGAGAGAATGGTATTGGTGAATGTTCTGGATGAGTGGTCTCTCTAAAGTTATACTAAGGTGAAGGATGGTCAAAATAAAAGGGATGAACTAGTGGAGTTGCCAGGTGGAACTGGGTTGTTTTTGTGAAGATAGCTATGGTCCACCACCGGTAACTAATCTGGAAATGTTTTGGATTTTCTGAGTTTTATGTGCAGCCTATGGTTTAAAGTATCCTAGACTTGTTTCAACACTTTGCTAGGGTGATGAGAACAAAAAGAGTTTACTCTAACTGGGTCTATGGACTGCTTGCTTGTTTAAGTATCTAAAGGACCAAAGAGTCTATAAGAGTTTGCTAGACTATCATGTACTCAGTGTCCCACCATCTCCCGCTATGTTAGTGAGCGATGGGATAGGTCTATCGGATAGTAACCTAGAGTTCGGTAAAATAGTAAGGCCTACTGGAGGCTAGTGGAGTCGCCAGGTGGAACTTGGTTGTTTTGAGATATGTGTGTATGGTCCACCACCAATACTTACAAAAACCAATCTAAGGGAGTTTTTTGGGGTTTTTCTGAGTTTTATGTGCAGCCTAGGATGTAAGAGTGTTATAAACTTGATTCATCACTTTGCTAAGATGGTGAAGCAGAGAGTTTACACTAAATGATTCTAAAGGCTGATGGTTTAAGTTAAAATTTGAAGGACTAAGGAGTCTATAAAAGTTTGCTAGACTATCATGAAATCAATATGTCCCACCGTGATCGCCATTATGTTAGTGAGCGGTGGGATAAGTCAATCAGCTAGTATTCTCAAAAGTCTCTAAAAATGAGGGAAACTAAGTTTTTTGTTACTCAGAGTCCCACCGTGATCGCCATTATGTTAGGTTCCTGTGATTTGGCCGATTGGTGAGCCAAATGACGATGTAACATCAAACCAAGCTTTGGAGCCCGAGGACCTAGCCTTCCTGGACTTAGAGAGGGCTCTCTCTATATGTGTAAAGGATATCTATGTGTTTGCTTATCGTGTTCTGATTTTAGGCTAGTTATGGAGTATGTTTTTTGGTTTTGGTTTTTTAAGTTGTGAGGGATGAAACTGATCAAAGATATGAAATAGGTAACAAGATGTTAGATTAACTGGGCTATGGGGTCAAAAGGCCAAGAAAGCTATTAGATGACGATGCAAGGCTGTTAAAGGTCCGATTTGATTTCAAGGTAGAAAGGATCTTTGGGCAAAATGGAGTAAATGGACATCAAGTTTGTGAACAACAAAGAGTTTCAAGCATCACTGGTTCAATAGATAACATAAACATGGTAAAGAAAACCCTTAATCATGCAAAATGTAACTATAAACTAATCAACGCATAGAAACAAACTTTCAAGCCATGCATAGAAGTATAAGACCCTATAACTTTGGGAAATGGCTAGCAGACTTTGGGGAAAACACATAAGATGGACTAACAACTCAAAACACTATGCCGGAATGCCTAAACACAGTCTTTAAGTTATTGGGCACTTTGACAAACAAGCTTTCATATTTTTTAGGCAAAGGGCTAGATCGGGACTAGGCCTCCTTGGTTCAAACAAAATGATAATCTTAATCAGTCAAAGAGATAGCGTCATGTATGGAACTATGGACAGTCATAGGTAAGCAGGGCACACCATACATCCTACTCAACATGCATAGAACTATTAATGAAACTAGCAACAATATCCTCAAGTTATTAAAGAGTAGTTAAGAATTCTTTAATACAACTAAGGAAGAAGAAAACATGAAGGCTATGAAGATTCAGGAATTTTGAGGTGCCTCCATGGGCATATCTCAAACTTAATCTCTACTGATCTATAGCAAGCAAGAAACATGTATCATGAATGAAAACTAGAAGACAACAACAAAGAAAGAAACACTATACCATTCTACCATGTCATGGAATCCATCAACAATCCTTCTTCATTCTCCAAGAACATCCAAGAGTCAATCCATAAGCATAACACAAGTATTTCCTTCAAAGCTCATATGACCAATATATTGCTTCTCTTCTCAAGTTCAGCCTTGTTTACAATGAGAGCTTGTGGAATAAATAGGCTCAAGTGAGGAAAACCTCATGGTTCAACTTCCATCCTCATTGGCCTAATCAAAATATCTAAACTTGTCCTTGAGGCTTTGCAAATCCCAAGGCACAAAAATATCTCATAAAATATCTAAAAATTGCTAAAAAGGGGAATTTAATTGACTTTGGATCATTTTCCAAGTGTAGAAATAGCTAAACGCACATTTGGAAAAAGCAGATTTTTGAGGTTCAAAAATTACAAAAATACTTCAAATTTATATCAGAAAAAGGTCCCCTAACTTTCCGGAAACATTTGGCAGCCTTCCTGATGTCGAAACGAGGCTCATGATAGCTCGTTGGAAAGCTCTAAGTGTCTACTTTCTGGCGCAACTGAAATTTATCTAATATGATGCCAGGAAGTCTTCCAAATCTGCACCTGTGTGTAAAAAGCCAGAAAATTACAGTCTGTTGATAGACCGGGCAGAGTGTGCAAAATGCGAGCCTTTTTCGCTGTTTTGAAGGGGAAAATGATCTCCAAACACTCTGAAAATCACTGAGGACATGCTCATGAAATTATGGCATCCGATGGTACCATTCTCCTCCCTTGACGAATCCTCAAAATGAAATGGCGAATTTATGAGTTTTTGACCAAAAACCCAAAAATGCCAAAAAACCAAAAGTTGTCAAAATGTGCCCAAAATTGGTATGCATGACCCTCAAGGGTCCTTAGCAACATGCTCCGAAGCTGAAGCCAAAATATCAAGTGCTGATGTGCCTTTCTTCTCTTTCCGTGTCGGGCGCTTCCCCTTTGCTTCCTTCAGTTTTGCTTGGGTGGCCTTTAGCTTGCGCCGGGCAAACTGATTCAACTTTTGATAGTGCTGTGTCATCTTCCTTTGCAGCTCCAGGTCTCTGTTTGCCTTTTCAAGCTTCATCTCCAAGTGTTTATTGGCTCTTTCTAGCCATGCCTCCTTATTCTCTTCAATTTCTTGCTCAAGTAGTGCAGTGAGGGGAAAGGATTGAAGATGGGCCTGTTCTTCTTCCTTTTGCTTTTCCAGGGCTCTTTTAAGCCCTATGGTTCTAGGCCTATTCCGCCTAGGCTGGTCTTCTTCTTCATCTTCATCAAACTCACCGATGAGCTCCTCTATCCTTACTTGTGCTTTAGCAGCCTCATTCTTGTATTTGATTGCTCGTGCTTCATGGACAGCCACATGGACATTCATTTGTTTATTTTGGATCTCCAAGAAATGATTGAAGGTCTTTTCTCGATGAAGGTAATTTTCCAATGCTTCAATTTGACCCTCTCGATGGATTAGAAGGTTTTCAAGAATGTGGGCTTCATTATCGCTGTCATCACTTTGGATTGGAATGACAGCCAATGCACCTCCTTGTTCTTGACTTTCTCCAATCTTGCCTTTCCCTTTGAAGGCCAATCTTGCACTCTTCCTTCTTGGCATACTAGTGAGAGGTCCCTTGGGCGATTTTCTTTTGCTAGGGACAACTCTTGTCACTTTTGGAGTGGCAGCCTTAGGCCCTTTCTTTCTTACTGTGCTAGGCTTTGCCTTTTTAGGGGAAGGAGGCACAATTGTTTTGCCTTTGTCATCCTGAAACTGCTGCTCTCCTTGAGGCTGCTGTGCTTGGATTTCTTGTTCATTTTGTGACTCAAACTGCTGCTCAAGTTTTTTCCCAAACTGCTGTTCATGACCTTCCATATCAAGCTACTGCTCTTCCTCTTGTCCCTGTTGTTCCTTTTCACTGAGATGCTGCTGTTCAACACTCTTTTCTTCTTGCTCCTGCTGTTGACCTTCATCTTCACTTTGCTACTCTTCATCCCTTTCTTATTGCTGTTCAAACTGCTGCCCCTATTCACTAACATCAAACTGCTGGTGTGTATCAACTTCATGCTCACTTTGTGGCTCAAGCTGCTACCCCTGACCATCAAAATCATGTTGCTGGTCTTCATCAGTTTCTTCATGTTTGTCCTCTTCTTTTTCTACCTGTTCATGTCCTTCTTCTTCATGCTGTCCTGACTGTTATGTAGTAATCTTGAGCCTTCTAGGAGTAGGCCTGCTGGACAAAGGTACAGGGCGATGAATAGGTTGGGTGGGAGATATATGGACAGGAGGAATAGTAGAGAAATCTGGGTGACTGATAAAAACATCTCATGAAACCTCCTTCTTCTCTAGCTGGTGTAGGATGATGATTTTAATCAGAGAATGATGGCATAGAGAAGCTACTTGTTGTGATGGAGGCTTTTTCTATACAGAAGAGGCCATTTTCTCAATAATTTTGCACAAGAAGTAAGGAAGATTGAGCTGCTTGGTTCTAGTGAAATGCATCAACAGTCGGATGTGGTATGCATATACTCGGGAGAATCTCCCTTCACAGGTGAAATATTTCATTATGATCTTCATAAGAGGAGCATAGCTGGCAAGGAGATGAGAGAAAGGAAAAATAGCAGTGCATGTATCTCTGTGCTCGGGCTTGATGAAAGGCTTATAGTCATCCAAGTCTAGATGGGCCTGTTTGAACCATTTCTCGCCATGATATGGAATTTTAGTTGCCTTGGACACATACCTCGGAGAGAACTTGAAATCAAGGTCTGCCACTTGGAAATGTTTTTCTTTGAATCTCAAGGCACACAAGTGTGTCAAGGGCGAGAAACGTTTGACCTCCTGTACTTTCTGGCAGAAATCTAGACAACCTACCTCATGAAAGTTGAAGAGGATGGATGGATGCGCATTGACCTCCTCTGTAGAGATTGGCTCATATCTCTTATGTAAACCACTTCTGTTGTCTTGCCTGGATGGCATTTTGGGCTAAATAAGCTCTTGAAGAACCAAATGCCTCACTGTCCTTAAACTGCCTTCTTTAAGGTGAACTCTGTCAATTCACTGTTTTGATAGTGAACAATGTCTTTGGATGACTGCACACTGTTCCCTCGCAATACAAAACCCTTGTTTCCTTAAAAAGTGGCCTTTTCACCTTTAATATGTATCTCGACGATGGGCTTTTTAATAAGAAACAATGCGATGAGATGAAGGCAGTGACCAAGTGAAATCTTTGAGTATAATGTAAAAATCACTTTGCTCTGTGATGTTTGGAGAGGTTAACAACACAGCATGCTCTCTTACCGATGGTGAACTTTCCAATCTTCACAAACTTTCCCCTTGTCTAGCATGCCAATCACTCAACAGAACTTATATCTCATGCAGTCAATCTTTAGTGTAAGCACACAATCAATTTCACAATTTATGGAACAAGGTGGCAGAGTTTTAAAAATTCTCCAAAGTTTTTTGAAATGCCTTCCTTTGACATAATACCCTGTCCCTTCAAATTAAAGCCCTTTCTTTCCTTTGTATATTAATCAGCAAATATTCATAAAGACATACACAGTCAATTAAAGAGAACACAGTGAAGGTACTTTCCTGTTTTGGTGGTAAGAGAACTCTGTTTTTTTGATGTTTTATGATATGGCAACCAACATTTATCATTCAAACTATATGATAATCCTCTCACATGACAACTACCTTTCCTTTGTATCACTGCTTCTCATACTTATTTGACCCACACACCCTCCAAATGTCCATGGCAAACTTCTGACTATTTCAAATAATGCACATAACATGACAGTTTCAACCTGGGTTCATCACAGTAGTGAGGGAAACTTGATATTCCTTTTTTTAAAATAAACCTACAAGCATCTGATGTTTCAACAACCACATCAAACTTGTTTCTTCACATAAATCCTACACCTATGCTTCAAACATTGACTTTTAACCTTTCATTCTGTCACAGCAATTTTTTAAGGAGCAAAAAGGCGTATGAAATACCTCTGGATTGATGACAAGGCCCTTTGAGAAGATTTATCAGCTTCACATGTGTTTTGAAAACGCGTTGGAGGCCACAACTATGCGCGACGCGTTTAGAAGGAAGGGCGCCGCGCCTCGTGAGTTGTCGTGTCACACAAACCTTTGTACGACGGACAGGGCACGGGCGCGCCGGCGCGCATGTACGGGCGCGGCGCGTGCACCACGTTATGCGCCGTGTAAATTGTCCTACGGCGCGCGCGCTTTCCCCGGCACGCCGCGTGACTGTAAACGATCAAAAAATCCTTCAAATCGCTCACAAAATCTCCTTTGTTTCATCTAAGGGTAGCAAAAGGGCTTTGCTCGGGGTTGAGGATTTTTAAAATGGAAAACCATGAAGCCTTGCCCCCTTTTAAAGTAAAGAAAAACAACGGTCCATTTCATTTGATTTTGAAAGTTTTGAAAAACGTTTGTCTTTTAAATCCATACTTGAAACCTTACTTTTCGCAAATGAAACTAAATTTCTTTTGTTTCAAACAAAACCCAAAGGCAATGGTCACCTCTTTCTAAGCCTATTTTCCCTTCTCGAAATGACATAACCTTTCGGAGAAATATGTCTTTTGAAACTTTGACTGTTTCTCACTTAGAGGAAGAAATGTCTCCTTTTGTAGCAGTGGCATGTGGATTTTGCCTTCGATGATTTCGAACACCGAACATTGTGTGTAAGCTATTTTGTACTTGATTGAGTATCTGTTGATTGAGTATCTTTGCCTTTACTAGGTTCCAGGACACGAAAACATGTGATGATCTTTACGCATGTTTACAATTTGTAAACTTTGTTTGGAGTGCCCTTTACTGTTGAAGAAAAACTTAAGCATGCCCTTGAACCCTTTATACTTAAAGTTTCTTGAATGGCATATACATCATCATTTGAAAAGAAGGTAGCCTACCTTTTTTAACGAGGTTGACATTCTCTTGCTGTAGGTGTTTCATTAGTTTCTTCTATGTTGTAGGTGTAAACTTACTGCGATTTTTCTGTAGTTGCCATGGTGGGATGATTAAGAGGGCACCTTTTTTCAATACACTTCTCTGCCTTGAGAAAATATTACCATGATGTCTCTGTCCATTTGAATAATGACAACCTAGGTTTGTTTCAGATGATTAGCTTTCCATGGTTTTCCAAGGTTTTAAAACTCAGATCATAACCTTTTTATGTCTTTGTGTTGAGAAGACAAACATATGAGGTGTAAAAAGCAGCTAGAGTTACTCATAAACACCAAAGCTCTTATTAGCCATTTTCTCCTAATGGAGCTCTGAAATCACCAAACCTGCTGCATCTGAAGGCTACATTTGTCTTTGTGGTGATGTGTAGCTTGCAACAACTGGACTTACACTGGCGCTTTGACTGATATTAAGATGTCTTATATCTGGGGCTGTGTACTACTTTCCTGCATTTTCTTTATGTTCATCCAGAAACCATGGACTGTATTTCACATTTCAACAGAAACAAAAGAACACACAGAGGTCTTTTTATTGAAGTATTTTCCTGCTCAAGACTGATTGGAGCTATTCATATCAACACCCCTGCAGAGATATTTGTTATGATAGCTTTGATCAATGAAGTCTTTTTCTGTTGCGCCATGATGATGACTGAAACTTCAAATGATCCTCTTTCTTAGGACACAAGACCAAAAACTCTACTTTCTTTTGTCTTGCACATTTCAGGTCTTAGCCCTGTTTTGATCATCAGTTTCACTCAGAAACCTAGAGTCGTTGTTTTACTGTCTGGTAAAAAACAAACATGTGCTTATAGTAAGTTTTTCAATCCTTGAAGTCAATATTGGCCATCGCCCTCTGCTTGTAGATGAAGGAAGCGCCTTAACCCTCTGCTTGTAGATGAAGGAGGTTCTTGGCCATGACAAATTACTAGTCTGTTTGACAGTGGTGTCTTTCTTCTACTGTGATTCATGCTGAATGGAAGCTGCAAGGTATTGATGAGTAACTCCTTACCCCGCAGATGTATCTCAGGCTCATGTTGACATTGAGAAGCAGATGTTCTTCTAAATGTGGATTCAAGAATTTTCTCCTGAGATGATGATATATTTCCTATCTTTGTAAAATCCATAAAACACTGTAAAACACCTAATAATCAGCTTGAGTCTGTGGTCTATGCAGTGCTGAGACTTAGGGGTGTGTAAGTGGCACGACTTAGGGCCGTGATCAATTTCATTTGCAGAGTGGGAGGTCTGTTATGATTGGTCTGTAGTAGATGGAGGTTTTTGGCATTTTGATGGTTGCCAAGGGTAAAATGCCTTAAAGCGCCACTTCCTAACTTAGGGGAGGCTTTTGAAACAGACTTGGATTGTCCTTTTAGAGCTGATGGGAAAACTAGTAGGGCTAAAGCTAGATAGGGTAGTGATAATGAGGTTTAACCTTGACATGGGCGGACTGAAAAGTAGGAGGGTGAAAAAAAAGTTTTATGAGGTTTTTCTAGATGACAAATTGACATATGGAGATTAGCTTCTAGAAAACTTAGCTATGGATCTAGTCATCACTAAGAAGTGAAAAATACTGATGACTAACCTGGACTACAAACAATGTCATTGAATATAGTGTTGTCCTTGAACTATTAACCGAGGAGATCAACCTCGGCATACGTGCATTGCTTGTAAATCTAGATTCACAGCTTGTTGTTCTTCAACTTAATGGTCATTATTCAGTTAGAAACTCGTACATTTTGAGATTGTATTTACGTGTTTACGTATTCGTTTGTTGGAAATACATTTTGATTTTATTACATATCAACATATTGCTAGACGAATGAACACATTAATTGATACAATGGCTAACATTGTATTAGATAGACATTTTCATAATTTGTAAAAACATCATCATATGTAAAAGATCCATGTAGGAAAATATATATATATATCGAATGTTTGCATCGCAGTAATTACAAATTCCTAAAAATATGTGTGTTTGTTACATCCAGAAGATACTGTCTCTCAAAATAGGCAGATATAAAACCTAGGCATCTAATCGGCGTGATGCTCATGGTAGCATGTCACTTCCCATACGAGTCGCCTCAGAAGCGGTAAATTCGGTTTGGCACCCCTACAAGATATCTCTCGGTAGGCACGAGGGACATCGTAAAATCGGCATATTTCGAGACTCCACGTGTGATCCCCTCCAAGTTGTGCACGATCTCTTCCTCCTCACCTCCCTCGCCATGAGGGTGAAAATCATGAAGGATTTTCCTCACTATCAGCGACATACCTGTGGGTCTCTTTGGGCCAACATCTGCAAGCAAATGGGTTTAACGTCAGAACATACATAATTAAAAAAAAAATCATAACACTCATGAAAATTAAAAATGAGTCTTACCCAAATCTTCATCCCAATCCTCTCCCTGTGGGAGTGGGAGATCCAGATCACCAGTAAAATCTATACCAGAGTAGGGTCAGTTTTACACGACAATCAACTGTCAACGGAGGCAATCAAAGAACTCCGGTCTCCAGGACATCTGTTGACCGCCCCTACCCTTGGCATCAGAGCTGCCCATCGGGCCATCTGTGGTTCTCTCGCTGGTGGTGTTGGGACTATGACCTCTTGACACTGGAATATTGGTAGTTATTCCAGGAAGAATGATACTAGGATAGACCCATAACCAAATTGCTTCAATTTGGTCGTCTTGCAATTTTTCAACTAGCGTTTCATTTAGATTGTCATGGCCTCTGCCCAGTTGTAGATGGCCGGTGTCAAGCAGTCTACAACAAGATGTAGCTGAGTCCTTGTTGCTTTATGCGGTGCCTATGATCCCGCAGCTTGTGTGATGATATGTAGCACTAATTTTAGTGCCAAGTCTGGGATAGTCTGGATATCAACTTTCCCACTTCCTGATCCCTTATGTGCCCCTGGACATACCTTGTCAATCACCACGGACATGCTCTCCATGCAAGACCGAGTGCTGGTTAGGATTGGTGCTGCTCCCCTCCACAATAATCCTGTTATGAAGTAGACATCAGAAACCTCAATCTCAAGTTCCTGATCTCGAAGGATGAAATTTTCCTGATCCTCATGCCATATGCTAATCAAATACTGTAGCAGTTCCGGTTGAGCTCGGAGACACAGTGTCAAGATTTTTTTTTTCAGTCCACAGTCTCTAAGAGTTTCCATGCATCTCTCATTTTCGATGGCCAGCTCATCTTCTTCGCCATGTTCCCGTTATTTCCATTAAATCACCATTATGTCGCTTTATACCTGCAAACATGTTCACATGGAAAGTATTAGTTGATTTAGAAGTTTTAATTTGAAAAAAATTAGGCCCTTAACTTGCATTTTTTAAAAGAAATATGGTCTGCATAGTTGGCGTGTCTGTTTCTAAAACAATCGTGCTAATGAGCGCGCCCCAGTTTAGAAAAATGGGCGATTGGCGCGAGTCCATGCCCAAAACTCGCGCCAACCGTCATGCCCTAAAATTTGCATTTTCATCCTCAGAAATTCATTTTGAAGCTTGCAGGCACTAAAATATGACTTAAAATGAAGGGAAGGATGTCGGCTCTTACCTGGAATTAACAGATTCGAGATTGGTCTGCCGGATTGCCCGCTATCGTCGCCACAAAATCACAGTGTAAAATGGGTAACTATTGCTCCACAGGATGTAAAAAGTGAAAAGTAATTATTTTTACCATTTTTGGCATTTTATAACTTTTCACAACCCTAATTAGGTTTTAAGACACATTTTTTGATTATTTTAATATATTATTTCGAGAAATGGGTTTTACACGTATCTCTTGTGTAGCAATAGGTTTTCAGGCGATAATGATGAAGTAACGAGCTATATTTTATCCTTTTTCAGAATCGGTAAAAACACGAAAAAAGTCAATACTGGACTCATATTTCAGTTCTTTTCTGACTCTCTAAAATTGAAAATATTGCGGAGATTCTTGTCATTTTGAACTCATTAAATGGCTACGAACGATATCTACCCAGTATATGTTTACCCCTTTTTCAGGCTGGGATGGATTATTTACGAAAAAGGAATACCTTAGCCTATTGTGACTAAGAGGCTCTTTTAGATATTGTTTTCTACCTTTTCGAATCTGAGAGACTATTTATGAAAATGGCCATTCTGGAGTTTTATTTTCTGCCTTCTTTTCAAACTCTCTAAACATGAAAAGATTCTGAGTTATCCTTTTGTCAGACTCGTTAAACCCTAATGACATCAGACTTCGTTACTATAACGTTACTCGAGTTCCTCCTTCGTAGGGCTCGTAAAATGTACTAGGTTGGATTTTTCTGAAGGAAAAACTTACATTGTAAGCATATGCTATCCCCTTCAAGCTTGTTTTTAAAATAATTGGGGTACTCACCAGAAATGGTGGGGGAAAATGGAACCAATTTCTAGTTATGTTGGTAGTATGTTTCTCTTGAACATGGCACTTGTCTGCATTCGTGTCAGGTTGAGTACATCTCATTTCATCATTTTTACCTCCATGGGTTAGGTAAATCTCTTTTTACCTCTCATTTTCTATTTTCCATGTAATCATGACCTCAAATCCCTTGATGTCAAATACTGCCAAATCTAGTGTTGTGCCGCTGATATGTTCAAGAGAAGTTTGCCTCTGCATTTTTTAACCTCCCTATGATTCTTTGTTGGTCCTGATTCACTATCATCATGTTCCTCTGTCTCGTGTCAATGATGTGGGAAACATTATGGCCCTCCTTCGACCAAGTCACTTCCTGTTGACTTCATCTCATTATCCAAGAATTTTATCTCGAGACTCCCCTCTGGTACCTTGGAGCCTGCATGCCTCAATGGTAGGTTCTTCGCATTAGATGCAAGGTTCACATCATTGGCCTTCCATCAAGTGATTCTGTGGGTGTTCGACGTCAGATCACTGTTCACATTCCGTGGATTGTACCTCTCATACCTTGAGGGCCATTTTCATTATTGGTGGTTTCTCTCGTGTCTGTTAATAGATTTCATCATTGGCTGGTAATCAGAATATTTTCTTGCATGTTCGACTTTAGCTCATATATTCACATGCTTGAATTTGTACTTGTTTGGGTCAAGATGGAGCGTAGAACGTGGGTTTTGTCTGATGAAATACAAGCTACAAATTCTTGTGGATTATCATGACTTATTGCTTGACTCTTTTTGGATGGCTGCGACCATACCTAAGTCTATTTGTTGATCCTTGCTGTTGGATTGCTGTGTCCATACCTCAGGTCTCAATTTTTATGTACTCTATTATGGATGGTTGCGCCCATACCACATATTCATGTATTAGAGATATCAGTTGTATTTGTAATTGCAGGTTTCTGACAGTGGTGTTTAGTTCGAATGCATTCTCATAAAGCATTTCGCCCCTCCCTCTCCCTCGGACCTCATGCTTTAGGGGGCATCTGTTACACAGCATTTTTTCACTGTCCCTGCAATCCCCATCTCACACATTGGAGGGTCATTTTTGTGACTAATTAGAAGTTTCATTCCTTGCAAAGACCATCATTGCATCCATTTACATGAGAGCAATATTCCTTCTGTTGACAATTCCCTGAGCAGAGCTTAAAAAACCCCTGTTTTTGCCTTGGCGCGAGTAGTCAATTCTGCCCTCGCGTCGATGAGGAAGATTAGCACTAGACCCCGCGCCAGTTTGCGCTCTGTCCCAGTTAGCCACCCGCGCTGAGCTGTTTATGGAATGTTTTTTGAAAATAGAGGTGGGGATTCCACTCTAACAACTATGAGGATGAGTCATTGGGAGTGGTTGGACTGATTAACCACAGACTCCCTCCTTTATTTTATGTTTTCCAACTCTTGTGGAGGTAACCCCCATTACTGCAGGCGATCCCTACTAGCCCAGACCGGGTCTAGCAACAATCGTTCATGCTATGGTGCAGGTTCCTAATTGAAAATAAACCAACTAGCGATGAAGGCTTACCTGGAATCCAACGCTGTTGCTTGTAGAAGAGGTAGCGCTCCCGTTCCTTAGCCCTGGAAAATCACGATCCCCATGATCTCCGTGACAGACACCTGCACATGCGAGAAACAAAACAAACACAAGCGTAAAATACAGTAGATGCAACTATATGTCAGTCAGAAAGGACATAACTCATCATTATAAACAACAACAAGAGTGGAACCATAACCAATAGTCGCTTATTATTAATCAATCAAAGGAAGAATACAACCATAGTTCTGACGCTGAATTCTCCTTCGGAGGGTCGCCAGCAGAACACGTCTCGAAAATCCTGTCAAGGATGGGACAAACCTCTCTCTTCGGATCTTGACAATAGTCTCCTTGCTTGGATTTGGCCTTAAGGGAGTTATGGAGGCTCTTGCAGCATAAGGATCTTGGGAATTTGGGAACTTGAAGACTAGCTTGCAATGGAGATGAGCAAGCTTTTATAGATGGAGGAAGGGGAGTTGGGATCCCTATAATCATGGGATTGGCCCTATCATCAAGGAAGCTTCCATGAGAGGTGGAAAACCACTTCCTCTCTATGGAAATCCGTAGCCAAACCTCCCAACTCAAGATAGATAACAGTCCAGGAATTTGTTAGGACGAAACTTCCGCCATTTATTTTTAAAAAACACTCCTTAAATTGGCTGGCGCGAGTGCGACTCTGGGACAGAGCGCCAATTGGCACGACCTCTTTGAAGGATTTTCCCCATTGGCGCGGGTACTGAACTGGCTACCCGCGCCAATGCAAAAAGGGCCATTTTAAGGGTTTTTCACAAGGAGATGTCTTTAGGGCAAGGAAAGCTCTTGTTCAGAGGGATGTCATGAAAGTGGTTTCAAGCCATGTCACTACTCACAGGTCACGAAATGAGCCCTCCAATGTGCGGGACGGGGATTGCAGGGACGGTGACAAATTACTGTGTAACACCCTCAGTGGGAACCTCCTAAAGGATAGGCCTTCCTTCCACCTTTGTAGGGATCCTAACCTCCTCATTTTCCTCTATAAAAAGAAGCTATCTCTCCTTGCATAAGCTCGCTGAACATAGAGAACTGAACATACTATAGCTGAATTGTTGAAGAGATAGAACAAGAAGGAACTTCATTGAGAGAGCTTAAGTCAACGCCCTCATCCCATCCGAATTCCCTCACGAGTATCTGAGATGCTCTTCAGCTGAACCCCGCTAGAGGATACTGGGACGTCAAAGCTTTGGTTGTAACTCTTCCTTCTATGAATACATATATGTGACTATTGTTTGGTTCCCATTTTGCGTTATGTCATTTGTTTAATGTAATATTCTTAGCCCTCTTTGACTGGCTAGTAGTTATGAATGAAGTTATTATGTCGTATGATATTCTTGTTTGTTGTTCTATGTGCAGGTATCCAAGCATGACCGCAGAAGGATTGTGACTTGCCGAGGCAGGTGAGAGGCCACCACCACTACAGCCACGATGACAACGTTGGACTCCAGGTATGTCGATCTACTATGTCCTCTTTTCATTCAGTAATTAGGAACTGACACTCTAGCATGTATCTTTGTTTCTAGACCCACTCGAGGGCTAGAGGGATCGTCTCTATCCATAGAGAGGATTTACCTGCTTAACGAACATCATGAGCTGAAAGATCTTTGACAACACAGAGTCGTTGAATGCTTTGAAATTGAATGATCTTTTCTAACACAGATGACCAGGAGTTTGTTTGTATTTCCCAATCTGTAATTTTGAGGCTGCAAAAGAGGCACACACAAAAATGTCTCTAGTCTTTTGAATGCATATTACTCTTCTTTTGTAGATCATAAAATTAAATGCTAATGTACAATCCATTTATCAAAGAGAGAGAGAGAGAGGACCTGTTCTTATAAAAATCACAGATATCAAGTGTGTCTTTCAGTTGGGCGAAAAATATCAGAAAACATAATCTCCAATATAATGAAAATATCCCTAAATATACAACCACCACCCCAGTGAAAACAGTAAATGGCCTAAAAGGATTCTTATGGAATGCCTCCTTAGCAAGATCACAAGGCTTACTGCCTGATCCAACTGCAAGTCCACATTTTCTGAGACCATGTCAATCCAAAAATAATAAGTTCAAACCTGAGACACCAATAGTGAAGCTCAAACATGAAATCTCAAATATCCACCGAGTCACAATACACCAAAGTCCCTTTTCACAATAGTAATTGTATAAACGTTCAAAAAAGCAATCTAGATCTGAAATTGGCCCCACTTTTACTCTTTTACCCTTAAGAATGTCCGAAGTATTTTCAATGTCACCACTTGGAAATCTTTGATAATCAGAAAGCTCAATCTCAGGGGGTTCACTACTTAGCAGCCCTGCTGTTGTAGAAGCCTCGCCATGATACATTGCTGATGGCCATTTAAAAAACCTCCTTGAAAAATCTACATAAAATCATTAAATTAGTGCCTCTTCATATAGGTAGATACATTAAGATGCGTTCATGGTCAAAATGTATAACTCACATAGTAGAGTTTTCATGTCTTTTGCCATGTTTACCATCAAATGATTTACTATATATAAAATATTACGTATTTAAGATCTTACACATAAATTTTGTCTCTACTAGTGACTGATTGAGTTTGGGCTGCTTAATGATATTTATGCTTGCTCTGTCAGTGCCCATAGTAAAGCGCATCGGATTTTCTGATACTTCAATAAAAATGTTTTAAGACTTTTAATTGGCCTTGGAATTGGTTGAAGGTCTGCTTGGACCCAACATAAAGTCAGGCCATTTTGAATTTTATAACTCCTTTACATAAATGTAATATACCAAAATGTAACAGTGCTATTTTTTCTTAAAACTTTCTGAGTTTTGGTTTGAGTTTTCAGTGATGAATTTATTCAAACATGTTGTCTACACTCTGCTGTAGGCGTTCACTGTAAATTTTTTAAATTCTGGGCATTTAATCCAATAAATAACATGAACCAACAGACTTCTCAAATCAAAAATATACTCCTTATAGAAACTCAGAAATAATTACATAGTTGATACAATAATAATATAATCCACAAACAACCTTCTCACATTCATGATCTGAGTATATAGTGAATTAGACAGAAGTAAGAACCTAATAAGTAGTGGCAAAAAATAGTGGGCAACACATAAATCCATATCAACCCTCTTTGAATAATAGACCAAATTTATTAGAAGACCAAGATAATGCCCAGGTACATGAAATTGAACCAGAACTCCCAGGTATAGAGACACACTTAACCGGTAGCTGATAGATGAGTATAACTAGCAGATTTGGTCACCATAAAGAGTATATAGTCTATCCAAATTTCTAGCAGAGGCTCTCATCCCAATGAAGCTCTAAATAGACACAAAATCCAACACCTCTAAAGACAATATGCAGCCCTAACACACAACAGCTTTGCGACACCCAAATAGTGGCTAGACTTGCTCATGTAGACAGCAGAACGACTCGGAAAATGGCAACGAATGTTCCCTGCAGTAAGAGAACTCGTGTCTAGAAGAAAATGAGAGGGGATTCAACCTCCCTCTTCATAAAAATTCGTGTCTCAACTCTATAACTTTAACTAGCAAGGAAATGAAGGATTTGGGTTCTATTCAAACTTCAAATTCAAAAATTTGTCTTATCGTAATAACGGGCCATAAACCCTGTATTGCGATTTTCTCTATCAGGAAACCCTTGAAGCAGCAAATACTCGAAAACCCATTCTCTATTAAGAAAACGAAAAAATGGAATTAGCACCGAACAAGTGGAGCAGAAAAATACATTTGAATAGGCCGCCAAATTAAAATTCCATGTGTTTTCCCTTAACATCGTAAGATCGATGTTTTTGGATCATAAAAGTCGCAAGATCGACAGTATCCCTAAACATCGCAAGACTATCGTATGTCTCATAAACATTGATATTCTGATGGTTTTTCCCTTAACGTCACAAGACCGATGGTATCCCTAAACGTCGCAAGATCGACGTATGTCTCCTAAACGTCACAAGACCAACGTATGTCTCCTAAACGTCGATATTCCGATGGTTTGTCCTGAAACATCGGTATTATGACGATTTTCCTAAATGTCGTTGCTACGATGATACTGCAAAAATGTCGCTGGAGAGACGCTTGTTGGAGAGATTAAAAAAATGACAAAAATTGAGGAAATTTCCGAAAATACGTCAAAAGTGTCGGAACTAAAGTGTTAGAATTTTGACCATATGCACTAGTGTATCCTTCTTTGCCTCCGCTTCGTAGGTAAGTAGAAGCATTCCATTCATTCACACACCCAAACTAGCACTTCAAAACATTGGTGTAGGACTCTTAAAGGATTCCACTCTCATGGGAACCTTTGCATCACCACTGCTTGCGACGTCAGCAAATATTGCTAGTATAGAGACTTGCTACATGATCTCTTCCACTCCATCTGGCTTAAGGAATAGTACGGGTGATTCTGAAATTGTTACGTTGGATGAGTTTCTGCTTCCCAACCCTATTGAGTTGGCATAGTAATCAATATATCTGGCTTTGGCGGCGAATCTGAAATCATCATCGCTAGTTGTTTAGGTTGATCGTTCCTTAGATTTTGGTACTCCATCTGATCCTTTTTCCTCAACTTTCTTGACATATGAGAATATTTTGGAAACCATGATGTTGGAAGGAGAACCATGGGAAGATTATCATCATCATTCCCATCTTCCTGATTATGAAGAAAATAATCTTAGTGACTATATCACCCATCGATCAAAAATTTCTTTTCGAATTATTTACCTATTAATGCAATTGATTCTCAGCGAAATTTGTCAAATATTGAAGAAACCATTTCTATCGATATTTTGACCAAACCTGGCATTGTAGAAAATATTCATGTCGGTGTATCTTTTTCTCCATCAGAACTCGAAACATATCGCTCTCTATTCCTTGAATTTCATGATGTATTTGCTTGGTCTTACGAGGAAATGCCACGCATAGATACTAGTATCGTTGAACACACTATTAATATGTACCCTGATGTCAAGCTGATATGTCAACGCCTTCATCCCGTTCATCTAAAAAATGCTACTGCCATTAAAGAATAAGTTGAAAAACTTTTGTGTGATGGTTTCATTTACCCTGTTGCGCTAACTGAGTGGGTTTCCAACATCTTTCCTGTCATGAAAAAATAAGGAAACATCAGAGTGTGCGTCGATTGTCGGAATGTCAATCTTTCTTGTCCAAAAGACAACTATCCTACTCCCTTTATCGACCATATTATTGATGATTATGTTGGATGAAAAATATTTTTGTTCATGGATGGATTTTCCGGCTACAATCAAATCAATATCCGCCCAATGGATCAATATAAGACAACATTCATCTGTCCCTAGGGCACATTCTCTTATAGGAAACTACAGTTTGGTTTAAAGAATGCTGGGGCCAATTTTCACAGAGAAATGGATTATGATTTCAATGACATCAAGAACATTGTTCAACCTTATCTAGAAGATTTACCCATGCATTCATGAAATCAGACTGATCATCTGATGCATTTGAGAGCCATATTTTTACGCTCCCGACACTATAAAATATGCCTCAATCCACATAAACGTGTGTTTTGTGTTGGTTCTGGTCATTTTCTTGGATTCGTCATCTCAAAAGAAGGAATTCGAATTGACCCATTGAAGGTCCTGGCCATTCTTGATTTTCCTGCACCATCAAATTTACTTTAGATATAGAAACTTCAAGGAAAGGCTAACTTCCTAAGGAGGTTCATACCCAACTACGCCGAAATGGCTAAAGGATTTACTCGACTCTTGAAAAAGGGGGTTCCCTTCCATTGGGATCAAGTTGCACAAGCTTCTTTGATGTTGTCAAGGATACTCTTGTCCGGGCGTCATTAATGTATCCCCCCAATTATCAAAGTGATTATTTCTTATATATCGACATAATTGATACGACCATTTCTATGGTATTGGTCCAAGTATAAAATGGGATAGAACATCTGATCTATTATTTGGGTCATAATATCAATGATATGGAAGTGAAATATTCATACGTAGCAAAGCTTTCCTTGGAAATTTTTCAAGCTGTCCAAATATTTCGCCACTATATCCTGTTTCAGAAGACCATTGTCATTTTGGATTGCAACCCCATGACTTATATCTTATCACGTCAGTTTCTGGCGGAAAAATATTCAAAATGAATTGTCATTTTGTAGGAATTTTATTTGGAATTCATCAAATCCAAGTCAAAGAAGTCTTTAGTTTTGGATGAGCTTCTCTGTGACCTTCCCTCTGATAGTACTGCTACTACTTCGGAACCATCTATTCTAGATGAGTCTCTGTTTCTGATCAGATCATCTGATCCTTGGTATGGGGATTTTATCATTTATCTCTAGAACCAGAATTTTTAGCCTGATACCTCTCACTCTAACCAGTGACGTATTCGATACCAAGCCAAAGATTATCTGATCATCGACGATACGCTTTATCGTCATGGTGTCGATACAATTTTAAGAAGGTGCCTCACTAATGAGGAGGCTGAAAAGGTTTTAAATGATTGTCATGTTGAGGTTGTGGTGGAAAATTGTTTGGATACGCTACCGCACAGAAGATACTCTGCACCAGTTACTTTTGGCCTACCATATTTCGCGACTTCTCGTGGTCAGAAGTTGTCATTCATGCCAGATATTTGATCATAAAATATGCCAACCGCCAGCACCAATGCATCTTGTTGTATCTGTAGGACCATTTTCAAAATGGGGCATTCACTTCATGAACTGTAACCCTCATGCATCCGGGGGGAATGGTTATATTATTGTCGCAGTAGAATACTTTACCAAGTGGGCCGAAGCGATGCCTACATTCAACAACACAGGACAAACAACTGCATTGTTTTTCTTTAATCATGTCATTGCAAGGTTTGGGGATCCACAGGCTATAGCTACAGATCATGGGAATCATTTTCACAACCACATGATGACTAAATTAGCTTCCAAGTTAGGATTGTCACATGATAATTCTATTCCTTATTATCCATAATCAAATGGACAAGTTGAGGCTATCAACAAGATTCTTAAATGTATGCTTCAACGAATGATAGGAGTTCACAAAAGAAATTGGAATTCGATCCTGTACTCGGCCTTGTGGGCAAACCGAACCTCGGTAAGAAACACAACCAGATTTATTTTCATTAAATTGGTGTATGGTCTAGAAGCTATTTGGCTAATCCAATGTGAAATGTCGTTGTTAAAACTCGCAATCGACTTGTTACCTAACACCTCAGAAGAAGAAGCATTTATTTTTAACTTCATCCATCTTGATTAAACGTGTTGCGAAGCCTAGTTGGCTAAAAAAGCACATAAGAGATGTATAAAGGTGCTGTTGGCCACCTATAAAATTTGTTATATCAAAAGGTGGCAAAAACATTTTGGAGCCTTCAAGAAACAATTTTATTGCTAAAAATGTTATCTCTTGAAGCCTCTTGGAGACATCATGCCCTTGTTTCAATCTTCACTGTTGTTTCCATTTAAAAACTCTGAAATTCTACTGATTTCATGAAAAAGAACCACTGTAAAATTCCCCATTTTTCCCTCATTTTAACCCTCCTCCACTAAAAAAATAACCTCATTTTTGCCCCTTTATTCTCCATAAAAATCCTTCATTTTCATATTTTCACCTCATCCCTTCCATCAAAACCCCTTTGATAAGGTTTAAGACTCTTTATTTGCCTTATCAAAACCCTCAAAGTCCTTTGAAAACCATTGAAAATCTATAATGAAAACCATTTTTTATTACAGACTATACCCCCTCGGGCTAAGTCCTAAACCACTTCCCCACATGCGCCCACGCCCTAAGAACCAGGCGCTAAACCCATCGAGCACTTATCACATCAGAACTTCTGAACAAACACAAGTATTTTTGTGTAAACATTGAAACCTTCGATGCCGATTGGCCTTTTGTACAAACTTTTCCCCCTTCGCTTTTCCATTCCATATAACCTACGCCCAGGACCAAGAGTTTAAGACCCGAGGTGCCCATCGCATCGCAAAAAACAAAGGGTTAGATTGAAAGACTTGTATCATATTCCCGATTGCGATAGGCCCTTGTACATCAACCCCATGCCATTTTTATTTTCCATATATTCAAAGGCCCCACACTTGGGTGCCTATCCATTTTCATATATATATATGACCTGCCCCCAAAGCATAAAAACCTTTGTATTTATTAAACTTTAGGTTTTTCATAAATTTTAAGGGTTTTTCGACGGTATCATACTTGATATAATTTCCGCTGTTAGTCCTAAACCGATCAAACGACCAGTGCTTATCGCATCGGAGTTTTCCTTTGGGTGCATTTTTAATGTTTTTTCCCCACCTCCGATTGTGATGGCCCGATCACACAATCACATCGTCCTTCCCCAATCGCACCATCGCATCAACCCACCTTCGATCGCCGATTCCCGATTCGTTCCCCACCATTGATCTGGCCCTCAGATCAACGATCCGCATCTAATCGCGTCGGAGATTTTCGCTACACCCTCCCTCTTTCATCCTTCAATCATGAGTCCTCCGATTGGATTTGGACCATCCACGTGTCTAGATCAGATGGTCCCAGATCTTTCCCTCATGGTTTCATCGCCCTTCACCTTCCACCAAGAGGATTTTAACACGTAATATTTCTCCCTCTTCTCTCCTTCTGACCTTCGCAGACAGATCTACACCATTGGATGATTCCATCCAATGGCCACGCTCTCTCCCCATACCATTTGAAGCAGTTTACCTCACAACGTAGGATTTCTTAATTAGTTTTTATTTTTCAGGTGTTTAATGGTTTATCCAATGTGTTAGAGAAAGGTTGAAGGCCAGGAAAGACATTTCCCGTGCCTTTGATTCATCAAAGGAAACCATTCACAGGGTTTGAAATCCACGTCTCGTTGATGTTTCATGGGAATTGATGCCTCACGAGCCCTGTGCAGCACTGCACATCAACAAGACACAATGAATAAAATCACAATCAAAGAGTATCAGTGTCGAAGACAAAACTCAACAGAACAGAAGATTGAAGACAATTTGGGGGATTACAGCTAAGATTGATTATCAAAAGCCTAATCTTCCAAATTAAAACACAGTTAAAGAAAATCATAAGTGTTTATTAGATAGAAGGGCCTCCACCACCACATCAGAGGCAAATTGATTCCTCTCAGCTACCACAAAGCCACCTATAGCCACAAGCATTCAAACGGAGGCCGAAGTTATTGATCAAAATCAGATATTTGCCTCAACGCAGCTGAAGAGTTAATTCTGCTAAAGGAATTTAATGAACAAAATATCAGCAGAGTTATTACAACATGACACAGAGCCTCAAAGGTCAACAAAATCTCCCACCGAGATTAATCTTAAATGTAAAACAATTAATACAGACAGAACATCTGTAAACTTCTTCATCGAGCCCTTCAAAGGCCGAGAAGCCATTAAGACTATATTAATTATCTTAGGAAATCTTTTATCAGGTCTCACCGCCTCATTCTTCTATAAATAATTCTGTAGAAGATGAGAAATTGTTGGTTGGTTGGTTGTTTTGATCACGAGTTGTAATACTGAAACTCTTTGAAATAATACACAGTCTATTGAAGTTGAAGAAGAAATTGAAGTCTTGGAAGCCCTGATGATGTTGCTGCATGCTTGTTCTTGAGAAGGCTCTATCATTGGATCCATGAGCTTGGATGTTGGTGAAGTATTCTGAACTGTTTAATGTTTTCCCCTGTTTTCATTTTGTTCCATAAATTCTTACTACATTAGGTTGAAAGTTTTAGGCTAAGAAATGACTCTTGGAAGCACCCTAGACCTATTCATCCTTCATTGTTTCATGTTTTCTTCTGCTGAGGTATTTTAGAGTCTTTAATCTCTCTCTTTAGTCCTCATGCTTGTTTATTTCCTTAATAGTTCGAACAATTGGTTTCAGCATGATTTATGGTTCTCCCTGCCTGTCTGTTGCCACTTAAATACTGTTATTGAAGTCTCCCTTTGAAGTTTCTTTGTTTACAGTAAGTCAAGGAGGTCTGTTCTGATCTTGCCCCTTGTCCTTGCTTGAATAGTTGGCTTAAAGGTCTTTATAATTGTGATCATAGATGTATTTAGGTGTTCCCTCTTCTATGATTGTAATTATCAGTGAATCTTTTATGTTTTCTAAGTCATTTGAAATAAAATATTTGAGGAAATAGGGTGTTCCCTGAATCTTAGATTTCATTTTAAAAGTTGTTTTGAAGTCATTATTTGCTTGAAGTGTGATTTGTAGAATTCATGGTTAGCCCTGTCTATCAATAGGCGCGTTATTTTTCAAATTGTGCTTTCAAATTCCCTTTGTTGATAATTAAACTTCTCTTTCCAAATCATTGATGTCCATCTCATTCCAAAACCAAAGGATCCTGCGGCCAAGTTAGATTTTCCCTTTGATATCCCATATCCATTGATAAGTTTGTCATAACCTCTTTTTGACTCCATTGCCTAATGAAACTGATACTTCTTCTTTCTACCTACCTTTCCTAGACCTTTCATATTCTGCTGTATCAATTCAACCAAACAAACAAACAAATACCTGCACTTAATAACTAGTCTAAAAACCAATATCCGAAGCACACAAGATAAACCTTTGCTAAAAATAATAATTTTAGAGACCCCTCTCTTAGAACAGGAGGACTAGATCCTGGAACTCTAAAGATTGGTTCTGATGTTGCCTTGTCTTTTGATTTTCCAAACTATCAAAACACGTGACACCAACAGAATGGCGATCACGGTGGGACCTACTGAGAATATAGTGTTTTGAAAAACCCTTATTGAAATTTTTTAGGCCTAGTATAACATAAGTAACCTTCTTCAAGCACTACCTAACAAAAATGGTAATCATGATAGGACTTAATTGAATGAGTGACAAACTAAGTGACCCTTAGCATACTCCTAAGACCTTATCAAACCTTGAAGGAACCAGTTACCAAGCCATAAGAGTGAAATCTGTATGATTAAACACCCTAGCTAAGTGTTAAATCAGATTTAGGAAACTCTCATAACCTATAAGACCAAAATAACTCAGAAAAACCCAAAAACATTTTAGTTTGGCTTCACAATAAACATGGTGGTGGAACCATCCAATATCGTACCTTCATAAAAGTTAAATAGTTTCCACCTGGTGACTCCACTAGCCCCAGTAGGCCTATTACTCATCTAGGTTCCCAAATCTCTTTAGGACTGTGTTAACCAGCCTGGAGGAAATTTAGAAGCCTAGTCCCATACTAGATAAGACATCGTGAGAGGTAAAATTGCCAAAAAACAGTCCTTAAAACTTTGACCTCTCTCATTTTTGAAAAAAAAGTATGGCTTCACATAGGATTAACACTAGATGCCATCCAGACCCAAATCCTCCTTTAATTGTTGACAATCCAGAGAGAATTCTATGGCAGACTTCTAACTCTGGAAAATCAGTTGCTGATAGGAGCCTCTTAAGAACAAATTCTGTCCCTAAAAACCTTGTTCACTTAAGGGGTTCACACTTTGATTTACATCATACAAAGAAAATATTTAGAACTATATCTCAAGGTGATTTAAACCAAATTGACCTTGACATTGCAGATTTGCAACAAAGCTTTAGTAGAGAAACCTCACCTTCCACTCCTCCTGATTCCCAGCTTCTTCATCACTTTAGCCTTTTCCATAACAAGTCTGCTCAAATTAGTTTGCTGGCCCAAGTGTTTTCTCCACTCCAATCCATACTACCATTGTGCAAAACACCTCTGTTCAGCCCACTTTCATACCTGTAAATCCACCTCTTGTAAATCCACCCTTATTTCTAGCCATGGCAACATGGTATGCCCCATTAGTGTTACCACAACCTCTACTTCCCTTACCAAATGATTACCAATCCAAAATTCCTCATTTCACTAGAAAAGAGTCTACAAATGCTCAAAATCATGTAGATAGGATGGAATATGCATTTGATTACATAGAGATAGAAGAAGAAATTGTGAAGATGCAGTCGAGAACACAAAATACAATTGGCCTGAATGCCTAGCCATTAGTTCTACCCATCTATACATCCTCAGATCTCTAGGGTTAGACACACCTAGCGTCACATGTTCTGGTTGCATCAGTGGAATTCGCTCTAAGGGAAATGAAATGAGGATCAAACCATAACTAAAGTTTTTCTTCCTTCCTCCCTTTGCTTTGTTCACTTGTTCTTTTATCTGAGAAAGTATAGCTTCGGACTAGTTGAAGACTGTTGGCTCCATGCACTCTAGCGCATACTGCATATATGATCTATTCGCTACATGTAGTGTAATCGTGCCGGAAAGTTTTGCGATCGTGAAAAGAATGGTTCTTAAAGGAAAATCTCGAATGTCACGGATGTTTATTTTCCCATCCTTGCTTGGATCTACCCCTGGATAGCAATATTGCAAAACATAGTCTCTCACAGTCTCTCCTCTGAGAGCAGACCCTGAGAGGGAAATAGGCAAGCCTCTCCTCGACAAGCCTGTCAAAAAATACACATCCTCCATAGCAATAGGAGCCACTTTGTTCCTAATGTGAAACACCTCAATAGATGGATCCCATGCTTGAAATAGGAACTCCAAGAGTTCTATTTTTTGCCTCATTCCTGACAAGCGGAAGTACTTTAACAACCCACAATATCTTAGGGTTCTTACTGTACCTGGATCATTTAGGGCAATCATATTTTGTTCTTCATGCTCTCTTTCTCTCCAAGTAATCATCATTCTAGTCCGATGAAATCTTGAAACATAACCATAAGACTCATTAGACCCCTTTTCATGCAAAAAATTAGGCAAATTTTGGGTACATTGCAAGAATAAAAAATGTGAATTACACCCAATGCAATCTTGAACAAGGGACAGTGTGTTGCATATGCACCTAGGCTTCAATTTAGGTGCTCCACAATGTAGTTTTCAATGCTCAAGGGTGTGTTTCCATCTTTGGAAAAATAATTTACCCTAAGGGGCCTAAATCCCTAAAAATTTGCAATGAAAGGAACTGAATTGACTACTGAAAGAAAGATAGGGTTCATAGCACCAACCTGGATCAAACGATGATGAAATATGTCCACAGTGTGTTGTGGATGATTTTGTCACCCTCCTAGAGACAGTCCAGAGTTGCCATAGACCAGTGCCTAGGACATCTTAATATAGCAAGGAGTCCTTTATAGTTTGGGTTGTCAGTCCAAGGGACTCACTTACTATCTCTTGTTTTAAACAAGGAAATTGGAATAGGATGAATTGGTCCCAATTCTCTTTCAGTGGCTGATACACGGATAGGAATAAAGTAAAGACATCAGGTAAAACTTCAGCATGATAGTATCAAACAGCTAAGAGACCGCTTTATTGTAATGAGGGCCGATTCAAGTAATATATTACAGAAATCAGATATCAAGGAGTGCGGGCAGGAAGGAAACATGAGAAGATATTATTGGCAAAAGGGCGCACCAATTTACGAATCCTTAAGCCATTAATATAGCAGAATTTATGGAAGGAGTGAACATGGAACAGCATATCACTTCTAGGCCTATTTAAAGCGCTTGACCAATTCCAGAAAGGGCACCATTTAAGATGAATCCTTACTGCAAATTAGTGAGCCACTCGCATTCTAGAACATGATACAAGAAGAAAGTTTGCATGAAAAGGATGATATATTAACACATGAGAGAAATTACATACTGTAATATACCAAAGTCCAGAATCCTCAATACAATCATAACCCCTCCTCACTAAGACCCAACGGGCTCTGAAACCTCACACAGAAACGCCACAAGATGCATACAATAGTCTTCTCGCTGCACAGCTCGCTTACAGAAATATGGAACCCTAACAATGTCTTCTTTTTTGATATTTATAGAGAGAAGAGAAACTTCTGGAGGGAGAGGTAGGTATCCACACTTATTACTCTAAATTGAAAAAGAAAAGCGGGGAACCATCACGCCTTCTTCATGAATGACTAGCTATAAATGAATATACCTAACAACCTGTATACAGAAATTAATGCTGGGAGATAAAAATCTCCTTATGTACAAAACGAAAATAATAAAATATATACATCGAGATGCTTTTAGCTGAAGAAAAATATGATGCCGTGAGGGGCCTGAGCTGGCCTGCAACTCTGGTACTGTACTCTTGGCCTTTGAGCTCAGAATTTGAATCCTGAATCTTAAATGTGGGGCGAAATTATCTGGAGGGTTCTGTGACTCTCTATCTGTGTTTTCTTTAATAACAGTCATTTCATGTACCGGCTTCAGCTCTTTTTATTTAATTTCGCCCACAGGAGATCATCTTCTGGTATGTTCTTGATCCTCTGAAATGGAGGCGACAGATTGATATGCCCCCTTATGCTTGATTTGAAAACCTGCAAAAAACCCTGAAAATGTTAGAAAAACCCAACTAGGGTGAAGGCGGGGGGTGATGGAAGTGGGAATGGATGAGACGACGCAAACACAGGTAAAAAACGGGAACATACAGGGAGGCGGGAGTAGACAATGGAGGTTTTTGTGAACGGGCGCAATAAGACACAGTATGGTCGTGAAGGAAGAATATCGGTGGATTATGAATCAAACATATAAAACGCACGCATATATATACATATCGGCGCGAGGATATAATATGAGTGCACGGGGGGGGGGGGGGAGACATATAGGCGGGCGGAGGACACACAAGAGACGACGTGGCGAGTGAATTGATGGACAGGGGGCGTGAAACAATGACACGGTGGCAGACTGTGGTACGCGGCGGGACGCAGCGATGAATGATCAACTTCAGGACACACCAACCGTCGGATGGAGGTAGGCAGATCGGACGGAGCGGGTGGATCCCGCTGACCGGACATCGTCCGAAGATTAATGCGCGGGGAGAGAGCGGTTTCCCGCTCGTACAAAGGACGCGTGGCATTTCTTGTGTGGGATCGCTGGCCTCGCGGTAAATACCGCCAGCCGACAAGAGCGGTGCGGGGGAAGACCGCTGGTTTTACTGTGCGCCGGGGCCAAAGGCAGGGCCCACACTCCTGACGATCTGCGCCGTTGATTGAACATGGATCGGACGGCTGTGACGGCGCCCGGGATATAAGTGGTAAGCCCCTGGTTCTCCCAGCCCGTGGTCCTGTGGCTCGGGTCATATGAAAACTAAGGCGGGAGGGGCTAAGCTCTAAGGGGCTTCGGCCCGATATATAAAATGTACATTTTAAACGTTACAAAGCAGATTTTCGGGCGGAAGTGATAGAATGAAACAGGGCCCAGGGGTTTTATTCATTAAAACACTAGAAATGGATTTTGAAGAAGGTGGTGGCCGAATTTTAAATAGGGAAAGGAGATGTGCACAACACTGGCTCCATTTGGGGACGACATGCTCGTTCTCGGGCATGTCGAGAACACGTAGACCATTCAAAACTTGCATTCCGCTGTTCAATTTCTGCTACGCTTTCTTTTCAGGTAACTATCAGCATCCCTCTTTTTTCCCTTATAGAAGTTAGGAACCAAAAACAACTTATGTACAGTATATATAGTGGAGTGTTTCCAAATTAGGTCAGAATTGAAAATACGGCTTGAGGAATTGGCCGTTCACGGGGGCATCCAACAATTCACCCTGCAGATTTTCTAAATAGAAAGTGTTGTTACCTCCCAGCTTGACTATTTTGAACGGCCCGAACCATAATGGATCGAATTTAGCATGCTTGCCCTTTTCTGCCTTGTGAACATCCCATCTGAGGACCAGGTCTCCAATTTGGAAATTTCTGTCTTTCGCGTGCTGATCAAAGATCTTCTTCATTTTTTCCTGGTATTCTATCAGCCTCTGGTCTACCTGGTTTCTCGTCTCCTCCAACTCTACCAACTGATAAATTCTCCTAATCATCTCGTCTGGTTCCTCTTGGTTTTCCTGCATGAAACGTGCTACTGGCAGTGCCAATTGCACAGGAAACACTGCGGCCCGCCCATACACCAGCTCATATGGAGACTTGCCTGTTGCTCTTTTGCTGGTTATCCTATTTGCCCATAGAGCAAACTTCAACTGAGAGTCCCAGTTCTTCTGATTTTCCGCTATTGTTTTCTTGAGGGCCCTTACAAGGGTTTTATTGGATGATTCTGCTAAACCGTTCCCCTGGGGGTAATACGCTGTGGAGTGAGTTAATACAATATTATATCTTTGGCAGAAATTTACAAATTTGGCAGACTTAAAAGCTTGAGCATTATCAGTTACAATTCTTGCAGGACAGCCAAACCTAGATATGATATTGTCTTCTAAAAAATTCATGATTACAACATTTGTAGCCCTTCTTGTAGGTATGGCCTCCACCCATTTAGTAAAATAATCTGTAGCTGTCAGTATCCATTTATGTTGGCCGCTTGATGGGGGGTGTATTTCTCCTATAAAGTCTAATCCCCATTTCTGGAAGGGTTCATTTACATGCACGGGAATCAAGGGCAAAGATGCTAACTTCTGTCTTTCTACAAACCTTTGACATTTGTCACATGTATTGACCCAAGTGAAGGTATCTGAATATAATTTTGGCCAGTAGAAACCAGCCTTCAAGATTTTATTGGTAGTAGCTCTCCAGCTGTAGTGTCCTCCACATATTCCTTCATGGAATTCTGTCATTATACTCTGCACTTCATTTTCTGTGAGACATAACAGCAATATACCCAAAGGGTCTCTCCAATACAGCTGTCCATTGGCAATGACATACTTCTGAGATCTCATCCTTACAGCTCTGTATGCTGCCTTATCACATCCTGGAGGACAGCCAAGTGTCAACAGGTATTCAACTATTTGCTTGTACCATGGACTAGTCAGATACTTCACATGTACCTTTTGTGCGGCCATTTCTAGTCCATGTCGCTCCTCTTCTTTTTCTGATTCTTCATTTGCCATCATGGATAAATTAATGCCCAGAGCTTGATGATTAGATTCAGATAACATTTTAGCTAGTCCCTGTCCTTTGATCAATTTAGTAGGCTTTATGTCTAAATCATACTCCTGGATTTTTGCAATCCATCTTCCCCTTCTGCCCTCACTATCTCCTTGAACCAGAATGTCTTTTACAGCTGCTGTGGGAACATAAGCAGTAATATGAGATTGCAAAATATAAACTCTGAAAGCTTTAAGGGACTTTACCAGGGCATATGCCTGCTTCTCCAGTATATTATACTTTAGTTCAGCATCATACAACACCTGACTGAAGAATGCTATGGGCTGTTCATATCCTTCTTCATTTTTCTGCAATAACACTCCAGCAATTGTGTGTGGTGAAGCGAAGGAAAATACCATGAATGGCTTGCTGTAATCTGGTCCTGCTAACACAGGAGCTTCAGCAAATGCTTGTTTAATTCTTGTAAATGCATCTCTGGACTCCTGGGACCACTTAACTTCATTGTCTTTTTTCAACATATTGGTAATGTGCCTAACTATCTCTGCATAGTTAGGAATGAACCTCCTTAAAAAGTTTATTCGACCCAAGAACACCTGTACTTCTTTCTTATTTCTTGGCAGAGAAATGCTATTTATTACTTCGACTCTCTTAGGATCAATTTTTACACCATCCTTAGTCACAATATGTCCTAAGAGTTTCCCTTCGTCTAAAGCAAATAGAGATTTTTGAGGATTAAGAGAAAGGCCGTACCTTCTACATTTTTCAAAAGTTCTTCTTAGATGCCCAATATGCTCATCATCATTCTTTGAGAACACCGTGATATCATCGAGATATACTACCAGAAACTTGTCCTGTTCTCCAACAAAGGCTATGTCCATTGCCCTTTGAAAAGTAGCACCTGCATTGATCAACCCAAATGGCATCCTTGCATACATAAAGGTTCCCCATGGCGTGGTGAACGCAGTCTTCTTCTGATCTTCTGGGAAAACAGCTACCTGATTGTAGCCTGAAAATCCATCCATCATTGACATTCTGGATGCCCCCACCACTTTCTGCAAGATGTGGTCCATTTTAGGTAGTGGGTAATTATCTTTGAGAGATGCTCTATTCAAATTTCTGAAGTCTACACATAGCCTGATTTCTCCATTCTTCTTTCTGACAGGAACAAGGTTCGCTATCCATTCCGAGTACCTCAAGGGTACAATTATTTTGGCCTTCAACAATTTTTTAATTTCTTTCTCAATTGAGGGAAGAAGCAGAGGATTAATCTGTCTGAGCTTCTGTTTGTATGGCTTCGTATCTTCCCTAAGTGGGATCTTGTGCTGTATGATATTTACATCAAAAGTTTTTAGGTCCTCATAGGACCAAGCAAAAACATCTTTATAAGACTGAAATAACTTCAAATACTTTTCTTTATATTCTTCTGAGATTCTTTTAGATAATCTAACAATCTTGGGATCAGTAGCGGTACCCAAATTTAAATCTCTCATTTGATCTTCTTCTACTGCTTTGTTTGGCTGCATGGGAACATCATTCTTGTTGAATAGTCTTTCTAGAGGTACTAGTCCTCTAGGGATGACATTTCCTTTTAACTGCAATACTCTGTTTCCTGCTATATTCTCTTCCCATTTACCTTCAGCAATATTTTCAGCTTCTTCCTCCTCATCATCATCAATTTCCATACCCGTGAATTCTCCCACTGTCTCCATGAATCTCTTCATCTGTTCGTCATCTTCAAAGACCTGCCAATGCTTAATATTGTCTGGGATAGATGGTCTGTAACGTACCTCTACTTCATATCTTAACAATGGGTTCTGAGGAGGTCGGAACGTACTAGCAGCCACAGCAAGAGAGTCTGCTATTCTGTTATGCTCCCGGGGCATGAACTGTATATTAAATGCTAACAAGAAATTTTCTATCATGTCCCATACTTCGTTTCTATATGCTCTGAGCCGAGGATGCTTAGTTTGGCATTCGTTCTTAATCTGTCTCACTACTAGCTCAGAGTCTCCAAACACTTTCAGACATTGAATGCCCATGTTTCTAGCTGTCTGTAGGCCCAATAGCAAAGCTTCGTACTCAGCTACATTGTTTGTAGCTTCATACTCTAATTTGAAAGACAGCGGCACCCATTTTCCTGTGGGGGAGATTAGCAATACCCCAGCCCCGTTACCTTCTCTGGAATTTGCTCCATCGAAATGCAAAGTCCATACTTCTGATTTCTGGCCTTTCTTGGATTGCTCGGCTTGGAATTGACCAGAGGGGAACTCATGTGCATAGTCTTGACTCTCTTCTAACACAAAACATGAGAAGTCACCCTCTTTATTATAAACTGGAGAATTGTCTGAGCAATCAGCAGTGGTCACCATTTTAACAAATCTAGTCTCCCTATACAGCCTCCTCTCCTGACCACCAAAGACTGGGACAGTGGCATATGTCAAGTCTAGTTTAATTGATCCCCCAATCTTAGTACCCCAAGACCTTGACAACAGCATGCCAAAGCGAGCTGGGATATCAGCGACCACAATATCCATGACCACACTTTTTGCTGGGATTTGAGCTAGATTGACCACTAGATCTTTAATCATTCCCAAGCATTTGACCCTTTTCGAATCAAATGAATATAGATCTTTATATGGTCTTGTAATTTGCAGCCCTAGTTGCTCCATGACGGACAGAGGCATAAGATTGTGGGAGGCTCCAGAATCTAGCATACAATTATGAAGCAGCAGGTCATGAATGACTAAGGACACATAAAAGGGAGGAGTTGAAGGGTCTATCTCCTCAACGTGTGGGCCAAAGACTACCATAGGTCTTTCTTCTTGAAGATTTAGACTATCAGGTACAATTTGTGGTTCAGGAATAGGCATAAAAGAGGTGACCTGAGACTGATATACAGGCTGTTTCAACAATTCAGTCAGAGGAACAGGAATCTTAATCTTTTCGAGCTCTTTTTGCAGATTAAAAGCAGATGTGGACTTTTCTATTATTACTTCTTTTGGCTCCTTATTCTCAACTGAGGACTTGACTTCTTGGGACACTGGCTCAGCATTAGAAGGACTGCCTAGTTTTGAAGAGGAAGGAATTTGATCATTTGACTACAAGGGGGTATTTAGGAAATTCTTACCTTTTTCAACATTCTTTTTGGTTGCTGACTCCTTCTGAGCAGATGCTTCTTTCTGAGGTATTTCTTCCTCTTGCTCCTGAGTTCTGGTCCTCTTCCTTGAGGATCTGAGGTCATATCTGACGTTGAATTGGGCTTCCATGAAATCAGCGAACTTCTTGCAGTAATGGTCGATCTTAGCTTCTTCATCTTCTACTTGCACCGGGCACTCCATATCATCATTATTTGAAAAGGCCAGATTCGAATCTTCTAACCCATAAGCTGCATTTCCAGTGGAGTCATCTGCTGGTCCTTCTAGGTACAAGGGGTGAGGTACCTGATCTTGCTGCTCCCTTGTCTCTCTTGGTAGTATTTGCAATGGAGGCTTTCTATACTGAGGATTATATCCTCTGTTTGGAGCATTGTAATAGTTTTTAGGAGCTGCATTTTTGGCTTCCAGTTCCATATTGACCATCTTCTTTATCATATTACTTATTTCATCCATTTTATCTGAATCCTTTTCTTGATTAGAGGTAGAAACCTCTTCTTTGCCTTTTCTTCTGGCATCTGGTTCAATTTTCCCTTTTAACTTTCCTGTGGAGGCAAAGTTCGCTTCTAGCTCCAGCGCATCTGCTTGTGCATCATCTAAATTGGCAGGCTTTCTTTCTCTTAAGGAGAATCCAAAGTCAAAATCAAAGGCTGCTATGAAAACTATCTTGGCAGCAGCTTCATTTGGCTTCATTTCTGGGGGCAAGCTTAGATATAACTTGTTGAATCTTTTGATGAATTCTGAGACCCCTTCATTCTGTTTCTTCTTGATGGTATTTAGCTCAGTAAGGCACATTCCAAAATCCTTCTTTTCTCCCCACTTCCTGAGGAAAACGTTTTCCATCTGATCCCAGGTTGTCACAGAACGATTACCCAATGTTTTAAACCATTTTCTAGCTTCACCTTCTAAAGACTGCACAAATAATCTCAAAACCACATCCAGGTGTTCAACATTCAAATTTTCTGCAAAAGAGCAGAAGGTCTCGAGATGTTTCTGAGCATCCACGTCGTTTTCACCATTGAACCTTGGCAAAATCTTCAGATAATCCTGTGGCATATCGTTCAACACTTGGGGTAAGGCCAAAGGAGCGTATTTGTTCAGGAGAAAAGCAGGAACATTGGACATTGGAGGCGGTGGGGGTTTCACAACAATCTGAGAAACAAAAGAAGGGAGAGGGGTAGGGGGCAGCGGAGTGTGAATGACAATGGGAATATATTGGACCGAGGTCTGAGGTGTGGACGGGAATAGTTCTCGGTTGACGGGAGCTACTTCAGTGACCTCTTTAATTTCCTCAGCCTCGGGAACATAATAAGGTTCTTCCCCAAATGGAGTATTTCCCCTACGTGGGGTTTCTAGATAAACTTCGGGATTTTCTGTTCCAACTTCTTGAGAAGAAGAGGGCGGATAATCTTCAACAGAACACTCAGGATTTTCAGCACGGGCTGACTTCCTCTCCTTCCAGACTTTTTTATGAATAATTTTCTCTGGGTCAGACACGTAGGGTGTTTTCGGTTGGGCTGTATCTGACCTCAAATGCGGCCTACGAGGAGCCAGGACTACTAATGAGATTTATCAAATAAGGACCAGTGGAGTCGCCAAGGTGAGAAATCTGCAACTCTTCACCTCTCTGTGCTCACCCGATTAGAGAGTGAAATAAAATGTCGAAAACCCAGGGAAACTGATGTTCTTGAATTCGTTCCCCGGCAACGGCGCCAGAAAGATGTTGTGGATGATTTTGTCACCCTCCTAGAGACAATCTAGAGTTGCCATAGACCAGTGCCTAGGACATCTTAATATAGCAAGGAGTCCTTTATAGTTTGGGTTGTCAGTCCAAGGGACTCACTTACTATCTCTTGTTTTAAACAAGGAAATTGAAATAGGATGAATTGGTCCCAATTCTCTTTCAGTGGCTGATACACAGATAGGAATAAAGTAAAGACATCAGGTAAAACTTCAGCATGATAGTATCAGACAGCTAAGAGACCGCTTTACTGTAATGAGGGCCGATTCAAGTAATATATTACAGAAATCAGATATCAAGGAGTGCGGGCAGGAAGGAAACATGAGAAGATATTATTGACAAAAGGGCGCACCAATTTACGAATCCTTAAGCCATTAATATAGCAGAAGTTATGGAAGGAGTGAACATGGAACATCATATCACTTCTAGGCCTATTTAAAGCGCTTGACCAATTCCAGGAAGGGCACCATTTAAGATGAATCCTTACTGCAAATTAGTGAGCCACTCGCATTCTAGAACATGATACAAGAAGAAAGTTTGCATGAAAAGGATGATATATTAACACATGAGAGAAATTACATACTGTAATATACCAAAGTCCAGAATCCTCAATACAATCATAACCCCTCCTCACTGAGACCCAACGGGCTCTGAAACTTCATACAGAAATGTCACAAGATGGATACAATAGTCTTCTCGCTGCACAGCTTGCTTACAGAAATCTGGAACCCTAACAATGTCTTCCTTTTTGATATTTATAGAGAGAAGAGAAACTTCTCGAGGGAGAGGTAGGTATCCACACTTATTACTAAAAATTGAAAAAGAAAGGCGGGGAAACATCATGCCTTCTTCGTGAATGACTAGCTATAAATGAATATACCTAACAACCTGTATACAGAAATTAATGCTGGGAGATAAAAATCTCCTTATGTACAAAACGAAAATAATAAAATATATACATCGGGATGCTTTTAGCTGAAGAAAAATCTGATGCCGTGAGGGGCCTGAGATGACCTGCAACTCTGGTACTGTACTCTTGGCCTTTGAGCTCAGAATTTGAATCCGGAATCTTAAATGCGGGGCGAAATTCTCTGGAGGGTTCTGTGACTCTCTGTCTGTGTTTTCTTTAATAACAGTCATTTCATGTACCGGCTTCAGCTCTTTTTATTTAATTTCGCCCACAGGAGATCATCTTCTGGTATGTTCTTGATCCTTTGAAATGGAGGCGACAGATTGATATGCCCCCTTATGCTTGATTTGAAAACCTGCAAAAAACCCTGAAAATGTTAGAAAAACCCAACTAGGGTGAAGGCGGGGGGTGATGGAAGTGGGAATGGATGAGACGACGCAAACACAGGTCAAAAACGGGAACATACAGGGAGGCGGGAGCAGACAATGGAGGTTTTTGTGAATGGGCGCAATAAGACACAGTATGGTCGTGAAGGAAGAATATCGGTGGATTATGAATCAAACATATAAAACGCACGCATATATATACATATCGGCGCGAGGATATAATATGAGTGCACGGGGGGGAGAGACATATAGGCGGGCGGAGGACACACAAGAGACGACGTGGCGAGTGAATTGATGGACAGGGGGCGTGAAACAATGACACGGTGGCAGACTGTGGTACGCGGCGGGACGCAGCGATGAATGATCAACTCCAGGACACACCAACCGTCGGATGGAGGTAGGCAGATCGGACGGAGCGGGTGGATCCCGCTGACCGGACATCGGCCGAAGATTAACGCGCGGGGAGAGAGCGGTTTCCCGCTCGTACAAAGGACGCGTGGCATTTCTTGTGTGGGATCGCTGGCCTCGCGGTAAATACCGCCAGCCGACAAGAGCGGTGCGGGGGAAGACCGCTGGTTTTACTGTGCGCCGGGGCCAAAGGCAGGGCCCACACTCCTGACGATCTGCGCCGTTGATTGAACATGGATCGGACGGCTGTGACGGCGCCCGGGATATAAGTGGTAAGCCCCTGCTTCTCCCAGCCCGTGGTCCTGTGGCTCGGGTCATATGAAAACTAAGGCGGGAGGGGCTAAGCTCTAAGGGGCTTCGGCCCGATATATAAAATGTACATTTTAAACGTTACAAAGCAGATTTTTGGGCGGAAGTGATAGAATGAAACGGGGCCCAGGGGTTTTATTCATTAAAACACTAGAAATGGATTTTGAAGAAGGTGGTGGCCGAATTTTAAATAGGGCGATGATGAAATATGTCCATAGAATCGATTGCAATCAATGGCTGAAGTTCAAGGGAAAAAACAGGTTCAGAGCTCCAAAATGCAAATGGTAACATTCAAATGGTAAAAATGAATAGCAAAAATCTTTTAATTAGTCATTTGGTTATTTGCAAATCATATTTATTGCTTTTTCCAAAGAAAAAAATCAAACCCATCTATTGATTAAGTAGAAGGTTACATATTATATGTATAAGCATTCAAAGAAGTGCATTTTCCTTTCTTTTATGTAAAGGAAAAATGGAGTTGTAGCTGGGGAGGAGATGTTTCTATCGATCCTCTCAGATTTTTCAAAAAAAGAAAAAAACCATAATGTCGTCTCCATTCAGCCCTTGGGCTTCATTTTTTTGTGGAGAAACCTGAAACAGGGATGAAAGTAGACTGTGTTTGTTATAATCATCTTCAGGAAGAAAAATTGGGTGGTAGACACCATTCGAATTTTCAGGAGGTTTTTTTTTTTTTTTTTAAAGCATAATGTTTGAGGCTAGACCAGTCTCCCGGATCTCCTTAATGAGGAAAAAAATCTGAAACAGAGACAACAAGTGTAGTCAAAACATAAAGTATCAAAACAGGTAACAACATAAACATAAAGTATTATGAACAGAATTGGCAGAAACAGGAAAAATAAAGCTGTTGGAACTTAGTGGAAAAAAGAAGGTTGATCAATCCCATGAATCTGTCCTCCTTCAACCTCTACTGCGACCCATTTGCCCATATCTTTGCGAACACCTGTTGGAACGAGGTTTCCTAACAAGCTTCGAAACTGGTCCATTTTGATTATTTTTTATTATATTTAATATAGCGCAGCGGTTTTGGGGTGGGTCAAAGCCCTGAACGCATTGTAATGGGTCAAAGGGTAAACTAGGGGTCCGAAAACCATGGGTTGCGGACCATAGGAATGTTGAGGCTAGATTTTTATAAATAGAGATGCATTTTGGATTGTAAGGGATAGGAATTGATGAGCTAATGATGCGATCTGTTGTTTAAGCTGTCTATTTGGGTTTTGGGGAACGAACTCCTGCTGGCTGTGTGCATGGAGATCCTAGTCCAGTTGTGTGCGGACCCTGCTACTATGTGCGTAGGATGGGAAGGGAATTGTAAGGAAAGGTTGATGAATGAATGAATGTGAAGGATTATTAGAGATCTGAATCTATGAGTACTATTGTATGTGTTAGCCACCTATAAAATTTGTTATATAAAAAGGTGGCTAAATCATTTTTGGAGCCTTCAAGGAACATGTTTTATTGCTTAAAATGTTATCTCTTGGAGACTCATGGAGATATCATGCCCTTTGTTTAATCTTCACTGCTGTTTCCCTTTCGAACTCAAAAATTCTGTTGTTTTCCACGAAGGAAAGACTGCTGCAAAAACCATTTTTCCCTTCTTTCCACCTCAAAAATAACCTTCATTTTCCTTCTCTCTTCCTCATAAAAATTCCTCTATTTTCCATTTTTCCCATTTCCCCTTCATAATATTCTCTTTACAAAGTTTAAAACTCACTTTTAAACTTTGTCGAAACCCCTAAATCCATCAAAAACTGTGAAAAATTTCATAAAAAATAAGTTTTTTAACTACAGGCTTAAGCCCCTTTGGGCTAGGTCCTAACCACTTCCCCACATATGCCTTGGTGCTAGAACCAAGCACTAATGGTCCCAAGCGCTTATCGCATCAGAAAAAAACACAACGCGCAAGTCTTTTTTCTTTATTGAGACCTCTGATGCGATTGGCCCCTTATTACATAGCCCCGATCCAATCACCGCTTCATATAACCCTTGGGCCCACAGTCAGGCGCTAAAAAATTGTATAAACCCATTCTCGATTGCTGTTTTCCTTTGTAAATTCATAAAACCCTTTTATCCTAAGTTTTTGTCTAAACCCGCCGGTGCAATGTTGTTTAATGAAGAAAGAGTGTTGATTTTGTTTCCCGATCAATGATCCTTATAATCTCGCATCGGAGAAATTTAAATGGGTAGATTGAAAAACCGAAGGCCCGATCCTGATTGGCCCTTTATATGTATAAGCCTCGAGCATTTTTTTTTCCATATAAACCACAGGCCCCATAACCGAGTGCCAATCCTTATATATAACCCGCCCCGAGCCACCAAAACCTTTGCATTTCATAAAATTTTGGGTTTTCATAAGTATTAAAGGGTTTCCGCCGCTGCGTGATTATGAAAAAATATCCACCGTTGATCTGAGATGATCAACGGGCCGCACAGTATCGCATCAGAAAAATTCAAGGGGCGCATTTCATGTTGTATTTACCTCTCCCCGATTGGTGATCTCCCAATCAATCGTGAGTCGTTGATCTCCTCCCCGCCTTCTCAGATCCGAAGGCCCTCATTTTCTCCGATCAAAAACCCTTTCTCCACCTTTTGAGCCCCTCAGATTTACTCCCCACCGTCGATCTGATCCTCAGATCGACGACCAGCGCTCGATCGCATCGTCACCGTTCAAAGTTATTCCCCCCTGATCGCACGCCTCTTATTGAATCTGGGCCGTCCACATGTCGAGATCAGACGGTCCAAGTTGCATCTCCCGACTTTGGTTAAAATTTATTTGCCTCGCTTCATAATGTTTTTGACCAAATCACAGCCGTTGATCTCTGTAGATCAATGACCCTTAATAACATTTTCTCCACCTTTTTATTTTTTCGGTCAAACCCCAGTTCAATCTTAGCCATTGATTTTTTCCATATAACAGCTCATATTAACCCCGACAGGACTGCCCCCTGTGGGTTCTGCCTCCTTCCAGATTTGATCTCCGTTGTCGATCTCTTGATCGGACAGTCCATAATGAAACCGCTCCCCCTGCTTCCACCCGTGCATCTATCCGATATCGCGCTCATCTTCCATCGTCGAATCTGAGACCCTAGATCCAATGGTTGACGCGCATTTTCGCGTAACTTTAAGTGCGAATGTTAATTTCCCAAAATCACACGAAATGGGCGGTATTCTAATGCCACGTGTCACCTCCTAGCGCATACCATGTTCCAAAAGTGCAAACTGCATATCCGCCTCTTCTCTGCGCGAAACTCGTGGTTTTCACCTCCGAAACCACTTTTCCCATTTCTATTATGTTTTATCGCACGCTTCGCCCGCTGTTGATCTTTGTAGATCAATGGCCTAGATCTAATCTCCGGTTACATTATCGCCCTCCACCTTTACCAAAGGAATTCAATGAGTAATCTCCATCGTTGATCGCCCAGGATGATCTCATCCGACGGCCCAGGTTATGTCCGAAACCCCAATTTCGATTCTTAATAGATTTTCTCTACCAAAGGGTTTACCAAAGGGTTTTAAACCTTATTTCTTCGCATTTTCTTCTATTTTCACAAATAATGTGACCCCTTCACATTATTAATTCACTGCTAATCTCGACCGTTGATCTTCTTGGTCAATCATAGATCAACGGTTCTGACTTAAAATCTCCCACCGCTCTCCTTTTGACCACTACGCGCAAATTTCCACCATTGGCTACTGTCATCCAATGGCCTTGCTCCTCCCCGAAACCTTCAAAGCAGTTTTACCCAATAAAGTAGGGTTTCTTAATTGTTTTTTATTTTTTTATTTCGCAGGTTTTAATGGTTTTTTCCATTATATTAAAGGAAAACCAAAGGCCGGGGATGATGATCCCCCACGCCTTTATGCATATGGAAATATCATTCCACGGGGTCTAAACTCCACGTTTCGTCAATGCTTCATGGCCATTGATTCCATATGGACCTTTTATAAACCTGCACATCAACAAGACATAGAGAATTAAAATCAAACAAAGAGTATTAGTGTTGAAGAACAAACCACAGCAGAACAGAGGATTGAAGACTGTTTTCACATTTTTTGAGGATTACGGCTAAGATCGAAAATCAAAAGCCTAATCCTTCGAATTAAAAACACAATTAAAGACAAATCAAAAGATTTATCAGTCAGAAAAAGCCTCCACCTCCACATCAGAGGCCAATTGATTCCTCTCAGCTACCCCAGTGACACCTGTAGACTCAAAGCATTCAACAGAGCCGAGTTATGATCAGAAAGGAGATATTTGCCTCAGCATAGCTAAATAGTTAACTCTGCCAAAAGAACTTAATGCAAAAGTATCAGCAGAGTTATTACAACATGAAACGGAGCCTTAAAGTCAACAAAAGCTCCCACTGAGATTAATTCTTAAATGTAAAACATTAATATAGACAGAACATCTGTAAACTTCTCCATTGAGCCCCTCGAAGGTCGAGAAGTATTAAAGTCTGTATTAAATTAAACCCAAGAGATATTTTATCAGATCCCACCTCCTCATTTCTTCTATAAATACTTCTGTAGAAGATGAGAAAATGTTGGTTGCTAATCTTTGAAATATAGTTGTGCTCGAATGTTCTACTTGTAAATAGTGTTCACGAGCTCTTGAAGCTCTGCTTGTGATTAAATAAGTTAGGATAAGAAGTGAAGATGATTGCTGAACTAAAACATTAGACTTAAAGCTGTAACTGGTTTGAAGCATCAATACAAGCTGATTTATGGGATCCTGGTCTATGTCAACGATGATGTTTTTCTTATTTTAAATCATTATTTTATTTCTGTTTTCACTTTGTCCATATTCTCTGATAAAGAAAAACAAGCATAGAGTTAGGATTTACTATATATCAATACCCTTCTTTGACTGATAAGCTTTATCTATATGTTTTCTTCCAAATTGTATTGTTTAGGAATGATTTACTTCAGTTTAAGCAGTTAGGAATGTTGGCGTTCCCTCATCCTACTGTCTTAGCTAATTATTGTTCTTGAATGTTATTTTCAGTTTATGTTAAGTAGAGATGAACTGAGGAAGTTATGGTGAGCCCTGTCCTTTAGTTTTATCCCAAAAAACTATCTAAAAGTTTCCCTAAGAATGTGTTGAAAGCAGGCTAGGTTTAAAGTCCTTACCTGATCTTAGACTATTCCTTGTTATCTCATGTGTTTGTCTTGAAAGTATACCAAGTAAAGCAGAGCTAGGGAGGTATATGGTGAGCCCTATCCTCTAGTTTCTTCTCCAACAGTTGCTTTTAAAGTTTCCCTTTGTGTTTAAAGTGTTTTTCTATTGAAAGTGCATCAAAAGCTGGCTAGTTTCAAAGTACTTACAAGATCTTAGAATACTTTTATGTCTTTCTTAAGTGTATGCCAAAAGCAGGACAGTTTCAAAGTACTTACCTGATCTTAGGCTTCTCTTTGTTCTTCATTTGTTTAATTCCCCTTCTTTTTGTATCATTTCATTCCATAAAATCAACTTTAAAGAGATCCTTAGACACAGATGACTTGCCCCATGGACCACTCTTGAACCTTGTTGTTTCAATTAAACCCTATTATGACTTCTTAGCCCAATGGACTAAAAACCAGCGTTATATCTAACTTTTTAGCCAAAATTTGTTCTAATTGCTTGCAACTTCACACCTTTGAAACTCTTCCCATTTAGAACTTTCCACTCAAATAATAATCATGCTCAACCATCCAAAACAAACAAAAACCCTTGGACTTCATAACTAGCCTAATATCATTACCCAAAAGCTTTTAAAGATAAATCAATCTTTGCACTTTATTGGAGAGATCCCTCTTCGGATTCAGGAGGGCTAGATCCTAGAATCCCAAAGTGGTTGAAATAGTGTTCTCCTTGCAGTTGGACTTTTCCAATCTTGCTAATTACAGGGAGCTAACATCTTCTGGCGACTCCACTGGGGATTGAATTATTTTCTTTTTGGATACTTTAAATATCTCAGAAACCGCTTTACTCACTAAACATTTGGCATATTGGCCAGCTGAGCCACCAGCAGCTAACATCTTCTGGCAACTCCACTCGGGACTTGAGTCGAATTTTCATCTTAGGTTCCCTTAAACACTTCATAAAACCTTGTGAGTAAAAATCAGCCTTTTTCAAGCACTACCAAGTAATGGTAATCATGATGAAACTTGTTTGAATCAGTAACAAACTAGGTAAACCCTAGGATTCTCATAAGAGTTTATCTAACCTTGAAGTATCAACTAGCTTAGCTATAAGAGTAGACTGTCTTTGTCTCATAACCATAGCTAAGTTTTGAAATAGATTTAGGACACTCTTAGCAATCAATAGGACTGAAAAAAAACTCAGAAACCCAAAAATATTTCAGATTGGTATGAAATAAACATGGTGGTGGACCATAAACATTTTACCTCCAAAAGAGCTAAAAACTTCCACCTGGCGACTCCAAAATCCTAAACAGACCTTAAGACTCCACTAGGAAGAACCATTATCATTATAACATCATTTAAACTCAGTTAGAGGACTGTAGGATTAAAATTTGTCTAAAAAAGATTAGTTAACCTTTTAAATATTGTCATATTTGGTTAAAATTTTTCTTGTGTATTTGGGTCTGAAAAACACATCATAGTGGCTCCTAGAAAGATTCATACTAGAGCCCATCCTGACCCTAATCCACCTGAGATAGTTGATAACCCTGAAAGTATCCTTAGGAAGTCTCCTAAGATAAAATTTTCAATTGTTTTTAGATCACCCTTGAGAGCTAATTCATTTCCTGAAAATATTTCAGATCTACAACAATCACAAGCTGACTTAGTAAATCCATTTAGAACTAGGTCATTTGATGATATAATTCAGCTAGACTCTGAGTCTTCACTTTCATCCCTAGAAACAAGTGAACATCCTGGTAATAGAGAAACAACACCACCTGATTTACATTTTCTTCACAATTTAGGTGTCTCTCATCCAAGATCAGCTCAACAATCTACTGCTGTTCCATCCACATCTGTTCACCAAACATCCACTGTCCAAACCGCTCCACTTCAGCTCACTTTCCCTCTTGTTAATCCACCTCTTGTAAATCCACCTCCACCACATATCATGGCAGCATGGTATTCTCCCTTAGTCCTTCCTGTTCCCTTAGTAAATCTTCCACAGGACTATCAGTCCAAAATACCATTGTATGATGCCAGTAATACTACAACTGCATCACAACATGTGGATAAAATGAATGACTACTTTGACAGAAATGAAATTGATGATGATTCCGTCAAACTTAGACTATTTGCTCAGAGTTTGCGGGGATAAGTAAGAAAATGGTTTAAAGGCTTAACCCCCCACAGTATAAATGATCTCCAAGCCTTCCATCAGACATTCTTAAATAAATGGGAAGTGAGAAAAAACCCTCTTCAAATTCTTTCTGAGTACAAAAATCTCCACAGAAACACTAGGGAAAGTGTACAAGCTTACTGCACTAGATTTAATAGTGTGTATAATGCACTTCCACCAAATTTAAAACCTCCGCAAGGCTTAGCTCTAAACAAGTTTCCTGAAGGGTTTGACCCTGAAATTGCCTATCAGCTGAGAGAGAGAGACCCTTTAACTCTTGAAGATATGCAAAAAGGGGCTCTTGCTGTGGAAGTTAACTTAATGGAGAAAAGAGTAAGAATGAAAAATGATAAGAGAGTGTCCTTCAGAGAGGAGACCACACCTTCTACTTCCAGCTAAAAGATGTAAAGAATGATGGAGGAGATGATGAAGAAAATTAGCATTCTTGAGAGAGCACAGGAAAGTCAAAACCAAACAGCTCCTCAAAATAGAAACCAGAACCAGAATCAAAATTTTAGAAGAAATCAACCTCCAAATAGACCTAGGGAAGATGATCAACAGATCACTCCTCCCTTTCATCAAAACTATGTAAGTGAGGTTGAGGAAATAGATGAGCAAGTAGAGGGAGATGATATCAACATTCTGGGAGTAGATAATGATGACTTTGAGGTTCATTATGATAGAAAACAAGGTCTATACACACCTTATGATGAAAAAAGAGATGAGGATGAAAGCTATTATCAAGACATGGAGAATGTCATCATAGAATCTCAAAGGGAACATGACCTTAGAAGTAAAACCAATCAACAAACTCCCAACACCAAAACCTTTGAAAAATCTTCACAAACAACACTGTAAGTAAACCCAAAGTTGTAAGACAGAAAGAAAAAATAGTGGCTGGAAATTCTGATAAAGGTAAAGAGAAAGGCACTCAAAACAATGCAAAACAGAGTGCAAACCTTAGCAGTACTAACACTTCAGCTAGTACTCTTGTTAAAAAAATTTTGTCAAATTTAAATAGGACGAATCAACAAACATATTTTGCTAACAGGGTGGCAGTTAACAAGGCAGAGACAAGCACTTCAAAGAATCAAATTCCTTTCAACCTGGAGCAGGAAATTTCAAAGATTAAAATCTCTGTTCCTGTCTCTGAACTAGTTGCCCGAAATGTATATAGAACCCAAATTTTGAAGGCTTTAAACATAGAGGATAATAATGACAAACTCAATCTTAATGATGACCAACCAAAGCTTATTTTTTGTCCAAAGATTGAAGGTAGATATCAAGAGGGACCTGTTCCTCCCTTCTATGTAAGTTTAAATGTTCATGACAATATTTTGCACAACGCTATGCAAGAATCAGGGTCTTCTCATAATTTAATGCCTAAAGCGGTGATGGAGAGCCTTCGTCTAGAAATCACCAGACCTTATAAAGAACTTTACTCCTTTGACTCAAGCAGAGTAAAATGTTTAGGATTAATTAAAGATCTCTGCGTTAACTTAGCCCAGATTCCAACCAAATGTTTGGTCATGGATATAGTTGTGGCTGATGTGCCCCCAAAGTATGGAATGTTGTTATCTAGGTCTTGGGGGGCTAAGTTACAAGGAACTATGCAGATGAACATGACCTACGCGACTATCCCTGTTTGCAATCAAACCATGAAACTTTACAGGGAGTCCCACATGCAATACATGGTTACTAGTCAAGACAGACCTCAAAACTCTCCTCTGTATTCTGTGAATACATGCCTCGATTCTTTTATCCTGTTTAATGATGAAACATTCAGTGAACAAGTCACTTTAATAGAATTATTGGCCGATAGAGAGGAAGAGGTAAACTCCAAAGAATTGTCTAAACAGTTTGCTACATATGAAAACTTTAGCAAACCAAACACAGGTCTTGAGCTACAAATCATGCGTCCATCACTATTTAACCTTGAGATTCAAGAAAATGTTCCTCAACATATTGAAAAATCTGAGGATTTAAACAACATTCAACTAAGTGCTGATACTCAAGAACAATCCGAGAGCACATTAGTTGAAGAGGATGATAGTCAAACTGATACACCTGAAACTATTCCTCTATGGAGTATGTACTTTGATGGATCCTACACTAGGAGCAATGCTGGTGCAGGTGTTTGGATACGAAACACTAAAAATAACCACACATAAGTCATTTCCTGTAGATTAAACTCCCAGTGTTCAAATAACATAGCGGAATATGAATCCCTCTTTTAGGCTTACATCTGTTAAAAAAGTTAGGAGCCCAAAGAATCAAAGTCCATGGGGATTTAGAATTAATCATTAGGCAAGTCAATGGGGAATACAACGCTAATCACCCAAGACTTAGGGCCTATCGAAACGATGTCGTGGATCTTTTGAAAACTTTTGAGGAATCCCAGTTGATTTTTGTCCCAAGAAAAAGAAATAACGCTGCCCATAGAGTGGCTTTTGTAGCTAGAACATGATTAATGCCATGTGAAACCAAAGAATGCACAACTCAGATTAAATTCAGACCATCCATTCCTGATAACGAAAAATATTGGAAAGTGTTTGACGGAGACAAACAAATATAAGACTCATGCAATTCAGAAATGAATTTGAACTGCACAGTTCAGATTCAGATTATGAAACAGACTGCAATAGTGAAGAAAATTTTCTTGGTGCAGAAGAACAGTCTCCTGAGGTTGCCAATATAAATTTACTGTCTAGCAAACTTGAAAATAAAACAGAATTGAATGTAGAGTTAGAAACATAGGAGTTGGAAACCCTGCAGTCTAAAGATCACAGTTTGCCAAAGGGTCTGGCTCCTTTAGAAGACTTGTTTGATTTTAATGATGTGGCCAAGAAGCCAAAACTGGAGCCTGTAGAGACTGAAGTTGAAGAGTGTAATATAGGCAGTGAACTTAAACCTAAGATGATTAAACTGTCTAAGACTTTACCAACTCACATTAAACTCAAATACATAGAGTTGTTTAAATAATTTTCTAATGTCTTTGCATGGAGTTACGAAGATCTTAAATCCTATGAAACTGAAATAATTCAGCACATAATCCTGCTCAAGGAAAACCAAAAGCCATTTAAACAGAAACTGCGTAGAATAAACCCTGTTCTACTACCTTTGGTTGAGAAGGAAATCAAGAAAATGTATGAAGCTGGGATTATTGTCCCTATTAGATATTCTGAGTGGGTGTCTAATCTGGTGTCAGTTAGGAAGAAAACATGAGAGATCAGGATTTGCATAGACTTTAGAGACTTAAACAAAGCTTCATTGAAAGACAACTACCCTTTACCTAAGATGGATCATATTTTACAAAGGGTGGTAGGGTCTAAAAGAATTTCTTTGTTGGATGGCTACTCAGGGTACAATCAGATCTTAGTCCACCTTGATGATCAATTAAAGACAACTTTTACTACACCATGGGGCACTTTCATGTATGTGAAAATGCCTTTTTGTCTAATGAATGCTAGAGAAACTTTTCAAAGAGCCATGGACATAGCATTCTTAGAAGAATTAGGCTACTTCATCATTATTTACCTTGATGATGTTACTGTGTTTTCAAAAACATATGAAGAGCACTTGGAACATTTGAGAAAAGTTTTCGAGAAATGTAGAAAGTTTGGGATATCTTTAAACCCTAACAAAACACTGTTCGGGCTCCAAGAAGGTAAAATTATTGGGCACATTATTTCAGAAGAGGGTATTAAGATAGATCCAAAGAGGATTGAGGCCATATTGCAAATCTCTCATCCTCGAAACCTGAAGGAAATGAAATCGTTCATTGGAAAGATTAATGTCTTGAGAAGGTTCATCCCCAACTTGGCTGAGCTCCTTAGGAACTTAAAAAACATGCTGAAGAAGGAGCAGGGGGTAAAATGGACCTTGGAAGCAAAGAAGTCCTTTGAAATGGTGAAACAAGCGATAACCAAAACACCGGTTCTAATCAGTCCTGATTTTTCAAAAAAAATTTATATTTTTTCATTTGCATCAGAACATACAATAGCTGCTGTCCTTTTACAGAAAAATCCACAACGACAAGAGCAGCGAATTGCATTCTTTAGCAAGGCTTTGAGAGATGCTCCTTTGAAGTATAACATTATGAAAAAGAAAGCCTTTGCTTTGGTTAAGGCTTTAAAAGACTTCAGAGTATACATCTTGCACTCACACATCATTGCCTTTGTCCCAAATTCAGTTGTGAAAGACATTTTAACACAGGACCCAGATGGTAAGAGAGGTAAGTGGATTGCTGTTATTCTTGAATATAATTTAGAGATAAAGCCCACTAAACTCATCAAAGGCCAAGGTCTAACTAGATTAATGGCTGAATCAAATTTTGAAGTTCTTGATATTAATATGATAAATTCTTTAGATGACATATTCTTTATGTTTTTCTTAATTTGAACACACCTCCCGGTTTGACAAAAATGAAGGCAAGGTTTCTAAAGTTAAAAGATGTAAAATATTGCATTATAGAGAAAAGTCTTTATTGGAAAAATGCAAGTGGGATATTGCTTAAATGTTTTCTTGAGTATGATGCAGAGAAGGCTAAGCACGAGTTCCATGAAGGAGAGTGTGGAGGCCACTTATACTGGAAGACAACAACCAACAAAATCCTAAGGGATGGTTACTATCGGTCCACTCTCTTTCTTGATGTTCACAAGATGATAATTTCCTGTCATAAATGTCAAATTTTTGAAGGCAAAAGAAAGCTGCTACCCCTACCTTTGCATCCAATCACTGTTGAAGCTCCTTTTCAGCAGTGGGGACTTGACTTCATAGGAGAAATCCATCCACCATCTTCTACCTAGCATAGATGGATTCTCACTGCCACATACTACTTCACTAAATGGATAGAAGCCATCCCTTGTAGGCAAGCCAATGATTCTGTTATTATAAAATTTATGGAGACTAATATTCTGCTTAGATTTTGCTGTCCTACCAAGATCATCACTGATAATGCAGCAGCATTTGGATCGAAGAAGATGGCTGAATTCTGTCACAAGTATCAGATAGCATTGTGTCATTCCACGACCTATTATCCTCAAGGTAATGGACTTGCAGAATCCCCAAACACGAGTTTAGTGAACATAATCAAGAAGATATTGCAAGAAAACAAGAATTCTTGGCACACAAAGCTTGTTCATGCACTATGCGCTGACATACTAACATTGAAGAAATCTATTGGCATGTCACCCTACTAGCTCGTGTATGGTACAGATGCAATTTTTCCTACCAGCCTTGGTGTACCAGTTATGAAGTTGATTCAAGAGGTTCAGTATGAATACAATGACACGATCAGAAGGATAAATCAGACTATTCATCTTCAGCAGACCAGAGAGGAGGTTTATAACAAAGCATTACAAAAATAAGACATCATCAAGAAGATTTTTGACAGAAGAACAAAGGCCAGGAATTTCAATGTTGGGGACAAAGTTTTAAAGTGGGACTCAAGGAAGGAAGACAAGGGCAAGCATGGAAAATTTGACAACTTGTGGCTTGGCCCTTATCTCATTCACTCAACTGCTGGTAACAATGCCTATTTCTTACAAGAGTTGAATGGAGCAGAAATTTTTGGGGGTCCTGTCAATGGCAGGATGCTTAAACATTAATTTTCTTGATCCTATCATGTTTTGAAAGAATTTTTGTCTTTTTTTTCATTATAAATATTTCACCCATCATTGCATTCAAAGTTAGAAAAAACAAAAATACAAAAACAATAGAAGAAAGAAAAGAGGGCAGATTGTAAAACAACAAAGGTATAGCCCCATAGCAAAAAAGAGAAACAAATCTGAAAGTGTGCAAGCTTAAATGCCACTCCTGAAGAACACACTTCTAATTAGTCATACAGCCTAATATTTACTAATTAGTTTTCAATTAACTGCTGATAGGATTAGTGAATTCGATTTTCAAAACAGTTTAATCTTGGCTTATCAGTATGTAGATTAGGTTAGAAATTAAAGGTTCAAACATGCTCAAAATCTGAACCTAAGTTTTTAAAACAAGAGTGACTCTAATATGTTTTAATTTCTGAGTCAAAATAGAGGAATAACTGGTTCTAATCAGCTCAAAATCTGAACCAAATTATAAAGAAAAATAGCTCACACAGTAGTAAAAACAGAGCTATAAAAAAGATGAAGTGAGTGCTTTGAAATTTCAGATCTTAAGCCTTCCATTTTGATTTAAAATTTCTGTGAAATAATATCTATGTGCAGCTTGTTTTATGCCATAGATCAGCAACAAGTTAGACTATTTAATCCTGACTTGTATGCTTTTAAATTTCTGTTTTAGAAACTAGAGAATAAAAATCTATTAGACTGTTTAATCCTAATAGATTGGTAGAGTAGGTAGAGAAGCATTTGAACTCAACTGTTTAATCTGAGTTCATGGAGAAATAAGAAGTAGAAATAGATTAGATTTTTTCTTTCAAAAGAATAAAATGTTGTAAAAATATTTTTCCAATCCAAGTGCACTCTAAAGAAGAAAAAATGTTAGATCAGTAGGATTGGGTAGGTGGAAATCTTGTGTTGAGGAAGATCCATTGTTTTTCATGGCTACTAACATGTTTCAGAGCAAAAGAAGATCATCCAAGTAAATAAAGGTAGCCCAATGGATAAGGCACTGATCAACCTCCCAGAGAATGCAAGTCTAAAGTTCTTGATGCCTTCAAGAAGGCACCATCCCCAAGTGGAGCCACTGTTAGCCACCTATAAATTTTTTTATATCAAAAGGTGGCTAAATCATTTTTGGAGCCTTCAAGAAATAGGTTTTATTGCTTAAAATGTTATCTCTTGAAGACTCATGGAGACATCATGCCCTTTGTTTAATCTTCACTGCTGTTTCCCTTTCGAACTCAAAAATTCTGTTGTTTTCCATGAAGGAAAGACTACTGCAAAAACCATTTTTCCCTTCTTTCCACCTCAAAAATAACCTTCATTTTCCTTCTCTCTTCCTCATAAAAATTCCTCTATTTTCCATTTTTCCCATTTCCCCTTCATAAGATTCTCTTTACAAAGTTTAAAACTCACTTTTAAACTTTGCTGAAACCCCCAAATCCATCAAAAACTGTGAAAAATTTCATAAAAAATAAGTTTTTTAACTACAGGCTTAAGCCCCTTTGGGCTAGGTCCTAGCCACTTCCCCACATATGCCTTGGTGCTGGAACCAAGCACTAATGGTCCCAAGCGCTTATCGCATCGGAAAAAAACACAATGCACAAGTCTTTTTTCTTGATTGAAACCTCCGATGCGATTGGCCCCTTATTACATAGCCCCGATCCAATCACCGCTTTATATAACCCTTGGGCCCATAGTCGGGCGCTAAAGCATTGTATAAACCCATTCCCGATTGCTGTTTTCCTTTGTAAATTCATAAAACCCTTTTATCCTAAGTTTTGGTCTAAACCCGCTGGTGCAATGTTATTTAATGAACAAAGATCGCTGATTTTGTTTCCCGATCAACAATCCTTATAATCTTGCATTAGAGAAATTTAAATGGGTAGATTGAAAAGCCTGAAGGCTTGATCTCGATTGGCCCTTTCTATGTATAAGCCCCGGGACTTTTATTTTCCATATAAACCACATGCCTCACAACTGGGCGCCAATCCTTATATATAACCTACCCCGAGCCACCAAAACCTTTGCATTTCATAAAATTTTGGGTTTTCATAAGTATTAAAGGGTTTCCTCCGCTGCATGATTATGAAACAATATCCACCGTTGATCTGAGATGATCAACGGGCCACGCAGTATCGCATCAAAAAAAATCAAGGGGCGCATTTCATGTTGTATTTACGAATCCCCCATTGGTGATCTCCCGATCAATCGTGAGCTGTTGATCTCCTCCCCGCCTTCTCAGATTCGACAGCCCTCATTTGCTCCGATCAAAAACCCTTCCTCCTCCTTTTGAGCCCCTCTGATTTACTCCCCACCGTAGATCTAACCCTCAGATCGATAGCCAGCGCTCGATCACATCGTCGCCATTTAGAGTTCTTCCCCATCGATTGCATGCCTCCGATTGCATATGGGCCATCCACATGTCCAGATCGGACAGTCCAGGTTGCATCTCTCGACTTTGGTTAAAATTTATGCGCCTCGCTTCATAATGTTTTTGACCAAATCACTGCCGTTGATCTCTGCAGATCAAGGACCCTTAATAACCTTTTCTTCGCCTTGTTATTTTTTCGTTCAAACCCCAGTTCAATCTTAGCTATTGATTTGTTCCATCTAACGGCTCATATTAACCCCGACAGGCCTGCCCCCTGTGGGTCCTGCCTCCTTCCAGATATGATCTTCGCCGTCGATCTCTTGATCGGGCGGTCTATAATGAAACCGCTCCCCCTGCTTCCACCCATGCATCTATCCGATATCGCGCTCATCCTCCATCGTCGGATCTGAGACCCTAGATCCAACGGTCGACGCGATTTTTCACGTAACTTTAAGCGTGAATGTTAATTTCCTAAAATCACGCGAAATGGGCGGTATTCTAATGCTACGTGTCACCTCTTGGCGCATATCGCGTTCCAAAAGTGAAAAATGCCTATCCACCTCTTCTCCTTGCGAAATCCATGGTTTTCACCTACAAAACCACTTTTCCCATTTCTATTATGTTTTATCGCGCACTTCACCCGTCGTTGATCTTTGCAGATCAATGGCCCAGATCTAATCTCTGGTTACATTATCACCCTCCACCTTCACCAAAGGAATTCAATGAGTAATCTCCACCTTTGATCGCCTGGGACGATCTCATCTAATGGCATAGGTTATGTCTGAAACCCCAATTTCAATTCTTAATAGATTTTCTCTGCCAAAGGGTTTTTAACCTTATTTCTTCGCATTTTCTTCTATTTTCACAAATAATGCGACCCCTTCGCATTATTAATTCACTGCTAATCTCGACTGTTGATCTTCTTGGTCAATCATAGATCAACTCTTTTGACTTAAAATGTCCCACCGCTCTCCTTTTGACCACCACGTGCAAATTTCCACCATTGGATGCTGTCATCCAAGAGCCTCGCTCCTCCCCGAAACCTCCAAAGCAGTTTTACCCAATAAAGCAGGGTTTCTTAATTTTATTTTTTTATTTTTTTATTTTAAAGGTTTTAATGGTTTTTTCCATTATATTAAAGGAAAACCAAAGGCCGAGGATGATGATCCCCCACGCCTTTATGCATACGGAATTACCATTCCACAGGGTCTAAACTTCACATTTCGTCAATGCTTAATGGGCATTGATTCCATATGGACCTTTTATAAATATTCACATCAACAAGACACAAAGAATTAAAATCAAACAAAGAGTATCAGTGTTGAATAAAAAAACATAGCAGAATAGAGGATTGAAGACTGTTTTCATAGTTTTGGAGGATTACGGCTAAGATCGTAAATCAAAATCCTAATCCTCCAAATTAAAAAAAAAATTAGAGAAAAATCAAAAGATTTATCAGTTAGAAAGAGCCTCCACCGCCACATTAGAGGCCAATTGATTCCTCTCAGCTACCCCAGTGACACCTGTAGAATCAAAGCATTCAACAGAGCCGAGTTATGATAAAAAAGAAGATATTTTCCCCAGTGCGGCTGAATAGTTAACTCTGCCAAAAGAACTTAATGCAAAAATATCAGCAGAGTTATTACAACATGAAACAGAGCCTTAAAGTCAACAAAAGCTCCCACCGAGCTTAATTCTTAAATGTAAAACATTAATACAGAAAAAACATCTGTAAACTTCTCCATTGAGCCCCTCGAAGGCCAAGAAGTATTAAATTCTATATTAAATTAAACCCAAGAGATCTTTTATCAGATCCCACCTCCTCATTTCTTCTATAAATACTTCTATAGAAGATGAGAAAATGTTGGTTTCTGAACTTTGAAATATACTTGTGCTCGAATTTTGTACTTGTAAATAGTGTTCACGGGCTCTTGAAGCTTTGCTTGTGATTAAATAAGTTAGGCTGAGAAGTGAAGATGATTGCTGAACTGAAACATTGGAATTAAAGCTGTAACTGGTTTGAAGCGTCAATACAAGATGATTTATGGGATCCTGGTCTATGTCAACGGTGATGTTTTTCTTATTGTAAATCATTATTTTATTTCCGTTTTCACTTTTTCCATGTTCTCTGATAAAGAACAGCAAGCATAGAGTTAGGATTTACTGTATATCAGTACCCTTCTCTGACTAATAAGCTTTATCTATATGTTTTCTTCCAAATTGTATTGTTTAGGAATGATTTACTTCATTTTAAGCAGTTAGGAATGTTGGCATTCCCTCGTCCTACTGTCTTAGCTAATTATTGTTCTTGAATGTTATTTTCAGTTTATGTTAAGTAGAGATGAACTGAGGAAGTTATGGTGAGCCCTCTCCTTTAGTTTTATCACAAAAAACTATCTAAAATTTTCGCTAAGAATGTGTTGAAAGCAGGCTAGGTTCAAAGTCCTTACCTAATCTTAGAATATTCCTTGTTATCTCATGTGTTTGTATTGAAAGTATACCAATTAAAGCAGAGCTAGGGAGGTCTATGGTGAGCCCTACCCTCTAGTTTCTTCTCCAACAGTTGCTTTTAAAGTTTCCCTTTGTGTTTAAAGTGTTTTTCTATTGAAAGTGCATCAAAAGCTGGCTAGTTTCAAAGTACTTACCAGATCTTAGAATAATTTTAGTCTTTCTTAAGTGTATGCCAAAAGAAGGATAGTTTCAAAGTACTTACCTAATATTAGGCTGCTCTTTGTTCTTCATTTGTTTAATTCCCCTTGTTTTTGTATCATTTCATTCCATAAAATCAACTTTAAAGAGATCCTTAGACACAGATGGCTTGCCCCATGGACCACTCTTGAACCTTGTTGTTTCAATTAAACCCTATTATGACTCCATAGCCGAATGGACTAAAAACCAGCGTTATATCTAAATTTTTAGCCAAAAATTGTTCTAATTGCTTGCAACTTCACACCTTTGAAACTCTTCCCATTTAGAACTTTCCACTCAAATAATAATCATGCTCAACCATCCAAAACAAACAAAAACCCTCAAAATTCATAACTAGCCTAATATCATTACCCAAAAGCTTTTAAAGATAAATCAATCTTTGCACTTTATTGGAGAGATCCCTCTCCGGATTCAGGAGGGCTAGATCCTAGAATCCCAAAGTGGTTGAAATAGTGTTCTCCCTGCAGTTGGAATTTGCCAATATTGCTAATTACATGGAGCTAACAGTATGAACTGCTTATAATTACTGTGTTATATATTTTCTGTCTTTCTGCTACGAAAGTCTGTGTACTGAATGCTTGGATCTAGATCTATTCTGCTCTGTTTATATAATGCTATGTTGATGTTATGAAAAACATATAATTGTAGATCTAGTGCACATTGATGCAAATAGATACATAATTAACCCTGCGAAGAAACACGGTAATCTGAACAGAACGCAGCCCTGCTTGCCTTACCCTTTATTTCTCAGGGTGTGGAAACCTGGTTCCAGCACCCACCCATACTACTTTGGGTGAGACTGTGATCTACGAAAGCAGGTCACCACCGAAAGGGCCAGTAGTATAGGGGTTTGTTGGAAAACCTTGCACACCGAACCTGGGTCAAGACCCCTCAAGCCAACAAATGGTTCCATTGCCAGGACTGGAAAGGGTCTGAGAGAGGAATCGGGTAATGACAAGAGAATACTGAAAGCTTGAATAAAAGAGATTGAGGTCTGGTTTGAAAGGCAGATCCAGGAGTTCGCAATAAAAGAAAATCGCAGTGAGAAGTTAACGATGGAAAGGTGGAAAAATAGGTATGTCCTTACTGAAAGCTACGAAATATTATTTGTGACTTTTACAATTGAACTCCAAGAGTGGCTGGCTAGACTGGTGGAATTCCAGAAGTGCTGGAAGGATGAGAAGGTCACTTTGTGGACCCCAGAGTTGCTCGAACAACTTGAGAAAAATGATAATACTATCACACACACGGTGGATCACTAGGTGGATAGTGTGCTGGGAGGATTTGTAACAGAATTTGCTATTGATCAGTTTGTATCATATTTTGAAGCTGAACAAAGATTTTTCAAAGGATTTCGAGGCAAATTCCAGAGGACATTACCATTGCTGATCAAGAAATTACTATGTGAAAAGAGCATTCTGTGTAGTCATACAGACTGAATGACCTCGGATCTAGACGAGAGTGCAACCCGCAGTGGTAAATACTATCGAACCAACATTGATGGAGGGAGATCCACCTACAATCTGTTTTAGGAACCCGCTGCGCACGACCCCTCGGCTGTATCACCACCTCGAACGCGTAAAGGTAAGAATTCTCCTGTACCGCCACCCCCCCCCCCCCCTAGACAGTGATATGACTGTGCATTTTAAACTACCTACCTTCAAGGGGGTAGGAGACGAGAATATGGACTGGTTTTGGTTTGTGGCAGCCTCTTTCTGGATTGCGTAGAACGTGGCAAGTGACATGATAAAGAGGGTGCAACTGTCTTTAGCATTCGAAGACAGAGCTCTGGACTGGTATATGCGGTACATTTCCTAGAATGGGACTGCCTCCATTCAAGATATCAAGGATGCTCTAAAGCAGCAATTTTGGAATTTGAAATCCTATTCCCCGCTGGTAGCGGAAGTAAAGGACTTCAAACAAGGTTCATCTGAGTCAATATGGGAGGCTGATTAGCGATTGAAGAAAGAAATTAGGGAAGGAGGGTTCGAGTACGATGATAGACAACATATGGATTGGTTCATTGCCATGTTGTTACCTCACCTGCGTATGCCGATGAGTCATTAGACCTTTGAATCATAGGAGAAAGTTGTGGAAGTCGCTATGAAATTAGAAGCTGCACCCCGGGAGGATACGTCAGTAGGGGTACAACAAATCTAGGAATATCTTGGGGCTATGCATATGGAGATACAAAACTTGTGAAAAGAAAGAGGAAAGGACATCTGCGCAGATCTTAGGTGCATACGTTGCCAAGTGTCTAGCCATACGAAGGCTCAGTGCCCTCTGCTGACTGATTATATGCAAGTAGGAGGGCCTAGTCCGATACACCCAGGGGTAAGTAGGGAATCTGCCCTGTTTCGACCAGGATCGAGCAGATCTGCGCTATGGTGTGACGATTGTCGAGCAACAGGCCTACATGATACAAACCATTGCCCTTGGTTGGGTGTGTACGTCCCAGAACTAATGCAACAATGGTGCCAATTCTGCCGATCAGTGGGACATGATGAGAAGAACTGTCGAACATATGACTTAATGATGGATCGTGGGAACTTATATCGAGTGAAATCGGACCCTGTATCGCCAAGACTAGCTACGCACTTTGGAGGATCACCGGATCGAGGCAAAGGAGGTCGGGGAGGAAGCGCAGGCCGGGGATGAGGTCAGCTAATCTATTATAACTGTGGAGAAATATGGCCCTTTTCCAGAGAATTCCCTAATCCCACCAAGCCATCATGTAAATATTTTAGGCAGCTAGGCCATGAGGTAGAAGACTGCCAAATTTTAATAGCCAAGATGTAGGAAAAGCAACCTACTCCTACGCAGAACGTAAAAAGGGTTAAAATTGAGCTACATGAGATGGACCCAAGTATAAAATTAATGACACGTAGTGGGTTGGACACCCAGGGAAACAAAGAAGGGCTTTCCTCTCGGAAAGGAGTGTCTTGTAATGAACAAACACCATTGGTAGCCCCCGCGTAGCCTCAGATCGAAGAAGGAGTTGAGCCCTTTTTAAAGGCATGTATGAAGTTGCTAAGGAATCCGCAGGCCGTAGGAAATCTCCTAGCATTACTGAATACCTGCATAGCTCGGCCGACCTTGATCCTTGAGACCAAGAATGTACACAAATTATAAAACTATAAGAAACGTACCAGGAGAGAAATGCGGTTAACTGCGCAGATCAAAGACTATGAAATGGATCAGGTTATCTTAGATCTTGGGTCGGATGCCAACGTCCTACCAAAACAAACATGGCAATGAATGGAAGAGCATAAGTTGGAATGGTATACTATCCAGCTGTGAATGGCGAATCAACAAAAGATCATCCCTCTGGGAAAGTTACCAAAAGTCATGGTGGACATCGCAGGGGTACAGGCCCTAGCTGATTTTGAAGTAATAGAAATAGAAGAAGATGCAGACCCCTACCCTACGCTCCTTGGATTGGACTGGGCAATAGACATGGGAGGTGTCATCAATCTCAAGAAATGCAGCATGGTATTTGAAAACAAAGGTACGTGTGTCATAGTACCACTACACCTAGCAGAAGGTGCACGGTACACAGAGCCAGCCTATGAAAAGGAGGAATTGGATCACATTTATAAGATAACTACGCAAGAAAAAGATTGGGTTAACCCCACAGATGAAGGAATGCTCTGTTGGGAGAAGGACAGTGAATGTTTTTCTGACTCCGATGAAGAGTTGGAGAATTGGCAAGGTCGGTTGCATGAGGTTTCAACACTGCGAAGCCTTCGGACCATCAAGAATTTCTGTCACATCTCTACCACAGAAAGAACCTCGCCCTACCAAGAAGACGCAAGTGAAGATCAATAGCCTGATGAACTGAAGAGTCCTTTGAACCGTAGGCCAGAAGCATTACTGATAACGCTATGCGAAACACCTACGCCAGGACCGATATTCTTCACTCAAGGGAAATACTAGAGTAGGGTGATCCTACGCATAGGGACCCCTGTGGCCAGATGATCTCTGAGGCCAGTTGACCTACGCGGGTACCTGCTACGGAGAAACACTCAAGAGGGCGATCAGACCTTGCCTGGACAGAATTACCGGGGTACCACAACCCTCAGCACGCGTAGGATTACAGACTTGTCTGAAACACAACGAAAATCTCAAGTAATAAATGACATCAAGACATATGACGTAGCCATCTCAAATAGGGACGTCTTGCCCGTGAGCGAAACGAAGGCCTCGACGAGACTGCTAACCAACTTGCAGATACACCTCGCCTTGACCCTCACTCCAGGTATGCAAACAACATACAAGCATCATCTTTGGTCTACAAACTCATGGACACGACCTAGGGCACGAAGGATAACCGCCTTCATGTCCTGATTTGCTAAGAAAAGACCCCCACAAGTACGAAAAACAGGTGGCAGGTTATCAGTACAACAATTAATGAAAAGAACGGTCCACAGGATTAAGGGTACGTGCCACGAATGAGCTCCCTCACCAATTAATAATTCTTGAGGGGGCGCGGATGGTTGGCCAGCTTTGTGCCAGGATATTTATTCACTCTTTCATAGGATTTGGCTATCTGCATTCTGGTTTTTTGTGGCCATCCATACTCTCTGTAATGCTCGTCTCTCTGTCAAAAGGATGGACCCCAAACCGCCAAAGGAACTGCTAAGAGGACAGGGGGATGCCGAGTGCAGTAATAGGAGTGCGTACGGGCTTCCGACAAAAGGGATTATCTATGAACCACACCCCACAGGAACGTTGCGGTACCGAGACCTGCTGCGACTTCTATGTCGTTTCCAAACGTCGCCCACTAGAAGCAATGTATGTCTACTCCCTCGCACTGCCATGGTTCGCACTTCCGACCCAATTACTGGGGACGTTCAAGTAGACTTATCATAGCTATCTAGTACAGAGTTACAAGGGCTATCCTCCAGAGTGTTGGGAGAGGTTCACTGCCGTGACCAAGATAGGAGACAACAGTATGACATGCCTTCAGAAGAACGAGCCTAGTGGATTGTCGTGGTCACTGATGCTACGCGTATTATTCAGGAGCAACTGGCGCAAAGAATCCAATTAGCCGAAATGGCTACGCAGCTATGGATGGTAGTACAATAGCATCCCATGCTTCAACATGTCCAATAGGTATTACAACAGGCAGAAGTTGTTCTGGAGCAAGTCTGGGCCTCCACACCTTCCCCCGTCTTCGCGCAGCGCCTAACCACCATGGACAGGATTAAGGACCTTCACCACTCCAAGAAGGTTGTTCGAAAATGATTGAAGCCCTGGTCTGATACTGCACTCTAGCTTGCACATGATGCTCAGTCTGCCATCACACGTTTCCACCGGCTATTAGAATGGGTTGCTGCTAATATAGATTGGCCTGCTTCTCTGGCGCTGGTCAAAATTGCGCAACACATTGTGGCCCAAAGTCAGGACATACTCCCTCCAATTTTCCACAGTCTGGCTACCTTGCGTGCACAAATAGACGCCGCACTAGTGCATTGACTCGGGACGAGTCACAATATTGTGTTGGGGGACTGTTGGAACGGGGTCTCCTAACAAGCTGCGAAACTAGTCCATTTTGATTATTTTTTATTATATTTAATATAGCGCAGGGGTTTTGGGGTGGGTCAAAGCCTAGAACACATTGTAATGGGTCAAAGGGTAAGCTAGGGGTCCAAAAACCATGGGTTGCGGACCATAGGAATGTTGAGGCTAGATTGTTATAAATAGAGATGCATTTTGGATTGTAAAGGATAGGAATTGATGAGCTATTGATGCGATCTGTTGTTTAAGATTTCTGTTTGGGTTTTGGGGAACAGACTCCTGCTGGCTGTGTGCGCAGAGATCCTAGTCCAGTTGTGTGCAGACCCTGCTGCTGTGTGCATAGGTTGGGAAGGGAATTGTAAGGAAAGGTTGATGAATGAATGAATGTGAAGGATTATTAGAGATCTAAATCCATGAGTACTGTTGTATGAACTGCTGATAATTACTGTGTTATATATTTTCTATCTTTCTGCTACGAAAGTCTGTGTACTGAATGCTTGGATCTAGATCTATTCAGATCTGTTTATATAATGCTGTGTTGATGTTATGAAAAGCATATAATTGTAGATCTAGTGCACGTGGATGCGAATAGATACATAATTAACCCTGCGAAGAAACATGGTAATCTGAACAGAATGCAACCCTGCTTGCCTTACCCTTCCTTTCTCAGGGTGTAGAAACCTGGTTCCAGCACCCACCCATACTACTTCGGGTGAGATTGTGACCTGCAAAAGTAGGTCACTGCCAAAAGGCCCAGTAGTATAGGGGTTTGTTGGCAAACCTTGCACACCGAACCTGGGTCAGGACCCCTCAAGCCAACAAATGGTTCCGTTGCTGGGACCGGAAGAGGTCTGAGAGAGGAATCGGGTAATGAAAAGAGAATACTGGAAGCCTGAAAGAAAAGAGATCGAGGACTGGTTCGAAAGGCAGATCCAGGAGTTCACAGTAAAAGAAAATCGCAGTGAGAAGTTAACGACGGAAAGGTGGAAAAATAGGTACGTCCTTACTGAAAGCTACGAAATATTCTTTGTGACTTTTGAAATTGAACTGCAAGAGTGGCTGGCCAAACTGGTGAAATTCCAAAAGTGCTGGAAGGACGAGCAAGTCACTTTGTGGACCTCAGAGTTTCTCGAACAGCTTGAGAAAATTGATAATACTATCACATGCACGGTGGATCACTGGGTGGATAGTGTGATGGGAGGATTTGTAACAGAATTTTCTATTGATCAGTTTTTATCATACTGTGAAGCTGAATGATGATCTTTCAAAGGATTCCGAAGAAAATTCCTGAGGACATTACCATTGCTGATGAAGAAATTATTGTGTGAAAAGAGCATTCTGTGTATTCATATGGACTGAATGACCTCGGATCTAGATAGGAGCGCAACCCACAGTGGTAAATACTATCGAACCAACCCTGACGGAGGGACATTCGCCTACAATCTATTTCAGGAACCTACTGCGCACGACCCCTTGGCTGTATCACCACCTTGAACGCGTAAAGGTAAGAATTTTCCTGTACCGCCACCCCCCCCTAGACAGTGATATGGCTGCGCATTTGAAACTACCTACCTTCAAGGGGTAGGAGATGATGATATGGACCGGTTTTGGTTTGTGGCAGACTCTGCCTTTACAAATAGATTGTTCCAGTACCGCATCCTTTCCGGGAAAGGGCCATAAACATTAAGCAGGAGGATAGAATGGAAAAACTCGTTCGAATAGACTCTCATGGCTAAGGTGTTTTCAAATCCGCAAGAAGAAATTTCCTTCAACTGCCCAGACTTTATGCCTAGAGCCAACCCCCCAGATCTTCCATGGGCGTCAGTTGTGGTTACTCTCTAGATTATCATGTGTTTCTCGTCTTCAAAAATACTGTAAATAGATTCCCATGAAGAAGAACCACTTTTCGTAGCGCATGTGGTATCCAATCATATTTATTGCTGTGACTATGGTTTTATTCTATTTTTATCATGAAATGGGTATTTTTAGCCCATTTAATGTTGTTTTGAACAGTTTTTACAACTGATGAACATATTAGTCATGCAGATTTATTTCAAGAATGATTTGACCACAAAGCATACTTTTATCCTTATTTTTCGAGCTTTGTTAAAAATGGAAAAGGACTTGAAGCACACTTTTATCTCTTTTTCGAGCTTTGATAACAGCGAAAAAGGAACCCTTGGGGTCTTTTATTAGCTCTTTTCAGACTCTAATAATGTGAAAATATTGTCGAGTACTTGTCTTTTTGAGCTCGTAAAAGTAAATGAATTGATATCTACCCAGTATAAGTTTAACCCTTTTTTGGACTGAGATAGATTATTTATGAAAAAGGAATGCCTTAGTCGAACATAGATAAGAGGTTCTCTCAGATATTATTTTACAATTTTTACGATATGAGCGACAACTTTACGAAAAAGTACTTATGGATTTTTCTTTCATCCTCTTTTTCAAACTCTCTAAATATGAAAAAGGACTGGGTAGTCACTGTCATTAGGGTCGTTAAAACATAAAATAACGACGAGCTTGTCGATCATGGAAAGAATCGAGTTTCATCCATCGCTAGACTCGTTAAATTATTAGATAGTGATACATTATTTTCTCGAAGGGTTGAATTATAGATCAAGCATATGTTATCCTCCTCAAGCTTGTTAAAAAATAAAGAGGTACTGGTCGACAAATGACCGAGGAAAATTTGGGAAAGTGAACATAAATTTTTATGGTAGTAGGTCGCTCTTGAAAATGACACTTCATTCCATCATCATGACTGTTTGGGTTGGGTAATCTTCTTGATGGTTCATTCATAGCTATGGTTCATCATAATTTCACTTCGGTTTTGGGTCAATGCTGCCAACTCATATCAGTTTCACCGATATGTTTAAGAGAAGTCACCCAGTGAATACTCATCCTTCTGCAATACTCATAAACCTTCACTCTCATGATAGTCATCCCTGAAAATTGCTATATCAAGTCATATTTTGTCTCCAAAATGAGTAACTCCCGTTTCACATTAAAGTGGCTTCCTATCGACGTCAAAAATTCATTGAGGAAGTTTACTTAAAAACATCATCTTCCAGTACCATGAGGCTTGTTACAGCATCGACAAGATCCTTGCTTTCGGACTTTTGACCGAAATATTTTGTTTGGCGTTCGACATCAAATCATCTATTCACGCCTTACAAAATGTACTCTAGTACCTTGAGAGACATTGAAATCAATGGTGGTTCTCTCGTGTTAACAGCTCACATCATTGGCTAGTAATCAAACGATGTCTTAGCATGTTCGACTACAAATCGTATATTCACATGGCTAAAATTGTACCCGAACGATCGAGTGAGATAGATAAGAAGACCTTGGATCTAGTTTCAGCCATCTGGGCTACGATTTTAGGATTTTTGTACACATCATCTGTATAGTGGCCTTACATACAGATCGTCATCTGAACATGGGAATATATTTATAGGCATGTCTGTATTAGGCAACATTCCAATGTAGACGAATTTATGCACTATGCACATGTTATTAGATAGTTTATGTGCTGAGCATGGGAATGACTTACCTTAGCAATTCATGATCAAGAGGATATATCATGATGTAATGTATTGTAATATTGATGCAGGTCACCACTCTAGTTCAGCTCCATCCCATCACAGTGTAAAGCATCTCATTCAAAAAATATTGTTATTATTATTCTAACTTCATGCTTTAGGGGGAAATCTGTTATAGGTAAATTTGGGCACTATTCCCAATGACCTGGTTAAACTAGACATCATCTCTAGAACCAATGAATAGGGTCTATCATCCCCTATCATTTCAATTGCTACATGCCCTAAGAAAAAGAACAAGAAAAAATCATCCATGACTTCCATTGCAAGGTTTCCAAGATTTGAAGTACATGTTATATCACCTATGAGCTCACCAACGCAGTCTCTCAAGGAACTAAATACTTTGAAAATGCAGTTACCTCCATTCAATGGTGATTTTCAAAGCACTTCTCGACACTCAAGGGTGCGTTGGTCAATTGGGAGCGAAATTCTCATTGTTCCGGAATCTCCAGATGGCCAGTGCGTTCTAGAAGAGTGCATATTGGTCAAACTTCAAATCCATGTGTCCATTCAACAACTCTGAGCTGGGAAACATGTCTTGCCTATTATTAGAAAGTCATTGATTGTGAAACTACCTTCGTCTCATCTATAAATTGAGCACAGATCCTAGTGCTTGAGAAGGGAGAAATTTGGTAGAGAAATGTTGTTGGAATCTCAATTGAGGGTTTTATTTGAGTGATATGACACTGGAGAGATGTTCATTATGATGAGGCCGGGATGATGCTAGATTTGGTGGCATCAAATCAATCGCTAGTTGTAACCTCCCCTTCCATCCATTAATAAATATTATTGCGTACTTTCCCACATATGTATCTGTATAAGCTTCTGTCTTTCATGTTATGGATTCTTATCTAATGTATATGTTTCATGTTTCATTGGTTTAATTGATTAAAGTGAATAGCCATCTATATATTGCAATCTCTTTGAAGTTTAGTATTTATACTTGCAAGAACTATTCTGGCGATCAAGCTTGGATTGGAAGCCACAGCAAGAGCGACAGAAGGATAATATGAAGCGCTTGGACTCCAAGCAAGTAAATTTCCCAATCTTTATGTGTGTCTATTTACTATTAGGAAAAGTATCTGCAAAGTCTTTGACCTATTGTTCTAAATGAATTACACCACATTTAGGGAATGTGTTTTATCCATAATTCATAATTCTTCATAACACCCTGAAGATATCTCAATAGATTCTTGGCACCAACCCAGTGAATGTGATGAGGTTCAACCATATTTTGACTCAAAGTTTTCATTGCATAACATATGTCCAGACAGGTGTTCACTAAGAACATTAGGGCCTCTACGAGTTGATGATACTCAGTAGGATTTTCTAGCACGAGCCCAACAACACTGCCACTCAACTTCTTAAATTTTAGGTCCATCGGTGTTGACACGGACTTGCAGTCCACCATTCAAAATCTTTCCAGAAGCTTCAAAATATATTTTCCATAGAAAGGAAAATCTTGCCAGGTCTCTGCTAGACCTCCAAGCCTAGGAAGTAATGCATCAGTCTTAGGTCCTTCATCTAGAACTCAGCACCAAGCTCCCTCTTACACTAATGGATGAGAGGGTCAACACCTACCAGGAATAGGTCATCAACATACAACACCAGAGTGAGAGGCTTTTCATTATCAACCTTGAAGTAATGGTTCAGATCACCATTAGTACGAGTGAAGCTCAAATTCATCAGGTAGCTATCTATCCTCTCGTACCAAGCCCTAGGTGCTTGCTTCAACCCATAGAGGGATTTCTTCAACCTGTAAACATGGGTGTCCCGATCCTCAACTTCGAACACTAGAGGTTTCTCCACATACACCTCTTCCTTTATCACACCATGCAGAAATGTGGTCTTCACATCCATCTGATGAATATTCCATCCTTGCATAGAAGTAAGGGCTATGATAGATTGGATGGTGGTATATCGTGCCACAGGTGAAAAAATTTCATCATAGTCTACGCTCTCCTTTTGAGAGAAGCCATGGGCAACGAATCTTGCCTTGAACTTTTCAGCACTACCATCAGATCCATGCTTGATCTTAGAAAGCCATTTTGAGGTGACAACTGATTTGTCCTCCAGTCTTGGAACCACATCCCAGACATCATTGTTCATAATGGACTCATATTCTTCATGCATAGCATCCTTCTAGACTTGATGCTTTACGACTTCTTCAAAAGATCCAGCCTTAGACTGTACGATTGTACTCATGGCTGCTAGATACCCTTGGTATCTATTCGACTTCTTGCTTTCATGGAATGTACCCCTTGAGTCCATATGATTCTTGGCATCCTCGAGAGTTTCCCTGATCCATGATGGTATTTTCCTCATTCAAGGAGGTGGATCAATAGGGTCCATCAGTCCTTCAACATCGGGCATTGTCCAGTCCTTCGATTATTCTTGCTTTCCAGGCCTTGCTTCATGATCTTCCTCAGATCTTGAAATACTGATTACTTTTCGCAGGGAATCATCTTCGTCAAAGGTAACGTCATGGAATATTTCCACTTCCCTTTGACCAGAAACATAGACTCTATAGGCCTTCGAAGTTTTGCTATAGTCCAAAAACATTCCGTTCTTTCCAGAAGCATCCAACTTGCTCCTCTTCTCCTTCGGCACATGAAAATAAACAGGACATCCAAAAAATATAAAATGTGAGACGTTAGGTTTCTTACAAGAGAAAACCTCTTCGGGGTTTTTGGAGTCTAGAGAGGAATTCAGACATCGGTTTTGTATGTACACAGTAGTGTTCGCAACTTCTCCCCACAGAAACTTCGGAAGACCTTGGTCACATAGCATGGCACGGGCAGCTTCCACAATGGTCTTGATATTTATTTCAGCAATGCCATTCTACTCATAAGTATAGACAGTTGTGGTCTCCCTCTTGATGCCAGCTTCTCTGGAAAATTTCTTGAACTTGTTCATCTCATATTCAGTGCCATTATCTCTCAATATCTTGATCTTCTTGCCTGTTATATTTTCCACCAAGGCTTTGAAGGTACATAACCACATGAAAGCCTCATCCTTCTTCTTCAAGAATTATATCCAGGTTTTTTGAGAGAATTCATCTATGAACATCATATAATAAGAACATCCTCCCAAGGATGTCACAGGAAGCATACCATACATATCAGAATGTATCAGTTGCAAGACATCAGATGTCTTTGTGACATTTGAGGGGAAAGGTCCCCTTGTATTATTTCCTGCGGCACAACCCTGACATACACCTTCATGATCATTTATGAACTTGGGCATCCTCGTCACCACCTTCCTTGGTTCGGGAAGGGATTTGTAGTGAAGGTGTCCAAACCTCCGGTGCCATGGTTCAGTATGCCAGATAGTATCACATGCCATCGCTCCTAGTGGACTTCCTCCAACCTGGTAGAGTGTATCAACTCTAAACCCAATCGTGATAGCTTCCTTGAAACCCTTCTTCCAGATACGCACCTTCCCATCAATGAATGCCAAATTGAAACCTTTGTATTCCATGGCCGAAATAGACACAAGGTTCTTCTACAAATCATGTACATATAGTACATCTTGCATGTGGAGGACTTGACCTTGAGACAAGTGGAGGGTCACAGTCCCTGTCCCTTTCATGGGATATGTGGCATTATCTCCAAGGATAATTTTCAGATTAACATCCTTCTCAACCATGTCAGAAAGTGCTTCCTTGAACCCAGTGATGTGCCTTGGGGCACCACTATCTATCAACTTGACATCCATAATGTTGGGTGGAGATGCAGCAGAAAGGGAAGATACAAGAATGAATTCATTTATTTTATCATCAACAACATTTGATTCCTCATACCTCGAATTTCTCGACCTTTTGAAAGGTTGCCTATTTCCGCCATAGGGGGCCTTCCTCTTTCCTTTGAACATGTTGTTCCTTTGACTTCAATTCCTCCAGCTGTCGTTGTTGTCATCATCATCAAGAGAATCCTTCTTGAAAGGGAATTCTCTAGCAAAGTGGATTGTGTTGTGACATGTGTAACATTTGCCTTTCTTTCCTTGGACCTCTGTTCTTCCTCTATACCTCAGACCACCAAATTTCTTCTTCTTAGCATGAGAAGTGAAGGCAACATTTCCTTCATTTTCATTTTCCTTCATCCTTGTCTCTTCTTGTACGCATCTCAATAGTACTTCGTCAAAATCTAGTATCACATTGTTATTGAGAATGGTAGTATTGAATACATGCCATTTGGATGAGAGACCTCCAAGTGCGGCGAGAACCATTTATTGATCAGCTATTGTCTCCCCAATAGCCAGAAGATCATTTCGGATTTCAATCAACTTTAGAAAATATGGTTGAATGGATTCATCCCTACCTTTCTTCAGATTATTCAGTTGATTCTTGAAGAAAAGGACTTGATTTGAATTGTTGGCCTTGAACATGTTGACCAAATTATCATACATCTCCTTGGATATGTGTAGCTTAGATATGTAGGCTACCAGACTCTTGTGAATTGAATCCTGGATCATCAGCTTTGCTTTGATTTCCCCCTTCTTATATTTTGACTTGGTGGCAGTAGGTGCATTGGATGGAGGCTCTTGGATTTTACCCTACACATAGTCCATGACATCTTGGTCTTCCAACATAAGATCCAATATCATCTTCTAGGCATGGAAGTCTTCCTTCCCAGTCAAATTTTCATCATCTTTAAAGCAATTGTAGTTTGAGTTACCCATGCTCTTCTTCGGTGATTGCTACAAACTTGGGCTTTGTCTTCACCTTAGCTCTGATACTATTAGTGTCCCGTGATTTAGTAGATTGGTATACCAAATGCACAGGGTAACATCAGACCAGTCTTTAGAGTCCTAGGACCTAGCCTTCCTAGACTCAGAGAGGGCTCTCTCTGTTTGCAAAGGATATGAACTGGGTCTCTTTAGATGGTTGATTTTAGGCTAGTTGTTAAGTGTAGGGTTTGTTGTTAGTTTTGGTTGGGTAAGATGAAATAGGTAGAATAGGTGGAGTGAGATATCATCAAATAATTGGGCTATGGAGTCTATGAAAGTCATGGATATCTCAACAGTGAGTAAGAGTACATCACAGGGAAAATCTAGTGTGGTCAATAGATCCTTAGGGTTTATGTGTGAAGTGAAATGGACATTAAGTTTGGGGAAACAAGGTAGGGCAAAGGGAAGTTAAGAATCCTTTGTCAAATAACCATAAACAAGAAGGTCTCAAATATTGATAAGCAAAAGATAATAATCATGAGATAGGGTAAACCATTTACTCAATGACAATACTTAAACAAATAGACATTCAATACAAACATTCCAATGAAATATAGAAGGCGAGAAACTCATTTAACTTCTAGTGATTTCACCTTCAAGCTTTAGAAAAAATTTAAGATAACAAAATAACTTTAATCAATCAAAGAGGGGACTCCTAAACATTGTTGATCAAGCTATAAAGAACTTTGAGGCAAAATGATAGGAATGGACAAAGGGCAAGATCAGAACAAGACCTCCTTGGCTTAACCTAACAAGTAATACTTCAAAGAGAGATTAAAACAGAGTTTAGATAGCATCAAATAAGCAGGGCTTGCCATAAAATATATTTTGAAACTAGCATATTGATCCATTGATGAAATAAAAAATCTTAGGGGTTCTAAGGAGTAATCAATAATTCCTTAAAATGTCCTAGCAGAGGAAAACATCAAAGCAATAGAAGGCAGAAAGGACTAAGGTGCTTCAAACAACATTTATTAGCCTATAATTTTCTGTTCTACTGCATATAGAAGGATGAAACATAATGATAAACAAGAAAAAATTAAAAAAATAGAGACACATAACCATTAACCGAGCTCAGGGATCTTGCAAGCAAGCTTCATCATCATCAATCAAAGCAAATCATCCACAAGCTCCACAACACTAAATTGCTCTTCAACCTTGAAAAACCATGTATTAATTTCAAAGCTCATCAAATGCCAACATTTAAAATGAAGCCCTCATGCTCTATTTAACTCAGCAAAGGAGGGAAAAAAACCCTAGATAAGGTTGGAAACTGTCAAAATCACTCATAAATGCCATTTATGCCTAGGAGACCATGCAAGTCCCAAGACACAAAATATCTCATGAAATAAATGCCAAAATAACTTCTAGCACCTAATTCTAGAGTGATTTGCCTTAAAAAACACTAAAATATGATTTTACAATAAATGAGTTTGTTTTGTTGATTTTTGGCCAAAAACACACTACACAGTCCATTTGCACAGTGCCACTTCAGGCAGAAAATAGGTACTTTTGCAAGAAAGTTTTGGACCCCTTCGTGATGTCGGAGTTTGCTCCGTGATGGCTCGTTGGAAAGAATGATGAATATAATTTCCAAAAATTCTTGTAGCTTCTTGATCCAGCCCTTGTAGCCTATTCAAAATTCCAAAATCCCAACACTGCTATTAGCGCAGTGCCAGGCCTTAAATAGAGGCAGAATGGTGAAAATTTAGGTGTTTTTTGACCTTTTGAGGGGACAAAACTACTCCAATTTCTCTGAAATTTGGTGTACTGGCCATGAGAAATCCAAAAATACTGAGTTTTCCCTCTGAGGATGCTCCAGCGATTAGCATAGTGCCAGTGGCGCTATGCTAATAGGCCTTCAAAATCACAAAAAGCAAAAAGTTTCCCAAATTCCTTCAAAATTGGTGGAAGACTCCTTCAAGGGGTTTGGGAGACCTGTTGAGAATTTGATGCCAAAACTCCAAGTTTTTCATGACCCTTTTCCTCTTTTAGGGCTTGGACTTCAATGAGGGCTTTCTTCAATTTGGCACAAGCAAGTTTGTTTCATTGCATAGTACTTAGTCATATTTTTCTGGAGAGCCAGGCCCCTCTTTATCTTCTTAAAGTAAATGTGTTCTTTCTTTTAATATTGAATGATACGCTGTGCCATCTCAAAATCCCTCTCCCACTCCCTGATTTGTGCATCTTTGCTTTGGATTAGTAGTCTAGTGGCCACCTCCTCATCTTCATTATCACTATCTAGGTCAATGAATTGGGGCTTTTGAGTAGTTTGCTTGTTCCCCTTCCCTTTCTTACCCTTGTCCATATTTTCTTTGACCTTGTCAAGCCTTTGAGCTGTTGTAGGTGGCAAGTTCCATTTCCTTTTGGAGGTAGCAAACACTTTCCTTGGCCCTCTTTGGCATGTGCATGCAAAAGGTATGATGGTGATTTTGTTAGTCTCTTTGCCATGGCTGTGATCATCATTTAGACCATGAGCCTCTTCCCCTATTTTACTATCATCATGAGAAGGTTTATCTTCTTTTTTTTCTGCATTGGCACTATTTTCATTATCACTGAAGGGTTGATTGCTGTCATGACAGTCATGACAACTATCATTACTGTCATGACTATTATCCTCTTTGTTGTCTTGTCTCTCACTATCTTCCTTATCATCTGCCTCTTTGTCACTATCTTTTACCTCTTCCTCACTGTGATCTGTCTCATTTGCCTCACTGCTACCTTCAATTTCTGTGTTGTCCTTATTATCTTTTTCTTTATCCTCTGTCTCTGCATCCTCTGTTTTAATGCTGATATCTCCTCCGTCAATGCACATTTCTTTTTTACTTTCAAACTCCTCATTTCCTTCAACATTTTCTTCCATAGTGGCACTGTTTTTTTCATTGTATTGTTCATTGTTTTCACTATCATGCTCACCGTCCCTTTGACTGTCAACCCTTTTATATTCATCAACATCCTCTTGGTCAACACTCTGTTCATCAGCATCACTCTTTTCCTCACGTTAGGCTGACTCACTTGCATCATTTCCAGCACTGCCTTCTTCCATATTGTCACTGTTTTTATCTTTATCACTATCATGTTCACTGCCCTCTTCTTCACCATCATTTACTTCTTCTTCTTCCTCATCAAGTTTTGTATCCACCTCACTGATTTCATCACCTCCATTGTTAGCACTCTGTTCATCATCTTCACTTCAATCCTGGAGTACCTCCCCTCACAGGTGAAGTACTTCATGATAACTTTCATCAAGGGTGAAAATCTCTGTTTGAGGTGTGAGAAGGGAAAAACTGTCTTACTGCCTCCTCTATACCTAGTCTTGATAAATGGCTCATAATAATTCTTGTCCAATTTGGCCTTCTTAAACCATTTTTCACCCACAACAGGGATACTTGTAGCATCAAATATGGTATCTTTTGATAGTTCAAAATCCACCCCTGCAAGATTCACTTGTTTGTTGTGGAGGTTGAGGACAAACAACCTTGTAATATTTGGGTGGTGTTGTACTAGTTTGACCTTCTCACAAAAATGGAAGCACCCTGTATTTTGGAAACATGAAAGGATACTGGGAGAGGAGGTGATGGCCACTATGCTCTGGGGTTATACTCTGTTTACTTTCCCTCCCTTATGATGTGGTCTCAAAGGCCTTTGACCTCTTTCACTGCTACTGTTGTTTTATGCTCCTGACATGGTGATAGGAGATGCTTGTTGACAAACTAGGGTTTGGAGGAGCAAGATGAAGATGGTGATGAAGTCAACTTGTAGTGAATGAGTGATGTGGAGGTTAGGGTTTTAGGACTCCTTGCTTTGGAGTTTTTAAGAGGGTTCACCTTGAATTATGAATTGTGACCTCACTAACTCACCCTCCTTAAAATGATATTTAACTGGTTTAAGGAATTTTAAAACAGAGGTTCACTTTGCATGTAAGACCTAGGGTTTACCCACCTAGAGTTGAATCACTTGATAGCCACAAAAGACAAAAATTTATTTGAAAATTCCTTGGGGACAAGGAGGGAATGTCACCTACCAACTCTTAGCTCCTCTGCAGACCTTGGAGGCAGCTTGGATGATGAATTTGAGACTTAGGGCAAGATATTTTTCTTGTTGGAGGCCCTCTGCATTAGCGCAGTGTCCTACCCAAACAGTCGAATCGCCTTGTTAGTGCAGCGTCGACAGTACTGACCATGGGTTAGTGCAATGCTGGGCATTTTGCAAATTTTTCGGGTCTTCAGGCAAGTCGGGCCCGTATTTGCACAACACCCAGGATTTTCGTAATGCCACCCTCGATTAGCACAGTGCCTTGTAAATTTGAACAGGAGGAGAATGGATTAGCACAGCGCCAACCTGTATTTGCGCAGCACCACTGATTTGCGTAGCGCCAGTAGCCCTCGACCAAAAAAATATGTTCTTCTTCTGCAATCTCTCTTCTTTTTGTGATAGCAAAATGAGATGGGGAAAGACTGAGAGGACCTTTTATACCCTTTGGAAAATAAATTAAACTTTAAAAACCCACTTTACTATGTTTCCCTTTGGTCACTTTATAATTTTCATTGATATCTCTTTGACTCTTTTTGCAGGTGACTTACAACTTTCTCAAGTGATTTTCTTTGGTGATGGTGTACTAAAAAGGATGAAGAGGTCCCCATTTCATCTTTGAAGTTTTGGGCACTGTACAAACTGTCTTTTCTTGCACTAATAAAATAAAACCATTGTCCTTACCCTTTTTTGTCATTCTTGAGTGTAATTGACCTAAAACATGTGTTTTCACCTTCTTGTTGATTGATAATGATATGTCCCTTTTGGAAAATATGTGTACATCATGCTTGCTATGTTTTTCATTGACCACTTCTGATTTGCTGCAGGTACCATAACACAGTGTTTTGGTCTTCTTAAACTTTCTTTGGAGTTTGACACCTTATTTACTCAACAGTAGAACTCATGCTCAATTTTATTTCTCATTTGACACTTAACCTCCTGCTTTCCTTATTTTGACGATTTTGAAGACATTTGACTACACTTGAAGGCTTAGAATTCCTCACACTAATACTCTTTACAATTTGTCCCTTTGATGTAGTGAAAACCCTTTATCTTGACAAACACTAGAAATCACCTTCAAAGGCTTTTGGAAAACCTCTTGTTGTCATGATGGAGGTTTATCATCCTCATTTCACCTGCTTTGCTTATCTTCCCAAAATTTAGGTTTTAGGGCTGTTAGAGACAAATAATTAATGTTGTCTTCTAAGTTCTCTATAGCCTTTCAAGTTCATTCATTTCTGTTCAGTTCACCTCACTTTTTTCCCTTTTTCATTTCTAATTTCTAAAAAATATTCAATGTGTGTTTGGTTGCATTGTGGTGCCTTTGTCCTTGTGGTCCTTGCACTGTTTTCTTGCTTGGCAACATTGTTTTTGCCAATTAGTCCCAAAAACCCTGATTCTCTTTGTACATAGGCCCACTTACTTTCCTTTGTTGTGGCTGTCCTTATTGATGACTTAGCCTCTTACTTTACCTAATTTTATGCTGATGGCCATCTCAATCATTCTTGTAGAAATGTGAACAAGGCCAACTGTCCCTTGCAGAATTTGTGCTTGACCAAGGAGGTCTTCCTTGAAGGATTTTGATCAGATTTGGACAAACGTTACTTGACCTTCTTCCTATTTGAATGCATCCTCTTATCACAGGAAAAATAGAGATTTAGAACACCAAAAAAATCCTATAACCTATGAAACCCTAGGTGACCTAGTGGGAGGCTCTTTGGACTTGGCCTTTGACTGAAAACTTGGTCATGGGTCCTTAAGTATAAAAAATAGAGTTTTATATTTTTATGTATTGAAGATCCAAAATCCAATGTAATTGATTTATCTAAAGAGCCTATAGAGATATTTTTGAGACCATCAATGCTTGATGTATCCAGGAAACACAAGAGTGAGTAGGTTGATTAGTGATCCTAGGTGGCAGGTGGAGGAAAATAGGCAAGCCAAAACAGAGTGCTAAGGTCAAGGGTGACAAAACATAGGAAAAATGAGTGGTATGAGCCCATGATGAGTCTTCTGGGACTGGTGAGCTAAGCATGACATGATGGGATAATGAAATAGGGAAAAATTTATCCTAAGGATAATGAAGGTAGTGAGATTTCTAGAACTCACAATATTCATAATTTTTTTTCTAGAAATCTAGGATAAGCATTTAGTCATCTACAATGGAAAAAATTAATGATGACTAACAAATACCATGTAAATTTTTATAGATGTTCTATGCTTGATGCAACTTTACATTTTATCCCCAATATCAAACAACAGTCACATAAACAAGAAAGTAAAATGCTGATAGAACATACCAGTAGATCGACAGAAGACAAGGAAAAAATATATGTGTGTAGGTGTGTTACTACGGCCAACAGGATGCTTCAACCAGTAAAGTCTCAATACGGTCAGCCAACCAGAAGTGTCACACACCCCTCTCGGAAAACTATATCAGTCAATCCAAAGTCAATGAAATTCAATGTTTTCCCAGTCAACAGTCAACGCAAAACAATAGCAGTAAAAAGTCAATGTAGCCCGATCAAAGTCAACGGTCAACCTTGATTTATGTGCCAATAAATGCAGACTACAAAAATCGTAATTTTGACCAATATTTGGGTCATTTTGACCATGTGTTGACCAAAGTTAATGCTGGTCAAATCTGCGCTGAAAACCCTAGGTCAAAAACATAAATTCTCCTTGCTGCAATTTTCCCACGTGTTGAGAAGAAGAGACTCCAAGTGATGATCGAACCAATCAGATGAGGAGAGAGAATGTGTGATGATGGATCAGTGAAAATTACCTCCAATTTTGACCTATTTATATCGATTAGTGAGAGTGTGTGATGCAACTGTTGGGGCTTCAAGCCTACATTTCAATTATGGATGACATGCACATATTCTGAATAAATTAAAAATAAATGTTCTGCTCATCGGATCAAGATGATATTTAGATCAATCTTGCACCTCTTCGAAAGAGGAATCCAATAAAAATATTGGCATCTTCATATGAGCATCAAAACATGGAGTTTGGACCTATTTGTACAAAATTAACAATAAACTATCCAAGGAATAGGAGAATAATCAACGATACCTAGATCAGCGGATTCTAGGCCGAGACTTATGTTAATTATGTGAGAATATGGCCAGGGGTTCCATCATGCCCCTAAGCATGGGATACTACCCCCAAGTATGGGATACTACCCCCAAGCGTATGTGATGGAGGGGAGTGATCTGGTATGCTAAAGGTGGGAATGATGCCCCTAGCTATAGGAGTTTGTGGAGCACCATGGTGGTCCAAGTGCTGAAATAATGGATTCAAGAATTCAGTCTCATAGGCATGAAATCCTCAAGAGAATGGTGATAATATATAGGGGCATAGGTGCCCCAAGTATGCTATCGACAAGCCAAATGTATTTAGAATAAAGGAATCTAAACACATTTTGATGATGTGGTTCTCCATTTGTTTATGTTATGGTTGTCTTCATTTGAAAAGAATGGATAGATACGGTTATAGAAAGGAAATAGTGGATTACCAATCGCGTTTGGTACTGCATCTATGAATCAAATGGACTAAATTTCTCGGTTCGCATGTGGGTGGCATAAGTTTGATGGAATGCAGTCAACAACTCGGTGTCAGCATCATAATGGAGGGGTAACTGGAAATATGACAAAAATTATTTAGCAAGAGTCGTAAAAGCGGTATGAGATGTGGTGAGCTGGTCAACATACCACTTTGCAACTTCTCTAGTGAGCGTGCAATCGAAAAATGAAAGAAGAATGGAGAGATAGGTGATGGAATTAAACGAACACCACATATGAAAGGAGAAAACATGATTAGTGGGGTCCTCTCCACTATTTCCTTCAAACTTTGGAATGTTTTATGGAAGCTTAGTTGTCATAGCTAGCCAACCTCCATCATGATGTATGGGGTCATTGATATACTAGCTGAAATTGGGAAGGATTAAACCCACCATGAAAGGTAGCGAAGGAGTAGCCAGGACAGTTCCTGTAGTAGTTCCACTAGAAGTGACTCCAGAAGTAGGGCCAGAGCCACTGTTTGGTTGGTTTCCCATTCCTACATTGGCGTTTGACATGATGACTATATGAGGTTGAGAAGAAGCTTAATCAGAGGAAGAACTATAATATTCCAAATTTATCCTTCAATAAATTGGAATATTAATTTTGTCTATTTTCACTTATGAGTTGAATAATTGGGTGAGAATTCCCATTCACAATAAAAACATGGATAAAATCCCTCTAGTATGAAAGGGGATCAGCCTTGGAACTAGATTTCACACCCTCATGTGTGAAAGGGGACATTTTGCAAAGAGGCTAGGTCAAGTTTGACCAAGTCAAACAACGCAGAGGCATGAGATGGAAAGCATCTATGGGAAAACACATAGATAGAGGTGGGAATATTCCTTGAAGGAGGAAGCCCTAATAGAGTGGGACCCATGGAGAGGAAGCTCTCATTTGTTTAAAAGGAGGGCAAGGCAGCCATTATTATTCATGCATATGATTATTGATTTCATGTCTGCTTAGACATTTCTACAGTCTCAGCTGCTTAGCTGAGTTGCTGTGCTGCTTAGCACAAGGATCTCTTGCTTAGGAATCCTTCTCCTTTCTTGAGAAGCCTCTTGAAGGAGTTGTAAAAATTTTCCTCACATCTAGGCTTGAGGCCAAGCATCCTCCTCCAGGACAATGTTATTGCTGCAGCAACATAATTTTGTGTTGCAAGGTGTTGTAGTGAGGAGTCACAACACCTCTTCCATTACTTGTTTTTCAGAGGAGGATTATTCCTTTCCTTTGGAGGATAATTTTGGAAATATTAGAGCTTATTTCAAATCTTGGCACTTGGCCAAATCATTCTATTCCACCTACAGTGCAGTTACCCTCTTAGATTGTGTTATTTTCAGAGTGCACATGCAATGAGGGCTTGTAGGGTTGATTGGATGGTGAGATCTCAAGTGTAAGGATCAAATTTCCACTTAGGAGATCCATTAGAGGATGTCTACTTCAGATTATTCATCATCTTCAGCCTTCTCTATTCAGTTCCAGTTTTGAGTTACAGCTGCTACCCAACAACTCCAGAATTTTTTCCATTTTGTATATTTCAGCCAATCCTTTGGAGGATTGTTGTATTATTGCTTTTAGGGGTTAGAGCGTTGCTCCCCCACTTTATTTGAGCCATATATTGTCATATTTATTTGTTATTATGTAATATGGAGCAGTACCTCTTATAAAATACGTCTTCTTAGCCTAGGTTTATGCAGAAATAATAGTGGTCTTGTATTTCATGTACATGTCTTATTGAGGCTTGCATTGCCTTTCTCGAGTGGATGTTTCCTAAAGAAATTGTAATATTTTACTACTATAACATCATTTTTTGGCTATTCAGAACTTCATGTGTTCATGGTTGTAAAATAACGCTGTCATTCCAACTCTTGTGCATCTATTGTTGCAGCCCCTTCATCGGGCACTTTTTGAGGACATCTAAGTGTGGGAGATCTGTTTAACCCACTTAGAAGGATTTATTTGGAGCCTCCTCTTGGATTTAGCACTTAGAAACATTTTTCTAAGGGATACAGGTCTTGGTTTCAATTCCTGTATCAGCCATTACTGGAAAATGTATTTTCCAGTCATGCCTTGCTAGCTATTCCAGATTTGGAATACTACAGTGGTATCAAAGAAAATTTCTTGACTCAGCCTGTGAGTCTAGGCCCAAGAAGATCAGAATGATGAAGAAGATGAGATTTCTCTCATCAGTATTTAGAAATAAGAAGATCCTCTCCAAAGAGGAAGAGAAAAAAGAAGAGGAAGGACCATGCACTTCCTATTCTCATCGAGAAGAAGACAAGCATGAAGGTAACTTGGATTATCAGATTCTAAGTGATTACCTTGTTGAGTGTAGATCTCAACCTAGATCCTTCAAGGAGACTCTATATTTCCCTCATTTCATCCAGTTGAAGGAAGAGAAGAGACCCTGTAGTAGAAGAGAAATCAAAGGCAATAGATTTTTGTTGTCTACCTTTGATGGGTTATCTACAACAAGAACTTGGGTGAGAAAGTTGGAGGCATTTTTCCTACTACTTCCTGTAGCAGGGAAAGAAGCTGTTGAAATCTCAGCACTGCACTTGGATGGTGAAGCCTATGTTTGGTGGTGCAACCACTTGAGCCATGTGAGGGTGAAGACTTTTGCAGAGTTCACTCAAAGGTTGGTCCAAACCTTTGATGGAGAAAGAACAAGGGAAGAAAATCTCACACCACTTGAGGAGCTTTGTCCTAACGTTATCACACTCATGTGGGAGAAACCACATGCATCAACAGTTGGGGCAGCCAACACTTTGGAGGAAGGAACTCTTGCAACCCTACAAGAAGTTCCCAAACATCATCAAGGTATGAAAATATTTCCATAATCTATTGTTGCAGCAAATCCTTTTGATGATTGTGGAGATTTACTTTTACATGACCAAGGGTCAAATCCCATTGCTACTATAGAGTAGCTTGGTTTCATTATGTTGTGCAACATGGAAACATTCAAGGAGGAAGAAAACCACCATTCTCATGAGCCATTATTGGATTGTTCATCACACTTGAGGTTGGGGTTGAAGACTTGAAGGAAGATAGCAGACATCTTGGAGTGAGAAACCCCTTCTCCTTTCAAGATGACACTTTCTCAATGAGCTCCTCTTAGCTCAAAGAGGAACTTATACTTTCAGCAGATCCAAGACCTCATTGGTTTTGGAATACTATTGTTGAGAGGGAGGTCTCGAGGAGAGATCTCATTAGAGGTGCCCTTCAACACACCATGGAGTGCAATTATTTTCTTCCTTTCTCATAGGAGCAGATAGAAGATGGAGGACATCTTTGGATGGATAACATCTCTCATGCTTGTATTGGACATTCCTTGAGCCATACACATCATGATGGGAGGTTTTTGCCTACCACCTATTTGGGTCCTTATCGGGTCTCATTGATCCTTGAGAAGATTTCATTTCAAGATCCCATGAAGTGCAAAGACATATATTTGGTTTGGGAGAATGGTAGCCCTCATGGGAGGAATACCAAGATTAAGAGAACATCCATAGGTGATTGAGTGGATGTGGTTGATGAGCAAGGAGCTGGGAGGCTACTTGTAGATTTATGATACCGGGCAGGAGGAGGCTTGGCTGTGCTGGTTACTCTTGAAAGAGTTTGGCCATCACTTGGCATACACTCTTCCTAAGAGTAGGAGGAAGGAGGAGAGATGGCAGGATGCTTGAATCATTGAGCAGCATAGAGTATGGATGCATGGTGTTTATGTGATACTCATATCATTCATTGTGTCTTCATCACATGAGTTGTATGATAGAAGTATGGGGAGGCAGAAAAATACTTTGTTGCTTTGCTTGTTCTTGGGAGAGCAAGGGCAGATTTGCTCTCACACTTTGTATGATGTTGTAGGAGGAGGAGATGGCATCACCTACATGGATTTTGATGATAGAGAGGTACTTCCACCTTGGGAAGAAATTCTTATGTATTGCAGCATTACTAGAAGAGTCTTTGACAAGGAGCATGTCAAAGAACAGAGCTTTGTATTGACAGAAGCTTATTTGCATGAGCTCAAAACGCTGTCACTTGGGAGCAGAGACTTATGGATGAGGTGTCCCCAGGATCAGTTCACTTCGGATGCACTTGGTGAACAAGGAGGAGATGAGGATGATAGAATAGTGGGTAGATGCATCTATCACTATGACATATTCTTCTTGACTTGGGTTTCCAAGCATGAGGAGGATTATTTTCTTGCAGCACATGGTTCATTCATCTTCATAGCATGCCAAAACACTATGGAGAACTCAATCATGGATCCATGTACCATTTCACTTCCGGCATATGGTGAGAAGTTTTTTTATACATTAATTGATTTTCATACTATTACCATTACTATGCAGTGCATTGCTTCACAAGAGGGCAAGCTTTTCATATTGCTCCATGTTCATAGTTGGGCCAATCTATATGATGGAGGCAGCCATATTTTATGTGGCTTTGGGCAAATGTTTTTCCTTGTACTTTTCTCAAGCATCAGCTTGTAAAACTGCGTTGTACCCATCTAGGAGACTGTTGGTATCCTCAAGCACCACATGAAACCATCAATATTTTCTTCATTTTGTTTCTGATAATGAATTAATTTTATGATATGGATCAGATTTGTATGTGAAGCATGATTATGAGAAAGACACATGAGTTGGATGTGTCCTTGAGTGGGGAGAATTCCCACATTTTCTGCACTACATGTTCTAATGGGAGCATGGGAGGAGATATGGCCACCACAACCACATGTTTGTTCTCTTTTGAGGTGGGCCATGAGATTGTTATTCATCCATTGTATAATCATGGGCAAGTATTGGATCATGTATTATTGACACATTCAGCCATTTACTATCCATTAGTAGATGTGAGGGATTTTGTACATCACTTGCCATGCTACTTTCTGATGTTGCAGTGGGTGAGATTGCGCTGTATCCTTCTGAGCTATTGTTTGTATCATGCATTATCATGTAGAACTTGCAGAAAAATTCTCATTAGGATACTCTATGATGATCTTGTCCTATTCATCATGGATGGAAAAATTTGGGCTAGCTTGTTCTTCATTGTTGGAGGAGAACTCTTTGGAGGATTTTTCTTCACTTTGCCATTTGAGGGCAATAATTTTGCAGCCCGGGATTAGCACATACTCTAAAATTATCATAAGTGGAGAGAAGGACAACTTGGGGGAGGCTATGATGCTTTCCATGTTCAGATTTTTAGCCGACCTTCATTTCCGGAGCTTAAGGTGGAAGGAGATTTGTAGGAGTTTCCTTGTTGGGAGGTGGCTCATTTTGTTTGGATGATTGCTTGGGGATGGAGGATCCACATGGGGAAGATGTTCCTCATCACATTTATAACTAAATGCCTTGAGTGGAGACTTTCCAGTTCTATCCTTGCAGTTGTTTGAGGATATGCAACATTTGGGAGGGGAGGACTGTAATATTCCAAATTTTTCCTTCAATAAATTGGAATATTAATTTTGCTTATTTTCACTTATGAGTTGCATAATTGGGTGAGAATTCCCATTCACAATAAAAACATGGATAAAATCCCTCTATTATGAAAGGGGATCAGCCTTGGAACTAGATTTCACACCCTCATGTGTGAAAGGGGAAATTTTGCAAAGAGGCTAGGTCAAGTTTGACCAAGTCAAACATCGTAGAGGCACGAGGTGGAAAGCATCTATGGGACAGCACAGAGATAGAGGAGGGAATATTCCTTGAAGCAGGAAAACCTAATAGAGTGGGACCCATGGAGAGGAAGCTCTCATGTGTTTAAAAGGAGGGCAACACAACCATTTTTATTCATGCATATGATTATTGATTTCATGTCTTCTTAGACATTTCTGCAGTCCCGACTGTTTAGTTGAGTTGTTGTTCTGCTTAGAACAAGGATCTCCTGCTTAGGAATACTTATCCTTTCTTGATAACCTCTTGAAGGAGTTGTACATATTTTCCTCACATCTAGGCTTGAGGCCAAGCATCCTCCTCCAGGACAACGTTATTGTTGCGGCAGCATAATTCTATGTTGCAGGGTGTTGCAGTGAGGAGTCACAAAACCTCTTCCATTACTTGTTTTTCAGAGGAGGAGTCTTCCTTTCCTTTGGAGGATCAGTTTGGAAGATATCAGAGCTTATTTCAAATCTTGGCACTTGGCCAAATCATTCTATTCCACCTACAACGTAGTTACCCTCTTAGACTGCATTATTTTCAGAGTGCACTTGCAGTGAGGGCTTGCAGGGTTGATTGGAGGGTGAGATCTCAAGTGTAAGGATCATATTTCCACTTAGGAGATCCATTGGAGGAGGTCTACTTCATATTTTTCATCATCTTCAGCCTTCTCTATTTAGTTCCAGTTTTGAGTTGCACCTGCTACCCAGCAACTCCGACATTTTTGCCATTTTGTATATTTCAGCCAATCCTTTGGAGGATTGTTGTATTATTTCTTTCAAGGGTTAGAGCCTTGCTCCCCCACTTTATTTGAGCCATATATTGTCACATATTTCTGTTATTATATAATATGGAGTAGTACCTCTTATAAACTATGTCCTTTTAGCCTGGGTTTATGCAGAAATAACAGTGGTCTTGTATTTCATGTACATGTCTTGTTGAGGCTTGCATTGCTTTTCTCGAGTGGATGTTTCCTCAAGAACTTGTACTCTTTTACTGATATAACATCATTTGTTGGCTATTTAGATCTTCATGTGTTCATGGTTATAAAATAACACTGTCATTCCAGCTCTTGTGCATCTATTGTTGCAGCCCCTTCATCGGGCACTTTTTGAGGACATCTAAGTGTGGGAGATCTGTTTAACCCACTTAGAAGGATTTCTTTGGAGCCTCCTCTTATATTTAGCACTTAGATACATTGTTCTAAGTGATCTAGGTCTTGGTTTCAATTTCTGTAGCAGCCATTACTGGAAATTGCGTTTTCCAGTCATGCCTTGCTAGCTATTCCAAATTTGGAATACTATAAGAACCCGATGAACCAAAAGAAATAGAGTCAGAATGTGGACTAAGGGGAGGAATAACTCAGACCCTATGGGGTGGTGTGAGATATCCTAACAGAAATTGAGGTTGAAGGCCTTGGAGTCTCTACGACAAACACCTTGGGGGCGCAATGATGGTAAGTCACAAATGACATGAAAAGGTTGAAGAGTGATAAGCAAGGATCTATGTGGAAGATTAATTAATTATGATGTTTATGCCTTGGCTTGGTGATGTAAACCAAGGGCTCTTCTCTTTAGGTGTGAGTGGGTGAAATACATGTTTTTATTTTAATTAAGCCTAGAAAATTATTTAAAAAAGAGAAAATGTTGAAAAAATGTAAATAAAACTGAAATGACAGTAGAATAAAAAAATAATCATGCATAAATCCCAACCCAAACAAGGCTCTCAAACAACCAAGCTAGATGGGGGAAAAATTGAATCAAAACATACTAAAATGGCCAAGAGATCTAATGTCTATGAGACTGGGATCTAATGAATTGATATTGTTGGAAATGACATAGACAATATCAAGGAACTAGAGGGGAAAATTGCTACAAAAGACAGGTTTAAAGGTAAAAATCCTAGAGAAAACAATGGGACTGTAAGGTAAAAAGCTTGAAAAAAATCAAGAGGGAGTTTTGGATGTAACAATAATCTATCTTAAGGATCCGCAAAAATAATGGATCAGACCCTAAAACAATGGCTGAAAATGTTGCAGATCTCAGACTACCTACTCAGCTCAACTCCTCCTAAAAAGGTGGAAGTCTATTGAAAACCTATGGGGCTTGATTATACTTCAATAATACAAAAAAAGCATATCCAGGCCTAAGATGGGTTGAAAAAGAGGTCAAACAACCCAAAACAATGCTCTCAACAAACCTTGAAAATTTCAGGAAAAAAAAAAAAAACTCGTAAAAATATTCGTGTATCATATATCAAATTTAGCAAATAGTAGATTTAATTTTTAAGTAGATAAGCATGATTTTATGGGTAAATCACACTTTTTGGACTGAAAACTGTGATTTCTTCTCCTTGGTTCTCAAGCAGCATGCTGCAGAAAAATTATTGTCTCCAGTGCGACTAGCACCTGTTACCTGTAGAAAACACCTGAAAGCATCCATAATTTAGGATTTTGACTAAATTAGGGCAAGAAAGTTTTAAAAAAAACATCAAGAGACTAAAAAAAGCTGACAAAAAACCCTGATTTCTGAAGCTGATGGTCACTTAGGAATATGAATTACAACAGTGGAGTTGCCATTTGTTAGCGACAATGTGTAATTAAAACACTAGCGGAGTCGCCATTTGTTAGTGTAAAATATTTCGGCAAGTTTAACAAAAATACCTTACTTAAGATATGGATGACATATAGCCCTAACAATAGAAATGGTTGTAAAAACCTTAAGATATTCAATAGACAATGAGAATAAATCCTGCAAAAACCCAGATCTATGCAGCAAAATTAGTTAAACAACAAAAAGAAACAACAACTGATGCAAAATAACTCCAAATAACCAACAAACAAGACAATTTTAAAGAATGATTTTTTTTCTTATGTAACACCTCGTGCAGGAAACAAGTAAATGTTACCAACCCCCCTTAATGGGATGGGTTCTTGGCTGTCCTCAATGCTTCAACCTCACAAGTCTCTCTCTCTCAATGATGTAGAAAACCCAAATATGTGATGAACTCAAGTGAGAGCTCAAATGGAAAAAGAAAATGATAGCGACAACGGAAATGATCAAAGTCAAGGATGAATGGAAAAACCCTCCTATTTATAACAAAATATTGAGTTATCATCGATAATGGAGAATAATAAAATATTGTTAACCAAAATCTAGATCTAACCGCTTGGAATATTTATTATATTTTGTTGGATGGAAAAGGTATTTAAATTGGTTAAATACCTTTATTTAGAAATAATAAACAAATAAATAATTTATTTATCTTTTCAAGAACACGGTTAAAAAATAATAAACAAATAATGATTTGTTTAATTATTCCTAGGTGATTTAGTCAAATTTAACAAGGAATAATAACTAAATAATGATATAATTAATTATTCCTAGAGAAAAATAAGAAAAATAATTATTTATCTAATTATTTCTCATCATTGGGTTAAATACTACCATGAATATTATTTAAACAATGGTTTAATTAATTATTCCTAGAGGAAAATCAAATAAATAATGATTTATTTAATTATTCCTCATGGGGTTTCTTGTTTTAACCAGAAATAACTTAATAAAATATGGTTTATTAAATTATTTCTTATAGTGAAAGCAATTTTACTATGGTAAAAATGGTCTTACATGGTTTACTTCGATCTATCCATTTAGGAATGGCAAGATGATCATTTTTTGGTGATAACAATAGTGCTACCCAAGAGGATCCTATTGCACATTTGATGCAGGTGTTGGAAACATTGAATAAGCACCAAATACTAGAAAATATCAAGAAGTGCGAGTTTGTGCAGTAGTATTTGGTGAATTTGGGGTATGTGATCGTGGTATGAGAGCTGAAGATATATCCTTCCAAGATGGAGGCCATCATGAAATGGTCGGTGCCTACTAATGTTTCGGAGGTCAGAAGTTTCATTGGGGAAGCACAATACCTGAGGAAATTCATAGCGTCATTTTTAGCATTAGCAGCATTGCTCCCCACCATAACAACAAGTGGCAAGAGTTTCTAGCGGGGAAAAGGTCAACATAGGGCTTTCAAGGAGTTAAAGAAGAATATCAATCAAGCACTAGTTCTATCATTACCAAATTTACAACGGCCTTTCAAAGTTGAGATAGATGTGAGTGGGTCTATTATGGGAGTTGTCTTGATGCAGGAAGGAAGACATGTATGTTACCATTTTGAAGTTTTTCATGGGGCAATTCTTAACTACCCTACCTACAACAAGGAGCTCTATGCCATGGTGAAAGTTGTGAAGAAGTGGAAGCCCTATCTGATGTTAAAGGAGGCAATAATCTACAACGATCATCAGCTATTATAGTACTTGCAAGCCCAAAGTAAGCTACAACAGACCAGGAATTCCAAGTGGATGGGGTTTCTACAACAATTTCATTTGGTGATCAACTATAAGAATGGAAGTACAAACAAGTTGGCCAGCATGCTTTCAAGGCCACCCACATTGAAGATTATAAATTTTGGGACTCTTATGCACATGGAACCATTCACTCATGATGCATACATAGAGGCATATTCAGAGGATAAGGAATTTAAGGAGGTTTATCAATATTTACAGAGTTAGTGTCATGTTCACGATGGAGACAACACTGTTGACTACCATCTCCAGGATGGGTTACTCTACAGGCTGGATAAGCTATGTGTACCTAAGGGTGAGCGATTTTAGCTAATTAGAGAGGCTTACACCTCCAAGGTTGCAGGGAAATTTGGTGTAGGGAAGACCGTGGCTAACTTGCATAGGTATGTAGATTATCCCAAGATGTAAGAGTAGGTATATAGGTTCATAAGAGGATGCACGCTTTGTTGTACCAACAAGCCTAGCAATAGGAAGCAAGGTCTATATCATCCCTTACTTGTACCTACTCATCCTTTGGAAAGAAAATCCATGGAATTTATGGGAGGCTTACCCAAAACTACGAAGGGACATGACTACCTATTCGTGTTAGTTGATAGGTTCAACAAGATGTGTGTTCTGATGCCCTCTAAAAATACCATCAGTGGGAAAGAAGCAAAAAACTTGTTCTTTGGACAGGTCTGGGTGCACTTTGGGATACCAAGGAGCATCATTTCAAACAGGGATATGATATTTCTCAGTGCATTGTGGACTACATTGTGGGAGAATATGGACACAAAGTTCAAGATATCTACAACATTCCATCCATAGACATATGGGCATACATAAGTAGGCAACATGATTTTGGTGAAACTTATAAGGGGATACAACCGGAAGCATCCTAATACTTGGGATGAAAATATGGTATATATACAACAGGGAAATCCACACTTATAAAGGAAATTCCCCATTTGAAACTTGTTTCAGAAATTTTCTGCCTTCATCATTAGACGTTGCATATGGGCAGTAAGGAGGAGTGAGGGAAGATCTTATAGGAGATGCTTTGAGGGGTGAAAATTTTATAGATAATATCAAGCAGATCGATCTATAGGTACAAGAAACACTATAAGAGTCGTAGGAGAAGTATAAGGCCATGCATGATCAACACAAAATGAAGAATTCATTCAAGGTGGCAGATAAATTATGGTTAGAGTTGAACAAGGAGAGGCTATAGAGGCCTGGTAAGAAAATCAAGGCTATGAGGTACAGACCCTTTGAGATACTAGAAAAGGTGGGTGATGATGCCTATTGACTCATTTTACCACCATATATGCGCATTTATTTTACATGCCCTCATGCAAACAAAATCCTTTCCTATGGCATTGTTTCTTGGTGCAGGTGGTTAAAGGTGAATTATTATACATTAATAAACTAGATATATTTTACATGGTAACATAAATTTTTTTTTGTAAGTTAGGCTACGATATATTAGATCAAAAGAAACTTTACATAGGCATTAGGCCGAGATGGTAAGTGATGCTTAGCCTATCCCAACCTTAGAAGCTTTTAAAATAGTGCAGGTTTGGGGCTGCCTCCTAGGAGGAAACCAACCCCTTAATAGAATAAAATAGTCATTATTTATAGAGTGATCCATAACATATATAAAAGAAAAATATTTGTAGTATATGATGAAATGACAGAAAACAGAAAAGAATCAATAAACTGCGTAGTCATGGTGTTCCTTCATCATCCTCTATAGTAGGTTCCTCCTCCTCGATGCGACATCCATATTCCTACGCAATGGCCTCCTCCTCAATAGTGGGCTTGTGTGGGGTTTTGCGGGGGCTGCATGGTTGATAATAGCAACTACATACTCAACATCTGGAACTCTGGTCCAAAATCCATCTAAATCCATGATCCACATGTCTGTATCCTCCTCCATGGGCTCATGAATCGGGAGAGGCTCGATTTTCCGAGGAGTGGGCGGCTAAGAGTGTGCAATGGTAGACTTCCTAGGGCCTCTTATTCCCCTCTGATTCTCTGAAGATAATACTATCTCATCCTGGGTGCACTCAGACCTTTGAGTTGCCTCCCTATCATGGTTGCTAGAAGAGGAGCCCTCAATGGATTCCAAATGGTGGTCATGAACGTTGTGATAGTGACCTGAGAACACACCTCTTTAGCTACCCCTGATGGTGATTTGACGTTGTCACAAAGCCATGGGAGGGATAACAAGTAGTGGGGGGGGGAGACCAGGCTCAATACAGTGAGGTGTGCAGTAGGAGAATGCACAACAGAGAAGAACAATGGGGGGGGGGGTGGTGCGCAACAGGGGGTCACATAGTAGGGGGGCAAGCAGAAGGGGGCCATGCAACAAGGGAGCCTGCCTCAGAAAGTGTGTAGCAGGGAGAAACAAAAGAGGATGGGTTTTCCATAGGGAGGAATGCGGCCAGGGGGCACACCGAGGGGGGCATGCGACTAGGAGAGAAACAGAGGGAGGAGCGCACTGGAGGCTGGTGCACGACAGGGGGCAAGCTTCAGGGGGAGTGCGCAGGGAAGCTCAAGAAACAACAAGATGGAAAGGGAAGAGACAGAGATTGATCCGGAGGTTAGCTGGTGCAGCAAAGGGATGACAGAATGAGGAGTAACAATGTGTTTTTAAGACCTTTGGCATGAGCGCAGATGTTGTGCGATGTTGTGGCATGCTCGCATATGCAAGTTGGGAAAATTCACTTGAAATTGCATGTGATTCAGTGTATGGCAGGAGATCTGATGCAGCAAAGTACTAGTGTGAATGATCGCTGAGATGAGGTTCTGCATCAAGTTAAAGATGGCTTTGCAGGGCATCGTCATTCTGAGCATGGGAAGATCTGGCTCCGCATAGTCGAGGAATGTCACCCGCGTCCAGGGTACATAGTGACATAAATTGAGTACAAACAAAATATGAAATAGGAAGGTATGGTAGATGATATAAGGTGATGATGAGGACAAGGGTTGGAAACATTTTAAGACCATTATTCACTTTGTGGTTCTTTTCTTAGATAAATAATAATGAATTCATCATCTTATTGAGAGAATTCAGATGATGATTTTCTGAATTCTTTATGATGTACAAGGAGAAGACACTATAGATATTGATTTGCATTCATGTACCACATGAATACTTTTCTTTTCATTCTTGTAGTCTTACTAGAATATGAATTAATGGATTTTGAAATGGGGTGTTTCATGATGGTTTAAGAAAGATAAATATTTATGGAATAGGAAGTGATTATTCATCAATATTTCTTAAATTTTAATGAGTTAAAGAGTCTTAAACATGTTTTACCTCAAGTATACCTTTTGAATTTTTATATGTATTGTAGGCTTAGGATGAGGAAAAGTAAGGTTGAAATCCTAGAATGATCTGGAAGAGATGAAGTTGATGAATTCCAATATGATTTATTGAAGGAAGCTAAAGAGAATGAACTAAAGATGCTGAAAAGGTCTCAACAAGCACTCCCCCATTCCTACAGAATTTCATGACCTCGTGCAAACAAGGTGAGATACTGAAGAAGTGACGAGGGTTACTTAGACGACTCTAGTACAAATGAACTTAAAAAAAAAAAAAAAATGTAACTGATGAGATGCATATTGAGCCAAAAAACCGAGTCATCTCATATTTATTAAAATGATGTAAAACTAACGCAATAATACAAGAAATTCCAAATCACTCAATACATATGATTTCATCAATCCATAATATTTTTATGCTCAAGAAGATAAACCTTATATAAATTTAAGGGGCTTTCCTTCTTTTTAGGTAGGAGGTTTTTTTATGATCACAACAAAAGATGAACCAAAGAAAAAATATTTATTACTAACGAAATCCCAAAGTTTTATAGTTACCCAAGTATTAAAATAAGCTTTGCAGTTGAGTATTATTAATTCTTTTTTATCATAGGACCCAATTCTAGGGTAATTAAATCTTAGATATAGTATGAAAAACCAATGATAGAGGAATCAAGGTTAACTTAAGGCCATTCTTTAGAGGAAAATTTATGGAGTTAAATTTTACCTTTAATTCAATCAACACATGCTTCCTTTTGATTTTAACACCATAGAGTAACCATTATACGTATAGATAAAAGCCCTGGTTTGGTTGACACTTCTTTAGGCAGAATTCCCCATTGTCCATGAGCGTCTGTAGCCTCGATGGGTTTTCCTAGTGGTACCACAAGTTAGTATCTGTTGCTAGCAAGTGTCCATAGCCTATTTTACACTGAAGCCTCTAGTCTTAGACACATAAGGTACTAATATGTACTCAAAGGACATAGCATGAATGAGTCATTTTAATGTGAGATGGATGCGGCTAACCAAAGAATAACCAAAATACAGCTAAATTCCTACCAATCATAGTTTTCATATATGCATTTGGTTTTAAATTAGTGTTCCATAATGAGTAGAGACTTCATTAACTCTTCTATAAGTCTTAATAAATATACTCAAATATCATGCTTTGGTGTAATGGTTATATTATTTAAGTATATTTTTTTCATTGGTGTCATTGTATGAACCCTCTAATTGGTTCTAATCCCCTTAGTATACTTTGGTAACTATATTTTGAGCAATTGTTTCATATTGGTAATCAGAAATCTATATGAATAAGCAAAATGAAATTCCAAAACAGAAAATATTTATCAACTATGAATAGTTTGGAATTATCATTTAATTCAACTTTTATGAAAAGGGTTGTGTTTTCAATCATCTTTGTGAAATAGCGGTCTTAAAACAAATAAGAATGATAAAGAATGAATGCAAAATTTTTAAAAACTTAAGGTAAAAGGAAAGATGTCATAAAATACTCCCCTAAGTGTTCCATTCCATTGGAAAAGATGCCTTTTCAATTTTTAAGTACTAATATTCTTCCAGTATTTAAGCATCACGAATGATCAAGATCCTTGAATTCGACTTTGTCTTGAAAAAAAGAAAATTGGTACGAAAAATTTGGGTACTAATTAGCTGAAATATGGTACCATATAGTTGGTATGAAATATTATAATATGTTGCAATTTAATAATTTCCAAATTCACATAAGGTTCCAAACATAATGGTCATAGCTTACTTTATTGAAAAGAAAAACGAGAAACAAATATAATTATCAGAAAGAAATAATAAGTGGGAAAACAAACTAATAGTTTAACCATGTTGTAGTTGGAAATAAGACTTGAGTGGAAATATTCATCAAAACAATATGCAGCTAAAAGAGACCTAAAAAAAAATCTACTATAGGAACATAAATCTCCCATTTTCAACTAGTTTCTTTTTTTAACTATTGACATTCCCACTTATACAAAAAAATTGTGAGAAAATATGTTGCACTATAATTTAGAACTAAAATAACTAATAGATGCAACATTTGTTTATTTATTTACTTACTATCTTACTTTACCTGAAAGAACTAACTTCCTCTCCTCAAGAATGTGATTATTTCCATTGTAACCATGTGTGTAACAATAAAAAAATGGATTCATACTCAAATTTATAATATAGTCCTCAATGCATACATGAGTATTAAGAGCTGGTTGTTTTAAAGATGATGTCAAGAAGTAATGAAGAATGAAGAAGTGAGATGGTATTATAGTTGCTTGAAACCAACTTTCAATGAAATAAAAATGCTCTTGGTTTCCCTCTTTATTTGGCTCATTTCGCATATCATCCTTTACCATGCCATGCAGATCTTATGTTATTAGACGATTACCCTCTTGTGTGCTTAGAGGATCCATATATAGGCATGTCGAAAATGATTTAATCTCGAGTTTTAATGTTTTCTCTCCATTAGATGTGGTTCATGATTCTTTGGTTTCCTCAACAATTTTTCAAGGGTGAAGATCTTCTTGTGGATGTGGTTGATGGAGGAGTTCTTCCATCACTTCTAGGGAGGCTGATAATTTCTTGGCTACTCTCAAGATTTGTTCTTCCTGAGAAGCATAGATCCTAGTTGCTGCTAGGATTTGAGAGAGTTATTCGAAACTCTTGATCATCCATGAATATTTCTTTGTTTGTTCATAACCCCTATCCTGGACATGGATTAGTGTATCGAGTTATTATTAAAAATCTCAAGGAAATAATAAGGAAACACACTTAAAAAAAATGCAAGCAAACCAATCCTGTACTCAAAGTGCTTCCATGCTACTAATACCCTGTTGTCACCAAGCTATATGTTCACACACTACAAGGAAAAGACACTCTAGTGGATTTTTTTGAGGAACCCCTTATAAAACTACCCTAGAGATTTGTTTGTAGCGGAGGTTACTAGAGGAGGTTGGCAGGTGGAGGTTTTTGTGGATGTTTTTCATCCGGTGCGCTTATCATCCTAAACCGCCCTAGTGTGCTCAACAAGAGAAAGCATCGGTGCGCAAAACACATTGGCACACCGGGACACTGTGCACTCCATACAAACCCGCCCGGTGTGTCTTATTGTTGCAGCACACCAGTGCTTTACAAATTTTCTATACTGGTGCATCCTAAAACCCCATGGCAAAAATTAAACCGCCCGGTGTCATCTTAAGAAACTGCACCGGTGCGCCTATAAAACCCCACGCACCAGAATAGGGTTAAATAAAAAAAAATTATGGCCAAGAAACCATAATTTTCACTTTTCAGTGCTCCAGAGCTCTCAAGCACTGGTGAAACTTTTCCTTGTCTGAGGCGCCCTGACATTAGTGCTCCCATTGCATCCATTGCACACACTACTATTGTGCATTTCCCACCATCTCCATTTTGAATTTTGCAAAACGGTGGCCAAATTTAGTTTTTCAAATTCTACAGCCAATATGCCTCCTCGACAGCCAAATGTACAAGTATTTTTCTTATTTTTCCATAATTAATCCTTTTAGTGGATTATAATTCTAAATTAGCTTAAAATTAACCTTTAAAAAAAAAAATTACCGCACAGTGCACTCGAGTCGTTCGGCTCACATTGATTCGAAGTGTTGCCTGTAAATTTAAAGCCTGCACTGCAACTGGTGCTAACAATATCCGCACCGGTTCCAGGGTGGTACCGAAAGGCACACCATGATATTTTAAAATTTAAAAAAAAGTGCGGTGTGGTCGGTTACCCGACCGCACCATTGACCATGTGGAATAGCAGCAATGCGGTGCATTGACTGAAAGATCCACCCCGGGGTGGGTAATTTTGTCAGCACACTGAATTCCAGCATTTCAACATGGTCAATGGTGCGGCTTGGTAAAAGACCACACCGTTGACTATGTACTGATGTCAGGATACCGATGAGATGACCAAACTATACGCCATGTGGCGTGTAGTTTGGTCAGCGCATCGCCCTCCAGACACTAGTCCATAGTCAAAGGTTTGGTCTGTTATACCACCACACCGTTGACTTTGGAACAATTCCAGGAAGGCATTGTGCTAAAAAAATTTAGGTGCACCTTCTCCGTTGCGCTGCAAATTTTCTGGTGCACCACCTCTGGTGCGTGAAAAAAAAAGACGCATCGTGACCGATGTATGCCTGTTTTTTGTGGCGCACCGACTATTTTTTTTTTCAAAAAAAACTATATATGCATATTCCTAAATACATGTCTCATTTAATAAAAAAAAATGTATTTAATATGTCAATCATTCAGAGACGTGAAACGAGAGAAGGGAGGGAACATCAATAACAATAGGTGGACCAGTAGAACATGGTTTTCCTGTGGGCGGCACAAGAGAGGGAGAGAGATGCGTACCCTTGCCCTATTACAACAGCTACCCAAGGGCTCCTAAGGCAGGTAGGCCTCCTCAAGTTCTATGAGGAGGCTACTTCCCTAAAGGGCCATGGTTTGTTTTTGCGACATCCTATCCACAGGTGGAATGCCCACCTACAGGCTTTCTGGGTTGGTCCTAACCAGTGGTACGTGCCCACTGAGGAGGACATATATTTTATTACAGGGCTATCGAGGAGAGGGGTGGATTTTCCCTCATTCCCAGAGGTTCTAGTTGGCTATGCAGTAGGGAGTCAGTTGGTGTACTCCTAGAAATACATTAGCGTGGATATATTGTCTCCTTGGTAGTGAGGAGGTGAGGTTGCTCTCACTTCTTATTTCGACCATTTCACATAACACCAGTGACGAGAAACTCATTAGTTGCCGACTTCTATATTATTTTGATTTTTTAGTATAGAAGCCAAGACTTGTCAGGTGCTCCGCCATTTTTTTGGGGCAATTATGTACAGGCTTAGAAAAATGTTGTGCTCATGCACAAGGGAGGGTCAACTTCCCTTTTGATTCAAAGATTTTTTGTTTATTTTTTTAGAGGTTTCCAGAGACGAGGCCTAATTTTCTTTGGTAGCCTCGTAGGCCGATGCTGGATGGATGGATACACATGTGGGGACAGATGATGCCCAAGAGGGGCAAGACTGAGTTTTCTGCGAGGATATCGCATGATGCATTGGAGTTGCTAGCCAGTGCTGATGAGAATCCCTTCGTTATGGTCCCTTGTCCTTATGTTGGTTTGGATTGGCGAGGGTGTGCCAACATCCTCTTCAAGGATGATGAGCCGCCGGATGATAGAGGTAATATTATTGTTTTATTTAAATTTATTCTAACATGTTCTTTAATTTTTTTTTATTAAATTGTGTAATGAAATTGTCTAATTATTGTTGTGTACTTGTATAATTTTGCACACATTGGGTATTTTGATGGTGAGGACATACCAACGCCACCAAATGATCCAGATGTGGATCTAGATGAAAATCAGGGTATGGTAGATGCGGAGGATCATGAGGTTGGTGCAGACATACCTGCTCCTACTGGTGTGCCGGTACCACCTTTTTCTAGGCATGGTAGGCTTGATAGTAGATTGAGGATGAAGTTGGGCGACCAACTCTGTGCATTGTTTTTTGAGGCGAGAGTCAGGCCCGCTACTATGAGAGACATACAGGCCAATGGTAGGCTGGTACATATGTGAGAGGCATGTTGCTTGACATGTACAACCTGATGTGGCATGTCGTAGGAGCTACGACCTTAGCTATGTGGCTGGGGAGGGCCCTTGTATGTTATAGGCGTGGTCAAGGCGTGACATGTGATGGAAAATCTGCGAGCAACGACGCATCATCTGATGATCACGATTAGGGGAGTGATCATCGTTCACGTCGCGTCGCGCCGGATGAGCAACATCGACCATCAATCATCATGGAGAGTAGGCTAGACCATCGTCCACGTCGATTCAATAGCCTGCAACATCTAGTAGTACTCATGATCATGAGCAGGCTAGATCATCGACCATGTCGAGTCATCACGATGAGCAACCAACAGTTGATCTCGATCAAAATGAGGCTCTAGTACCAGATCAACTGGCACGTGATGATCAACACGTATTTGAGCTTGTCGAGGCTGCACCATTGACTGAGCAGGCCTCGACTAGTACTACTATTGATGATGTACCACCAACTTATATATGACATTTATATTACAGTTGTATATTTTTGACATTATTCAGTTATATATATATATATATATATATATGGTCCATGTATTTTATGTTCATGTTGCATTTGTACTTAATTTACATGTTGGTGATCATCATGATGTGTATATTGTTAGGTCATGTTAGATATGTTCATTTAATGTGCAACTTGCAGATAGATGTGTATGTGATAGCAGTTATTTCACATGAGATGTATATTAAATGTTTGTGTTGTGATGATGTTATACAATGCTAATTGTGTTTTGTTGATGATCATGATCACGATGATGTTAGCGAATTTGAATGCGTTTTTTAGTTGAACATGATGTTTGTATGATGGTTATCATGATCGTGATATTGATTAAATAATTTAATATTAAATGATCATGATATTGTAAAATTGTAATTGTAATTCTAGTTGTATGTAAAATTCTAAAATTGTAATTGTAATTGTATGTAAAATATTTGTAAAATTTTAATTGTAATTGTAATATTTAATTTATTGTGAAATGATTGTAATTGTAATTGTATATATGTAAAATGGTAATATTGTAATTCTAATTCTAGTTGTATGTAAAATTCTAAAATTGTAATTGTAATGGTATATATGTAAATTTGTAAAATTGTAATTGTAAATTTTATGTAAAATTCTAAAATTGTAATTGTAATTGTATGTAAAATTCTAAAATTCTAATTCTAATTCTAATTGTACATGAAATTGTAAAATTTTAATTATAATTCTAATTCTAATGCTAATTGTATGTAAAATATTTGTAAAATTTTAATTGTATTACTGTGAAATGATTGTAATGGTAAAATTGTAATTGTATGTAAAAGTCTAAAATTGTAATTGTAATTGTCTGTGAAATTGTAAAATTGTAATTGTAATTGTAATTCTATTTCTAATTCTAATTCTAATTGTATAAAAAATATTTGTAAAATTTTAATTGTATTAATGTGAAAATTTTAATCATATTAATATGAAATTTTTAATTGTATTAATGTGAAATGATTTTATTAAAATTTGTAAATTTGTAAAATTGTAAAATTTTAAATAATTGTAAAATAATAAATTTAGAATAATATGAATTTTTGTAACATAATAAAGTTTATAAAGTAATTCAAATAAATTCATGTACTTTAAAATTATCATTATTTTATTATGATCTTACATACAAAAAAAAAGAACTTTAGACAATATGCCATTGTTTTTTAGATCAACATAATTGCAAATTATCAAGTGAAATATTGATTTTAACATTAACACAATGAAAATTACAAATTAATTAAAAATACATATTATAATCTTTCGAAAAACCCATCTTAAAAAGTATAAATATTGATGAAATAACACATGTACCATATCACTCTCGGTTCTCATGATCACCCTCATTATCTTCCATATCCCATGGCATGATAACACTATTGTTCTCAAAAATATGTTTTGATCTAGGGTCATGTCTCAATATGAACCACCAATCCCTATCCAACACATCTGGGTAAATAAACACCTGGTTGCAGTGTTTGGGGAAAACATAAGGCTCCTTAGCTTCATCCCACATCTTTCTAGAGCTAATACATATTAGCCTACTATCTCGATCTTCCTTTACATTATTACGATCAAAGGTGTCCCACCACTTGCACCTACAAATAACACATTGGAAAGAAGAGAAATCAACTTCAATAATATCTTGTATCTTTCCGACGTAGCCTAACGTCCCTCGTACTAGGTTTTGATCACAGTGGCTAGATCAACTATATTGATCGAACTCGACTTCCACTTCGCAGTCTTGTGTGATGTGTCTAGCATCGGCATTTTCTATGTGAAAATGGTGTCCATATGCCCACAAAGATGGGAACAAATACACCTATTATAAAAAAGTTAAAAAATCATAGTGTCATTTGTCTTATAATAACCCAACGATTAAAATATGAAATATATATGTAATTACATTTGAAAGGTGCATTATTAAGTTTAAAATGTACATATAAATTAAATATATCATTACCGAATTTCTGCACCCAACCCCTACATTTAGCGCATCCTCTTCAGCACGTGGGTGACGACCGGTGCACCGTATTTCTCTCTGTTGGTCAGCAAGGCATATTTTTGGCATATTTTCTTTTAAATGATCGGGATAAGGCACACTTCTACCATTCAACCATCTGAATTCTTTCTTGTCACTATCCCATTTCATCCTCTTTTGTTCGTATAATGCAACCCACAATTGTGTCACTTCGGAATTGTAAAGAACAGACTTATTTATTGCTTCGATTTTTTCATTTGCTGATGAAATCAAACCAACATTATATAGTACATAGAGATCAAAATATACATTATATAAAAGTTCAATATGAATATTTACTTTTTGTAAATTTGAAAAATTATAAGTCGCTTACTCTTTATCAAGCGCTTTTTTCCACTCGTTTGGAGCAACTCCCCTTCTCTTTTGTCTTCATCCCTTTCATCATCCCAAATCACAACACCCGTTCTGTTGTCGATCTACTTGATGTACTCACCAGCATAATAGAAAGACTCATACGATATGTACCCCTCTGCCATAATTGACCCCTCGTGTTTTTCCCTTTGTCGGACAAAACTTTTCAATTTCTTCATGTACCTCTCTAAGAAGAGCATCCAACGACAAGAAACCACCCCAACTAATTTAACCTCATCTATTAGGTGGATTAGAAGATGAAACTCCAAGTCCATGAAACTCGTCGGCGGTTCCTTCTCAAACAAACAAACAATCTCAACTATCTCTTAACGCCACCGTGGAATTCTAGCCACATGAATCTCCTTTGACGTGATCCAACATACAAATGGAAATAATTTAGATATAGCACATCCTAGGTCTTGAGGGAATTCATGTTTCACACACCCATACACGAGAAAAGAATAATGACACTGCAAATTTATAAACACGTGCAATAATATACAAAATTAGTTATGTTTTATGAGCCCTGCATGGGATAAAATTTATTAATATAACAAATAATAAAATCCATATTTTGACATTATACATACTCTTAAAAGATTCAAATGGTGATGTGATTTCAAACCCCGACAAATGGTCATCCACGGTGAAGTAGTGTCGTAGTGAAGACCCGTATGAAGATGGCACCCTCACACCCATTATAACTTCCTTTGCCAAAGAAAGATCATATTTTTTTTAAATCCATGAGACATCACCTTTGAAATACCATGAATTATAGGGACCAACACTTGCCCCTAATCCTGTAATTTCTAATCGTCTTGGCCAATGTTTCTTTTTAGTTTTTGAAGTAATAATATCTTTCCTAACATCCAATGTGGCACTTTGTTTCGATGATTGTTACACAACATTTTGTCATTGTCCCTATAATCCCTATCTTTCCCATTGGAGGGTCATTTCTATGATCAATAAGCAGTGTCATGCCTTTCAAAGACCATCATTGTATCCCTTTACATGAGAGTAATATTCATTCTATTGAAAATTCCCTGAGCAGAGATTAAAAAACCCTTGTTTTTTCCTTGTCGCGAGTAGTCAGTTATGCCCTTGCGTTGATGAGGAAGATTAACACTGGGCCCCACACCAGTTGGCGCTCTGTCTCACTTAGCCACCTGCACTGAGCTATTTATGGAATATTTTTTAAAAACAGAGGTGGAGATTCCACTCCAAAAACTTCGAGGATGAGTCATTGGGAGTGGTTGGACTGAATAACCAGGGACTCCCTCTTTTAGTTTATGGTTTCCACCTCTTATGAGAACCTCCTAAAGGATAGGCCTTGCTCCCACCTTTGTAGGGATCCTAACCTCCTCCTTTTCCTCTATAAGAAGAAGCAATCTCTCTTTACATAAGCTAGCTGAACATGGAGAATTGAATATACTATAGCTGAACTATTGAAGAGATAGAATAAGAAGGAACTTCATTGAGAGAGCTTGAGTCCATGCCCTAATCCCATCCGAATCCCCTGACGATCATCTGAGACACGCTTTGGTTGAACCTCGCTGGAGGAGACTGTGACGTCAAAGCTTTGGTTGTGACTCTTCCTTCTATCAATACATATACGTGACTATTGTTTGGTTCCCATTTTGTGTTATGTTAGATGTTTAATGCAATATGCTTAGCCCTCTTTGACTAGCTAGTAGTTATGAATGAAGTTATCATGACGTGTGTTATTCTTGTTTGATGATCTATGTGCAGGTATCTGAGCATGACCGCAAAAGGATTGTGACTTACCGAGGTAGGAGCGAGAGACCACCACCACTACAGCCACGACGACAACATTGGATTCTAGGCAGGTCAATCTACCATGTCCTCTTTTCATTTAGTAATTAGGAATCACACTCTAACATGTCTCTTTGTTTCTAGACCCACTCTAGGGATAGAGGGATCGTCTCTGTCTGCAGAGAGGATTTACCTGCTTAACAAATTGGCGACTCCACTAGGGAACCAGTGTGAGTTTTTCGTTTCATATTTTTGGGTCAATTTCGGTCATTGATTTACTTATCTGTCTTTTTCTGGTTTACTTCCTTAGTTTATATCCTTTATTTAGCTCTAGAGTGTCAATATTGACCTCTGCTCATTGATTTTTGGTTTTTCCTTTTTTCCCATAGTTATCCGGCTTGGCACACTTTTCGTTTGAACAGTCGTGCCAATTGGTGCAGGTTTCTTTTGTTGCAATCACGCCAACCCCTGTTTGGCACGGATTACAACCTTACAGTCACGCCGAATCCTGTAGGATTTGGTTTGACCTCCTTGATGAGTCTTTTGGTCAGTTGTGCTTGACTCTGGGTTATTTTTTGTGTGTAATTATGCCTTTGGGACTATTTTGACTGTTGTAGGCTTGTTTTTCTCAGTCTTTTGTCTATCTTCTTATCAGTGTAGTTTAAGGACTTAGGGTTTCTAAGTGTCTTGGTGCACTGAGCCTTCTGTTTGGAAATCAAGCCTCAATCATTCTCGAGTCGATTACACTAAATTTTCTTGATCCTTTTGAGTGTTTTCTTTGATTGAATGATCATTTTGTTTTTGATTGATTCTTCTCCTTGTTTCTCCAAGCATAGATTACATTGCTTGTTTTGGGTCGATTTGAAAACTTTCTTTGGTTTGAAAGATTGCAACATTAGTTTGAGTGCTTTCTTGTGTTTGATTTAAATTTAACTAAGTCATTCAATTTCGATCCTTACATTCACAATACTCAAGCTAGTGTTTGTTTTCATTTTTCATGTAATTAGTGCATTATGTACTTCTTTTCATTGAAAAAAAAAAAAAAACATATTTTGCATTCTTTCCTTTGCATCGAAAGCGAAAACTTCTTTTGCATAACTAGCGCTTGATAGTCTAGGAAATAGTTTCATTTTAAATTGATTGTGTTAGATGCATTAGTTGATTTCTTCACATAATTTCATTGTTTGCTATTGTTTGAAAGATCTATATCCTTCTCGTAACTAGCATTCATTGAATAAAAAATGATGTTCATTTGCATATAGCTTGCATTTAGGAAATTTGAGATCCAATTTCGGTAGGGCCTTGAAATTGAAACATAATCCAAGATCAACTTTAAAATTCATTCAATTTAACCTAATGAAGTATTGGAACCTAACACAACATTTTTAGTGGTCTAGGCTAGAGATGTGTTCCGGCGTCTTAAAACCTAGTAGTTGTCATTCACCATATGGCTTTAGGCAGCGCTAGTACGGAATTGTGTTCCTCATACCGTTGAGTATATAAAGGGAGAACCCTCTAGGATGCAATAATTTTATCCATAGGAAGCCAAGTCTACCGCCTTGTAACCGTGATACACCGAACACAACATTCGAGGAGACTACCTGCATGTACATTAAGTCCTTGGTCATTTCTCTTTCATTTGATCACCACGATGTATATGGAAGTTCATGGAAACCTCGTACACTCTCTTGCTTAGATTACTTGAGTATTCATTTTTATCTTTCATGACTCTTTAAAAAGAGAAGAGATCATCGAGCACTTGTCCTTCCAAGCTCGTTTCCACCTGAAAGTGTTAGAGTCACCTTTTGCCTGTTTCTTGACTCTTAAAATAATAAACGGCAGAGTTTTGTTTCAGTGTCTTAAAATATTAACTGCCCACGAAATATTCCTGGTTAAAGTTAACTTCCTTAGAGTTTTATTTTACGGTTGTTTCCAATGGAAACATTTATGTATTTTACCAACCAAGGAATCCCCTCCAAAGGGAATCCTAGTCATTTTCCTGCTTTTGAGAATGTTGGTGCTCCTTATATGGCAACGTTGTCCCTAACTGGGTTAACTGTCGGGTTGCCTGTTTGGTTATTCTTGACCTCCATGGTCTTGAGTATTCCACCCTCTATACATTCATGTAATATTCTCAATTAGCCACTGCTAGTTGGAATATTATAATTTCTCCATTTTTGCAGTAGAAGAGTAAAAGGACAATAAAAAAAATCCCAATGTGAAAAGGGATCAGATTAGGAGGGAAAATAAAGCCACCTTGGTGTGAAAGAGGGACAATGCAGGTGAACTAGATCGAGTTGACCAAGTCAAAAGAGTTGCTACAAGAGGAGGGAAACCAACAAGGGCAACACAGTTTTGAAAGAGGAATCTTTTCTAGGAAGACACCTCAACAATGAGTGGGGTCTGGGCTGAGGAGGATCACCAAAGATAAGAAGAAGGAGATAGCAGCAAGGAAGGCATTCAATATTCATCTATCTTTGGTATTTTTGACTACTTGCAAGCTTTAGTTATTTAGCTGTAGTTTCAGCACTATTTAGTGCAAAGGATTCTCATGTGGGAATTCCATCTTCACCTTTGGTTCAACTTGTTTAAGAGATCAAAAGGGAAGGTCCTGAGCTAATTTTCCATCATCTGACTTGAGGTCATTCAGTCATAAAAATCTACAGCGTAGTCACTTCCAGTAACTGCGTCTTTTCTGCAGGAGCAACAACAACAGGGTTAAACCCCTTGATTTTGTGCTTGTATTGGAGGAGGAGGTGTCTATTTCTCTCTGGAAAGTCTATTAAGGAGGGCCTTTGGCCATTTTATATATTGATAAGATATTTTATGTTATATTCAGTCATGTCAAATATAGAGTTGCAGTAGATTGCGTTATTTTCTGCAGTACTGCCTTTTATACATGTGTAATGCCGAAAACCCTTACCGGGTGCCTTATTTCTTGTGTAAAACAGGTTAAACCTCCATTTCTTTGCTATATGATTAATATAATTTAAAGATCAGTAGTATTTCATCATTTTCTATAGAAACCCTCATGGGAATTATGCTATTGCAATCTTCATAAATTCTGTAGTTGAAAGTCATGGGATTAGGGTGTTTTTGAGCCATCTTGAGCTGGGGAGATCTGTTTAATGTAGTTAGAATGATTTGTTTCCGATTCCATTTGGTATGTAAGAAATATAAAACATATATAAGAGGATCCAAGTCCTATTTTATGATTTTATTTCGTAATTTTCTGAATACATCGTTTTCACTGTCCAGAGTGCATCAAATCCTGAAAAGGAATATTACAAATCATCCCCTCCACCTGAGCAACATCATGTTGATTCTAAGGTGGACCTCTCCAATTCTTCACTTGTTTCTTCATCCTCCTCTTCTACTTATCTTGGTGAAATTATAGATTCTAGTAACCAGGTGGCTAAGAAGAAGAAGAAGAAGATGAAAAATAAGAAGTCAGATAAAAGAGAGGCCAACTCTGCAGCTATTGCGCCTAAGAAAAATTCCATTGATAAACCATCCAACCTTCCACAAAAATTAAAATTCCCTTGCATGTTATGCAAAGGTGACCATCTTCTTCGAGACTGCCCTAGCATTCCCAAGGTTCTCGAGGCATGGTCCAACAATCGTCCGTCGTTGTCTTTGGCTTCTCGAATTCATGTTGGTGACACATCTTCAACTGGTACAGATAAGACTCGTAAGAAACAGGGGAAGATTACCAATCCCTGTAAGTTGTGTGAAGGGCATCATCCCATTCACCTTTGTCCGTACATGGATGAAGCCAAGAGAGTCTTAGACAACCCTACTGTTTCTGCACCCTGCCTTCCAGTTGGTTATAAGAAGTTTTCTTCGAGTCTTCCACTAGTTGATACAACGATCGATAAAGATTCATCCTTGGTCGATCCCATTCCTTTGTAAATTAAAATTCAAGAACTCATTCCCAACCAACCATTGGTCATCGAATTGGTTGATCTGATCCCACATGTGGTTCATCAGGTTTTTTCCGTCGAGAGTGGATCTCATCCCCCTCATGTTCTTCTTGTTTCTTCAGATTCATCGAACTTGGAGAAATATTCTCCTGTCACTGTAGTTCAAGAATCTTCTCCTCCTGCTCCCATGATATAGGTCCCGGAGGATGCTCCTCTTGCTCCAGTAACACCAGGGGATGACCATCTCATTTCTATGGTACCCCCTTCAAGTAGTTTGGTCACTTCCTTCGATTGGAGTCAATTTGCGGGATACCACCTTTCTTCTTATGTGCCTTTTGAGATCACAGTATAGTCCTTTGATGTGGCCATACCTAGCATGATTATAGATGAAGGCACGTATGTTAGTGTTATGTCTTCAACTACTTGGCAAGATTTTGGTTCTCCACCGCTTGTGCCTGTTACACAGAATTTGTTGGCTTTTAACAGAGGAACCAGTCAACCTTTATGGATCCTTCCTAAGTTGTCTATTACTTTGGGAGGAAAATCCATCTATATAGACATGATGGTGGTCCAAGGCCCCTTGGATTTTAATTTACTCTTGGGGCATGACTATGTTTATGCCATGGGTGCACTTGTCTCTTTCCTCTTTCGTGTGATCTGTTTTCCACACAAAGGTCAGATCGTGACCATTGATCAGCTTTCATTCTTTGCGCTTGACGTGACATCTGGTCCACCATCGTCCCTTCTGAATCTTTATTTTTCAGTTGTATCTCCCTCGCCACAAGTTAATTATGTGGCTACCTGTTCGTTGCCCTCATCCAGTAATGGTGCCATCAAGTACCATCTACTGGGGACATTCAATCATGATTTCTAGGATGTTGTTCTCCCATCAGATGTGAACCTCTTGGAAGCCATGACCTCTTATTCATTATGGTAAAAGGTCGTTCAGAGCATGGTTCGTCTTCTTGTGTCAAGCTCCTTAAAAAATGAAACAAGCTCATCGGGGCAAAGTTTGTTTTCTTCTGTCAAGCTCCTTAAACAATGAAACAAGGTGTTATGAGGATGGTTCGTCTTCTATGTCAACCTCGTTAAAAAATGAATTACGTCATGAGGATAGTTCTTTTAATGTGTCAACCTCATTAAAACAATGAAACACATTCCCGTTCAATTCGAGTCTTCGATCAGATCTCGTAAGATCCTAGTCGAGCCTTTCTATGATCTTGTAATTTGAACCTTCACTCCATCCGGAAAATGGAATGAAGCTTGGGGGGCATGTACCTTGATTTGAGTCACCATGCTGGGGGCATGAAAATCATTTCAAGCATAGTTTTCTACAATGTTTTAATCTTGTGTAAAAATGAAACCAACCTTAAGCAGAGTTTCTTGTTTTCAAGCTTGTGTAAAAATGAAACCATTCTTATTTTACCTCTCGTGATTGCCATTTTATCAGCCTATTTTTCCAGATGAGCCTTGGTTTTCCAATTCCATCATTACCATCTACTTGTCCAATCATATGCCTTCACTTGATTTTTTACCCGTCCTGAGGAATTTCTGCAATGAATGGTATTGTTAGCCAGCCTCTTGACCTTTACATATTCTGAGAAGTTCTCACTGGAACCAGTTTCTACCCTTAATACCATTTGTTCCTCCAGGAGGAGTCATCTTTCACCTCTTTTCTGAATCTATAAAATTGAAAATATTGCCGAGACTCTTGTCGTTTTGAACTCATTAAATGGATGCAAAGAGATATATACCCAATATACATTTACCTCTTTTTCAGGCTGGGATATATTATTTATGAAAAAGGAATACCTTAGCCTATTGCGACTAAGAGGTTCTTTCAGATGTTGTTTTCTAATTTTTTGGATCTAAGATACTATTTACGAAAAGGGCCACGCTGGAGTTTTATTTTATGCCTTCTTTTCAAACTCTCTAAACATGAAAATATTTTGAGTTCTCCCTTTGTCAGTCTCATTAAACCCTGATGACATCGGACTTCGTCACCATGACGTTACCCGAGTTCCTCCTTCCTCGGGCTTGTAAAATGTACTAGGATGGATTTGTCCAAAGGAAAAAATTACATTACAAGCATATGCTATCCCCTTCAATCTTGTTTAAAAAAAAAAAAATTGGGGTACTCCCCATAAATGGTGGGGGAAAATGGAACTAGTTTTTATTTATGTTGGCAGTATGTCACTCTTGAACATGGCACTTGTCTGCATTCGTTGCAGGTTGGGGACACCTCATTTCATCATTTTTTCCTCCATGGGTTTGGGTAATCTCTTTTGACTTCTCATTTTCTCTTTGCCACGTCATCATGACCTCAGATCCTTTAATGTTAAATATTTCCAAATCAAGTGTCATGTCGCTAATATGTTCACGATAAGTTTGCCTCTGCAGTTTTCAACCTTCCTCTAATTCTCTGTTGGTCTTGATTCACTATTATCATGTTCCTATGTCTCGTGTCGATGATGTGGGAAAAATTATGGCCCTCCTTTGACTAGGTCATGACTTCCTGTCGACTTTAGCTCATTATCCAGGAATCTGATCTAGAGACTCCCTTTTGATACCTTGGAGCCTACATGCCTCAATGGCGGGTTCTTCGCATTCGACGTAAGGTTCACATCATTGGCCTTCAATTGGGTGATTTCGCGGATGTTCGATGCCATATCACTATTCAAATTCCATGGATTGTACCTGTTGTACCTTGAGAGCCATTGTCATTATTGGTGGTTTCTCTCGTGCCTATTAACAACTTTCATCATTGGCTAGTAATCAGGTGATTTTCTTGCATGTTCAACTTCAGCTCATATATTCACATGCTTGAATTTGTACTTGTTCGGGTCGAGATTGAGCTCAAGACCCTGGGTTTTTTCTGATAAAATCTAGGCTGCGAGTTCTTGTGGATTGTTATGACTTAAAACATGACTCTTTGGATTGGATGGTTGCGACCATAACTGAGTCTATTTGTTGATCCTTACTGCTGGATGGCTGTGCCCATACCTCGGATCTCAGTTTTTATACACTCTATTATGGATGGATGCGCCCATACCACGTGTTCATGTATCAAAGATATTAGTTGTATTTGTAATTGAAAGTTTTCCAATAGCGGTGTTTGGTTTGAACACGTTCTCATAAAGCATTTCGCCCCTCCCTCTCGCCTGGACCTCATTCTTTAGGGGGCATATGTTACACAACATTTTTTCACTGTCCCTGCAATTCCCATCTCACCCATTGGAGGGTCATTTCTATGATCAATAAGCAGTGTCATGCCTTGCAAATACCATCATTTTATCCCTTTGCATGAGAGTAATATTCCTTCTGTTGACAATTCCCTGAGCAAAGATTCAAAAACCCTTGTTTTTTCCTTGGCGTGAGTAGTCAGTTATGTCCTCGTGCCGATGAGGAAGATTAACACTGGACCCCACGCTAGTTGGAGCTCTGTCTCAGTTAGTGTAATATCCAAAAAAAGGGAATTTCTACACTATTGGGAATATCTTAAGATATTCCAAATGTGGAGATCCAGCAATATGTAAAACACAATATTGAAAGAGCAGTGTTGCATCAAATTCAGAAAATGACAGAAGAACTCATAGCCATCTTATTAATGTTATAGCAGCAGAATGTGTACAAGATCCTAAGGAAATGATCACTCAAGCTTAGGCAAAGAACCTCAAAGGAACATGTACAAGAAATATGAGATACACTGCTACATATGGAAAAGCCAAGGCTATGACTGCGCAGTTTATAAGAGAAACTGCTACAGAAATAATGTCAATACATGGATATGAAAATTTATAGCTCAAATAAGTGGGGGAGAAAAGCTCTAAACCCCTGAAAAAAATTGCGAAGTCAATCCTAGAAGGATTGGTTGAAATATACACAATGGCCAAAATGCCAGAGTTGCAGTCACAAAAACTGAGTAGCAGCTGCAACTCAAGAAATGGATGATGATAAGTGAAGATGCTGCATATGATGGCTGAATATCATCTAATGGATCTCTCAAGTGAAAGGCTGATCCAATCACTGAAGATCTCACTCTCCAAAATAGTGGTGCAATCCCCCATTGCAAATACACTAAAAAATAACGCAGTCAAGGAGATGGACTACGCTGTAGGAGATGGGAATTGCTTGGCCTGATGCCAAAGAGGTGCAATCAACTCCTGAATCTTCCTCACTAACCTCCCAGAGGAATATAAGATCCCTCCTCTAAAAGATGAGCCAAGGAAATGGTGTTGTGAAACCCTCCACTGCAACACCCTACAACACAACGTTTCCTGCTACAGGAATAACGTTGTAGCTGAAGGAGGTGGCTTGGCCTTAAGCCTGAATGTGGAGAAATGAAGTAAAATCCCTCAAGAGGCCTCTTAATAAGGGAGAAGGATTCCTAAATAGGAAATCCCTTGTGCTAAGCAGCACAACAATCTCAGTTAAACAACTGAAGATAGAAAATATTCATGTAGACCAAATTCTATACTCAATAACATATCCATCTATGGCTGCCTTGTCCTCCCTTTATACAAATGAAAGACTTCTTACCTTTGCCCCCACACATTAGGGTTTCCTCCACCAAATTATCTCTCCCCCATTCACACTATGCTGTCTTTCAAAGTGATCCACTCCCTCTATGGAAGTAATGTTGACTTGGTCAAACTTGACCTTGTCCTCATGCATTTGCCCCTTTTCACACTTGAGGGTGAAAAATAGAGCTACTCTGATGATTCCTTTCACACTATGAGGGATTTTATTTCTACTCATGGGAATCCTTTCCCATTTATTCACCTTCTAGCTGATATAAGAAAAATTAATGTTCCAATTAGCTTCATGCTAATTTTGGGAACATTACAGTCCTCCCCTCCCAAATGTTGCTTGTCCTCAAGCAACTGCAAGGATAGAACTGAAGGGCCTTCTTGAGGCATGAGGTCTGAAATGAATTGGGATCTGCCATCCCCATATGAATCTCTTAAGAAATCATCCACAAAAAATGAGTTACCCTCCAACATGGCAACTCCTGAAAGTATTTCTCAACCTTTGGCTCATGCAAAGTAGGTGGGCTGAAAATATGATCATGGTAGACAAGGTAGTCTACCACACATTGTCCTCCTCTCCACTCATGATAAGTGTAGAGTATGTGATGATCTTGGGCTGCAATAATTTTTCCCTTAAGTGGAAAAATGAAGAACAATCCTCCAAGGATCTCCTCTCGAACATTGAAGAGCAAGTTGGCCCAAAACATCTCATCCATGATGAATAGGACATGATCATCACAGGGTATCCAAATGAGAAGTTTGCTAAACGTTTTAAATGATGTTGCATGATGCAAACAATGTCTCAAGTGGACACAACGCAGTTTCTCCCACTGCAACTTCAGAAAATAGCATGCCAAGTGGTGTTTTGACAAATGGATAGTTGTGTGAATCATCACATCTACTAGTGAATAGTAAATGAGAGAATGTGCCAACTGAGCATACAGGAAATAATAAAACACTTGCCCATGGTTATACAAATGATGGCTCTCTCCATCATAATATTTGGCAAAATTTTGTTTATGGGTCTCAACAATAAACTTGCCCTCTTGTGGAACAATGCACTGTATGATAATGGTAAGAAGATGCAAATACTGTGTTATATAATCAATGGATGTAAAAACAACATTATCACCATGTGCTAAAAGTAAATTGATGCATGAATACATGAATAAGTCCATGCTCCAAAAGAACAACGTTCTTGGCCTATGCAAATAGGCTCTTTCCAACCCATAGCTCATTTCTTTGACATGATCCTTGTCAAAGACTTCTCCAACAATGTTGCCGCAATTAGGAAATTCCTCCCAAAATGGAAGTAATTCCTATTCATCTAAGGCGAAGGAGTAGCCCCTTTGCACCATGGTAATGCCATCTCCCACTCCTGCAACATCATACAACATGTGAGAGCAAATCTGCCCTTTCTCTCTCAAGTACAACTCAAGCAACAAAAGTGTTTGTTGCCTCCTCATGCTCTCATCATACAAGACATGTGATGACGACATAATGAATGATATGAATGTCACATCAACACTATGCATCCATACTCTTTGCTGCTCAATGATGCAAGCATCCTGCCACATCTTCTCCATCCCTATACCCTTAGGAAGAGTGTATGCCAAGTGATGGCCAAACTCCTTCAAGAGTAACCAGTGCAGCCAAGCCTCCTGCTGTCCGATATCATAAATTTTCAAGTAGCTCACTAGCTTCTTGCTCTCCATCCACATCCACTCAACCATTTGTGGATGTCTCATTCCATTTTCCATCTTGGTACTCCTCCCATGAGGGCTACCATCCTCCCAAATCAAAATTTTGTCCTTGCATTTCATGGGATGTTGAAATGCATTCTTCTCAAGGATCAATTTGATCCCATAAGGACCCAAATAGGTGGTAGGCAAAAACATCCCATCATGATGTGTAAGGCTCAAGAAATGTCCAACACAAGCATGAGAGATGTTATCCATCCTAACATGTCCTCCATCATCTATCTGCCCCTCCTTGAATCCATGAAGATCCAAGTGTGAGGAGGGAAGAACCTCGTCAAACTGTTGAAGAAATTTTCACTCCATGACGTGTTGAAGTGCACCTCCAATGAAATCTCTCCATGAGATCTCCTCCTCATGCATGGGCTTCCAAAACCAAAGAGGCCTTGGATCTGCTACAAGTAAAAGTATCTCTTTGAGCTGTGGCATGCTCATTGAGAGAGTGTCATCTAGAGAGGAGAAAGAGTTTCTTATCTCCAGATGTCTACTCCTTCTTACTGCTCCCTTCATGGCTTCCTGAATGAAGCTGCCCTTTGAATGTTCACATGAGGAATGGTTCCTCTTTTCTCCATCACTGCTCTTTTATAGCGCAGTGCAATTCTACTACTTTAAATCAACAACATGAAATGATGTAGACCCATCCATAATTCTTGCTGAAAGGAAAAGATATGGACATTTAAGCATACCTTGGTGAAATGTGGCAGCTCCTTGCAGGGCTGCAAGAGTTTCCTCTTCATATGTGATGGCTTCCAAAACTACTGAAGATGAAGGCTGCTCCTCCATGGCTACAACAACGCTAGTACATGCCTCTTCAACTGGTGGTGAGGGCTCCTCCATCCTTTTTCCAAATCTCCTGATCATCCTTTGAGAAAACTTAGCAAGAGTAGAAACCCTTGCATGGCTCAAATGGCTGAACCACCAAATATTTGCTTCACCTTCAAGGTGCAGCGCTGCAATTTCTACAGCCTTTCTGTCTACTACAAGATGTAGCAGGAAGAAAGCCTCTAGCTTCATCACCCAAGCCTCTGCTGCACATGTGAGTGATCCATCAAAATTGGACAATAGAAATCTATTGCCTCTCATCATCCCATAGCTGTGGGGTCTTCTTTCTTCTTCCAACTGAATAAATTGTGGTAAAGCTAGAGTATCTTTGAAGGCTCTAGGTTTAGCTTGGTATTCACCAAGATATTCACTTAGAACTTCAGATTCCAAGTGTTCTTCATGATTTAATTTTTCTTCTCTGTGAGATTAGGAAGTGCATGGTCCTTCCTCTTCTCCTTCTTCCATCTTCTTAACCTCCCTGGAGAGGTCCTCTCTAGATCTGAAAACTAATGAGAGCAATCTCATCCTATTCATCATCTTGATCTCTTCTATATTCTTATGGCTGAAACTCACAGGCTGAGCCAAAGATCATGCATTGATACCACTGTAATATCCTAAAATAGGGAATTTCTACACTATTGGGAATATCTTAAGATATTCCAAATGTGGAGATCCAGCAATATGTAAAACACAATATTGAAAGAGAAGTGTTGCATCAACTTCAGAAAATGACAGACGAACTCATAGCCATATTATTAATGTTATAGCAGTAGAATGTGTACAAGATCTTGAGTAAATGATCACTCAAGCTTAGGCAAAGAACCTCAAAGTAACATGTACAAGAAATATGAGATACACTGCTACATATGGAAAAGCCAAGGCTATGACTGTGTAGTTTATAAGAGACACTACTACAGAAATAATGTAAATACATGGATATGAAAATTTATAGCTAAAATAAGTGGGGGAGAAAAGCTCTAAACCCCTGAAAAACAATGCCAAGTAAATCCTAGAAGGATTCGCTGAAATATACACAATGGCCAAAATATCGGAGTTGCAGTCACAAAAACTGAGTCGCAGCTGCAACTCAAGAAATGGATGATGGTAATTGAATATTTTTCATATGATGGCTGAATCTCATCCAATGGATCTCTCAGGTGAAAGGATAATTCAATCACTGAATATCTCACCCTCCAAAATAGTGGTACAATCCCCCACTGCAAATACACTTAGAAATAATGCAGTCAAGGAGATGGACTACACTGTAGGAGATGGGAAGTGCTTGGCTTGATGAAAAAGATGTGCAATTAGCTCCTGAATCATCCTCACTAACCTCCCAGAGGAATAGAAGCTCCCTCCTCTAAAAGATGAGCCAAGGAAATGGTGTTGTGGAACCCTCCACTGCAACACCCTGCAACACAACGTTTCCTGCTACACGAATAACGCTGTAGCTGAAGGAGGTGGCTTGGCCTTGAGCCTGAATGTGGAGAAATGAAGTAAAATCCCTCAAGAGGCCTCTCAAGAAGGGAGAAGGATTCCTAAATAGGAAATCCCTTGTGCTAAGCAACAAAACAATATCAGTTAAACAACTAAAGACAACAAATATTCATGCAGACCAAATTCTATACTCAATAACATATCCATCTATGGCTTCCTTGTCCTCCCTTTATACAAATGAAAGCCTTCTTGCCTTGGACCCCACACATTAGGGTTTCCTCCACTAAATTATCTCTCCCCCATTCAAACTGTGTTATCTTTCAAAGTGATCCACTCCCTCTATGGCAGCGCTGTTGACTTGGTCAAACTTGACCTTGTCCTCATGCATTTGCCCCTTTTCACACTTGAGGGTGAAAAATAGAGCTGCTCTGATGATCCCTTTCAAACTATGAAGGATTTATTTCTAATCATGGGCCTCATTACCCATTTATTCACCTTCTATCTGATATAAGAAAAATTAATGTTCCAATTAGCTTCATGCTAATTTTGGGAACATTATAGTTAGCCACCCATGCCGAGCTGTTTATGGAATGTTTTAAAAAAATAGAGGCAGAGATTCCACTCCAAAAACTTCGAGGATGAGTCATTGGGAGTGGTTGGACTGAATAACCATGGACTCCCTCCTTTAGTTTTTGGTTTCCACCTCTTATGGGAACCTCCTAAAGGATATACCTCCCTCCCACCTTTGTAGGGATCCTAACCTTCTCCTTTTCCTCTATAAGAATAAGCTATCTCTCTTTGCATAAGCTAGCTGAACATGGAGAATTGAATATAATATAGTTGAACTATTGAAGAGATAGAATAATAAGGAACTTCTTTGAGAGAGCTTGAGTCCATGCCCTCATCCCGTCCGAATCCCCTGACGAGCATCTGAGACGTGCTTCGGCTAAACCCCACTGAAGGATACTGCGACGTCAAAGCTTTGGTTGTAATTCTTCCTTCTATCAATACATATACGTGACTATTGTTTGGTTCCCATTTTGTGTTATGTTATATGTTTAATGCAATATGCTTAGCCCTCTTTGACTGGCTAGTAGTTATGAATGAAGTTATTATGTCGTATGTTGTTCTTGTTTGCTGATCTACGTGCAGGTATCTGAGCATGACTGCAGAAGGATTCTGACTTGCCGAGGCAGGAACGAGAGGCCACCACCACTACAACCACGATGACAACATTGGATTCCAGGTAGGTCGATCTACTATGTCCTCTTTTCATTCATTAATTAGGAATCAACACTCTAGCATGTCTCTTTGTTTCTAGACCCACTCTAGGGCTAGAGGGATCGTCTCTGTCCACAGAGAGGATTTACCTACTTAAAAATTATATGCTCCTCCATAAATAAGATGAAACATTTCTAAATATATGCATGGGATCTAATAAGTGGGCAATATTAAGATGCTCCCAATATGGGAGGTTATAAAAGATAGATTTCCTTTTCATCCCAATGGGAAATTTCTCAGCATAGGTGTTGAAGAATTTTGGATCATCGACCATAGGCTCCCCATTTGAATCGAACATTTCTATGAACTCCTTATCCTTCTCTCTCTTATATGATCTAAGACATTCAGCTGGTGTCATTATTGGAGGCCTTTGGGTTCTCTCTTGTTTACCATTGAAAGTGGATGCTGCTCTTCTGTAAGGGTGTTCTTCTGGGAGGAATACCATGGAGCAATCATACACTAGCTTTCGTAGGTCCTTGGACTATCTAGATTTCAAAGAAGGTCAACAACGTTTACATCCAAAATACCCTTTTGTTACAAGACCTGTGAGATTATTTTATACAATTTATATGCATGGCACGTTAAAGAATATCATGAAGACAAGAACAATTGCAATGAATTAAATAACTAATATATGAAATAATATTGTTACGTATATAAACAAATCAATAAATTAAACATGTAATTTACCAGAGAAAACTCCTAAGCCTGGATAATCATGTGTCGTGTAAGCACATATGCCATACAATGTAAAAATCCTCTCTGTTGCGATGGGTCTTGATACATCATATACATTTATCCCATCCCATAATTCCTTCAATTCATCTACCATTGGTTGTAAGTAGACATCCATATTCTTCACTTGTCTTCTACTAGGGACTATGAGAGCCAACATAAGATTTTCATTCTTCATGGAGAACCATGGGAGGATATTGTTATTGATCACTACTACAGGCCAAACATAATAGTTGGTGTACTGGAGGGAATATGGGTTGATGCCATCCATGGCTATGCTGAGTTGTAGACTTCGTACTTCATCCTTGAATTTTTTGGGCCATGTATCCTCTATATGCTTCATGGATATTGAATCATTTGGGATTCACATAACTCCCAACTCAATTCTTTGTGAGGCATGCCATCCCTGCAACATAGCTAATTCTTTGCAATGAAAGAGCCTTTGAATCCTTGGGATTATAGGCATGTGCCTCAATATCTTAAAAGGAGGACCAATACGTGATTTATCTTTTTTTTTATTTATTTATCATACCTGTCATGCCCACATTTCAGACATATCTCTTTGTTTGCATTTTATCCTCTATATAGAATAGTATCATTTGGACATGCATGATATGATATCTACTCAACATCCAACATTTTCAACAATTTTTTTGCCTGTTCGTAGCTACCGGGCAAGACATTATCACTCGAAAGAACCTTATCTTTGAATAACCTATAGTTGGTGATCATGGAAAACATTAATAAATGTACATTAATGCCGATATAATTGTTAACACTCATAAAATTGACCATTTGTAATTTTCATTGTGTACTGATTATATTTCTCAAATTTATATAAGGGAGGACTTTATGGTAACTTACCTCAAAATTTCCGAGAAGCAAGCATTCTACAAGACAAAATTTTCTTTCAATTTTTACAGTAACTTCCTTGTCCCCAATTGGGTAGACTTTGACTGACCTCTAGGTCCAAAGAGAGGGGTGGTGGAAGAAAATTTAAGGCTTTCAAAAAAGGTGTCAGTGATATGAGCATCATCCCCTAGCTGATCACCGTTTTGGAATGAATCTAATAACATTGTATCCATGGAAGTCGTATCCCTTAAGTAATCATCCATACCAACCTCTATTTGATTTCCTCCATTGCCAGCTTGGGAAGAACTACTATTGTTGTAGTCAATCCTAATTGGTGAATCTGGACGTAGCGGGAATTGAATTGGTGGTTGATTCAACCATTCTTGGTATCGTTCCTATCTGATTTTTTCTCTTACTTCAGTCTTCTCTCTATTTGACATTGTCGTGGGGTGCAACGGAAGATGGTAGGTAGGTCGCTCATCATCACTAGAATCCTAATAATTTAAAAAAAATATTTGAACATGATTAGTACAAAATATATGATATAAATTAGTAAGCACGTTAACAATATTGCATGATTAATTAGTTTTATGTTGAAATAATTACATTAATCAATATATCAAACAATTATAATTATTACCATCATTGTCCCAGGATTGTGTCTAAAAGATGCAATATTGTTACAATTGGCAGGGTGAAGCGGCTGTCCATTTTCATCTATCAAATGTGCCTTGCGATATGCTGCTCCTGATAAGAGCTTCCGACATTTTGGATTTGTTTGAATATTATTTGCATCTGTACTCGATTTTGAATCTGCATGAACATGAAAATCTGTATACATTATAAGTTTAATTAAGCTGTGCATGATTGACATGGATAAAAAACATAAATTCAATTAGATAATGAAAATATAAATAATAACTGAAGTAAATATTACGCCTCGAGATGGATAGGGAGAACTCTGCGATGGACTTTGAGAAATATTATGGAACGAGCTAGATTTTGAAGAATTTTCCATTCGATATAATTATGATATTTTCTCCCTACATTTGAGCAAAATCAACAATAAATTTTGGTGTGGTGTACACGCTTAAAAGTAATTTCGGTGCCTTAAAAATGGACTTCTTATTATCGGTGCTAATATACAGATAACCACACCAGTGCATTTTAGTTACTACGAACCATAGCCATGTTATCAACGGAAACACCGGTGCAGTGCTATTAAGTGACGCACTAGTGACGAATAAACGCAAATAAAAAAAACACAACTCTATTTTTTTTAAGTGAAAAAAAAAGCGGTAAATTGAAAAATGGGTAGAAAAATATTTTCGAAAATCTAATTTCATAAAATAATTCTTTAAATACTAAACACTTTTCATTATTTCACTATTTTTGCAAAAAATTTCAGCCACAGATTTGCAGGAGACATACCTAGAGCAAGAGAGCACGAGAGCACTGTGGAGCAGCGAAATAAGTTCGAACATAAGTATTCAGACAATCAGAATTCCAAACCTTTGGTGATTCAAACCCTATAGCATAGAATTTCAAACAATCTTGTGATTAAATTTTATTGTTTTTTTAACCTTTTTCTGCATTTTTTTTTATGCAGTAAGAAAAAAATTTCAATTTGTTGTTCATTTTCAAAAAGAAAAAGAAAAAATAAAAACCATTTTTACCCTAAACCCTTCATTTTTTTTGTTTCTGTCCTTTCTTCTCCCTATTTCTGTGATTTCAGAAATAGGGTTTTTCATTTTATATTTATAGGGTTTGTATTTCTATATATAGGCCTATGACATCCAACCCACGGGACAACTTGCATAGTCGAATCCCAATCCATGTCGGCCCTTGCGTGAATTTTTAAAAAACAATTTTTTTTTTATCAGTGTGCCCAAAATAACCTAGCGCACCAGCGCGCTGGATTATCCCAGTGCACCACACAAGTATTGTTTGATAAAAAATTTAAAAACAATTTTTTTTAATGAGTGATCCATATGTAAAATAGGGCATTGATGCACTACTTCATTATAGCGCACCCTGCACATACTGTTTCACGAAAAAAAAAAAATGTGTTAATTGGTGCACCATGTAATATATAACGCACCGCATTGGGTCTCCAAGTTAACAGAGAGCACCGTATGGTGGTCCCTTGTTTGCACGGGGCATTTATGCTACAAAAACTAACAGTAGACAATTTTTATTATTTTGTTCGTGTTAATAGGTGCAGTGGTTAACATGTAACACACCGGTGCTCCTTGTTGACATAGAGCATCGTACAATATTTTATACTGTTTGGGTGGTGCGTTCATAAGACCACCACGCACCGATGTCAGTGCGTAAACCATGAATGGCACACCGGTTTCTTGATATATTTTTTTCTACCTCAAAAGTTGACAATTTATTTATAAAATATATTAATGAATGATATGGTACAGGTTTCATATTTATAAAGAAATGGCTGACAAGAGATCAAGTAACAAAAATACTGATAACACATCAAGAAAAGAAAAAAATGAAAGTTCTTTGTAAATTCTTTACAAAAAATATTATTTTTGAACTATATGTAAGTTTAACTAATATGTATTGTTTGTTTTGTATCATGTAGAGCCACAAAATGATAAAGCTCAATAAGATTATTGATGATCTAGGACCAGAAGAGCATAAAAGCTTGATGGAAAAATTGCAAAAGGATGAACCAGGTGAATGAAAAAAATACTATCGATCCAATATGAGTTTCCTTTTTTAATTTTCATTAATAATATAATTAAAATTATTAGATAACATGTGTCAAAAAATATATTAATTCACATATATTTAATGTTCTACAGGGACCAAAAAATCAAAAAAGGAATGTTGTTCTAAGTAAAGAAAAAAAATAGAACATGCAAATGAAAATGAATTGCTTCTTGGCTCATCTGGAGTGGTGTTGGAGGTTAACGAAATGGGGAAAAAATTTTACAAAAGTTTGAGGGATCTAGTGGAACAAATTTATAAATTTTCTTTCCACTTACAATACAAAAATCAATCCAATGATTCCAAGAACCAAATTTTATCTAAACTACAAGAAGAGTTTCCAGAGAATTGGTCAATGAGACATGTCAGACTTTTAATAGCAAAAACGTACAAAAACAAAAAAGAAGGAATGAAAAAGTAATATTCCATTAAATGTTTGCCTAGAATTATTTATAAATATCAATTTTGTTATATTTACTTTTCATATATCAATATAAAAATTAAATATTTTATTGTCATGTTACATTTTCAGGAAGATTATGAAAATCTCAAAAGATGAATGAGCTAATATAAAAAATATGCCAGTAGGAATGTCCAAAAAGTATCACTTCTGTTATATTTACTTTTCATATATCAATATAAAAATTAAATAGTTTATTGTCATGTTCCATTTTCAGGAAGATTATGAAAATTTCAAAAGATGAACAAGCTAATATAAAAAATATTCCAGTAGGAAAGTCCAAAAGGTGTACAAGGATATGGTCAAAGAAATGGACAAAATTGCATCGCAGGAGGAGCCATCTCAACAACAACGTGCTTCAAATGTAACATGTAATCATTTGATTTTTAGATCATTAGGTACAATAAATAAAAAAATTAGCATTAAATATTAATTTTCTAGTATTTTCTTGCAGAAAAGAAAAGAAAATGGAACCCATTCAGCACATAAAACAGGATGACAAGGAAGAAAAGGGTTGATATCTAAGTTTGTGAGTAATTGTTACTTCCTTATAACAACTTAACTAGATTTAATTTTTGTATATTTTAAGTTGTTTTACAAAAATCATCATTGAATGTCTTCAAACACATGCTAAAATAAAAATAAGAACCAACAAATGAATTGATTGACATTGGGTTAAATATGGGTTGTGAGTATATGTTTGCATATCATAAATTAATTGTGGAATTTGTAAGCATCTATCAATCTTGTTTTACTTAGCTTCGTCTATAATTAATAGAAAAAAAAAATTATATTAAATATATGATTTGTTATGGGGTATAAAACTTGCAGGAAACAAAGGATGGAATTGTGCCAATAGCTGAAGTATTGAAATATGGCATACTACATGGTTTTGAGAGAATGTGTATAGTTCATGAGGAAATTGTTGCTATGGTACGTCATTTATTTTCGATTTACATTGATGTATATTATTTAATATTTCAATTTTCATTATTCTCGCCAATGTATATACACTCATTACAGTTTATTTTTATGTTTGTAGATAGAAGGTGAAGAAGAAGAAAACACTCAACACCGTGAACAAAAAATTCCTGAAAATAACCCAAGTCATGGAAGTAGGTCTAGCAGTGACAACAGTTCATGCGAAGAATGATGTCATTATGTTTGGATATCAAAGCAAGGTGTTGTATTTTTTGAAATATTTGTTTGTGAAATCATACATTTATTTTAATGTAATGGACATAGTGTCCCAATTGAAAGAGAAAGGGATACCAATAACTGTCCCATTTTATATGACAAACACTATCTTATATGTGTGTGTGTGTGTGTGTGTGTGTTTTAATTTATTCTATTTTGTTCTCCATTGTCGCTGTGAAATGTAACACCGCTGATTAAATTTATGGATGGTTAAATATTATAATGAAGGGATGTGAAATGTCATGATATGATATAGCTAATTAATCCAAACATCACATTCAAATGCACTAATAAAAATTTAATTGATATGAATATTGTTATAAGATATGTGTCGTCTTTGGGTAAATAATGCATTTTAAAAAATCACAATAATTATGATATGATATAACAAATTAATCCAAACATCACATTCAAATGCATTAATAAAAATTTAATTAATATGAATACTGTTATAATATGTGTCGACTTTTGATGAATAATGAATTTAAAAAAATCACAATGATTGCACTATCATGGGTCCATGTTTCTAAAAAATACAAAATGAACACCAATGCATGTCAGTTACTGTACACCGGTGCGTTTGTATGATACTGCGCACCAGTGTGTTTCTATGACCTATGGGCACCGCACAAATACCAATACCAATTATAAATCTTGGTGCGTTTGTGCGATACTGCGCACCGGTGCGTTTATGTGAGACTATGCACCGGTGCATTTGTACGATCTATGGGCACCGCAAAAATACCAATACCAATTAAAAATCTCGATGCGTTTGTGCGATACTGTGCACCAATGCGTTTATGTGAGACTACACACCAGTGCATTTGTACGACCTATGGGCACCGCAAAAATACTAATACAAATTAGAACAATCAATGTGCTTGTCTGATACTGTGCACTGGTGCATTTCTAAAAGTCTATGTACTGGTGTGTTGATACAACCTATGGGCATCGCACAAATCCCAAGACCAATTAGAACGACCCCGTGCATTGTATCACCAACACTGCACCCAGTGCGGTTTTAGACCTTGACGGCCCAGTGCATGCACCTTTGATCACCCAGGCCACCTTCTAGATGACACACACCCGTGCGTTGGCACCTTAGTAGTGCACCGATGAAAAAAAAATCCTTAATAACCTCCGGCCACCAATTTTTGTAGTTGTGTTGAAATTCTGTTAAAAGCTCTGCCAAACCTCTGTAACCGTAAATGGATGTTGTAGCAAATGTTTTTTTGACAACTTTGGCCAATTTTATAACACTAAAAAGCTCCTTTATAACCTCTGCTAGAGGTTATTTTCCTTGTAGTGACACAAGGTAGGATTCTCTTATTTTCATGAATCAATCTAAAGGAAAATAAACTTGAAAATAACAATAAGAAAACAACAAGGCTTTGGAGCAACCCTGCCTATAACACCCTCCTCGCACATTTACTTAAGCTAAATGATCCACCAGGGTAAACATGTGACAAAGAGTGACTATGATATGATTCAACCTCCTATATTACCTTAATGAAGTGGAGTCGAAAAAATAAAACCAAACAAACCTTCCTCAGTTGTTACAGGACCTTCAGGGGCCAACCAACCCTTAAATGTGGTCAACCCCTGAGACAAATTGTTGTTTGAATGATCTAGAGCCCTAGTAGCACTGATTAAAATCCCTCCATATGACTGAAACCCTCCAATCGCATGAACAACAATGCATCGATGCAACTGTATCCCTTTTTAGGCATTTTTGTGCCAGTAACCCCGGATTCTGAGCCACCTTTTCAAGGCCAAGGCTCATGCCACTTCCAAGAAATTCATGAAACTTCAAAAATTGATAAATAACATAATGAAAAGTCCACTAATGTAAAAATTGAACAAGGACCTGAACTGACAAGGCCTAGCCATGAAAAAAAACAAATCAAACACATCATGAACACGTAACCTATAGGTCATATAAACACATCTGAGCATAGGGACTTCATACTTATCTGAGAATCGCCAAGAAGGGTTGATGTCCTCTCATAATAGTTTCATTTCCATCTATTAGGTCATACATTCATTTCTCATTTATGTACTAAACAAAACATATTGATATTCATGACTAAGATTTGTCATAAAACCATGCTCATAACCAACAAAATAACAATGATAGAACAACCATTAAGATAACATAATAAAAAGCACACTTACACATAATACACAAGAGGAAAAGAGATCTTATTAACGTATGAAAAATGAAACAAGGTCTAAGACTTCCACATACCACCCAACCAAAGATTGGACTGAACCAAATCTCTCTTTTAGCCAATCACCCCCATGCCATATTCCAAGCATGAATGTGGGACTCACAAAAAAACCAATCCAGGTTTCCTCAGCCTTTACAGCAATTCACCAGGGGATTCCTAGGCCCAAACAATAAACATACAATACCAGGCTTTATGACAATCCCACCATATATCGGTCCAGGGATCACTACACATATACAAGCATGGATGTGTATGGATATCTCCACATAAATCGTGAGGAATTTGTATGTCTCAAGTCTTTAGGCTTTATCGTATATCCTGCTGATCCAGATTTATGCAGGAATGCAATAAAACAGAGAAATAGACATAAAAATAGAGATGCAGTGGAAATAATACTTCATTTCATTAATATCAAATAACATAAATATGCTTACAGACATAATGGAAATAAACTATCTAGGGTGTTGGTAGCTTATCTCTGAGAAGCGATGTGGTGGCTATAGGCCTCTAAACTGTGTTACAAGGAGGCTCAAGGGCCTATTTATTATTTAGAAACAATGGAAATCCATAAACATCCAAAAACCTAACCCTAGGAGATGAAGCTCCAAAACTATGGGCCCCGTTTGGGTAACTTGGTGTTTTAACTTCCCGGGGATGTAACGTTTGCATACGATCTTCGTTTGACACGCACCATGCATAATTAGAAAGATTTATCTCAAGAATACAACTTTTGATGTGAGAAAAAACATCATAAGACCCATGTTGCTCCCATTTAAAAAAAAAAAAACGTCATTTAGGGCCTGAAAACGGCTCCAGAAGTTTAGGACCCGAAAAACTACTAAAAATAGTAAGTTATGTTGAAACTGAAAAACTGAAAGAACTGATGGTGGGGGTTCAAATGGAATAGTTGGGTGGCCGCCAATATCCACCTGGATCATTAGGGCCTCCAAACGGCTCCGAAAGTTCAGGACCTGAAAGCATGCTAAAAATAGTAAGTTGTGCTGAAAGTGAAAAACTAAAAGAATTGATGGTGCGGGTCCAAATGGAATAGGTGGGTGGCCACCAATATCCACCTAGATCACCCACCATTCACCGATTGATGATTCCTAGGCCTAATCGAGATTCCACCCTCTAGGATTTAAGGTATATCTCGCCATTCACCAGTCACGGATTCTTAGGCCTAATTGGGGGCATACACCTCTAAGATTTATTTTACATCACACCATTCACCAGTCGAGGATTCCTAGGCCCGTCGACATACACTCAATCCAACTTTACCAGAATACCATGTTCATTGGTATAGATATTCCCAGGCCTTGTTTTCTTCTTCTGAGACCGCTTCACCTAGTTTCAAAACCATTCGAAAATCCATCTGAACCAATTAAGAGATACCCATAACACCATGGATATCTGAAAATGTTAAGGCAAGGCTGAAAACCACTGTCACAACTGGAAAAATCCATGCCAATGACAAAAAGAGAGAAAAATACACACATGCATGCCAAAACTAGCAAATAAACCATATATGCAACTCGATACCTATAATTAATCCCGTTTTAGTCTCTTGATCCTGCTATTTCTTAGTTTATATTTGCTTCCCTTTGCCTTCTTTTTCCTTTCCTTTCTTTTTTGATCCAATGCTAAAGTGCTCCAAGAAAAATCTGAGTGTAAAAGAGTATGAGGGAGTAGAGAGAATAGTGAGAGAGCTCAAAAGTGGACTAAAAAAATATGTTTACTGATCCTCGGGAGCCTTTTTATCGATGAGGCCTCTATTTTCTTCACTCTCCATTATTTTCCTTAATTTTACTCCTCACATGCAACCTATGACCTTTCACCTCCCTTTTCTCCTAATTTCCTTTATTTTCATATATAGAATTCCAATTAATGTCTTTTTCCTTTCCAAAGCCTTTTCCATTTCATTTTCAATTTTCCCTTAGCCATAATAAACCAAATGAATACCCACAGTAGGATGTTTTTCCCAAAATTTAGCTTGGAATATGTGTCCCGTGACCATGGTATTATTTTCCTTTATTAAATTTATTTACGTTGATTTTTAACCCAGTGTTATTACATACCCCTCCCCCTTAGGTGATCACTTTCCCTCATGTTTAATGACACCTACAACTAGAAAAACCTTTGAAAAACCAAAACATATTGCCCATGGAGCTTTATAATTTAGCTTGTTCCAATATTTACAATGAACATCCTGCTGAAAATCAAACCAACATGACAACATAACAACATGACACCCATACCACTTATTGGAGCTTTATAACATAGCTCATTGTGGTATTTACATATATATAGATAAATGTGACCACACAAAACATTGAAACATATACCAAAATGACTTTGCCTCAATTGAAAAACAAGGAAGGATACATTGCCCACATCTGATCATCCATCTCCCATGTAGCTTTGTCAGGCCTAGTGCTTTCAATGCACTATAACTTGCTTTATTTCTTGGTTCCAAAGCATAAGCATATTTCTCTGCAAAATACACCTACAATACAAAACAATCAATAACATGATCAATATCCCTTACATATATTTTAAGCAATGAAACATGGAAAACATCATGGACTTCCACTGTCGAAGGCAGTGCAAGTCGATAGGCTAATGGTCCAATCCTTTCCAGAATATCTAAAGGCCCACGAAATTGAGATTCCAACTTTTCAAATGACCCAATCCTCAAGGAATTCTTCTTCGCCTTGATGTGCAAGTACACATGTTCCTAACCTGGAACTCCTTAGATGCCTTGTGATGGTTTGCATAAATTTTCTGTCTATCTTGTGTTGCCTTTATATTTTTTTTGAGAACCTACATTTCATGTTCCATCTATTCCAACATGTCTGGTCTAATCAACACCATTTTCATTGTATCACTCCAGCTAATGGGGGTATTACAACTCTTCCCATAAAGTACCTCAAATGGACTCATCCTCAATGAATCTTGATAAACATTATTGTAAGAAAACTCAACCGGTGGAAGATACCCTTCCCACTTCAGTTGTTGATGCATAGCATACATTCTCAAGATGTCCTCCAAAATATTGTTGACCCTCTATTTTTTTCTATCTGTCTTTGGATGATATGTTGTGTTGAAGGCCAACTTTTTACCCAAACCTGCAAATAACTCTTTCTAGAAACTAGAAGTGAACTTAGCATCTCGGTCTGACACGATATTCTTCGATATATCGTGCAACCTCGCTATATATCTAATGAATACCTGTGCCACATTTCTATCTGAATAAGTAGACTTTATCGGAAATAAGTGAGCTACCTTTTTCAATCTGTCCACCACAATCATGGGAATCATGCTGTCTAGATGTCCTCGAAAAACCTATAATGAAATTCATAGAAATGACCTTCCATTTCCACTCTGGAATCAGAATATGCTGTAGTAATTCACCTGCATTCTTACAATATGATTTTACATGTTGACAATTCAAACATCTAGCCACAAACTCTGCCACTTCCTTCTTTAGATTCAACAAATAGTTTAAATTCTTCACGATTGTCAATGTTTTATAATATCTCGGATGAGCAGAATATGGCTTAGTATGAAATTCCCTCTATATAAGCTTCTTTATCTCAGTGTTTTCTGACACATAAATCTTGTCCCTAAATCTAACCAAACCATCTGCCATGAGATGATAGTCCACATCTTGATCACATATACCATGTTGTAACTTGTGACTAAGCTCCTTATACCTGTCATCTGTCTGGGCCTGTTAGCCACCTATAAAAAATTTCATATCAAATGGTGGCTAAATCATTTTTTTGAGCCTTCAAGAAACAATTTTTATTGCTAAAAATGTTATCTCTTGAAGACTCATGAAGACATCATTCCCTTTGTTTAAATCTTCACTGTTGTTTCCCTCTTAATTATGAAAATATGTTGTTTTCATAAATAAAAATACTGCTGCAAAAATCTCCATTTTTCCCTCATTTTAACCCTCTTCTCACTTCAAATAACCTCCATTTTTACCCCTTTATTCCACATGAAATTCCTTCATTTTTCATGTATTTCCTCCTTCCCCTTCATAAAGACCCCTTTATAAGGTTTAAAACTCACTTTTGAAACTTTCCAAAACCCCCAAATCCATGTAAAAACCTTGAAAAATTCGTAAAAAATAAGTTTTTTGACTATAGGCTTAAGCCCCTTGGGGCTAAGTCCTAAACCACTTCCCTACATATGCCCACGCCCTAGAACCAGGCGCTAGACCCATCAGGCGCTTATCGCATCGAAAATAATTGGATCGCGCAAGTCTATTTATTATGTTAAGGCCTCCGATGCGATTGGCCCTTACATATATAACCCCGGTCCCTTTCACTTGTTCATATATCTTAAGGCCTCGGAATCGGGCGCCAAGCCATATATATAACCCGCCCCGAAGCCGTTAAACCTTTTTTTTTGTTAAAAATTGGGTTTTCATATGTTATAAATGTTTTGCACCGGTTCATGTTTTAAACGAATCCCGACTGTTGATATTGAACCAATCAACGATCGGGAGAATCTCTCATCGGGAGATTTCATTAGGCACACTTATTATTTTATTCGCAACCCCCGATTGGTGATCTCCCGATCAATTATTAGCCATTGATCTCCTCCCTGCCTTCCTAGATCCGATGGTTGTCATTGCTCCTGCTCAAAGCCCCTTCCCCCACTGAGAACTCCTCCAATTCATCCTCCACCATCGATCTGATATACAGATTGATGGTCCATAGTCAATCACATCAGTGCTCCTCTGTATTTATGCTCGCCGATCACGAAAGCTCCGATTACATCTGGGCCATCCACATGTGAAGATCCGACGGCCCAGATTGCACCTCCTGACCTTTGTTAAAAACATGCAGCCCCAATTTATAATTTTTTTTAAGTAGATCTCAGCCGTTGATCTTTGCAGATCAACGACTCATATTAAACCTTCCTCCTCTTTGTATATTGTTCCATTTAAACCCATATTCAATCTCCACCATTGGATGCATTCATCTAATTACCACACTCTTAGCCATAACCTCTGAAGCAGTTTTACCCAAACACGCAGGATTTTATAACATTTATGTGTATTTTGTAGGTTTCAAAGGTTTTTTTCATTATATTAAAGGAAAATCAAAGGCCGGGGATGACGATCCCCCACGCTTTTTTTCATAAAATAAAAGCCATATAAAGGGTTCGACGCCATGTTTCATCAGTGTATCATGGACACTGATGCCATATGAACCCTTTGTACACCTGCACATCAACAAGACACAACATAGATTTAAACAAGTAAAAGAGTATCAGTGTTGAAGACCTAACCACAGCAGAACTGAAGATTGAAGATTGTTTTCACAGTTTTGGTGGATTACGGCTAAGATCGAAAATCAAAAGCCTAATCCACTAAATTAAACACAGTTAAATACAAATCAAAAATATTAATCAGACCTAGAAAGCCTCCACCGCCACATCAGAAGCTAATTGATTCCTCTCAGCTACCTAATGCCACCTGTAGCCTCAAAGCATTCAACAGAGGCCGAGTAATGACCAAAACATAGGATATTTTCCTCAATACAGCCAAACAGTTATTCCAAGCCAAACAGAGTTATTGCAAAGATGACACAGAGCCTAAAAGTCAACAAAAGCTTCCAGCAAGCTTAATATTTAATTTAAAACAATTAATACAGAGGAAATATCTGTAAACTTCTCCATTGAGCCTCTCAAAGGCTGAGAAGCATTAAACTGTATTAATTGATCCCATAGATCTTTTATTTTCATTTGACCTCCTCTTTTTCCTATAAAATCTTCTTGAGGAGCTCATTGTAAAGCGTTGGTTGCAGAACTTTGAAATATACTTGTGCTCGAAACTTCTACTTGTAAATAGTGTTCAAAGGCTCTTGAAGCTCTGTTTGTGATCTAATAAGTTAGTCTGAGAAGTGAAGATGATTGCTGAACTGAGACATTAGACTTGAAGATGTAACTGGTTTGACTTCAATATACAAGCTGATTCTTGGGATCCTGGTCTATATCACTGGTGAAGTGATTCTTTCTTTGTTATTGTTTTTCCTTTCATGTATGCCATATTTTCCATTATTCTCTGATAAAGAACAGCAAGCATAGAGTTAGGATTTACTGTTTACAGTACCCTTCTCTGACTGATAAGCTTTATGTCAATGTTTTCCTCTAAATTGTTTATTTAAGAATGATTCAATACAGTTGAGCAGTTAGGAATGCTGGCGTTCCCTCGTCGTACTGTTTACTTTAAACATTATTCTTGAATGTTATTTTTGTTATTTGCTTATTAAAGTTAGATTATAAAAGTGATGGCATGCCCTGTTTTCTAGCTTCTTTCTCCAAAGGTAGATTCTGAAAGTTTCCCTAAGCGTATGCTAAAAGCATACTAGATTTAAAAGTATCGTATCTGATCTTAAGTTGCACTTTGTTTCTATTATTTTTTTTCATCCTTTCTAAAAGTAATTATGCAGATTACTGGATTGTTTGTCTCTTGAGTTATCTTTAATACGAGATTTTCCAAAGAGGTTTATGGTGAGCCCTACCCTTTGGTTGGTTTTAAACAGTTTCTTAAAAGGCTTTTTCTTGTTTGGACAGACTATAAATCCTAGTTGAAATTATTATCTATTTCCACCCCTCCAACACTTTTATTGTTTCCATTCCATCATTTAATCTCAAAGATCTTGCGATATAGATAACTTTCCCCTTGGACCACTCTTGAATTGCTGCAAAATTAAAGCCCTTTTATGACTCCATATCCCAATGGACTAAAAACCAGCGTTATATCTATCTCTTAGCCAAAGCTTGTTTTGATTGCTTACAACTTCACACCTTTGAAACTCTTTCATTTAGGACTTTTCCTCAACTAAAATCATGCTCAACCATCCAAAACAAACAAAAACCCTCGTTCTTCATAACTAGCCTAATATCATACCCAAAAGCCTTAAAGATAAATCAATCTTTGCACTTATTGGAGAGATCCCTCTCCGGATTCAGGAGGGCTAGATCCTAGAATCCCAAAGTGGTTCAAGTGTTCTCTCCACAGTTCTGGTCTCACCAATCTGCTGGAATTACAGGGAGCTAATAGGGCCTACCTACAAGATACGATCATGTATATTCATCCCGTATGAACTCATAGCTGCAATGTGATTTAGATGTACCCTTATTCTAAGAGCATATGCAATCTTGTTTTCCTTTCTCTTAATATACTTGATCTCAAATCAAACTCACTAATTGTGGCCAACCATCTATCTTGTCTAACATTCATATTCAGTTGACCAAATAAGTATCTCAATCCACTATCATTTCTCATCAATAGAAACTGCCATCCAAGAAGATAGTGCCTCAACATCTTCAATGCATGAATGATCACTTCCAACTCAAGATCACATGTCACATAGTTATGCTCGTGCTCATTCAATTTCTTTGATTTGTAACATACCACCTATGCCTCTTGAATAAGGAATCCACCAAGCCATCTTGTGAAATCATATGTGCACACTACAAATTCTTTATCTGGATCTGAAATTTTAAGAATTGGAGCATTTGTCAATAATTGTTTCAACTACTCAAAACTTGCTGCACACTCCTCTGTCCATTCAAATTTCTTACATTTCCTTTGAAATGATGTGATAGGATAAGAAATATTCAATATGTTCTTGATAATTTTCCTATAATAACCTACTAACCCCATAAATGACCTTACCTCATCCAGATTCCTAGGATTTTCCCATTCCATGGTATTTTTTTATCTTTTTTGAGTCCAACACTATGCTTTCCTTGAGACAACATACCCCAAGTAATGTACCTCTATCTGAAAGTAACTGCATTTTCTAATCTTGGAATACAAATTATGGTCTTTTATCCATCTCGATATTATTTATAAATTTTCGACATGGTCTTCTTTATTCTTAGAATATATTAATATATCATCAATGTACACAATAAAAAACTTGTCTAGATAAGGACGCAACACACTATTCATCAAGCACATAAAAGTAACTGGAGCATTAGTCAAACCAAATGGAACTACAAAAAACTCATAATTCCCATACCTGGTATGGAAATTTGTCTTGTAAATTTCCTCTTCGTTGATGCATACCTAATGGTATCCTGGTCTCAAATCAATCTTTGAGAACACTGCTTCTCCCTTCAATTTGTCAAAAAAGTCATCAATCGTCGAAAACATATACTTATTTTTTATTGTTACCTTGTTAAACTGTTTGTAATCAATGCAGAGCTTCAGAGTACCACCCTTACTCTTCACAAAAAATATTAGTGCACCCCACGACGATACACTTGGCCTAATGTATCCCTTGTCACCAATTTTCTTCAATTGCAACTTCAGCTATACTAACTATGGAGTGATAATCCTGTAAGGTTCCTTTGATCTTTTTGATGCACCTAGTACCAACTCAATAGAAATTCCACGTCCCTACGAGGTGGAAAAATTGAAATCTCTGCATAAAATACATCCTGAAAATGTTGTAGAACCGATTACCTATTCAATACCTCTACATCCTCAACATCCTTACCTTTATCATTGCAAATAAGTATTGCAAATAACACACACCCTTTCCTGTGACTGCGCTTTTCCTTCATAGTTGCAACCATTCTAACTAATGTATATTTATTCTTACCCTATAATATTTTGTGTTCTCCATTGTCATCCAAGAATTCAATAGACTTATCATAGCAGTCTACCTTAGTCCTATAAATATACAACCATTCCATACTCAACAAAATATTGTATGATCCCAATGGACGTACATTCAAATGTGTTGATGTAGGCATACCATTCAACTAAAATGCACAAGCTCTTACCCAATGATGAACTCTTTTTTTAGTTCCTATAGCCAACTTCACTAACCAATAATTTGCATGCACTTATTTTATCAAACCACACTTATCCACCAAGTCATGGTTAACATAACTATAATTAGATACAAGGTCAATCAAAATAGAAACATCTTTATTGCAAAGTTTACCATTCATCTCGATAATATATGTCTAGTGATCCACATGTCTATTATCCAATGTCACATAGATTCGAGGAATGCTCTTGCCAACATCCCCAACCATTTGTGCTTCTTGTGCACTATAGATCTGAGGTCTACCACCATGATTCCATGGAAAATACGTTTTGAGATGCTCCTTTCCACATGCCCAACACTTCAACTGTCCCTTACCATCACCTCTATCTTGCTACCCTCCAGGTTGTGATCCATGTCCCTGTCCAACTACATTGAACTTCTTGTAAGGTGAAACCTTTTCTTTCTCACTTGCATCATAGGGTCTTGTTCTTTTTTACTTCCATTTACCTTTAGCTTTGTATTTTACTTTCCATCCTTGCTGAGACTTTGTCTTTCACTTTGATTCCTCATAAAAATGCTTCAACTTACCAATTACTTCTTCAAGTGACTGAGGCTCATCATATTGAATCTAATCTCTAAATTCTAATGGTAATCCACTGACAAATCTCTGAACTTTTGCCTTCTCATCCTTAAGATACACTACATACCTCAATAACTCCAGGAACTTAGTGGTGTACTCCTAATATGTCATTGATCTAATCTTTAGCTCATAAATTTCCTTGGCCTTACTTTCATAATACCTCTCTGACAAATACTTCTTCCTGAAAATTCTCTTGAATTCATGCAAGCTCAAATCTTATGTCTTGATGTCTCTGACACGCTTCACATATTCCCACAAGATGTATGCTTTAAGGATCAATATAGTTATTTTGGCCTTCATGTTCTATGTGTAATAATGCAATTCAAATAATTTCTTCATCCATAATAACCATGCCTCTACATCTTCTGGCTTCTTCAAATATCCATCAAAGATAGGTGCCTTTGATTTCTTGAACTCATCTGGAAAATATCCCCTGTCACTCCTCCTGTAAGGATGATAACAACGATGATCATGATATCTGTCAGAACCAAAACTAGAATAGAACCTGTGTCTATCACCTCTCTTATACAATGTATCCAAGAAATTTCCATCTATGATTGTGTCATATATATCCAGTATATGACCACCACGAGACTAATTTCCATATGATCCATTAGTCCTATCCTCATGTCCATGATTGATCCTAAGCAGTCCCTGTTGCTACAAATTTGAAAAACTCCAAAGGATGACTGCATTAACTTCTGCTTGTTTCTCCCATGCTTGAATGATCCTGTCATTATCTTCCTTGCAACTCCCTATTTCTTCCTTCAAACTTCTAAAAGTGTATTCTATATCAGGAGAGTTCCTATCACCATATTTCTCATCAAATCCATAGGGACAACCTCACGAACTTTAGTCTACTATATTTCTAGTCATCTTTGATATTCTTCCTGCAAGTATACCATGTCAACTTAACCAAAAAATAAACATAACCAACATACCTCAATATAGTTCAAGGGAGGATATATCATCTGTAAGATCAACCAGATTAGCATTAAATACGTGTAAAAAAATCATAATCAGCATATCACTATCATGAAAGACAACACCAACCACATACCATGACCTTATACATAACAATCATAACCATAACACAACATGAATATATACACATAGAAAAAAGTAATGAACAACATTGTATATTCAGCTAGCATGCATTCATGACGAACACATCTCGACAACAACATCAATTGCTACATGACAACACAACCGCAACAGTGACCATCACCATGTATACATAACAAGAACATATACAACAAGTGTGCATTCATGATAGTCATATTCCACCCATCTAGTCCAAGGGGTGAACCATGCTTTCATACCACTTTGTAGTATCAAATATCACATAAAGAGAATGGTAAATAGACACCACCCAAAGAGAATGAAACTCTCTCTGATACCACTCTGTAACACCCTCCTCCCACATTTACCTAATCTAGCAAGTGCATTGGGGTAAACATGTGACAAAGAGTTACTATGATATGATTCAACCTCCTAGATTACCTTAAGGAAGTGGAATAAAAAAAACAAAACCAAAATTCCCTTCCTTAGATGTTACAGGACCTTCAGGAGCCAACCAACCCTTCTAGGTGCTCAACCCTTGAGACAACTTGTTATTTGACTGATCTAGAGCCCCATTTGCACTGATGAAAATCCCTCCATGCGACTAAAACTTTGACTAATCTAGAGCCCCAGTCACACTAATGACAAGCCCTCCATGTGATTGAAACCCTCCAGTCACATGAAAAACAACGCATCCATGCGGTTGTAGCCTTTTTCAGGTAGTTTTGTGCCAGTGACCATGGATTCTGAGCCACTTTTTTAGGGCCGGGACTCAGGGCACTACCAAGAACTTCATGCAACTTATAATTTATAAATAACATAATGAAAAGGCCTCTAATGAAAAACTTGAACAAGGACCTAAACTGATAAGTCCTAGCCATGATAGAAATCCTTCCAAACACATCATGAACATGTAATCTACAGGTCATATAAACACATTTGAGCATAGGGACTTCATACTTATCTACAAATCACCAAGAAGGATTGATTTCCTCTCATAATAAATGCATTACCATCTATTAGGTCATACATTCAATGCTCAATCATGTACTAAACAAAACATAATGAGGGCCAGGACTAATATCTGTAATAAAACCATGCTTATAACTAGCAGAATAACAATGATAGAACAACCATTAAGATCACATAACAACACGCACATTTACACACAATACACAAGAGGAAAATATCTCTTATTAACATTGTTAGGAATTTACCGCAGGTATAAATAAAGGATTTACTGAGAGAAATAAATAATCATAACCATGAAAGAGCCAACAAAAAATCACATAAACATAAACACAAATGTTTAACCAGGAAAACCCCAAACTCTGGGGAAAAACCCAACCAATGAAATTTCATTAAACATTGGCCAAAACCCTGGCCAATCCGGCCAAGTGAGCCTTCACCGCTCACCTCCAGGCCTACATTACAATGAAGTATTCCCAGCCTCTTATAGGCTCCATTACATGCAACACCATGGGCCAAAACCATGGGTGCACAATACCATGTGCCCCAAAACCACTACTATTTACCCTAGTCAACATTGACTCTACCCCAACTCATGTTTACCTAACAAACATATGCAAAATGCAACCAGGTCTTGGACTTCCACGTACCACCCAACCATAGATTGGGTTGAACCAAATCTTAATTTAAGTCAATCACCCCTGTGCCATATTCCAAACATAAATGTGGAACTCACAATAGAACCAATCCATTTTTCCTCAAGTTTTACCACAATCCACAAAGGGATTCCTAGGCCCAAACAATAAACATATAATACCAAGATTTATCGTAATCCCACCATATAACAGTCTAGGGATCACTAGGTCTATATAAGCATGGGTGCCTTTGGATCTCTCCACCTAAAATGTGAGGAATTTTTCTGTCTCTATTCTCTTGGCTTTACCGTATATCTCGCTAGTCACCGATCAAGGATTCCTAGGCCCAATCAAGACTCCACCCACTAGGCTTTACCATATATCTTGCCTTTCACCGGTCGAGGATTCCTAGGCCTCCCAATGTACACACAATATGGCTTTACTGCAATCCCACCTTCACCGGTCCAGGGATTCCTAGGCCTTGTTTTCTTCTCCTGAGACCACCCCACTTAGTTTCAAAACCATATGGAAATCTAGCTCAAACAAGTAAGAGAGACCCATCACACCATGGCTATCTCGAAATGGCAAGGCAATGTTGAAAACCATTTTCACACATAAAAAAAACCATGCCAATGACAACAAGAGAATCAAATATGGACATTCATGTAACATGCATTCCAAAACTAGCAAGGAAACTATACATGCAGCGCGATACCTAAAAGTAATCTTGTTGTAGTCACTTGATCCTCCTCTTTCTTGCTTGATATTTGCTTCCCTTTGCCTTCTTTTTCCTTTACTTGCTTTTTTGGTTCAGTGCTAAAGTGCTCCAAGAAAAGTCTAAGTGTGCAAGAGTATGAGGGAGTAAAGAGAATAGCGTGAGAGCTCAAAACCGAACTGACAAAAGTTGTGTATGGATCCTCAAAAGCCTTTTTATCAATGAGGCCCCTATTTTCTTCATTTTCCATCATTTTCCTTTATTTCCTCCTCATATGCAACCTGTGATCTTTCACCTTCCTTTTCTCCTAATGTTCTTTATTTTCATAATTAAAATGTCACTTATTTTATTTTTCCTTTCCAAAACCTTTGTCATTTCCTTTGCCAATTTCTCTTAGCCATAATAAACCAAATGAACACTCACACTAGGTATTATTTTTCCTTTATTAACTTTATTTACATGAATTTTTAACCCGGGGTTGTTACACCACCAAAGTGGTTGCGTGGGTTCTTAAATCTCGTCTTACTATTTTATCTTTTCCCCCAAGTTATCCTTGTAACTAAAATCATGCAAAAAAATTGTGAAAACAACTATGTTCTATTCTCTTTAGCACCTCCCCGACAACGATGTAAAAAATGCTGGCAAAATTATATGTATTGTAATTCCAAAATTTGATTATAAAATCTAGGATTATAAGACTTAGAGATGCAAGCACGAGAAAAATAGGATTAGAGCTTAACCTATGCTAACAACTAACACTAAGGATCATAACTTTTCAGCAGACTGTGGGACTCTAATTCTTATCGGGTTTTGAACCACAATCTTACATTACCAACATACAATGTTCATGAGGATTTATTTATGTTGATTATTAGGTATTGAGACTTCAGTGGTTCTAATCGTATAGTGCTACATAAAAAAACTCATTAAACATGTTGTAGAAAATTAAATTTCAAAAAAGTAAATGTTGACAACTATAAGCAAAATCTTGTGAGGCTTGTAAAGAAGACAAGACAATGAATTCTAAGAAATGCATTAATAAAATATAAAAAATAAATTTTAAGAAGGCTTAGAGTCATAATGATATATTGTAGGTTCTTATTTGTTGTAAGACTATTTTACCAGGTAGCTTCAAAGCTCTTAATCAATTAAAGAATCCTACACTGAAAACTACAAATTATTCAATATTTAAATGTAGAGTATAGTTTCGGGTACTGAATTATGTACCGAAATTACAATTCTAGTTCTTGTACTAAATTAACTACCGAAATTACAGTTCTAGTTTTGGTACTAAATGAAGTACCAAAATTACAGTTTTGGTTTTGGTACCGAAATAAGTACCAAAAATATGGAAATTAAAATTCAAAATAATGAAATATATTGAGAAACCAACTTCAAGATCTCTTAACTCTTATGTCTGGAAAATCAATTCACATTTGATCATAATGCATTATACTTAACATATATGAAAATAGATCAATAAATCTAATACTATGTGAAATACAAATCTAATGAAAAGATGAAAAGAAACATCAAATAAAATCTGCAATCAATAAAAAAAAAAACTAAATATTACTCCACTATGAATAAAAAACAACATGTTACCTGAGTCGAGGGGCCCTTCCCGACCTAGAAACGTGCCCAAAAACTACTTCAAACTAGCAAGATGCTCAATCTTCAATAATTAATATTCATTGCAACAATTTATATTCTTCTTACAAATGGAGGTTCTATTTTATTACAAAACATCAACTCAAAATAATGACAAATTTTTCCTTGCATCCTTCCCTACAATCTACTAGCCCCCTATTGCTAAACCCATCCCTTTTTATAATACATAAGATGGAGGAAGTGATAATATTGACTCCCATATAACTCTGACTTCCATGCTATAATTGAAAAAAAATAAAATATATTATGATTTAAGGTCATATTGAATCATTTGTTGGAAATGGAGACGATGTCACTTGGCATTAGTTTGACTTTATTCCAAGTTTATATGTAATTAAAAATCTATATGTAACTACCTATAGCTGCTGGTGCACAAGTGAAGAATTAGCTACTGAACAACTGACTTGGTACCAAAATAAGTACCGAACTGCCAGAATAGACTGAATTGGTACTGAACTTCCAGACTGGACTGAGTTGGTACCAAACTGTGAGAATTGATACAAAGATATTTATTTTTGTAGTTGAACATGCTCCTTCGACACATAACCACATTAGTAACCCATCATTGATAAAATACATGTCAAAAACATGTTTAAGCATTAAAAATATAATAAAACCATCACCATTAACCACATGGTAGAAGAGTTTCATTTAGTGGAAGTTGATGGTATAATAGCTACAAAAAGTATCAGAAATGTGGGAATATGGCTCATAAATGGAGAATTTATATATTGAATGATATGACATATTCGGAGCTCAACACCCCCATACCTTGAAATAACATATGCCTCATGAAAATTTCCACCACTACCTGGAATGATTGGCCACATATATGAATTACGAGTGTTCTACATGGGAGGGTAGGTTGGGAATGAACCTAGTGGTGGTTCTAGATTCTAGACCCCCACATCATAACTAGTATAATCTTCCACTAGTCTACGACCATCAAACTAGTACTAATTCTAGAGGGATATCACATAAAAATAAAGTGAGGTTGCAAAATCCTATGTGGAACTTTATAATAGTTAATTAATGAAATTTGTGGGGTTATTAGTCACCCCATACAGGGATTTCAATTTTCTATATTACAAGAAATATGCACTCCCAAAAAGAAACTGGAAATGGCGATTATGCAATCTGTTATAGCCCAAATCCACCTTAGGTTGAAGGAAGGCGGGATTTAGGGTAACACCAAACCACGCTCAGTCTGGTAGCTAGCCCTACCAGAACAGGAGAGGGCTCTCTCCGGGTCAATCTCAGGAAAAATGTATCAATAGGGCTTGAGATGACTGAAAGGAGTGCTAATTTTAGGCTAGGTATATGAATCAAGGAGTTTGGAATGATTTTTTGGGGTTTTTGTTGGAAAAAGGGAAAGGCAGTTTTGGGCTTGGGGATGAGGCCAAATTCTTGCAGAGTTCAAGTTGGGGCAGGGAAGGAAATGGATTTGATGTCTTAGATTCAATGAATGGATATAAAAGACTACTTAGGAGCTGAAGAGGGAAAGAAGGTGCAAGGATCCTCTTCAAACGGAGGAAAACATATAAAACTAAACAAAATTTTAAGGCAGAGCACCAACAAACTAATGAATTCTACCTTAGTTACTCATTTGTTTAATTAAAAAGCAAAGAGAAGGGAAATGGCATACATATAACATTAATGAAACTTACAGATACATGGAGAAAAACATCATCAAAACTCAGAGCCACAAGGATCCCAACAAGTGCTGCAAAACCCTAGTCTTTCCTTTGCCAAAAATGCAGAAGTGTATGTATAATGAAGTGCCAAACTATTCCCAAGTATCCAACCCTGAAAATGTCTCAGAAAATACAATATATAGACAAGTCTAACCCCTTCCCATGCCTCTAGGGGTCGAGCTCATCCTTCTAGGAGTTGTTTCAACCAATTCTAAACAAGGAACTGAAATCTAGGCAATCAAACAACTTCCCTCTATATGGAAGGAAACTGATTCATTCATTTAATTTTCACTTTTTAGTGAATGAATCCTCTAGAACAAGTAAATATGAGCCAAAATTACATCATAGTCATCAAATTACATCAAGATAGATCAATATTTACATCAAAAAGTAAAACTAGTCAAAACTGGGCGAATTTCTGAGCTGAAGAGTCAAAATGAGGCCAAATTTCTCTATGCGCCGCGCCCAAAAACTCAATGCATCGCGCCATTTTGAACTTGTTTTTGAGGCACTTCCCGAAGTCCAAATTGAGTTCATGATAGCTCGTTGGAAAGCCCTATCTATCTACTATCCAGCCCAAGTGGAATTTTTGGATTTGGATGTGATTTTCCCTCCAAAACTTCAATCTCCCAAGACTAGTTCCTGTGTGTGCAAAAGGTGGCAGAAAGGCCATTTTCAAGGTGTTTTTGACCCTTTAAACCACCCAGAACTTGATGAAATCTCTCATCCATTCCTGAGCATGCATAATTTATCATAAAAAACCAAAAAATATCAAGTTTTCCTCCAGAAGATGTCCCAATCATAAGCGTCGAGCGGCGCGACGCGTTGGGCGGGAAAATCTGTTTTGTGACCCAAAAAATTCAAAATGACAAATTTTTTTCCAAATTTGCTGAAATTTGGAGTGAAGGTCCCCCATCAAGTTTCATGCTCAGCCAAAGAAGCTTTGACCAAGATTTGGAGTGGATCAGGCCCTTTCCGACGTTTCAGTTCTCTCCTCAGCCTCGCCTTCAAGATCTTCATCCTACCTTTGCAAACATGTGTGCGGGCCCAATAGTGGCTCTTCATGTGCCTAAGCATGTCTTTGTCCCTATTGGCCTTCGCAAATAGCTTCTCGAGATGAATTTTGACTCTCTCAAGCCAAATCTGCCGCTCAAAAGGTGTCATGTCACCCTGTCTCTTCCGGGCCAATTCCCGGTCTTCACGGATTTTCCGCAACTCTATGAGTGTCTGCTGATGAAGGTAACGAGACCCCTTCCACCCCGGGTGGAGATAGTACTCATCGTGCTGCTGAAAATAAGGCTCTGGTACCTCTCTGATAGGTAACACACACTGGAACACTGATAGGCTCTGTCTCGGGACCCTCAAACTGATGTGAAGGCTCACCCTCATCATGAACAATATCTGGAGGAGGCTGAGGGGCTGTAAAAAGGTCACGGGAAATGAACTCCTCCCATGCAATGCCCTGCAATCCAAGCAGATTTACTACAATGATTTTGATGAGCGCATAATGATAAATGCTATTATGCTGCTACTCTGGAGTCTTCTTCTGCACAAGGGTAGTCATCCTCTATATGTTTTGGCACATAAAATATGGAATGTTCATCATCCGTACTCTTGTGAAATGCATCAACAACCGGATGTGGTATGCATAAAGGCGTGATAACTGGCCCTCACAGCTGAAGTATCTGATGATGAGTTTCATCAATGGTGCATAGGACTCCTTCAGAAACCGGAATGGGAATACCCTGCTGAGCTGCCTCAAATAGCCAGGCCTGATGTAAGGTTCATAATATGCTCTATCCAGCTGTTGTCTCTTATTCCACTCTTCACCTATATTCGGTATCCCGGTTACCTGAGAAATGGCTTCTGGTGTCAGGGTGAAATTCACTCCAGCAAGGTTTACATGATCACCAAGCAAATGTAAAACAAACAGGCGAACCAACTCCTGATGATGCTGAATCTGAGCAATCATCTCACAATACTGAAAACATGAATGTTACGGAAAGCATGCCATTGCAAGCGGGCATGCCTGCAACTGAGTCAAGGAAGTGAGCTCTTCTCTGACGTGCTTAACACTTTTATGAGGCCTCCTCGGTACATTTAGCTCTGTGGTTGAGTCACTGTCTTGCTCATATGATGAATCTGTCTCTGTCATGGTGCTGAAAGCAAGGTGTATGTTTGGTGTCTTGAAAATGAGAAATTGGACTTAGTGTCTTTGTTTTCAATGCCAAATGTATACCAAGTAGGAAATGAGGGACTGTGAGGAAATATTGCAGTGGGTATAGTGGACTATGGAGTTTGTCAAGTGAGATTTACAGTGTGCTAACAGTCACTTGGTAGTTTGGAATTAGAGATGTGGGGTTTGGGAATTTGCTACAAATGATATGGGAGAGGAATAAGGAGAAGGAATGATAGGGTTTAGGGATTTGAATGATATTGCAAATGAGAAAAAATGATATGAGTGGTTTTATATAGGAATAGGGAAGGGATATGAATGATATCGTGACAATGATGGGGAATGTGCTATGAAGTTCTTGGCACCAAAAATCACACCTTTTAAAATTCGAATACAAACCCTAAGAGCAGTTTTTGACAAATGAGAGGGTTTATCATTTTGGCATTCAAATTCTTATATTTCACTTTCAAACCACACCAAACACCAGCTACTATCCATAGCCAAACCCCACAAACTTACTTGGATCATTAGAAAACTGAGTTGATTTGAAATTTGGTGAAGCGGTGGTGAAAATTTGTTTGGAGGCTCTGTGCGTCGTGCACAAACCCAGTGCGCCGCGCCTCCTGGATGCGCCGCGCCAGTTGAAAATTACACTGTGACAATTGGCCCTATGTGCCGCGCGGCCTATGTGCGTCGCGCCTTCTCCCAATGCGCCGCGCGCACTCCAAACACATAGTCGGTCTTCAAAAACACAACTTCGCCTTCCACGATTTTCTCTTGAGTGTTTTGACAACTTCTTGTTTGCAAATGACATTTGAATGGTGAAAATATCCCTTATAGTCATGGCTTTGATTTTTTCTTTGTAAAGACCCACTTTTGTAATGTTTTGAAATTGGCATTTTTCACTTTTAATACAAACTCTGCTCTTCTTGTTTCCATTTGACTTTTGACTGAAATGATGAAACTCTTGGCAATTTTTTGCAGGGATGGTTGGCATTGTATTTCGGAAAAGGAGGACCAGGGCTGCCTCTGAATTCTTCATGCCGGAAAACTTTAAAAGTTACATATTTATTACAAACAATAAATTTGACGATTTCTTCTTCAAAACAGAGTTTTGAAGAAAAATCATTTTTAAGCATTAATGATAATGAAAAATTTGAAATGAAAACTTATTTGGAACCTCCCTCTGGCCTGCTGGCATTATTGGACACCCTGAAACACAAAATTTGAGAAACCCTAGACCTAATGACTGAGATAACTCTTTAGTTAACCAAGAGACTAAAACAAGACTATGAATGACTTTGATTTTGACGAACAGACCTGAGCCAGCAGGTACAAGGCATGAGGGGAATGAGTGACAAAGCCCTTCCGTCATATGATGGCATGCCCCTAACGGAATGCAGATGAATGAGCTGAATGAGACACCTAAAAATGAAATGCAATAAGAGAAATGATCTCTGACGGAGGGATGTAAAGACCAACTCTAACATTGGCTCCAATGGGGATGGTGGCTCCTTGGAGGTTCCAAGAACGGCAGATCTCTGGGAGAGTAGGCAGTGCCTTCAACCATTGGGCTATGGAGTCCATTGTTTTGAAAAATCGACACAAGACTATTGACTTATTTATTGACTGAAAATGACTCAACTTTTAAAATTGAAATGACTGAACCAAACCGACTAGACAGACTCAAACCAAAACTGAAATCCTTCTTCAAAATTATAGCCTTCACTTCGGGCCCCAAACTGAAGAAAAGATCATAGTGCACGCTTGCGATGAAATTGAAATAAATGGTATGTACAATGACAAATGTGATCAGCAGAAAACATCTTAGAAATGGTACCGCTTGAGCAGCCGACCATTGACCGGCCCTCCTGGACAATATTCCCCGTTCATCTCCTTCAAAAGGAAGGTGTTCTGACCTCGATATGCTGCAATCTTAAAGGGACCTTTCCAGAGATTTTCAAACTTACCGTGTTTACCTTTGTCCTCATTTCTAGCATCCCACTTCAGCACTACTTCCTCCAATTGGAATTTATCCGCCTTCGCTTTCCTGTCATATATTTTCTTGATTCTCTCCTGCAACTTAAATTTGTTTTGGAAAACCTCTTCTCTTGTTTGCTGCAAATGAATCATCTGATTTATTCTTCTCTGCATATGGTTTTCTTCACTGCCGGCTTCCTGAAGAAGCTTGACCACTAGAACAGCAAGAGAGGTAGGAAACACTGTATCCACTCAATAAACTAACTCAAAGGGGGACATACCAATGGATTTCTTTTGACTCACCTGATCAGCCCATAGTGCATTGACTAGCTTCTTATGCCAACTCTTCTTATTTATTTATAGCAACTTTTTAATGATGTTGACTAAAAATTTGTTGGAAGATTCCGCCAATCCGTTGCCTTGCGGATGATAGGCAGTTGAATGTCCCAAAATGATTTTATACTTGTTACAAAATTCAATCATCTTTCTTGATTTGAAAGTTGTTGCATTATCAGTGATCAATTTATTCGGGGAGCCAGAGCGAGACAAAATGTTATTCTCAAGGAAAGAAATGATTACCGAATCCATAGCTTGCCTGGTGGGAACTGCTTCAATCCATTTCGTGAAATAATCAGTCGCTGTTAGGATCCATCTATGCTGTCCTGAAGAAGCGGGATGAATTTCGCCAATGAAATCCAAACCCCACTGCTGAAAAGGGGTGCTTACCTCAATAGGCTTAAGCGGCAAAGGCAGTAATTTCTGTCTTCCTTCGAAAATCTGGCACTCATGGCAACTTTTGACAGTCTTATATACATCAGCAAACAATGTCGGCCAATAGTATCCCGCTCTCAAAATCTTATTGGTTGTTGTCTTCCAAAAAAGGTGACCCCCGTAGTCTCCTTTATGGAAATCGTCCATTACCTTCTTCGCTTCTTCTTCCACCAAACAATTCAACAAAACACCACCCAGATCTTTCCAATAAAGTGAAAAATTCAAAATAAAAAATTTTGCAGCCTTAAATTTCAGAGTTCTACCTTTGTTTCTAGTCATGCCGGGCGGTGGTGACAAATTTTGAAGAACATACACAATATCTGAATACCATGGAGAAGCAACAAAAATTTTTGATACCTGAAGTGGCGAATCCTCCTCATCCTCATCAGACATAGCAGCAATCAGATATATTTCTAGTGCATGCAAATTCGATTCAGCCATAAGCTTCGCCAACCCCTGTCCTTTGATAAGCTTCATCGGCCTTATCTCCACATCATACTCCAGTAAAGCTGCAATCCACTTGCCTCGTCTTCCTTCCGGATCAGTTTGTACTAAAACATCTTTCATGGTAGCGTTAGGAACATATGCCAAAATATGAGAATGCAGAATGTATACCTAGAAATCCTTTAATTCTTTTACCAGTGCCAGAGCTTGCTTCTCAATAATGTTGTACTTCAATGCTGCATCCCTTATAGTTCGACTAAAAAAAGCTATTGGCTTCTCATGCCCATCTCTTTTCTGCATTAACACAGCTGCCATGGTATGCTTTGAAGCAAACGAAAACAAAATAAAATCTTGGGTGTAATCTGGGCTGATCAAAACCGGTGCTGAAGATAGTGCCAGCTTCACCAAATTAAAGGACTTTACAGCCTCTTCAGTCCACTTCACTTGGCTGTCTTTTTTAAGCATGTTTGTAATCTCTGTTAGATGTTCAGCAAGATTAGGGACAAAGCGGTGTAAAAAGTTCATCTTACCATTAAAAGACTGAATCTCCTTCTTGTTCCTAGGTGGGTCAATTTGCTAAATTGCTTCTACACGTGCTGGATCAATACGAATGCCATCTTTTGAAATAATGTGACCAAGTAGTTTGCCTTCATCCATGGAAAACAAGCTCTTTTTCGGATTAAGTGACACACCATATTTTCTGCACTTTTGAAAAACAACTTTCAGGTGATACATATGCTCTTCATCAGAATTGGAAAATACCGTCAAATCATCAAGGTATATAACAAGAAAAACATCCTTCTCATTCACAAAAGCCATGTCCATCGCCCGCTGAAATGTCGCACCAGCATTCTTCAAACTGAATGGCATCTTGTCATAGTGGAAAGTTCCCCACGGAGTGGTGAACGCTGTTTTGTCTCTGTCGTCCTCATGGACCAGAATTTGGTTATATCCAGAATAACCATCGAGTAGTGACATACGAGATGCTCCAACTACTCGTTGAAGTATATGATCCATTTTGGGCAATGGATAATTGTCCTTCAATGACACCTTGTTCAGATTTCGGAAATCAATGCACAACCAAATCTCATCTGTCTTTTTCCGCACTGGCACCAAATTGAAAATCCAATCAGAAAATCTGATGGGAACAATGATTCCTGCTTTGTACAACCATTTTACCTTCTTCTCAATTGATGGCAGAAACTTTGGGTTGATTCTTCTTAGCTTCTGTCTGAAAGGCTTCTGATTAGGCTTGATTGGAATAGTGTGTTGAATTATATTCGTATCATACGTCTTTAAATCTGAATAGTCCCAAGCGAAAGCATCAACAAAAGAAGAAAAAAAACTCACATATTTTGCTTTTACCTCTGGTGGCAATGATTTGGATAACTTCACCATCTTTGGATTTTCAACTATTCCGATATTTACATCTTCAAAACCCTTTTCAGTTGGCCGTAAGGTTGGTTTCTTAGCTACATAATCCTGATCGAAGAGCTCTTCTAAAGGTATCAAACCTTTAGTAATAACGTTATCTTTCAGCTGCAACACTTCCATTTGATTTACTTTCACATCAGCTTCACCATCATCATATTCTACATCAATTGAGGTATCTTTGAACTTACCTTTGTTTTGCAGAAAATCATTAATCTTATCATCATCTTGGAAAACTTGCCAACATCTTTGATTATCCAGGAGAGTAGGACGGTGATTCACATGGATTTTGAACTTATTAATTGAATTCATTGAGATCTTCAAATTACTTGCTGCCTTAGCAAGTGCATCTGCAATTCCATTTTGAATGCGAGGTATACAAGTCAAGGTATAATCTGAAAACTGCTTCAAAATATCAAGAATAGCATTCCGGTAAGCCAACATTTGGGGATGCTTCGTTTGGTATTCACCCTTCACCTGCTTAATCACCAATTCAGAGTCGCCATAGACTGCAATTCTCTTAGCATTCAACTTTCTAAGAATTTTTAGGCCAACAATCAGAGCTTCGTACTCAGCCTCATTATTCGAACAATCGAATGCTAACTTGTAAGAACATACCTGTACATCACTAGGTACTTTATTTGGAGCGGAAAAAGGAATGCGTACCCAAATACCAATCCCAACACCATCATTTCCCACTGCACCATCGAAATCCATGGTCCATAGACCCTCTTCATCATCTTCTAAGTGCTGAAATTGTGCTAGCTTTGTTTTTTCTACTTGCTGTCCACTATCTTTAGCTGATTGCTCAACTGTGCTTTCCAGTTTTTGCCTTTCTTTCTGCAAAAATTCTCTGAAATTCTCGGTAATATTTGGAATATCTTCTGCTTGAACTAACTGACTATCTACATCATTGAAACTATCGGTAAACAAAACAAAAGACTCTAAATCTGTATGTACATAATTAATCGGATGATTAACTGGCTTATCCTTTCTTGTAATCATGTAATTCTTTTTTGTTCCCGGTACAACTTTATCATTTGGCCAAACACAGGAATCGTTGCATAGGAGAAATCTAGTTGTAATGTCCCTTTCAATTTGGCTCCCCAAGATCTGGAAAGCAACATACCAAATCTGGGAGGAATGTCTGCCACAACTACGTCCATCAAAACATTCTTTGTTGGAATCTGATCCAAACTAACAACCAAGTCTTTAATGAGCCAATACATCTCACTCTACTAGAATCAAATGAATAAAGATCATGGTACTTCCTAGTGATGTCCAAACCCAACTTCTCCATGATTTCCTTCGGCATAAGATTATGGGAAGCACCGGAATCAAACATGGCATTATGCAATACAAACTCATGCAATCGAAGACTGATATAAAAAGGAGGCACTTCGCTGTCCGGAGAATCACCATCTAAAGCTGGTCCAAATATCAGTTCAGGTTGATCATCTTCAATATTCACCATATCAGACATAGGATTGAAATTCAGCATTTTAGAAAATTGACTTCTATAATTGTTGTTCTTCATTATTTCAGTTAAGGGAATGTATACCTTTAATTTAGAAATCTCATTCTCCAAACTAAAGGCTGAAGTCTTTTCAATTTATTTGGCTGGAACATCTTTCTTTTCAGCCTTCTCCCTTGATGTAATTGGCTGATTTTATTTTTCTGCTGATGATGACTTGGTGGCAGCGGGATCAACTATCTCTTTTGCTTTCTTTTGTGCAACAAGTGAATCGTTTTTAGGTGCTGAAACTTCCTTTCTCTTTTGGATTGGATTGACAGGCACATCTCGGTTTCTAAGAGAATATTGCTTATGCTGGGCTGACAAGGAATTCATATAACCTCTCTGATACTCATCCGACTCTTCCTCAAGAGCTGCATCATTGGCCAAGATAAAATCCTCATCTCTTTGTACAGCTGAACTTTCTGCATACTCCTCATCTTCGGTGATATAAATGGGCAAATCATCGAGAGTAAAGAAGTGATTTTCCTCCCCTACTACATCATCTTCATCATCTGAATCCTGACCAACAAAATTTTGCTGAAGAGGTTTCTTTACTTGCTGCTAAACTACTGGTTCTTGTGCTCGTTGTTCTCGTTGTTTAATCCTGAATTGTGGCTGCTGCTGACCACGGAAATTGGGATTTCGAATCTGCGGTTCAGGCTTATCAAGTGTGAACCTTTGAAACATTTTTTCCACTTTACGAAGTAGCTGATCTGATGTAAAAGCTTCATCCTTTATCACAACTTTCTTCTCAGCTCTTAATCTAGCTCTCTTGTCATTCAAATTCGCTTCAACACTCACGGAAATATTCTGCATATCCTCCAGAGTGGGCGGATCTCTTTCTCGTAATGAATAGGCCATGTTCGGATCAAACCATCTGGGAATTTTAACAAATATGACTTCTTAGATGGCCTCAAATCATCAGGAATAACATTATAAACCGCATTAAATCTGATAATATAGTCTTGGACGGACTCACCAGGATTGCGCTTGATCTTGGTATATTCAGAAGTAATTTGAAGTGGATCTTTCTTTATTTCCCACCGATCTAAAAACTGTCTCTAAAGCTCGGCCAATGTATTAATACTTCTGGGCTGCAAAGCTCTAAACCACTTGCATACGTCACCTCCAAAAGTTTGCACAAACAATCTCATGGTGACATTCTCTTCATCAATTTCATGGAGATCAAAGAAGTCTAGCATTCTATCAATATGCTGCTGAGCGGGCACACTTTGAGGAGTACCATCAAACAAAGGGATTTTACTATGATATCAGCGGGCATGGGATCCAAGTTCTTTGGTAAGAAGGGAGGTGCAAATCTAGTAGCCATTGCTCTTGGTGGATTTATGATCTGCCTAGGAGAAACGGGTGGAGTAGGAGCAGTAGATGTACGAGGTGTATGTGGTGGAGATGGATGAGGAACTACTGCAGATTGCTGATCAGATACAGATGGTTGCACGGGAATGGTAGGAATGAAAGAAGGCTCAGCGTGAACTTGTGAATCAGAGGTAACTGTTGATGGACCAAGAGTTTCAGAAGCAGATTCGATAAACTCAGGAATATTCGTTGCCACAATAGAGTTTTGAATGTTCAGTATGTAACTATCAATGGATCTATTAGCTTTTTAAATCTCAAGATACTTGATAAACTCGGGATTTATGACGGTAGAACCAATAGCACTTTCAGATTTAGTTTCTAACAACGACAACTCGAATTGATCATCAAACTCAATATCTTCAAGGAATTCAAATACAGTAGGGCATGAATGAGATTTAAACAAAGGGATCACGGGACTTCTCGACAGAGGATTCTTGAAATCAGATTGGGATTCTCATACACAGGAGGTGGATCAGGATCGGGATTAGCTCTAGTATGTCTTCTGAAAGCCAGTGTGTTGATCTATTCAAAAATCAAAGGACAAAACCAACTTGTTTCAGCCTATCAAATTCTAGACTCAATCACCCAAAAGTCCAGAACGATCTGATATACTGGGGTAATTCACAAGTCAAGTGTCACGTCCACAAGCTAGACCAGAGATTGACTGAAGCAGCGTTTATCTACTTCCGCTAATGCAGAGAAAAATCATTTTGAAGGCTACCTGGCATAAATTCAGGCTCCATCTGTAGCTTATGAAACAAATAACACCAACAAGCAAACCATTTTTTCCCCAGTATGGTCGCCACTATGTTATAGCCCAAATCCACCTTAGGTTGAAGGAAGGTGGGATTCAGGGTAACACCAAACCACGCTCAGTCTAGTAGCTAGCCCTACCAGAACAGGAGAGTTCTCTCTCCGGGTCAATCTCAGGAAAAATGTATCAATAGGGCTTGAGATGACTGAAATGGGTGCTAATTTTAGGCTAGGTATATGAATCAAGGAGTTTGGAATGATTTTTTGGGGTTTTTGTTGGAAAAAGGGAAAGGCAGTTTTGGGCTTGGAGATGAGGCCAAATTCTTGCAGAGTTCAAGTTGGGGAAGGGAAGGCAATGGCTTTGATGTCTTAGATTCAATGAATGGATAGAAAAGACTGCTGAGCAGTTGAAGAGGGCAAGAAGGTGCAAACTAATGAATTCTACCTTAGTTACTCATTTGTTTAATTCAGAAGCAAAGAGAAGGGAAATGGCATACATATAACATTAATGAAACTTACAGATACATGGAGAAAAACATCATCAAAACTCAGAGCCACAAGGATCCCAACAAGTGTTGCAAAACCCTGGTCTTTCCTTTGCCAAAAATGCAGAAGTGTATGTACAATGAAGTGCCAAACTATTCCCAAGTATCCAACCCTGAAAATGTCTCAGAAAATACATGATATAGACCATCCTAACCCCTTCCCATGCCTCTAGGGGTCGAGCTCATCCTTCTAGGAGCTGTTTCAACCAATTCTAAATAAGGAACTGAAATCTAGGCAATCAAACAACTTGCCTCTATATGGAAGGAAACTGATTCATTCATTTAATTTTCACTTTTTAGTGAATGAATCCTCTAGAACAAGTAAATATGAGCCAAAATTACATCATAGTCATAAAATTACATCAATATAGATCAATAGTTACATCAAAAAGTAAAAATATTCAAAACTGGGCGAATTTCTGAGCTGAAGAGTCAAAATGAGGCCAAATTTCTCTATGCGCCGCGCCCAAAAACTCAATGCATCGCGCCACTTTGAACCTGTTTTTGAGGCACTTCCCGAAGTCAAAATTGAGCTCATGATAGCTCTTTGGAAAGCCCTATCTGTCTACTATCCAAACCAAGTGGAATTTCTATATTTTGATGTCATTGTCCTCTCCAAAACTTCAATCTCCCAAGACTGGTTCCTGTGTGTGGAAAAGGTGGCAGAAAGGCCATTTTCAAGGTGTTTTTGACCCTTTAAACCACCCAGAACTTGATGAAATCTCTCAGCCATTACTGAGCATGCATAATTTATCATAAAAAACCCAAAAATATTAAGTTTTCCTCTAGAATATGTCCCAATCATAAGCGCGCGCCAATTGGCGCGACGCGTTGGGCGGGAAAATCTGTTTTGTGACCCAAAAAATTCAAAATGAAAAACATTTCTCCAAATTTGCTGAAATTTGGAGTGAAGGTCCCCCATCAAGTGTCATGCTCAGCCAAAGAAGCTTCAGCCAAGATTTGGAGTGGATCAGGCCCTTTCTGACATTTGAGTGCTCTCCTCAGCCTCGCCTTCAAGGTCTTCATCCTAGCTTTGCAAACATGTGTGCGGGCCCAATAGTGGTTCTTCATGTGCCTGAGCATGACTTTGTCTCTATTGGCCTTCACCAAAAGCTTCTCGAGATGAATTTTGACTCTCTCAAGCCAAATCTGCCGCTCAAAAGGTGTGATGTCACCCTGTCTCTTCCGGGCCAATTCCCGGTCTTCACGCATTTGCCGCAACTCTATGAGTGTCTGCTGATGAAGGTAACGAGACCCCTTCCATCCCGGGTGGAGATAGTACTCGCCGTGCTACTGAAAATAAGGCTCTGGTACCTCTCTGTTAGGTAACACACACTGGAACACTGATAGGCTCTGTCTCGGGACCCTCAAACTGATGTGAAGGCTCACCCTCATCATGAACAATATCTGGAGGAGGCTGAGGGGCTGTAAAAAGGTCACGGGAAATGAACTCCTCCCATGCAATGCCCTGCAATCCAAGCTGATGTAATACAATGATTTTGATGAGCGCATAATGATAAATGCTGTTATGCTGTTGCTCTGGAGTCTTCTTCTGCACAAGGGTAGTCATCCTCTGTATGTTTCGGCACATAAAATATGGAATGTTCATCATCCGTACTCTTGTGAAATGCATCAACAGCCGGATGTGGTATGCATAAAGGCGTGAGAACCGGCCCTCACAACTAAAGTATCTGATGATGAGTTTCATCAATGGCGCATAGGACTCCTTCAGAAACCGGAATGGGAATACCCTGCTGAGCTGCCTCAAATAGCCAGGCCTGATGTAAGGTTCATAATATGCTCTATCCAGCTGCTGTCTCTTATTCCAATCTTCACCTATATTCGGTATCCCGGTTGCCTGAGAAATGGCTTCTGGTGTCAGGGTGAAATTCACTCCAGAAAGGTTTACATGACCATCACGCGAATGTAAAACAAACAAGCAAACCAACTCCTGATGATGCTGAATCTGAGCAATCATCTCACAATACTGAAAACATGAATGTTGCTGAAAGCATGCCATTGCAAGCGGGCAGGCCTGCAACTGAGTCAAGGAAGTGAGCTCTTCTCTGATGTGCTTACCACTTTTATGAGGCCTCCTCGGTACATTTAGCTCTGTGGTTGAGTCACTGTCTTGCTCATATGATGAATCTGTCTCTGTCATGGTGCTGAAAGCAAGGTGTATGTTTGGTGTCTTGAAAATGAGAAATTGGACTTAGTGTCTTTTTTTTCAATGCCAAATGTATACCAAGTAGGAAATGAGGGACTGTGAGGAAATATTGCAGTGGGTATAGTGGACTATGGAGTTTGTCAAGTGAGATTTACAGTGTGCTAATAGTCACTTGGCAGTTGGGAATTAGGGATGTGGGGTTTGGGAATTTGCTACAAATGATATGGGAGAGGAATAAGGAGAAGGAATGATAGGGTTTAGGGATTTGAATGATATTGCAAATGAGAACAAATGATATGAGTGGTTTTATAGAGGAATAGGGAAGGGATATGAATGATATCGTGACAATGATGGGGAATGTGCTATGAAGTTCTTGGCACCAAAAATCACACCTTTTAAAATTCGAATACAAACCCTAAGAGCAGTTTTTGACAAATGAGAGGGTTTATCATTTTGGCATTCAAATTCTTATATTTCACTTTCAAACCACACCAAACACCAGCTACTGTCCATAGCCAAAGCCCACAAACTTACTTGGATCATTAGAAAACTGAATTGATTTGAAATTTGGTGAAGCGGTAGTGAAAATTTGTTTGGAGGCTCTATGCGCTGCGCACAAACCCAGTGCGCCACGTCTCCTGGATGAGCCGAGCCAGTTGCAAATTACATTGTGACAATCGGCCCTATGCGCCGCGCGGTCTATGTGCGCCGCGCCTTCTCCCAATGCCCCGCGCGCACTCCAAACACACAGTCGGTCTTCAAAAACACAACTTCGCCTTCCATGATTTTCTCTTGAGTGTTTTGACAACTTCTTGTTTGCAAATGACATTTGAATGGTGAAAATATCTCATATAGTCATGGCTTTGATTTTTTCTTTGTAAAGACCCGCTTTTGTAATGTTTTGAAATTGGCATTTTTCACTTTTAATACAAACTCTGCTCTGCTTGTTTCCATTTGAATTTTGACTGAAATGATGAAACTCTTGGAAATTGTTTGCAGGGATGGTTGGCATTGTATTTCGGCAAAGGAGGACCAGGGCTACCTATGAATTCTTCATGACAGAAAACTTTAAAAATTACATATTTATTACAAACAATAAATTTGACGATTTCTTCTTCAAAACAGAGTTTTGAAGAAGAATCATTTTTAAGCATTAATGATAATGAAAAATTTGAAATGAAAACTTATTTGGAACCTCCCTCTGGCCTGCTAGCATTATTGGACACCCTGAAACACAAAATTTGAGAAACCATAGACCTAATGACTGAGATGACTCTTTAGTTAACCAAGAGACTAAAACAAGACTATGAATGACTTTGATTTTGACGAACAGACCTGAGCCAGCAGGTACAAGGCATGAGGGGAATGAGTGACAAATCCCTTCCGTCAGATGATGGCATGCCCCTAACGGAATGAAGATGAATGAGCTGAATGAGACACCTAAAAATGAAATGCAATAAGAGAAATGATCTCTGACGGAGGGATGTAAAGACCGACTCTAACACAATCATTATAGAAACTTACACAATCAAAAGGGACAAATATAATCTCTTTAAGATGAGTGTGTTTCTCTTCAACAAATGGTTGTGAATCTGGTTAGAAATACTACTTTAGTTGCTTCAAATGCCAAGATGTCCATTGAGACTATAATGGAGGTTAAGGAAGATGAGATTATTTAGTAGTAACAAGAATATATGAGAAAGTTGGTTCTAAACTATAAATTTCAAACCAACACAAAGAACCAAAAGAAAATTTATGGCTTTTGTGTATGTGTGTTTGGCGCACGAATGTACCAAATCACACTTGCTTAAGAGAAGTGGTTTTTTCCTCTGAATTTCTTGGTCACAGGAAGAAAATAAAGGGATTCAAGCAAGTTAGGGAAAATTCTAAGACATAAACATACTAAATAGTTAAATAGCATGCATATTCAAAAATAAAAAATAAACTAAAACACATAATACAAAAGTTCTAAATAGAGCCAAACAACTTCAATAATCCAAATAAAGGATGAAATGTTTACCCACTTGCCAAGGGGCCCTTAGAACTAGGGAGGTCTAAGTCCCGATGCAAGGATGTCTTTACTTCTGAGCTACGTTGGCGCAAAGTCTCTGTCTCTCTACTCTGAAGGACTGGAGTTGTTGGATGGCCAACAATTGAGTCCCCTCTATCTCTGCTCTGGATCACACACTGCTAGATTTCTTGGGGAAATTATGGCCAGCATAACAATGTATTCTCCCATTATTCATCTCTTGGTGGATTTTTATAGGAGAATTCAAACTCTCATTCCCTCTCTTGGTACATTGATGAATAGTGACCCAAGAGAGGAGGATAATTCCATTGTGTGCCACATTTATTCCATTGTGTGCTCCCTTGAGGTCCTAAGGAGGCTTGGGCGGCTGTACTTAGGTGGCCTCAAGTGTGGGATCAATTTTCTACAGTGTGGCTTATGGTCCCGGAAAGCGACTTCTGCCACTTGCAGGTCCGTGCAGCTTTTTGAGGAAAATCCACACAAAGGCGCGCTTATCGAAGAAAAATGCGCGAAAAGGGGCATTTTGCTATTTGCTTCAGTGTGCAATTTGATTTTCCTCTTAAAACTTAGATATTTTTAAATACTTCAGATATTTAAATAGAGACAGGTGCCCCAAAACATGAAAGTGTTCGCTCACTGATGATGTGAGGAAGGTGTTTTGCTGAGGGTGGGCGCCTCAGTGGTTGATCTCATGTGTGGGGTTGATGAAGCAGATGGAAGATGTCACGGATGGGCTATGCTAATGGAGGTATGGTAGGCCAAATGTGATCGTGTAAGTGTGCTTTTGATCTTCTTTCAAAAACCTGGTAGTCCGGGAAAGGGGTTTTATTTCAATATGGTAAAACTTGACCTGGTGCATGGTGAGTGAAACAGACATGAGGTGCTTCTGGGACTAAAGTGGTATGGCCATGGCATTGTTATTTTTGTGATATATGGTCTACTGTTGGTGATGGGCGCTATGGAGGGGAGGCTCTATCGACCAAAGAGGTATTTATCATGTGCAAGGTGGGGTGATAATAAACATGCCTAGATGCCTGGAACCTATGGTTGATTTCTTATGGAGAAATGATGTCAGGATATGCAGAGTTCTTCTGGGACTCTATCATGCTGAGGGTAGAATGAATGGAACTTTCGATGGATGGAGCGATGTATGGTTTACACAATACCTGCAAAAACATACCCCAAGTGAAGGCATCTTCTTTACTCAAATATTATTGAAAGACAAGTTCTTTAAAAACAAGATGAGAGGGGGCATACCGTTGTCATTGAAAAAAATATTTTTTCGGAGGTGCACATGTGTGGCACCACCCTTGGGCATTATGGAGTGTTGATCATGGTGTTACTTTCGGTTTGGTAATTAGGCCTTTTGAGCTCTCGTTATGGTCCTCCAAAGTTTCTGAAAAGTGCGACATATAGGTGGATATGGATCAATTCAGTTCATCTGTGTCAGTTAAGCATTCGAGGTTTTGAGAGGTTAGAGGCTTCTACGAAGCATTTCTTGCCGTTGCAGTGAGCCTGAGTACCTAGGACTAGCGATTTTTTAGTCAGGTAGGGCTCATGACGTCCTGCATTTTAATTTTTTCAGTGTGTCAGTGCAAGGGTCTGTACAAGATAGGTTTGTACGTGCGAGGGTCTGTACAAGATAGGTTTGTACGGATCTTAGGCTAGTTTTTGGCCTTGATCACACAAGCGATCAAGGCATAGGCGCGCCTTCTTCGCACAAAACTGAGGGTTTTGTGAAAATTTATCGCACTTGCACTAGATTTGAGCACACCTGCTTCAAAACTGTGGGAAGAACAAACGTGACCTCCTAGCGCATGTCTAAGGAACATGTGTGCAGAGATCCGAAGCACACTTTTTGAAAAGATCTATGGAAATTTTGTCAAATTTTTGTAGATATTAATGTTACTGATGTGTTCTTGTTTTGATGACAAGATATTGCGGAGGGAGAGGGATTTTCCTAATCTCCAGGCCGATTTAACTGCTGATGCAAATGCGTGCCAATAGCTAGCACGCTGGGGTCTTCTCAAGTTTATGGAGAATGACCTACTTCAATCATAGGATCACCTTCTATGTTACATGTTCCGATGCTGGAATAGGCACCGCAAGGTGATGGTGCTATGGGGGTGTGACCTTGTTATCCGTCCCAAGATGGATATCTATTTTATGATCGGGTTACTTCCTTAGGGTGAGGTGCTTCCTTATCCACATCCTCGTGGGAGAGTGGATCCTGAGCGGTTCCAGGCACATCATTGTGGCGGGTCGCCTCTGACAGAGGGGTGTGTAGTGATTGCTACTATGATTGACTTGGTCGAGCGGTGTGCTCTGGTAGCCATTGTGTGACTGATAGGGTATTCTTCTCCTCATCGGGAATCGGTACCACAGATCGGTGTCTTGCGCCAGCTAAGGGCCATGAAATTTTTAACTTTGCCTATTTTTGTTATGATGAGATGCTGATGAAAATTTCTAAGGTCCATGATGGATCAAATTTTTTTTCTTATGCTAGCATCCTATGCAGCTTCATGTATGAGCGGGTGGTGCTGCTGAGACCTATGATGGTTGTGCTTGTTGGGGGGCCACGGGAGCCTTGCATGAGGAGGTGGGCCCCTTTGATGCCTCGCGGAGGGGGAGGTAGGGTGGGGTGATATTGGAACACCACCATGGAGGCTTGGTTTGAAGCCAATCCTCAGACATTCCTGCCATTCCCTTATGCTAGGATGGATTTCTGGGGAGACCCAAACATGAGTCCTCCTGCTAGATATGCTTGAGGGATAGCAGGTATGTTTTTGTGTTTTATTCTACTTTTTTTGAGTATATATGTTGTGTATGTGTTTTATGATTACACTGACATAGTTTTGTTACTCTTGCAGATGCCGGAAAGGTCAGACGTCCTGTGGCTCGATTGGTGGGACATCAGCCGCTTCAACAACCTCGAGGTGGTTTTCCCGGGGGATAGGGAGGAGCTCTAGTGCAACCTCAGGGTGGAGCACCTAGCAAGGGAGATGGTCCCTCGGGGGAGGGCAGTAGCTCGGCTGTTTCTGAGGCTGCTGCTGAGCGGGCTTGTGCCGAGGCAATAGAGGCTCACGTTGTTGAGTTGACAGAGCAGGTGGCTACTCTAGAGTTCAGAGCTCGAGTGGTAGAGGATGCATGGGGTCGAGTGGACCGCTTGACCTAGGGGATGCATACCTGAGGTTTTGTGGATGACCTCGATGATGCATGGCTAGAGACACTGATTGTCAAGGATAGGGGCTATGAGCTAATTTTGCACCGAGTGGCGGTCTCTGTTTTGACGTCGGCTCTAGTACTGGTACCGGGAGCGGCTATGGGTCCAGGTGTCCCTCCTGGGGGATCATCACCCTAAAGTATTATTGTACATGGGGAAAGCACCCATTATGAGGATGGTTATTTTTTTCGACTTATACTTGTGTATCTTTTGGGCTGACTTATGAGTCTTAGACATTATTTTTTGTACTCAGACACATACATTTTTGGTGTATATGTGAGAGATATTTTTTGTGGCTCTATATGGTGTGCCCCCTGCTTTTTTTTATGGATTATGCTATGATGATGGATATCTATGTTTTTATTTTATTTTATTTTATTGTATGATGGTTTATCCGAGATGCATTCCAAATTAGAATATTATTAGCTATGCTATCAATTGTTTGGTTTTGATTTCTTGGTATATGTGTGAGTGTAATGTGGTCAAATTGTCGACTTAATATTTTTGCATGCAAGTATTTTCTAAATAGTTGTGAATCCCTTATCTTAAATTCTTGCCTTAACTGTGACACTACTAACTGGGAATCAAGGTAGATATGCATATGGTGTATGCCCTAATTGAGGGCATTGCACATAAGTATGATGATGACGTCATATTCTACCTGATGATTTGTTGCTGAGCTGATACAAACACCATTGGTGCAGAGTGGTGATCAGTTAGGATGATAGATAACCCAGGCGGCTACTGCTAAACTTTGAGACCATCGCAATGCTCCATCGGAAAATCCAAAGTAATGGTCAGGTTGGTAATCCATTGTGGCACTAGAGCGTGTTTTGTGACAAGTCTTTTGGTTAAAAATTTAAAGTGTTTGGGTCTGTGTATGTTGACTCTAGGGGTGGGCCTTCTCGGCCCTTATGGGTAGAAATTCTTGAGATAAATTTTGTTGACAGGGTTATTAAGGCATGTTCCATCCGGCTTAGTCAAGATGTATGCCCCCTTGAGGAGGAAATGTTTTATGATGTAGGGTGTTCGCCATCAGTAAATTTTTTCATAGCAAATGATGGCTAAAACAAGTCTTGAGCCTTCAAGAGATTATTTTCATAGAAAATTACTCATTCTTGAAGCCTTCTGGTGTTTTCTAACTCAAAGAGTTATATTCATTGTTGTTTCCTTCAAAAAATCCTCAAGAAGACCTATTGTATAAAGGAGACTGTTTTCACCATTTTCTCCATCTTTTCACCTTCATAAATTTCCTCCAAAATCCCCCCATATCACTCATTTTTCCCCTTTACATATCCCTCATTTTCCTCTGAAAAATCTCTCCTTTCCTCTCATTTATCCTCCATTTCCTTTGAAAAAATGCATTTTTACCCTCCATTTCATCAAAAATTCCTTTTAAACCATGAAAACCCCTTTTTCTGGTTTAAAATATCCCTCTTTACCCTTATCGGAAGCCTCAAAAAGCTTAGAAAACCCTCTTTTTAGGCTTATTATCCGCCCAATTTTAAACACATAAAGTTTTAAGCCCCTGTGGGCTTAAAAACATCAACCCCTTCTCCATATAACCACAGCTGGGAACCGTCGACACTCCATCGCATCGGCATTTCCTCGTCACCCATTCCTTTGTAAACCCACATTTCCTTTGCAAACTTTCCACCCCGACAGCGATGCTCTAACGCGTCCTCAACCGTCGATCTGCATGATCTGATGGCCCTCATTTAACCCACCGATCACCCCATCCCCACTGCTTCCTTGGCCCCTTTTCCCTGGCCCCTGATCCCTTACTCCTCCACGGGACTATGCCCCAGCACCTACCCTTAGCCCCCATCGCATCGGCAAAACGCATTTTGTCTTCATTTCATTTTATTTTTCCTCCGCCGATGATTCAAACCCCAATTTGTTCTGCACCGTTGATCAACCAAGATCAACGACTGCCAACGCTCCATTACAGCCTCCTTATTTCATCATTCCCATCCTCTTTATCCCCCGACGGTAGATCTCCATTGTCGATCTGGGAGATTCGATGGTTATTAAGCCCTCTCCCTTTAGTTCTATTTTCTTATTTACTCCCCATCGTTGATCTTGTTGATCCAATGGCTACACGCTCCCCGTCTATCTCCTTTCCCTTTGCTCTTTCGATGCATCTCGACCGTCGAAACACCCAATCTAATGGTCATTATCACTTCACCCTTCATCTTGTTTTATAAACATACCCGCTCTACCAAAAAAAATATCCCACGTCACCATCGGTCCCACCCCCCACTATTCAACCACCCGTCCAATCTCCGTCTGCCACCTCGCCTCCACTGCCTCCTCGCCCAAGCACCTTCCACCTCTTGCGCTAATCCTCCACCGTTGGATCTACACCCCAGATCTAACGGCCCACATTCCATTTCACGTAGATTTTGGTGTAAGGGTTTAATGACCCAAATGTTGGACATTGGATAAACCAATGCTCCCCGTGTGTTTTGTAACATGGACTAACCGCCTCTCGTGGATCCTTATCTCTCACGATGTGATCGTTGACTAACACCTGCGAGTTTTGGTCTAACGACAATCGTGATTCCCAAAAAGTGGTATCAGAGCGTAGGTCATGAGTTAGATCCACACCTGGCTCGCGTTGGGGGGGAGATTGTTGGACATTGGATAAACCAACACTCCCCGTGTGTTTCGCGACATGGACTAACCGCCTCTCGTGGATCCTTATCTCTTGCGATGCGATCATTGACTAACACCTGCAGGTTTTGGTCCAACGGCAATCGTGATTCCCAACACCAAATCTATACGAAATGGGTGGTATTGGGGTGGAAAGGTGTTGCACCTTGTATGGTATCGCGTTCAAAACACACAAAACCACTTACCACCTGAATGCTGCGTGAAAACCACCTCCACCATTTTGGGCCGAAATTCAAATTCAAACCCTGTTTTCGCAAGTTTCGCCTCTCCACCTTGGAATTTCCTCCTCCACCTGCATATCCCTCTCCTCTGTACATTGCTCCGACGGCCCGAACTCTTGAAGCAGTTTAATCCACGAAAAATGCAGGTCTTATTAACGTGTTTTGGTCTGTATGCATGTTCAATGGTGGTTTTAAGGCCGAAAACCCTTCCCATAGTCCATAAAGGGATAGGGCCAGAGGTGATGACCTTCGTTGCCCAAACAAAGGAAAAATCATGAAGAAAGGGATTCCACAGGGTTCAAAATCATGGTTTGAAAAGTGCCTCATGAGCACTAGTTATACAATCAAACCCTCCAGCATCGAAGAAAGCCACCTGTACACTGAAAATAAAACAGAAGAAGATAAAGTGAAGACAGAGATTAAAAGGTTAAGGATGAAGGTTAAATTCAAAAGCCCGAAAATCAAAAGGCTTAAACCAAGCAAATTATGGATAAATCGCAGTGATTAAAGAAAGAAATAAAGGCTGAAGACCAAAGGAAAAATAGATTAAAGGTTAAAGGATGATTAAAGAAGAAAATCTAGTTAAAGACAAAGAAGTTTAAAAGGGTCTCGAAAGGAGATAGCATTTGAGATATAATGGATTATGAAGGCCAAAAGAAAAATTAAGCCTTAAAGGTAGTTTAATATAAAATTAAGAAACTTAGGCTAAAGCAACCTCGTATACATAAGGAGCAAGATTCCTTAATATATCGAACTAACACCTTGGCCTACTGTCTCCAAAGGGAAAATTACAAATATTACAAGAAGAAGTGATATCTAAATCCACGTACGCTATTGTCAAGATAAGATAAAGCCTTAAAGTCAATCTTTTCCACCTATCTTTATCTCAGAAATTAAGACAAAGTAATTTAAAAGAGAAGTAGTTGCAGATATTCTTACCTTATGCCCTGCGTGGTTTTCAAGGCTAGGAATGCATTTACTCTGTAATTAATAACATTTTGAACCCTAGAAGAGTTTCACCTCCTCATTTGCAGCATAAATACTGCATTGGAACTCATTGTAAAGGTTCGATTTTGATGACTGATGCTGGAATAATACATAGTCCTTTGAAGCTCTTGAAGAGAAATTGATGTCTTGGAACTCATGCATGATCTAATTTGCTTGTTGATGGAGAAGGATTGTTTGCAGGATCCATAGGCTTGGTTGATGGTGAAGTTTTCTTTTGTTTATGTTTTCTAGTTTTCCATTATGTTTTCCATCTTGCTATGTTGCAGTAGGACAAATAATTTAGATTAAGAAATGTTTTCTAATGGCACCTTAAATCTGTTTGTCCTTCATTGCATTAATGTTTTCTTCTGCTAAGATACATTAGAGAAATAATTTATTTTCTCTCTAACAAATTCTTAGCTTGTCCATTTATTGAATAAATTAGATCAGTTGGCATCAATTGTGATTTATGGTTAACCCTGCATATTGTTGCCACTGAAATATTCTGTTCTTGGAATCAAATGTTTTTCTTGGTTATTTATCTGTTTTCAGTTTGAAATCAAATGGATTAGTTTCTTCTTATGCCTTTGATTCTCTTTCTATTCTTATCAATTTTCTAACTCCCTCAGTTTACAAGTATATAAAGGATTCAGTTTCAGCCCTTTATTAGTTTTTTGTTCTCAATATTTATGTCCATTTCATAAATCCATCATAACCTTAAAAGATCCACCAACCAAGTAAACTTTCCCTGCAAATGCACTTAACAGCATTGACAAACTTATCTGGACCTTGTTAGACTCCATTGCCCAATAACTTAACAATCTTCCATGTTTCCTATCTAAAATCTATCAAAGTATCATACCCAACCAAAAAACAATAAAAATACCTTGCACTTAACATCTAGCCTAAAATCAACCTCTTAAAAGCATCAAGCTATATCCTTACAAACATATTGAGAGATCCCTCTCTGAGACTAGGAGGGCTAGATCCTAGAGCTCTAAAGCTTGGTTTGATGTTACCCTTGTCAATTTGTATCTCAATCAATCTAGAAAATTACGGGGAGCTAACATAGTGGCGATCATGGTGGCCTGACAAACTCTTATAGACTCATATACATCCCTAGTTTGACTTAAAAACCAACCCATAGCTAGATTAGAAACTAATTATTTTATCATCCTAGCAAGATAATGACTTAGTTAGGGGATACTCATTAACCTTAAAGCTGCATAAGGAAACTAAAAACCCAAAATTACTCCCTAGATATATTTTTTATCTTGAATTTGGTGGTGGACCATTGTATACATATCTTCAAAATTTCAAAAAAACATCCACCTGGGGACTCCATTAGCCTCCAGTAGGCCTTCCTCATCCCACTAGTCCCATAGGTTGTTCTAGGATTGTGTCAAATTAGTCCAAAATAGTTTTTAAGGCCTAGTTATACCTTGTGCGGATAAAGAGATCTGGCTTCGTGAAGTATCTATACCAGATCACACCCAGACCCAAATCCTCCTACCATAGTTGATAACCCAGAAAATATTTTATGGCAAAATCCTAAAGCTGGAAACTCACCCACTGTTAGGACCATCCATAGAGAAAGTTCTTCACTGGAACACCTTACAGTTTCACAAGATCCTCAGTTTTATTTGCACCATACCAAGAACCTATTTAGGACCAAGTCACAAAGTAGGGTTGACCAAGCTGACTTTGAGCCCGTAGATTTGCAGCAAAGCCCCAGTAGAGAAGCTTATCCTTCCACTCCACCTGATTTTCAGCTTCTGCATCACTTCAGCCCTTTTTATCTCAAATCCACTCAGAATCAGTCTTCTGGTCCAAGTACCTCAACTACACCCATCCATACCACTAGTGTGCAAACCACCTCACTCCATCCTCCTCCTCCTCTCACAAATCCTACCCTTGTAAATCAGCCTTTGTTTCCTTTCCCTCCCATCACGGCAGCCTTGTATGCTCCACTGGCTCTACAACAACCACTATTACCTTTTCAAAATGACTATCAGTCCAAAATCCCTTACTTCTTAGGGATTGAATCCATTACTACTCAAAAACATGTAGATAGAATTAATGATGCTTTTGACTATATGGAGATAGAAGAAGAAACCATAAAAATGAGGATTTTTGCTCAGAGCCTAGGGGGAGAACCCAAGAAATGGTTTAAAGACTTGCCTCCCAACAGCATTCCTAATCTCCCTACTCTATACCAAACCTTTGTGAACAAATGGGAAATTAAGAAGAACCCCCTCCAAATTTTGTCCGAGTATAACAATCTTAAGAGAAATCTGGGAGAAAGTGTTCATGACTACTCCACTAGGTTTAACAGTGTTTACAACGCTCTCCCACCTCACATGAAACCTCCCCAATGCTTGGCCTTAGTAAAATATCCTAAAGGCTTTGATGCTGATATGGCCTATCAACTAAGGGAGAGAGATTACCAAACTCTAGAAGACATGCAAAAGTGGGTTGTAATTGTAGAGGCCAATTTGATTGAGAAAAGGGCTAGGGTGAGATCAGAAAAAAGGGTGACTTATAGAGATGACACAACACCTGCACCCTCCTCTTCCAAAACCAAACTTGACTCCATAGTTAAGACAATGGAGCGCATGATGGAAAAATTCAGTTTGAATCAGAGAACACCTCCTAGGGAAAATAAAGCCAATCTTCAAAACAGAAATAGAAACCAGAATTTTAAAAGAGACCCTCCTTAAATCAGACAAAGAGAGAGTGACCAACAAATCAGACCCCCTTTCCAAGACAACTATGTAGATGAAGAAGAAAGAGAGCCTTAGTAGTTGGAAGAAGACCATGTAAATGTCATAGGTTTCGGATGATGAGGATAACACATTCCTTACTAAAGAAGAACAAAGGATGTTTTCTTCAAAACCAAATGAGAAATCATATGAAGATTCCAAAGACTATAGATTAGGATTTGAGAATGCCATAATGGAAGTCCATAAGCATTATAACCTTAGGAGCAAGAAGAGTCAAGATGTTCCTAAAACATATCATCCAAACACTGTTGTTAGAAAAACCTCTGAACCTATCCCTAAAAAGACAGCAGAAAACACAAATACTATGGCTAAGAAAACTGAAATAAACAAGAAAAATACTAGCCAGCCTAGTAATGATTCAAACTGCCCTAGTACTTCAAATAGTGGCCCTGAAAAAACCTTACTGTCCAAACCATCAAATCAAAATTAGCAAATTAAAAAAACAGAAAATTTCATGGCTGATAAAACTGATGTAAATGCAATAAAGACACTTGCACCTTTCAATTTTGAGGGGGAGATTGCCAAAATCAAGATCAATATACCCCTCACTGAATTGGTAACCCAAGAGATATATGGATCCCATATTTTCAAAGTGTTAAACATAAGCAATGATACTGATACCCTAAACTTAATTGATGACAAACTAGAACTATTGTTTGGTCCTGAAGTAGAGAGAAGATATCAAGAAGGAGCAGTCCCTCCTTTCTATGTAATTCTGAACATACATGACAAAATTCTACATAATGCTATGCTAGACTCCGGTGCATCACACAATCTCATGCCAAAGGTTGTGATGGAGAGATTGGGCCTAGAAATCACAAAGCCCTTCAAAGACTTGTATTCTTTTGATTCCAGTAGGGTTAAGTGTCTGGGCCTAATCAAGGATCTGTGTCTCAATCTGGCACAAATCCCCGCTAAGAGTCTAGTCATGGATATAGTTGTGGCTAACATCCCCCCAAAGTATGGCATGCTTTTATCTAGATCATGGGGGGCCAAACTCCAAGGCAGCCTTAAAATGGACATGACCTATGCCACCATCCCAGTCTCCAACCAAACAAGAAGATTGTACCAGGAATGCCACATGAAATACATGGTGAGTAACATAGATAGGTCAAATAACACACCAGTGTATTCCATTCACTTAGACCTCGACTCCTTCATCATGTTCATCTTGTACAATGAAAATGACATAAGTGAAAAAGTGAATGACAATGAGAGAGAACTAAGTCCCCTAGAACAATCAAACCAGCTCTCTAATCAAGAAAATGACTCCCAAAACTCTAGCAGCCCCGAAGTACAGAACATTGACAAAATTGAAATTGACACCCTTTGGCATATGAGCTTTGATGGTTCTTATGGTAAGGCCGGATCAGGGGCTGGTGTTTGGATCCACAACACAAATGAAGACCATTCCTATAGGTTAGATTTTCAATGCACCAATAATGTTGCAGAGTATGAGGCTCTCCTTTTTGGTCTATACTTACTTAAAAATATCAAAGCCAAGAAAATCTTGATCCAAGGAGATTCTGAACTAATCATCAATCAAATTAAGGGAGAATATTCAGCCAAGAACCCTAGGTTAAGGGAATATAGAAATGTTGCCCTAGACCTTCTCAAAACCTTTGAGAAATATGAGCTTACTTTCATCCCTAGGGCCCAAAATTGTCTTGCCAATGAGCTTGCCTTTGCTGCCAGCAATTTCTCTTTACCTTATAAAAATAATCAATGCCTCATCAAAATAAAGAACGGGCCTACTGTACCAGACAACTTGAACCATTGGCAAGTGTTTGACAATGATGACCAAATAGATGATTTTCTGCAATCCAGAAATGACTTTGCAAGCACAAAACAGAGTTTGATATTTGAAAGAAATAATTTTGCTGAAAAAGAAACTCCCAAAACAGAGCTGCCCTTTGATGATGATATAAACCACCTTCAAAACCCTTGTGTTGTAGAAGTATTTGATAAATCAGATCAAAGAGAACTTGAAATTTTGCAGTACAAAGATGACACCTTGCCAAGAGGCCTTACACCACTAAAAGAGTTGTTTGATTTTAATGATGTAGCTAAAAAACCCAAGATGGAACCCACTGAAACAAATGTAGAAGAGTGTAACATTGGAGGGATGGAAGAGCCCAAAATAATCAAGCTATCCAAAACTCTCCCATCTCACACAAAACAGAAATACATTGAGCTTTTTAGAGAATTTAAAGATGTGTTTGCTTGGGGGTATGAAGACTTGAAATCCTATGACACCAAAATCATCCAACATAAAATTCCTCTCAAAGAAAATCAGAGACCATTTAAACAAAATTTGAGAAGAATAAACCCCCTCTTGTTACCCTCAGTTGAGAAAGAAATAAAAAATATGTACGATGCCAAGATCATAGTCCCTGTATGATACTCATCATGGGTGTCCAACCTTGTGTCAGTTAGGAAGAAGACCGAGGAAATTAGGCTTTGTATTGACTTCAGAAATTTGAACATAGCCTCGAAAGAAAATTACCCCTTGCCTAAGATGTATCACATACTCCAAAAGGTAGTTGGTTCACAAAGAATCTCATCACTAGATGGTTTCTCAGGTTATAACCAAGTTCTAGTCTTTCCAAGTGACCAACTTAAAACTGCTTTCACTACACCTTGGGGTACATTCATGTATGTTAAAATGCCATTCGGTTTAATGAATGTAGGGGATACTTTCCAAAGGGAAATGGACATAGCTTTTTCAGAAGACATAGGTTACTTCATAGTCATATACCTGGATGACATCACTGTCTACTCTAAGACTGATGAGGAGCACTTAGTCCACTTGAGAAAAGTTTTTGAGAAATGTAGGAAATATGGCTTGTCTTTGAATCCCAAAAAGACACTCTTTGGTCTCCAAGAAGGAAAAATTCTTAGCCACATAATCTCTAAAGAGGGAATCAAAGTAGACCCTAAAAGGATTGATGGCATACTGAAAATCAGCCATACTAGGAACATTAAAGAGCTACAATATTTCATTGGAAAGATTAACTTCCTAAGAAGATTCATCCCTAATCTTGTTGAGCTCCTAAGAAATATCACGAATATGTTGAAAAAGGAAGTAGGAGTGAAGTGGAATATGGAAGAAAAACAATCTTTTGAGCTGGTAAAACAAGCACTCACATGAACACCAGTCTTAATCAACCCTGACTTCACCAAGGACTTTTACATTTTCTCCTTTTCCTTTGAACATAATGTGGCAACAGTATTTTTGCAAAAGAACATCCTGGGGCAAGAGAAGCCCATAGCTTTCTTCAGCAAAGCCTTAAGGGACACCTCTCTAAAGTATAACATTATGGAGAAACAAGCCTTTGCCTTAATCAAAGCTTTGAAGGATTTTAGAGTTTATATTTTGCATTCACATATCATAGCCTTTGTCCCAAACACTGTTGTCAAAGATATAATTAATCAAGACCCTGATGGTAAAAGAGGCAAGTGGATTGCTACCATTTTAGAATATGACTTAGAGATCAGGCCCACCAAACTCATCAAAGGATAGGGATTAGCAAAAATCATGGCTGAATCAAAATTCCAAGCTTTATATATGAACATGGTTGATATTTTGGAAGAGATAGAAGAATGCACAACACCATTCATTGAAGAAACATTCATGAACTCTCTTTGGTATGCTGACATCATATATGTGTTGCTTTATCTGAATGCTCCTCCTTCTTTGCCAAAAAAAAAAGCTAGATTTTTCAAACAGAAAGCTTTAAATTATTGTATATTAGATGGAGTTTTGTATTGGAAAAATGCTGTTGGAATATTTCTTAAATGTTTACTTGAGGTTGATGCAGAAAAAATCATGCATGAGCTACATGAGGGAGAATGTGGAGGACATCTTAACTAGAAGACCATAGCAAACAAGATCCTCAGGGCTGGATACTATTGACCCACCCTCTTCCCAGACACCCATAAGTTAGTCATGTCATGCCACAAGTGCCAAATCTTTGATAGCAGGAGAAAACTCTTACCACTACCTTTGCAGCCTATCAATGTTGAGGCCCCCTTTCAACAATGGGGTTTGGACTTCATTGGGTAAATTCACCCAACTTCTCCAGCCCAACATAAGTGGATCCTCACTGCCACTAATTATTTTACCAAGTGGATAGAAGCCATACCTTCTAGGAATGCTACTGACTCTGTCATTATCAAGTTCCTTGAAACTAACATAATATCCAGATTTGGTTGTCCTAGAAAAATTATTACAGATAACGCTGTTGCTTTCAAGTTTAAAAAAATGGTTGACTTCTGCTATAAATATCATATCACATTGGGTCATTCTACTTCCTATTATCCCCAAAGGAATGGACTAGTTGAATCCTCCAACAAAAGCCTTGTCAATATTATCAAAAAACTATTGGAGTAGAATTAGAAATCATGGCATAGTAAGCTTATTCATGCTTTATGGGATGATAGATTAACCACAAAAAATCAATAAATATATCTCCCTATCAGCTAGTTTATGGTATGGATGCAGTCTTCCCAACATCCTTCAGAGTTCCAGTCATGAAACTTCTTCAAGAAGTACAAGATGAAGAGAATGATATGCAAAGAAGGATCAATCAAACCATTCATTTACAGTAGTCAAGAGAGGAAGTGTACAAAAGAACACAAATAGTCCAAGAGAACATCAAAAAAATATTTGACAAAAGGACTAAAGAAAATGATTTCCAAGTTGGAAATGTAGTTCTAAAATGGGATTCCAGAAGGGAAGACAAAACCTTGTGGATGAAGACAAAGCAGAATATAAAAGTTTCCAAAATCCAAAGGCCCCTAACGCTGATTCAAATTATATACAAACAATGCTTTATTTGAATGAACCTGACAAAGATCTATCCATAACCAATGGCAAGGAGGCAAGCCAAGAATTATTTCTGCCAAGAATCTGCCTGGGCTCCTGATGCAGCAAGAGGCCAAGTCTTCAGAATAATTTCAGATCTCCATAAATTGTTCATGACAACAAGGTCCTGAAATGCCGCTTTTTCCAGAAAATACTCATTCACCTGCATATTCATTCTTTAACTTTTCCATAATAGCCTTAAATGATAATGTGAGTTCAAATCCCTCTACACATAAATTCATTTTGAAGTTTTAAGTGAAGACTTTAATTAGAACTCCATTGATTTAACCTCTTGACCAAAGCTTATCACCTCTTAACTCAACATTTAGGTGCATCCTTAAAACTCCCCAGTTTGAATATAATTATCAATTAACACATAGTCATGGCAATTTCAACAATTTAATGTCAATAATACATACATGACTTACCCATGCAATCAGCTCTCCTTTCTATCAATCTTCTATTTGCCATTCAACCTGCGCTCCTACAGTTCAATTCGATTTCATTTCAATAGTGTCCTGGAATACCAACATTCTTTACTCACCATGCATCTCAGCATCTGCACCTCAGTAATGATTATGGAATCGCTATTTCTCCACACAGTTATTAAAACCGGTTCTAATTGCATTCCAATGAATAAACAGGGTTACAGGAATATAGTCTTGTGCTCTCTTACCTTTGATTACAAATTGAGACTTTCAATTATCAATACAATCATTACACAGCGTTCCATTCAAACATTTCTGAAATCTATGTGTCGACTGTCCTATTATTTAAGCCATAACTTCTCCATACATGAAACCCAATGATTCATTGTATTTGACATAAGTCGATATCACTTGATTATTCACAATAGATACAGTTTAAAACGCTGCGCCACTTATACATACCAGTGATTCAGATTTGTTCCAGCTTTTGTAACTCTTAGCGTGGAATTTGCTCTGCTGTCATCGTATCCTTCATGAACCATTTCACTACTTCAATGCATCCTCATCGCCTCTTCGATCCACCATTAAGTCAATCTATGCCAGGACTGACATCGCTCCAATAGAATTCACCATGGTTTACACAATTTAACACGCCCAGCTCTTAACCACGTTATATGAATTCTGCAATTCATTCACAAATTAATACTTATTTTCATGATGAATACTGCTAATAGCTTCATCACGCCATACTAAATGAGAATCGATCCTATTCACAGATAACTAACGATTCAATATTAATGTTATCTCCTAATTGAATCAGAAACAACTAATTCCATGAGTTTAATTCTTTCAATTCTAATACATCTAATGGCCCATACACCTGTTTTGTACGCACGTACTAACATTGCTTGTATCAACTACAAGTCCATCTGTTATCAATTAATTTAACTTGTTGTAAAATGCTATTAAAATACCTTGCACATGTATCTACTTTCACAATTTCTTCAACAATATCTAACTGATCATTGTTTTATTTTTCTTCACGTTCGTCATAATTTCATCAACATAAATTGTTTCATACAGCAATGATATTTAATTGTCGAAACCAATTTCAATTTACGCTTTTCTCAATGTAATTTTGTTCAATTTCATGGAATACGCTTTCAATAAAGTTATGTCTTTATAAATCGGCGTATACAAACATTCATCATTACAAATAAGAACTATAATACTGTTAATATCGATTCTTAACTTATGTGCATAGTCATCTATATGCTTATCAAATGATCGAATTACAACTTAACCATTATACCAATTCGACAGACCATGAAGAGTGACCCCGTAACAAATTTTCATTGTATAAACAAAATGAAAATCAATTTCAAACCCTTTGTGCATGGCCAAGATTCATCATATTGTCTTACAAATTGCCTAAGTCATTCAAGCGTAAAACCTCCTACTCTCTATTCACACTCATTCACAATCTTAATGTACTTTTCTCTCAAAACCCCTTCCTATTTATACAATTTTAAAAATCATTTAATTAAATGCTCAATCCCTTCAATTCCTCAACAAACCCCCAAATCTCTGAACATCCCTAAAGGATATATCTTTATCCCTAAAATCATTCAACTAATTAAATTCCCTCATATCCTTTTATTAAATAAAAAGATATTTACAAAAATCCTCACCTTCTCCTATTTTATTAAAATATTAAAAATTATCACACCCCCTTTTAACATATTTACAAAATAAAAAAACGCCCTTGATGCTCCTGCATCAGACTCCCCATGTAAGAAAATTCATGACCACCTGGTCATAAGTCTGGATATTTCCTCCTGGATCCCACATTTTATTTTGTAATCTTTCCGTGCTTGTCAATTGCTTCACTGCTGTTGTTATCTGCTGTTGTCTTCCAGGTTTCCATATTTTGTGCTGTAGTGCTCCACTTGCTCTGTTCTTGCAATCTTTCGCTGTCATTCTCTTATTGTCTTTTCCTTTACCTCCCGTCTATGTCTCTCGGGGATGTTTTTACTATTAACTCCTTATCAACTCACTTGTCCGTATGTCCTCTCGTCTGCCGAGAATTCTGTCATCTCATTAAACACAGCTGCTCTCGTCATTACCATGGATGTTGGTGTCTTCCCTAACTCCTATTCCTCCGCAACATTCTTCGTCTATCCGTAATTTCATCCGCAAATTTTTTCTCCTCGGTTCAAATGTAAGAAAAGAAACATTTCCCGCATTTCATTAACTCCAGCATAATCTCCATCTTCCCCTTCGACAATCTTCAGAAATTGTCCATCATCATCAAGTTTTGCAAACACTGTAGCTTCATCCTCTGTCACTGTAGCAGCTCCAAAATTTCGTACACCAGTCTTCTCTTGGCTATACAGACAAGCCAACTCTTTCTTGTCACCTATGGTAACAAATTTCTGCATATGAGACATGACTATCTCATCCTCTTCATGCAACTCTTCTCCTCCTTCCAAGACAATTCCAAATGTTGGACTGTCTTCTACATCACCTGTAAACACAATCAATTTATCAGCATCAAAATCACAAGACCCAACGGTCTCACTTGTAGATTCAGTCATCCGCAGCTCTAAGTCTTCTTCAGGACTTAGAAAATATTAACTGGCTTTCGCCTCATCTTTCTCTGGCAACACTCCAGTAAGCTGCTCTAAGTTCCTTCCCAAATCCTCTGTCAGCACGTCAGTATGCTGATTGGCATTCACCATGAGACTATCAGCTAGTCTTTCCTTCTTACCATTATCTGCTTCATGACTGTCCTTCATGAAAACTTTTCTGCCTTGCTTCCTCAGCAAATTATCCTGCACATAAGTCCTCTGCCTCTTCAATTCTCTTCTCTGGAGATCTAGTTTCCTATACAATTCAACAACTTCATTAGGAGTAGAACTTAAATCTCAAACAATTTTTCTGAGACTTTTCATTATCTTAAACTAAACACTGTCTTTCTGATTCTACTAATATCTGACACCATGTATCCTCCTGATCTTGCCATCTCTATCATCAATTCAATAAATTTTCGTATCTAAATTTTCTCCCCAGCCAAAATCTATGTTTGCCTATCTCTTGTATCGACTCGCAAACATACACAACTCGTCAGTTTTAAAACCACAAGACTTTTCAGTCTTGACTGCTTCCTCCAACACATCCTTCTGAACAAATCTGCGTGTGGAATCTTCAAATTCCATCTCTGGTTCAAGAACTCTAAGTTCCTTTTTCAACAAGGCAATCACAATTTGCCTCAACTTCACCTGCAATTTTCGCCAAATCATTCTCTTTCCCTTCAGTGGAAAGATCCATCTTCTATTCTGGCTTTCCTGCTCTTGCAGCCATTCTTCTAATACCTGCAATTGTACCTTCATTACTGCAATTTCTCTTTCTCAAACTTCTTCAGTCATCTCATCTCTGTGGCATTCCTCTGAACCTCTTCTCTGATCCTCCATGATCATCTTCTCCATGAGTTGCACTAGCCTCAGCAAAAAGCTTTCCTGTCTTGCCGCCACTTACCTCACCAAGCTCTCCTCACTCAGTCCTTTGGTAAGTACTTGGTTCACTGCCTCTGGAACCTCTTTGAGCACTTTCCTCTGCTCTTTCTCTAGGCTATCTCTTCAACTCACCTTTCTCTTCAGGACACTGCAATTGTCCTCCTTATCCAGCGTTTAGCTGAATGCCAGGTTCACTGCCATCCTCTTATCTGCAACCATAAACCTCAATCATAAATTTCAAATCAGAAAATCATCTCACCTGCCTGATTTCGTCCTTCATTCGCTTCTGCAATTTTCTTCACTGCAATCCTGTTCACTTGCAATTGTGTACGCTGCATATCATATTTAAAATCTGATCTTCCTTTCCATCATTCATCACACATTCAAAATACATTTCAGTTCTTCAAAAAAACTTTATGTCTTCATTCAGAAACAAAAAAAATTTCATTTCAATAGAGCCAAGCTCTGATACCAAAATGATGCAGGCTGAGCCAGCCTGCAATACCCAGGATCTCCATAAATTTGTTCATGACAAATTACATCTTAGTAAATGCCCAACTTAAACAAAAAAACCTCATTGCAAGCATATTCATTCTTTGAATCCTTCATAGCAACCAAATGATAATGTGAGTTCAAATCCCTCTACACATAAATTCATTTTGAAGTCTTAAGTGAAGACTTTAATTAGAACTCCATTGATTTAACCTCTTGACCAAAACTTATCACCTCTTAACTCAACATTTAGGTGCGTCCTTAAAACTCCCCAGTTTGAATATAATTATCAATTAACACATAGTTATGGCAATTTCAACAATTTAATGTCAATAATACATACATGACTTACCCATGAAATCAACTCTCCTTTCTATCAATCTTCTATTTGCCATTCAACCTGCGCTCCTACAGTTCAATTCGATTTCATTTCAATAGTGTCCTGGAATACCAACATTCTTTACTCACCATGCATCTCAGCATTTGCACCTCAGTAATGATTATGGAATCGCTATTTCTCCACACAGTTATTAAAACCGGTTCTAATTGCATTCCAATGAATAAAACAGGGTTACAGGAATACAGTCCTGTGCTCTCTTACATTTAATTACAAATTGAAACTTTCAATTATCAATACAATCATTACACATCGTTCCACTCAAACATTTCTGACATCTATGTGTCGACTGTCCTATTATTTAAGCCAGAACTTCTCCATATAGGAAACCCAATGATTCATTGTATTTGACATAAGTTGATATCACTTGATTATTCACAATAGATACAGTTTAAAACGCTGCGCCACTTATACATACCAGTGATTCAGATTTGTTCCAGCTTTTGTAACTCTTAGCGCGGAATTTGCTCTGCTGTCATCGTATCCTTCATGAACCATTTCACTGCTTCAATGCATCCTCATCGCCTCTTCGATCCACCATTAAGTCAATCTATGCCAGGACTGACATCGCTTCAATAGAATTCACCATGGTTTACACAATTTAACACACCCCAGTTCTTAACCACGTTATATGAATTCCGCAATTCATTCACAAATTAATACTTATTTTGCAGACAGAATACCATGAGAATAGCGCTCCATCATTTCATAACAGAAATGAGAATCGATCCGGGATTCTCATTCAACATTAACGCATTCCTGAATTGAACAACGAATCTCCAGTGTTTAACGCCTTCTGCACCTGCACTATTAATTCAACGCTGTCCATACACCGATTTCCAGCCACGTACTAATACGTTTGGCCCAACGCATATCCACTCTGAGTATCGATTCAATTTAACTTAGTTGCAGTTCGGCTATTAAAATACCTGCAATACAGATCGACTTCACAATTTCTTCAACACAGCATTTCAATCGATCATTGTTTTATTTGCCAATATCCAGTCACAGAACTCTACATTTAATATCAAACAGAAACCTTGCGCCCTGCTTCATACAATGTATATTTAATTTTGCATTTGAAACCAATTTCAATTTAACAGTTTTCCCCCAATGTAATTTCGTTCAATTCTATGAACAAAGTTTCACAGTGCGCCCTTATAAATCGACATAAAAGTATACAGATTCATCATTTCAAATAAGAACTATAATACTGTTAACGTCGATTCTTAACTTATGTGCAGAGCTTGTCTATAAAGCTTATCAAATGACTGAATTTAAGAACTCTAACTCATTATACCAATTCGACCAGAAATATAAAACTCACACAAAATTCCAGAACAAATTCCTCATTGTATAAACAAATGCAAATCAATTTCAAAACCCTTTGTACATGGCCAGATATTCAACAATTGGCCCTTACAAATTGTTGAAGGCTTACAGCCCTGTTGTTCAAGCCTACTCTCAACCTCACACTCTCTCACAATCTCAATCATCTTTTTCTCTCAAAACCCTCTCCTATTTATACAATTTTAAAAATCATTTAATTAAATGCTCAATCCCTTCAATTCCTCAACAAACCCCCTAAATCTCTCAACATCCCTAAAGGATAGCTCTTTATCCCTAAAATCCTTCAACTAATTAAATTCCCTCATATCCTTTTATTAAATAAAAATATATTTACAGAAATCCTCACATTTTCCTATTTTAATCAAATTAATTAATAAAATATTAAAAATTATCACACCCCCTTTTAACATATTTACAAAAAAAAAACGCCTTAGTGCTCCCCGCATCATTGATTCCAGAAGGGAAGACAAAGGCAAACATGGTAAGTTTGAAAATCTGTGGAAGGGCCCCTATATCATTGATTCAGTGAGAGGCAACAATGCTTTCTTTTTGAAGGAACTTGATGGAATAGATCTATTTGGAGGTCCTGTCAACGGCAGGATGCTCAAGCACTATTTCTACCAAGAATCTTAGTTTCAAAAAATTTTCATTGTATATAACATTGCCTTTTAAATTTGAAAAAAAAAACACAAAAACAATAGAAAAAGGAAAAAGAGGGCAGTTAGAAGAAAAGGTACAGCCCCATACCAAAAAAAGAGAATTTCTGAAAGTGAGCTAGTCTAAATGCCACTAATAATTCCAAAAGATATATTGTTTAGTCATCTAGCCTAATCATGGCTGAACATGATTTAAATTTATGTTGATAAGTTAGTAGAAACATTGATTGATAAGATTATTTCAGACTCAACTTGTCAAGAAGAGTAGATTAGGAGAATATGAAGAAATTGGTTCCACATGCTCAAAATAGAACCAAAAGATAGATAAAAATGCCTCACAAAGGAAAAATCATGGCCTCATCTGTCTGATTTAATTTTATGAAAAATAATGTTTGTGTGCAAGCTCAAATGCCACTACTTGTAATTATTCAATCATACAACCTAATCATGACTAGATAGATTTCAATTTACTGCTAATAGGTTAGTGAAGAAGATTTGCCAAATAATGAAATCTTGACTTATCAGTAGACTAGATTAGGATAGAAAAACAGAGGTTCAAACAAGCTTAAACCTGAACCTGCAAGTGCGATGAAGAATGGCTCTAATTAGACCAAAATCTGAGTCATAAGAAGAATGAAGGATATTTATAATTTTCAGATCTTAAGCCTTCACAATTTTGTTTCAAATTTATGTAAATTTCAGTCTATGTGCAGCTTGTTTTTATGCCACAGTCTTACAGCAAATCAGACAGCTTAATCCTGGTTTTTTTGTATTTAAATTTCTGTTTCAGAATGTAGAGAATAAGATCTGTCAGACAGTTTAATCCTGGTAGATAGTAGCTTAGGTAGAGAATTTATGAGTTCAACTGTTTAATCTGAACTCATGGAAGAAATAAGGGTAGATTTAGATTAGTTTTCTGCTTTCAATAAAAGAATAAAATGTTGATGTTAAAGGTTTGCAAGTCCAAGTGCACCTTATGAAGAAAAAATGTTAGGAAAGTAGGCTGTGTAGGTAGTTTTTTGGGGAATGAATTATTCTGTTTGATGTAATACTGATCATGTTTTTAAGCAGCATGCTAAAGGAAGGAAAGGTTTTCAAGGATAAGGAACAGGTCTACATTCCAGAGATCAATTTCTGAAGTTCTTGACACCTCCAAGGAGCTACCATCCCCAAGTGGAGCCACTGTTAGCCATTAGTAAATTTTGTCACAGGAAATGATGGCTAAAACAGGGCTTGAGCCTTCAAGAGATTATTTTCATAGAAAATTACTCATTCTTGAAGCCTTCTGGTGTTTTCTAACTCAAAGAGTAATCTTCACTGCTGTTTCCTTCAAAAAATCCTCAAGAAAACCTGTTGTATAAAGGAGATTGTTTTCACCATTTTCTCCATCTTTTCACCTTCATAAATTTCCTCCAAAATCCCCCCATATCACTCATGTTTCCCCTTTACATATCCCTCATTTTCCCCTGAAAAATCTCTCCTTTCCTCTCATTTATCCTCCATTTCCTTTGAAAAAACCCATTTTTACCCTCCATTTCATCAAAAATCCCTTTTAAACCATGAAAACCCCCTTTTCTGGTTTAAAATATCCCTCTTTACCCTTATCAGAAGCCTCAAAAAGCTTAAAAAGCCCTCTTTTTAGGATTATTATCTACCCATTTTGAAACACATACAGTTTTAAGCCCCTGCAGGCTTAAAAAAATCAGCCCCTTCTCCATATAACCATAGCTGGGAACCGTCGGCACTCCATTGCATCAGCATTTCCTCGACACCCATTCCTTTGTAAACCCACATTTCCTTTGCAAACTTTCCGCCCCGATAGTGATGCTCCGATGCATCCTCAACCGTCGATCTGCATGATCCAACGACCCTCATTTAACCCGCTGATCACCCCATCCCTACTACTTCCTTAGCCCCTTTTCCCTGGACCCCGGTCCCTTACTCCTCCACGGGACTATGCCCTAGCACCTACCCTTAGCCCCCATTGCATCGGCAAAACGCGTTTTCTCTTCATTTCATTCTCTTTTTCCTCCGCCAACGATTCAAACCTCGATTTGATTTGCACCATTGATCTACCAAGATCAACGGCTGCCAGCGCTCCACTGTAGCCTCCTTATTTCATCGTTCCCATCCTCTTTACCCCCTGACAGAAGATCTCCATTATCGATCTGGGAGATCCGACGATTATTAAGCCCCCTCCCTTTACTTATATTTTCTTCTTTACTCTCCCCGCCTTACCACTCCATGAAGAGATCCCCATCGTTGATCTTATTGATCCAATGGCTACGCGCTCCCCATCTATCCCCTTTTCCTTTGCTCTTATGACGCATCTCGACCGTTGAAACACCTAATCTAACGGTCATTATCGCTTCACCCTTCGTCTTGTTTTATAAACATACCCACGCTACCAAAAAAAATAGCCCATGTCACCATCAGTCCCACACCCCACTATTCAACCGCCCATCCAATCTCTGTCTGCCACCTGGCCTCCACTACCTCCTCACCCGAGCACCTTCCACCTATCGCGCTAATACTCTGCCATTGGATCTACACGCCAGATCCAACGGCCCACATTTGATTTCGCGTAGATTTTGGTGTCAAGGTTTAATGACCCAAATATACGAAAAATGGGTGGTATTGGGGTGGACAGGTGTCGCGCCCTATATGGTATCACATTTAAAACACGCAAAACCACTTACCACCTGAATTCTGCGCGAAAACCGCCGATGGTTTTTTGAAAATGCTTCCACCATTTCGCGCCGAAATTCAAATTCAAACCCTGTTTTCCCAAGTTTCGCCTCTCTGCCATGGAATTTCCTCCTCTGCCTGCATATCCCACTCCTCTGTACATCGCTCAGATGCCCCAAACTCTTGAAGCAATTTAATCCATGAAAAATTTAGGTTTTATTAACATCTTTTGGTCTGTATGTAGGTTCGATGGTGGTTTTAAGGCCGAAAGTGCTTCCCACAGTCCATAAAGGGACAGGGCCGGAGGTGACGACCTTTATCGCCCAAAAAAAGGTTAAATCATGAAGAAAGGGATTCCACAGGGTTCAAAATAACGGTTTGACCAGTGCCTGATGAGCACGGGTTATACAATCAAACCCTCCAGCATCGAAGAAACCCACCTGTACATTGAAAAGGAAACAGAAGAAGATAAACTGAAGACAATGATTAAGAGGTTAAAGAACGAAGGTTAAAGTCAAAACCCCGAAGATCAAAAGGCTTAAACCAAGAAAATTATGGATAAAGCACAGTGATTAAAGAAATAAATAGAGGCTGAAGGCCAAAGAAACGAAGATTAAAGGCTTGAAGGATGATTAAAGAAGAAAACATAGTTAAAGACAGATGAAAGAAGTTTAAAAGGGTTCGAAAGGAGATAAAGATGATATAATGGATTATGAAGGCCAAAAGAAAAATGAATCCTTAAAGCACAGTTTAATGATAAAATTAAGGAAACATAGGCTAAAGCAGCCTCGGATACATCAAAAGGAGCAGTTATTCCTTTAATATATCAAACTGTCACCTTTGGCCTACTTTCTATCCCAAAGGGCAAATTGGCAGTTATTACACTAAATAAGATATTTTAAAACTATCAGGATAGTTATTGTAAAGATAAGATAAAGCTTTAAAGTCAATATTTTCCACCTATCTTTATCTCAGAAATTAAGAAAGAGTTATTAACAGAGAATTAGTTGCACACATGTTCCTACCTTAGGCCTTGCATGGTTTTCAAGGCTAGGAATGTATTTACTCTGTCATTAATAACATTTTGAACCCTAGAAAAGTTCCACCTCCTCATTTGCAGTATAAATACTGCATTGGAACTCATTGTAAATATTGGATTTTGATGACTGATGCTGGAATAATACATAGTCCTTTGAAGCTCTTGAAGAGAAATTGATGTCTTGGAACTCATGCTTGATTTGATTTGCTTGTTGATGGAGAAGGATTGCTTGCGGGATCCATAGGCTTGGTTGATGGTGAAGTTTTCTTTTGTTTATGTTTTCTAGTTTTCATTATGTTTTCCATCTTTCTATGTTGCAGTAGGACAAAGAATTTAGATTAAGAAATGTTTTCTAATGGAACCTTAACTCTATTTGTCCTTCACTGCCTTAATGTTTTCTTATGCTTAGATACATTAGAGAAATCATTCATTTTCTCTCTAACAAGTTCTTAGTTTGTCCATTTCTTGAATAAATTAGATCAGTTAGCATCAATTGTGATTTATGGTTAGCCCTGCATATTGTTGCCACTGAAATATTCTGTTCTTGGAATCAAATGTTTGTCTTGGTTAATTATATGTTTTCAGTCTGAAATCAAATGGATTAGGTTCTGCTTATGCCTTTGATTCTCTTGTTGTTCTTATCAATTTTCTAACTCCCTTAGTTTACAAGTATATAAAGGATTTTGTTTCAGCCCTTTATTAGTTTTTTGTTATCAATATTTAATGTCCATTTCATCAATCCATTATAACCTTAAAATATCCACCAACCAAGTAAACTTGCCCTGCAAATGCTCTTAACACCATTTTCAAACTTATCTGGACCTTGTTAGAATCCATTGCCCAATGACTTAACAATATTCCATGTTTCTTATCTAGAATCTATCAAAGTATCATACCCAACCAAAACCCCAAACAAAAAAACTTGCACTTAACATCTAGCCTAAAAATCAACCTCTTTAAAGCATCAAGATACATCCTTACAAACATATTGAGAGATCCCTCTCTGAGACTAGGAGGGCTAGATCCTAGAACTCTAAAGCTTGGTTTGATGTTACCCTTGTCAATTTGTATCTCAATCAATCTAGCAAATTACGGGGAGCTAACATAGGGTCCTTTCCACAAAGTTTCGAACTATCCTAGCCCTAGGGATTCTTTTGTGAATTTAGAGCGAGGAATAGCTCTCCCTTAGCAAATGATCGAGGGTTGATGTGGCGGTCGAACGATGCTTTTACCCATTTCTTGTAGGCCTCTTTGTGTTGAAGTGATTGCTGTCGGCTATCGTCGATGAACTCTAGTTGTACTAAACGTTTTTATAGAGGTTGGGAGTCATCGAGGAGTTCGATGGTGGCATGTTGATTCGAGATCTCGCGTTCTATGTTAATCACGGCTTCGACCTCTATCAAATCCATGCAAAATCCAAAAGCGCAACGATATGAAATCAGTTGGTAGTTTAAAATTATAATTAGCTACATCGGTTTGCAAAAGCTCGCTCCATCTCACAGTTCTGCCCATAGCACCCACGTTATCCATTGGTTGACTCTGGTCTGCACTGTCCCCTGCACGCAGACCCTTGGCCCTTCGTTTCCCACTCATCGACCTCCCTCACAACCTCACACTCGCACACAGCCTCACACCAGCTCACCGCAAACCACCCGCCCATCTCCTCGACTCTTCCACTACTGCCGGCTCGCTCTCCCTCCATCAACTCCATGCTACCACTACTAATTCACATTTCGCTCCACCTCCGACCATCTCATACATCCCTCCCACTACTTCCTCCACTCGGCTGTTGGGTCTATTTCCTCACCTCTGAGTCACCTCCTGCCTCCCCTTCGGCTCATCTCCCACTCCTCTTCTACCTCCTCGTCGGCCCACGCAGGTCCTTACTGTGTGATACTACTCATGCTTCCCTCCCCCCTCCACTCAATGTCGACCTTAGCCTCGCAGCTCACCGCCTTTCCTCCCTTCTCCCTCCTCCCTCACATCTCGTCCCTCACTACTAACCCACGTTGCCCTCATGCTCCCATTGCCCATTTAGCCTACAATTCAAATGAATTTATTAACTTGGAGCCAAATGTGAGTATTGAGAACTTTCCTATCGACTCGAATGAATATTTGAAGGTCAAATTTGGGAGAAATGAAATTGTTGTTGCATAGGTGAAATTAGATTGCAAATATAACATTGTGGATTAGTATGATACTCGTTTTTTTAGTATTTACTGAGGTTGATTGCAGTTTGAATGGAATCTTCTTTATACTATATCATATAGCCACCCATAGAAGTTCTATGTAACTAGTTCTTTTTAATGGTAATTGAAACCAAGCGCACATGTTAATGATGGCTTTAGTTCGGATAATAGAGAAAATATTTGCTGCTTAAGTCATTGTGATCTTTCAGCAACTGATATCCATGCATAAAACCCAAAGGAAATATTTACTTTTAGACTTGGAAAACGTTTAAAAGCTGTTGACTGGACATGCACCAAGATATTTACATGGATATAGGAAACCATTATATGCCATATTTGAATTTGTAGAGTAGTGTATGGTATAAGGTGCATTAAATAATTTCTAAAGACTGTGCATATTGGCACCTTATTTGTTGAAGTTTTTATTTGGGGTAGATGGTATAGGTTGAATAGTTTTTTTTTTCTTAAAAAAGAGAGAGAGAGAGAGAGAAAAGAAGAAGAGGAGATGGTTGGGATTGATGATGCAATAGAATTGTTGAATACTTTAATACATTCCACTGTTGATGGGATATAAAACATCAGCAAATACACTCTTTTTGAAATCCAGAGCTATCTACATAATGCACAAGAAAAGATTGAATTTTTGCAGCTTGAATCTCAACTTCAGCAAGCAGAATTACAACAATGGAGTCATCATTTTGAACCTGTTTCTATTTAGAAAATTGAAACAGACTCCCATAAAAAACAAGTCAGTAATGTTGCAGTTGATTCACATTTAGTACCCATTTCAAGAGAAGATGTGCAAAAAGATGTAGAAATGCAGCATGCACCTCCCAAGCCCATCATCAGACCTTGGGAAGAGCTTTTCCACAACAAGCACAAAACCGATCTTGGCTATGAAAAGGAGTTGTCCTTTCATATTCCAGACTACTCCAAGCCCATCAAATTTTAGAGTGCCATATTTCTTCATGATAACTCACCTACATCTATTCCAAATCCTGCTCCTCTTCCATAGCAGCAACAACAGATTGTAAAATGCCAACACTTTGATCACGTTGGCCATATGAAAGATCATTGTTTTGATCTTCACCCATGCAATAATTGTGGTCGGCACACCCATTCTTCACACAGATGCTTCAAAAACAAGCCTCATGCAAGAACAAAGATTCATCTTGGATGGATCGCTTCTTGGCAATGGGCATCAACAGCCAAGAAGATGTTTAAGTCACATGTCAAAACTTGTTCTAGAATGTTGAACAAACTTGCAGCTGAGTTTTTGCCATCATCTCACCTTGTACTTGACAGGGGGGAAAATGGTGGTCATCTACAAGCTTCGACGCCACATCAAGCGAGCCTGAGCCACAATCTCTCATTCTAGATTCAGAGTTGTAGCCAGAGACACAGCAATTCAATCGAGCCTGAGACACAATTCATCATTCCAGATTAAGAATTGTAGCTAGAGACACGGATGCCCATGAGCATGCGTTTGGTTGGTTGATAGCCTTAAACCATCTATGAGAGGTCCATATTCTTCCTCTTCAAAGAATTTGGAGCACTTCCTCTAGTAGAAGACTTCAGCTTCTTGCCAGCCTTGGTAGAGTTTCAGGAAATGCATCAAGCATTCTAGTGTTGGTGGTCATCCTTAAACCATCACAGGTTGTAGACCTCCCTTATTTTAGGTTGAAGGTCTCCCTTTTCAAATATGAGGGACACTTCCTCTAGCAGAAGACCTCAACTTCTTGCCAGATTTGGAAGAGTTCCGAGAACTGCAATAAGCGTTGCATTCCAGTGTTGGTGGTCATCCTTAAAATACTTCTGTATGCCAACATTTTAGAGAGTTGATTCATCCTAAGTGCTTCCATGCATACTTTGCAGATTTGTATTGCAACTCTCTTCTTGGACTCACACATACCCCTTCGGATTAAGGGGGGGAATGTTGGACACCTAATCCTCTATGGGTAGGTGTGGAAGGTTTAATAGTCACAAATGGAGTCCAAGTGACCTTGGAAGTTGAATCCAAGGGTCACACCATTGTATTATAAATGTACATCCATGGTGAATAATATGAAGATCACACGCTTATCTTGTTTATCTTTCTGTTTATTTGTGAATCTTTCCCTTTTTGTGTGTTTCACCATGCATGTGTTTAACAGAAAGGATCCGATGTAGAAGATGAGGTAATAGAAGACATTATAGTGTCCCTAGATTCTTGGGAGTACTCTGTGGATTTCATGATCCTAACTCCTAAGAATAATCTAGGAGGGCATCCTGTTATATTAGGAAGACCTTGGTTGGCTACAGCTGATGCTTTCATTAGTTGTAGATCCGGTGATATGTACATCTCTGATGGTAGTTCAACTATGAAATTCACTTTGTATCCTCCAGCTAGGACAATTACAGATTTAGATTATACTCAATGGATAGAGGATGAAGAAGACTTACAACCTCTCTTCACAATTTCAGAAATTAGTGAAGATAGTCAAATTTTGAATACTCTAGAAAACTTTGAATCCTCTTCAGAATACAAACATGAACCATTTCAAGAAGGATCCAACATTGAGTTTTTTTCATCAAGATAGATGTCTCTTCATTATATGGATAAATTTGGCAGCTCTACAAGTGAGATATTTCCAGGAAAAACTTTGAACATAAACAAGAACCTAGAAAAATCTCAACAAGAAGAGTTAGTCAAGATATTACAGAGACATTCTTCTGCATATGCATGGGAGTACACTAACATGAAAGGGATAAGCCCCAAGACTTGCACTCATCACATCTATATAGAGGAAAATTGTAAACCAATCAGACAACCTCAAATACGGATGAATCCAAATCTTAGGGAGATTGTTAAAGAAGAATTGAAAAAATTGTTAAATGTCAACTTCATCTATCCCATTTCAGATAGTCAGTGGGTTTATCCTTTGGTAATTGTGCCAAAGAAAAATGGTAAATGGAGGGTATGTATTGACTACCAGGAATTAAACAAAGCTACTCTGAAAGACCATTTTCCCTTACCTTTCATAGATCAAGTGTTAGATACATTAGCTGGCAAAAAGTACTTCTCATTCCTAGATGGGTTTAGTGGTTACAACCAAATCCAAGTAGCACTTGAAGATCAAGACAAAACCACATTTACCTGTCCTTGGGGTACATATGCTTACCAAGTATTGCCATTTGGATTATGCAATGCACCTGCAACATTCCAAAGGGAAGTATTAGGAATTTTTTCAGATCTAATACATGATTGTGTAGAGGTATATATGGATGATTTCATAGTTTATGGAAACACATTTGAAGAAGCCTTAGCAAACTTGGAAAAAGTTTTAAAGAGATGTCAAGAAGCAAATCTTTCACTTAGTCATGAGAAATGTTTCATGATGTTTACTGAAGTATTGTTTTGGGGCATCACATTTCAGGGGATGGGATTAGAGTTGATGAGTCAAAAGTTGAAGTCATCTCTAACTTATCTATTCCAAGTTGTCAAAAAGATGTTAGGATTTTTCTAGGATTTACAGGATATTATCGGAGGTTTATAGAAAACTTCACCAAGATAGCATCTCCACTCTTCAAATTACTTACCAAAGACTGTGAATTCAAGTGGAATTCTGATTGCCAGTTAGCATTTAAGACCCTGAAAACCAAAATTTCTGAAGCACCTATTTTAAGGGGACCTAACTGGAAGTTACCTTTTCATATCTCAACAGATGCCTCTGATACAGCTCTAGGAGCAGTATTGGGACAAAAATACCTGATTCCTTATGCCATCTACTATACCAGTAAAAATTTGACTCCTGCAGAGTTAAATTATACTGTAACTGAAAAAGAGTTTTTAGCCGTTGTCCATGCCATAAACAAATTCAGACACTATATAACAGGCTATGAAACTTTTGTTCACACTAATCATTCTGCAATTAGATACTTAATGAACAAATCAATTACTAATGGAAGAGTCATAAGATGGTTATTGATTTTACAAGAATTCAACATTACCATTCTAGATAGGCCTGGAAAACAAAACACAGTAGCTGATTTCCTATCTAGACTCCAAAACATCAGAGATGACACTCCAGTTGAAGATCAATTTCCTGATGAATATCTTTTTGTAATTTCTACTCAAACTCCTTGGTTTGCTGACATTGCTAATTATTTAGTTTTAGGAAAATTTCCTTCAATAATGAATGCAAGAGATAAAAGAAAAATCATTTATGACAGTGCAAAATATTCATGGGTTGCTAATGAGTTGTACAAGACAGGTCTAGATTTGATCATTAGGAGATGTGCTTGGGAAGATGAGATGCCTGAGATTCTCAAAGCATGTCATGATGAACCTTGTGGCGGACACTTTGCTGATAAGAGGACAACCTATAAGATCCTTCATTTAGGATATTATTGGCCATCCTTGTTTAAAGATGCTAAAGAGTATGTCAAAAGGTGTGACAGTTGCCAAAGGGTAGGGAAACCTTCTCCTTCAGGTGAGATGCCATTACAACCTCAGGTACATATTGAACCTTTTGAAAAATGGGCTTTGGATTTTGTAGGACCTATTAGTCCTCCATCAAGAAAAAAGAGATATATATTAGTTTGCACTGATTATGTTACCAAATGGGTAGAGGCAAAGCCATTACTTTTTGCTAATGAAGCATCTGTAGTTAATTTTCTTTTTGAGGATATTTTTACTCGTTTTAGTGTCCCAAGGGAAATTGTTACAGATCAAGGAGCTCAATTTACATCGAGGCTAGTGGAACAAATGATGGAGAGGTACAAAATCAGGCATAGAAAATCTACTCCTTATCATCCACAAGCAAATGGTCAAGTGGAATCTACTAATAAGGTCATTGAAGGAATCCTAACAAAGACTGCTCATTTACATAGAAGAGATTGGGTAGATAGGCTTCCTGAAGCCTTGTGGGCCTATAGAACTACATGGAGAAACACAACAGGCCATACTCCTTATGAACTTGTTTATGGAAAGCAAGTTTTGTTTCCCATAGAGTTCCAGATTCAAACTTTCAAAATGGCAGTTCAGCTAGGACTTGATTTAACGGAGGCACAAAAGCAAAGATTGGAGCAGATTAATGAATTGGATGAGATCAGACAAGATGCAGTTCAGAAAACAAGTCTAGTCCAACAAAAAAGGACTAGATGGCATGACAAGTACATCAAAGAGAAGAAGTTCAAAGAAGGTGACTGGGCTCTCTTGTTTGATTCAAAATTCAAGGATTTTCAAGGTAAATTTCAAACACATTGGCTTGGGCCATATGAAATTGTTAAAATTTTTGACAATGGAGCAGTAAAAATCAAGACAATAGATGAAGAAGAGGTCACTTTTCTTGTGAATGGTCATAGATTGAAGCTGTATCACAAACCACTCTCAAGAGAAGAATTTGTCAAGAAGTTCCAAGAAAACAGTGATGTGAAGTTAATGAAGAAGAATCTTTCTTCTTCATCAACTTGATTGAATTTTCTGAAGTCATTTCTTTGAAAAAAAAAAAAAAGTATAAACATGAAAACCAATCACTGATTGGCATGTTTATACAGAAAAGATAGGGTGAAAATCAGAGTTTTTCTGACACTCTAACTTTTCCATTTTGTTTCTGCAAGCAGTTGTTACAAAATCATAAGTTCAGACCCATTTCACTTATGATCCATCTCATTTCATTTCATTCCATTTACTTATCCATCCATACTCCATTTCATTCATTCATTCATACTTCACTTCATTCCATATTTCATTCATCTCATTCCATACTCCATCCACCTCATTTCCATACCAAAATTTAAAGTTTGATGTCTTTCTGCAATTGAATAACACATGTCATGAATTGCAGGACATTTCTTATACTTTTCTACTCCATTTCATAAATTGTAATCCATCCCACTCCATCATTCACTTCATACATATCCCATTATACCATATTTCATCATCTATCTTCACTCATTCCATATAATATTCCACTTATATACCAAACCACTCCATTCAATGATTAAATTTCTCTACAGGTACATTGTGCAGCTAAACAGATATTTTGCAACTAATCAGACTTTCCGCAGCCAGATAGTCATTCCGCAGCTACAGATCCTGAAGGCACTGATCAACAGACATTTGAATTGCAACAAGATGATCTTGTATATCCATTAACAAGCAAAATCAAGAAGGATTATGAAGACTCACAAAGTAATGATTTCCAGAGGGGAACAAAGCATATAAAGACCACAAAAAAGCAGATGAAAAGCAAAGGTAAAAAGTTCTGATTATAATGGCATATCATGAAAAAATTTAGTATAGTCTAGTTATGAATCATTCGAAAAGTTGTTTTGATTATTTTTATTGATCATGCCAAATATACCCTCCGCAAAACTTTGGATAAAAATCCTTCATTTAAAATCCTATACCCGATCATCACTTAAAAATCTAAGCAGTTAAAATGTTGAAGTGATTGATTTTCTCACGTCACTCAGCCAAATCATTTAATGATGATTTTTTTGAATCCGTTGCAAAATATCTCCGTGGTCTTTTCACTCATTGATTTGTTTTCTTCACTTCACTTCATTAACTCGTTCCGTAACCACTCCCTATTTCTCCATCCCATAGCCAACCCTTCATCATTTCATTCTGTAAAACAGAGGTATCTCTATCACCGTGAGGAGAGGTATATTAGTTTGAAATTTGAAGCCATTGTCACCGTGAAGCAGAGGTATATCAGTTTGAAGATTGAAGCACTGTCACCGTGAAGCAGAGGTATATCAGTTTGAAGATTGAAGCACTGTCACCGTGAAGCAAAGGAGTATTAATTTGAAGGTTGAAGTCATTGTCTCCGTAAGAAGAAAGAGTACTAATCTGAAGATTGAAGAAGAAATTATGGGCCTCATCGTGAGAAATGAACCAGTGGGCACAAAATACCTGGAAGGATACCCTCAAAGCAGAGAAATGTTGCAACAAGCAGGATGGCTTCAATTCCTTGAAAAATTTAATGGCTTCCACAAAGAAGTTACTAAAACGTTTGCAAGATCATTCAAAGGAGCCGAGGTTGAAGTTGGAGACATTAAATTCACTGTCACAGAGGTTTTTTTCCTAGACATGGAGAAATATGGTTTAAGAACAGAGAATTTCATAATGAATCATGGAAGCATATCCTCAAGTCACCAGGTATGGATGTCACTGTGTTTAAAAAGGGAATTCCAAGCTCTGCATTAAAGAATAAATGGAGAAACATGTTGCTTATCCTACAAAAATTTATCACTTGTGAAGGTAGATATGGTACTTTCTATGTTTACCATATTAGGTTGATAATGCATCTCCTAGAAGAAGAGCTTAATTTGCCCTATTTCTTGCTTCAAAGTTTAAAGAAAATGGCTTCAAGTGTCCAAAAGAGAATTCAATTTCTAGAGACAACCTTATATCACCATGGGTTAGTCAAGATTTTGATTGAGAATCATTTGAGAAAAATAGGGGATAATTGGGATAATTTCTTGGTGAGAAATCACTTTGAGGAACCAAAAGAGCCTTCACCTGAACATCAGCCTACAAAGAGAAGCAGAAAATGGAGAGCCTCTAAAATTGAAACTGATAAAGCAATTCAAGAAAGCAGTGAAGAAATAATCTCTGAGAAATTGACTCAGATTAAGAGACATCTTAAGGAAGAGAGGGTAATCAGAAAATTTGCCATAGAAAAAGGAGAGGGATCATCCCAGCCGAGAAGGAGCCATAGAATCAGGGGGAAACTAAGGAAAACACAGATTAAACAAACCGGGGTGTTAAACATAGAAGATGAAGAAACACCTATTGAAGAAGATGTTGAAGAAGATTTTGATGAAGAAGCCCCTGAAATTGACCCTGCACAGCAAGAAATTTATAACTATGTTGAAACATTGGAAAGGAAAGCTTCAGAGAGTAGAGATAGAACCCCTAGTCCTCCACTGTCCGAAATAGATGTGTTAAGAAGAGATAGGTACGAGCTGGAAGTACTTAATAGACATATCAGGATTGAGAATGATATTCTGAAGGAACAAGTTAAACTAAAAACCAGTATGAACTAAACCTTGTCTCCACAAATGGACAAAGTGGAAAAGGCTAATGAAAAGTTGAAAAAGAGGAACAAGAAGTTAATCAGGGCACTTACCAATTTAAGGTTCAAGTTAGTCATCAGGAAGCCTAGAATGCCTTTAACTTCCAGGCAAAGAAGAAGAAGAGGGTTGGATGTTCTTGCAGAAGTCTCTGAGTTTATGGAATAAGTTGCATGAGGACATGCAAGAAGTTAGCAGTGGGGGTATGTTGAGCCCCAAGATTTTTCTTTCTTCCATCATACTTCACTCCATTTTCTTTTATCCATTGTTATCCCAGGCTCAAATGATCAATGAAATTAGTTAAAATTGCTTTAAGAATGAATATCATGGCTAACTTGCTAAGTTTTGTGATGTTGTCATTGTAATACATTTTGAACTGAAACTAGCTACAGAATGCAGACATTCCGTAGCTAGTTGCCAATTCTGCAGCTGTCTTCACATTCAAGCATGTTCCAAGTGTCCTCTCAGGAAAAGCCACACATGGGTGTATTCCACATCATGTCCTCAGCGTTTGTTGCTCACCATGAAGATTGAATGGAATTCTGGACGTGGTTTTGTACGTGGGAACTCACACAAGGAGACAAACTCCTAATAGGACAAGGACAGTCTAGATGTCCTTTGTCATTTTACGCTGCCACCTTTAGAGTTCTAGTCCGATTTTGATATTAAAAGACAATGATCCCCGTATTATCTCAAGTTCTGTTATGAAGATTTGCTATAAATGTAACTCAGGAAACCGAGAGACAAGTTCTAGATTTTGATTAGATTTCATGGATTGACTTCTATATTTCTGAAGTTCGAGAATACTCTGTTTTAAGTTATTTTCCTTTAATGAAGAAGACAACATTTCTTTGAATGCGTTGAGTTGATCTTGAGCTAGATTTCGTGCTACTATGGTGGTAGAGGGCCCCTGCCTCCTGAGCAGCTTTACTTTTGCAATTTAGATAAGTATCTTAGTTTGTTTTCAATTTTTTGAAGTTTACGTTTATAGTTAATTTCATTAATCATTATAGCTATACTTGTTCTAAGAAACTCTTCCAAAAGATCATTACAATGAATAAGAAATGGCTGTAGTGTTGTAGATTTTATTTGCAATTCCTTTCGTTCATTATCACAGTTAAACTTACTCTAGTAAACTCTTCCAAGATATCATTATGATGACTAAGGCATAACTGTGATACTGTAGGTTTCAGTTGCTTGTTTACACTAAGTAGCATAGCTAATCTTACTCTTAAAAAGCTCTTCCAAAACATCATAACAATGAGTAGGAAATAGCTGTGATGTATTAGTTTTTAATTGTATTTGCTTTCAGTTTTTATGTTTGTATTCAATTGCATTGAATTATACAGCCAGGATTGTTCTAACAAGCTCTTCCAAAATACCATTCATGATGAACAAAATAGGTTGCAGAATCCCATAGATTAATTGCATGATAACTTAGTTAGAACACTCCAGAGGAAAATTGCATTTAGTTCATGCTCTGTTATTTCGTTTCAAGTTTGATAATGGCTTTTTAGTTTAGCATTGTCCACTGTAGACTAGTAGCACCCTAGTTCAGTTCTAGCTTAGTTCACTGTATTTACATTCCAAGTTTAGTTGCCATACATTGCATTTTAAATTGTATTAGTTGTTAAACTTAAATACCACGGTCTTCATTATTTACAAAACTTCTTTTGTTGCAAACCTATATTAACTCATAATCATCTGGACAGAAGATAGTATCAGTCTAAGGCCTGGAGTACTTTTGCAACCTTTTTACCATTTTACAAACAAGCCTTTCCTCAAAGACTATTCTAAAAGGAAATCTATAACTTTTGAGTGAGGTTTAGTGGTGTTAAACTAAGTTGCAGAATAGAATTAGGAGCTAGTTTTAGAGTAGAGATCTTATGATGTTACAAATGTTTTTTTCCAAATATGTTTCAATAAAACTTTAATCATGGATGAGATGTTGTATCATTATAAGTTGATTGTTTAATTGTTCAGTTAGGAGAAATTTATTTACACTTAGCTGCCCATTTCTCAAGCTCTTCCAAAACATCTTTAATGAATGAATTGGACAAGTTAAGTTCATGTTGTGATTTATTTTCTTGAAGTCATTATCAAGCTTTGTATTTTTCTAAGTCATAGTTTAGGTTTGGTTCTGTTTCAGTATTTGCATTTGTCATTTGTCATCAATAATTTAGGCTTCAATCTGTTTTTAACCAGTAGCTTCTTTCCACCAGCATTTAGTTCTTTCCCCTGTGAACATAAAACCGTAAAAGACCCAAAAACATCATAAAACACTAGACACAATGCAGTAAGAAACAAACACCTAGGCACATATGGTGCACCACACTTCAGCAGTTTACCAACCCTGGTTGACAATTAAATGAACTCAATTTAGGAGACTAGGTTGAGCACAAACAACTATCAAGGACCATCCAGGGAAGGAAAACGTGGTCGCAGACTTCTTGTCTAGGGTTCGAAAGATAGACGACACGCTAGAAGTCGATGGTCAGTTTCCTGACGAACATCTATTTGTGGTAGCAGTAAAAATGCCATAGTATGCAGACGTGGCAAATTACTTGGCAGTGGGAATGCTGCCCAGACATTTAACATCAAAAGAATGGCAACTGATTATACAACGTAACGCAAGGTTCTCTTGGATCAGTGGATACCTCTTCCATACGGGGGCTGACATGCATCACAGAGGACGAGATCTATGACATCATACGAGCTTGTCACGATGAACCTTGTGGTGGCCATTTCGCAGATCGTAGAACGAGGCACAAAGTGTTACAATTAGGCTATTATTGGCCTACTATTTTCAAAGACGTGAAAAAATATGTCCAAATATATGATAGTTTTCAAAGAATGTGCCACCTAGGCCAACTAGAAGAAATGCCATTGCAACCACAATTGGTGATAGAATCGTTCGAACGGTGGGCACTAGACTTCGTTGGGCCATTTAACCCACCATCAAACCAGAAAATCTACATATTGGTTGCCACAAATTACATAACGAAATGGGTAGAAGAAGTGGCCTTATCAAGAGCCACGGAGTAATCTGTGGTTAATTTCCTTTTCGAGCTGTTCGTGCGATATGATTTTCCACGGGAAGTGATAACCGATGGGGGGGCATAGTGCGTAGGTAATAAAATTACAGCCACCCTAAAAAATCACCATATCATCCATATAGTTACATCTCCTTACCACCCGCAGGAAAATGGGTAGGTCGAAAGCACCAACAAAGTTCTGGAGGAAATTCTTACCAAAACAGTATCAACACATCATCAAGACTGGGCCACTAGATTACTAGAAGCCTTATGGGCCTATTTCACAACATGGCGAAACACCACTGGATATTCCCCATATCATCTAGTATTTGGGAGAGAGCCTATTTTCCCTATTGAGTTCAAAATCAAAACTCTAAGAACAACCCAGGAGGTAGGGTTGGACTTAACAGAAGCCCAGGTTAAAAGACTCCAACAAATAAATGAGCTAGATGAAATGCGACTACTGGCTCTGCAGCGCGCGGTGATCACCCAAAAACAACGAGCTAAGTGGCATGACAACCTTATCAAGAAGAATATATTTCAACAAGGAGATTGGGTACTCCTCTATGACTCCAGATTCCAATATTTTCCGGGAAAATTACAAATGAGGTGGCTTGGTCCATACAAAATTCAAGAATTACACAACAATGGCAGGCTCACCTTGACCACTATAGATGGGTCTGGTTGTACATTTCGAGTGAATGGGAACAGAGTGCACCTATATCGCAAACCTCTCACAAAGGAATATTTTTTCCAACAGGTACGAAACGATCCCACCATCCAAGTTGTGACAACAGGGGGCAATAACCCCACAACCTCAAGTACATGAGAGTTTGCTACCATCATTTGTAAATAGTGTATATAATTTCTTCACAATTCCTAGTTTTTATTTTTTTGTACATTCCTCATGCTCAAAACTGTATTATTTTTCTCATCCTCTTTCATTTTTACCTTTTGTTGTTTAAATCCTTTGAACGGTTGTTGTTCATTTGAACAACAGTGCTTTTTGTGTTTTTACCTTTTGTTGTTCAAATCCTTTGAACGATTGCCGTTCAATTCAATTGACCAGTTGTTATTCAATCGGATTGAACAACCGTGCTTTTTGTCTTTTTATCCTTGCTATTCAAATTCTTTGAACAACTGTTGTTCAATTCAATTGAACAGTTGTTGTTCAATCAGATTGAACATCCTTTTTTTCTTTTCCTTGTTGTTCAATCAGATTGAACAACCTTTATTTTTGCATTTTATTCCTTTTTTTGTCGATATCCCCCCCTCGATCTGCACCCTAGCTATAAAAATCATCTCTGAAGGGGAAGTGGCAGTTGAAGAAAGGAGGGAAGCAATCAAAATTACCAATATAATGATTCTTTGATACTATAATCTCTAGACTGGAAGCTGAAATTGTACATATATGAAATGAAAGGCTAAGTCATTCCCAGCTCAATTATGTTATCATACAATACATGATCTTATGATGGTATATCTTTCTACACTTTCGAGTAGTATTTCCCACTAATATGAAGAAATAGGAATAAGGAAAATTAATTGTATTGGCATTCTTTTTACTTCTCTCACCATCCCTACCTCTTAAGGAGTTAATGAGCCTCCCTTCATGTATAAATAATAAATATTATGTGTTCATGCAAATTTTTAAGAGAGGATAGGGGGTCTCATCACGAGCTAGCCTACCATGATCATAAGGGTTTAACAAGTGACATGCCCACAATGGCCATAACACCAGGGTAATGACCTTCTCATCTGCTTGAAGGACATGAGGTCTCATCACGAGCTGGCTTGATCACTCCGTTACAACCCTAGTGAATGACACTATGACTATATGGCCATCACACCAGCACAGTGACTTCCTTATAAATCAAAATACGTATGTTTCAAAAATAATTACTATGCTTACATGCAAATTTTCAAAAGAGGATAGGGGGTCTCATTACGAGCCATCCTACCACGTTCATAAGAGCTTAGCAAGTGACATGCCCACAATGGCCACCACACCAGGGTAATGACCTTCTCAATTGCTTGAAGGACAGGAGGTTTCATCACGAGCTCGCCTAATCATGTAATATTCCTAATTAGCCCAAGCTAATATGAATATTCCTTTTTGTTTTCATTTTCTTGTTGAAGAATAAAATTGTAAAGGAGGACAACTTAAACTCCTAAAATAGTAAAATAAATCAATGCCCATATGAACAAGGCTAAATCTAGGCTACTTTAATCAAACTCCTTCATGTGTGAAACGGGATTGTGACAATTGACTGGGTCAACAAGACCAAATCTACAGTGCTATCCAGATGCAATATACCAAGATAAACATCGCAAATCTAGTTGGAGGTTCCAAATTTGAAAGGAGCTAAACCTTTGAGATGGTTTAGGGTTTTGCAAGGCTTTCATCCTATAAATGAAAGAGGAGAGCAGCATGAGAGAGGTTGTTGAACATATCATCTTGGAAGGATTTTTCTGTTTAGACACTTCTCATTCTCTGGCTGTTTAGCTGAGAATAGTGCTGTTTAGAACTTGGGTGTTCCTAGTTGGGAATCCCACCTCTTTCCTTGAGAGGCCTCTTGGAAGAGTCTTGAATTTCTTGGTCACCTATTAGGCATTTGGCCAAGCTTCTACTTCCAACTACAATGCAAATCCAGTGAGGGTTTGGTTTCTTTTGTAAGTTGAAGCAAGTGGAGGCTAGATCTATTCTCTCCCATAACTATGTTATCTGCAATAGGGAAGTTGCAGAGTGTTTGAGCAACTGTTTGGAGGAGAGATCTCTGGTGTAAAGGAGTCTTCCTTGCACTATGATGATCCATGGATTGGCCAACCAATCCATGTATGTTTCATATCTGATTCATTGTTGTATCTACTTCAAAATTTCTGAAGAATTCTGCATATTTTTTGTAGTAGATCTCAAATCTACTCTTTGTGCTTCATGTTTTGCTGAAAACCCAAGGGGGATGTAAAATAGAGACAGTATAGTGTACAGATCTGATATAGATCTAATATTTTGTACACAGATCTATCCTAGATCTGAATTGTAACCTAAAACTACTTTTTTTCCATAATAAAATGTTGTCTAGCTTGTTCAGTCATTTCCTGTGGTTGCAGTACCTCATTCTTGAGGATTTCTTCATGTATTCTCTTCATGTAAAAGAAGCTTTTTCTCTATTTCCTTCCATAATCTGATGTAATAAACTTAGATATGATATTCATGTCATATTTTACCTAAAACCTTCAAAAAATCACGTTGTATATGCTTCAGTCACTTTTTGTTGAGTTAAGTCTTGGGGATTGGGCCTTTTTGAGCTATATCGGGACCAGGAGACCTGTTTAACTTAGCTAGAGTCATTTGTTTTTGATGAAATTTGGTATGTGAGTCCAAAATGACCTAAGCTAAAGGATCCCATCGTCCTTTCCCCTTATTTTTACGCAAATCTCAGTAAATGACGTTTTTCGGGCTGAACTAGCTGCTTTTCCCCATCTTTTGGATCATGAATCATAATATAAGTTGCTGTTGTAGTTTTGATTGAAGGATATGTGTTTTTAACACATCATATGAGATTATTTAATGCTTCATATCCATTATTGTGTTTATATATTGCTGCAGCCCCTTATTGGGCATCTATCAAGCCATACTAGGTGTGGGAGGCCTGTTTGCCTCACCTAGTCTGATTGGTTTCTGATCTCCTCTTGGATTTTGGTCTTATATTATTATATATAAGGAATCCAAGAGATTATCTTCGTTTATGAAGCACACATCCCTGAAAAATGTGTTTTTCAGGCCTGTCTTGCTAAGCAGTCCCTTTTGGGATATTATAGTGGTATCAGAGCATCCTTCTTGGCTAAGCCTGTGAGTCTCAAGACAGAGATAAGAATGATGAAGGGGATGAGATTGATCTCATCAGTTTTCAAATCCAGGAAGGGCCTCCCCAAGGAGGTTAAGCAGATGAAAGAAGGAGAAGAGGAAGGACCATGCACTTCCTACTCCCACAGAGAAGAAAACATGAAGCATGAAGAGCACTTGGAATCTAAAATTATAATTGAATAACTTGTTGAGTACAAGAATCAACCTAGAGCCTTCAAGGAGTCTGTAACCTTCCCACATTTCATTCAACTGGAGGAAAAAAGGAGGCCTTGCAACACAAGAAGCATGAAGGGAAATAGGTTTCTATTGTCTACTTTTGATGGATCATCTTTAGCAAGGACTTGGACAAGAAGAATCAGTGCATTTTTCCTACTACATCCAACAGTAGAGAGGGAAGCAGTGGATATTGCAGTGTTGCACCTGAAGGGTGAAGCAAGCAGTTGGTGGTTCAACCATGTGAGACATGCAAAAGTATCTTCTTTTGCAGATTTCACTCAAGAGGTGATCAAGAGATTTGAGGAAGGGAAGTCCTCACTATCTCTTGAGGAGATTTGTACCAAAACTATGACAGACTTGGAGGGATAGCCTTCAACACCTGCAGTTGAGGGAGTCAACATTTTATAAGAAGGAACTATTGCAGCCATACAAGATGTTCCCAAAGCCTATCAAGATATGATTGAGTTTCCACCTTCTATTATTGCAGCAAACCTTTTCGAGGGTTGTGGAAACCTGCTGATGCATGACCTAGAATCATCACTTACTACTAATTTAGAGCAGCAGAGTTGCACGACGCTATCCAATATTTCAACTTCATTCAAGAAGCAATGGATACAATCAGATGTCAACTTCATTAAGGAAGCAATGGAGACAAGGGGTAGACATCTTGAGATGAGAAACATTTTATCCTCCCTAGATGACACTTTCTCAATGATCATGCCACATCTCAGAGAGAGACTTCTACTTGTGGCAGATCCAAGACCCCACTGGTTTTGGAAGACCATGCATGAGGATGAGGTCTCATCAAGAGATGCCATGAAATGTGCACTTCAAAATTTCATGAAGTGCAGAGTTCTTCAATAGTTTGAGGAGGTTCTTCCCTTCTCACACTTGAATCTTTATAGATTCAAGGAGGAGTAGATAGATGATGGAGGACATCTTAGGATAGATAACATCTCTTATGCTTGTGTTGGACATTCCTTGAGCCCTACACATCATGATGGGAGGTTTTTGCATACCACCTATTTCGGTCCTTATGGGATCAAATTAATCCTTGAGAAGATTTCATTTCAAAATCCCATGAAGTGCAAGAGTCTGATTTGGGATGATGGTAGCCCTCATGGGAGGATTACCAAGATGGAGGAGATGTGGCAGGATGTTGGCATCATTGAGCATCAAAGAGTATGGATGCATGGTGTTGATGTGACATTCATATCATTCATTATGCCTTCATCGCATGAATTGTATGATGAGAGCATGAGGAGGCAGCAAACACTTGTGTTTTTGGGGTTGTACTTGAGAGAGAAAGGGCGGATTTTCTCTCACATGTTGGATGTAACATTTCAAAATTTGCAAGCAGCAAATTAGAATATTATTTTTTTATTATATCATCTAGGAGGTGAATAAAATGGGTAAAATGCCCATGAGTAGGAATAAAATCCCTCATAGTGTGAAAGGGATCTATGGAGTAGCTTAATTTTTCACCTTCCAGTGTGAAAAGGGGCAAATGCATGAGGACAAGGTTAAGTTTGACCAAGTCAACAACACTGCCTAAGAGGTGTAGCTTGCTTGGGAAGACAACACAGTTTGAGAGGGAGAAAGATTCTTTGTGGAAGAAACCCTAATGTGTGGGGTCCAGGGCAAAGAGACATTCACTTGCATAAAAGGAGGAAGAGGCAGCCATAGTGAGACATCTTTGAGTATATTGATTTTGGTCTAGAAGACTATTTGCAGTCTCCAGCTGTTCAGCTGAGTTGCAGTTCTATTGAGCATGAGGGATTCATGTTTAGGATTTCCTCTCCTTCTTGAGAGGCCTCTTGAAGGATTGCACTTCATTTCTCCACATCTAGGCTCAAGCCCAAAGCCACTTCTTCAGTCACTGTGTTATTTCTGCTGAAGTATAACATAGTGTTGCGAGGTGTTGCAGTGGAGGGTTCCACAACACCATTGCTTGGCTCATATTTTAGAGGAGGGAGCTTATATTCCTCGAGAAGGTTAGTGAGGAAGGTTTCAGAGCTGATTTTCATATCTTGGCATCAGGCCAAGCATCTCCCATCATCAACAACGTATTCCCTTCTCCAGAATGCGTTATTTCAGTGAGTATCTGAAGTGGGAGTTTGCACCACTATTTTGGAGGGTAAGATCTTCGGTGTTAGGATCAGCCTATCACTTGAGAGATCTATTGGAGGAGTTCTATTTCAGATTGTACATCATCTTCAGCCATCTCCAGTTATTTTCTGAGTTGTAGCTGCTACCCATCAACTCCGACATTTCTACAGATTTTCCATTTGTATCTATATTGTAACTAATACTCTTATGGATTGTTGTAGTGTTATTTTCAAGGGTTGAGAGCTTACTCCCCCGCATTTCTTGAGCTATTATTGTCATATCATTCTATTATCATGTATTTTGTTGCATTTTCTCCAATGAACTGCGTTATTTTAGCCATATGACATTTTTACATAGAAGTGTTTCTCTATTGTCATGTACATGTCTCATTGAGGATTTCATTGCCTAGCTGGGATGATTGATTCCTCAAAACATTGTATACATTTGCTCCTATATTATGCATTTTTTGGCTATATATATATTCATGTGTTCACAGCTATAAAACAATGTTGTTATTCCAATGTATGTTCATACATTGTTGCAGTCCCTCATCGGGCACCTTTTGAGGACATCTAGGTGTGGGAGATCTATTTAACCCACCTGGAGGGATTTCTTTGGAGCCTTCTCTTGGATTCAAGACTTAGACACATTTTTATAAGGTATACAAGTCTTGGTTTCAAATCCTGTAGCATCCATTCCTGGAAAATTCATTTTCCAATCATGCCTTGCTAGCAGATCCCATTTCGGGATATTACAGTGGTATCAAAGTAACTTTCTTGGCTCAGCCTATGAGTCTTAGCCACAGAGATTAGAGGATTTAAGAGGATGGGTTTTATCTCATCTTATTTTAGATCCATGAAGAACCTCCCCAAGGAGGATAAGCATAAAGAATAGGAAGGACCCTGCACTTCCTATTCTCATTGAGAAGGAGACAGAGAGATGAGCAAGAAAAAGACTCCATATTTTGGAGAAGAAAAAGGGGATAAGCTTACAAAGCTTCTTCCTAAATCTGTACATAATATTCATGAATATTTCAAGAATATTAGGAGGGAGATGTATGAAGAATCTCCGAAAGAGTTTGAATTAAAAGCAAACTCTAGATTGACATATGAGGAGTGTGAGCAAGAAGCTACACACCCTAATAAACAGTGCAGTCACATGCCCAATATTGCCAGAAGAGAGATGGAAAGAGAAGAAGACGTTTCTATGAGGGAAACCCTTAGTTATTTCTTGAGAGATTATGAGTCTCAAACTCAGAAATACCGAGATCATCTCAGTTTTTCAGAGTTTTTCAAGATCAAGGTGAAGAGAAGAGAGCAGCAAGATAGATTTCTTCTATCTACCTTTGAAGGTTCACCTACATGTTCAGCCAAAGCTTGGGCGGAGGATTTAGAGACCTTCTTGCAGCAGCACCACATCCTTGAAGATGAAGCCATCAAATTTGCAGCGCTACATTTGAGAGGTAAGACTTATGCCCGGTGGATCTTTGAATCCTTTTCTTTGAAAAATGTAAACATTGTATCTTATTCAATCTTCACTAAGGCATTAGTGAAAATATTTTATAGAAGGATTCATGAGACATACATGGTGGAGCTAAATGAGGGAAATCAAACAAAACCCTTGCATGAAAACGCAATTCCACTTCAGAAAACCATGGAAGAGGCTGAAAACTTACACCATACCTTCTAGGGAGAAAAACTTCCTTCTCACACCTTTGAGCAAGGAAGCATGGAGATCTCTTTTTCAAAGATGGATCCAATGATTAGAGGGTTGCCTAGTCATGTTGCATAGCTTGAGGGAAACAACGCTGTCACATCTAGAGATCATCTAGTGCGTCATGCAGAGGAAGGAGGAGCTCTTGCTCCAAGCAGAGGGATTCTTGCATCTTTGCAAGGAAGTCCCAGGATCTCATGTGTGGATATCAAGGCACAACTCATGTGCCATTGTTGAGGAGGTGTGGAACCATGGAGACACAAGGAGGAGATAGGGAAAATACCCAGCATCATGAGATAAGGAGTACACATCCCTATTCATTTCTAGACGTTGTTACACCTAGGAGGGAAATTGGATTGCGTAGTAAGAGCATGGACATAATTTTCCATTCATATATGCAGTCACCTTTTGATGATCATGTCTCATTGCATGGAGAAATTTTTCCGGGGATACCATTGGATCAGCAGAGGAGGAGGGATGCTTCACCAGTTGAGGCACCACCCATTGATTTCAGAAGAGTGGAGACCTTGGGAGAGCTTGATATAACGTTGGGAGTCTTGGGTAGATTCAAGAAGAGAGGGAGAATTCCCTCAACATCATCATTATCCACTTCCATTTCAGATTCTGCGCTGTGGCAGAAGCAACAGGGGAAGTATAGCAGCCTTCCAACTTGCATCTTTGACATGGGATATGTCATAGAAGAGGGCAGCCATATGGCAGATGTTCTTCATGAGAGATCATCAGCGCTATCACTATGGAGGATAGATCCATATTGGAACTCCCAGCTATTGGTGGATTATTCCAAGGATCTTCATGCTTGTAGGATATTGGATGGCCAGTTGCATTTGGAGGAGTATTCAGTCAGAGATGGGGTCATCTTCTATCATGGTAGGATCTTCTTATCTAGAGCTTCCAAGCTTAAGGAGAAGTTGCTACAAGCAGCTCATGAGGATTTCCTTTTCAGCCCCACTTGTTCTATGAGAGCATACCACACCATCATCGAGGGGTATTTTTGGGAGGGTTTTGAGGAGGAGATATATCGGCATATGATCATGTGGAGATGGAGGAGAGACATAACTCTTTATAGCTAGCACCGCCACCTCTTTTCCCTTTGAGGATGAGAGGAGACACATCTATGAGGCACTCCATGTGTATGAGCAGAACATATGGTAAGGGTATTCATTGTTTTTTACATGATTATTTGAATAATGTATATATGCATCCCTTAACCATACATGTGCAGGATGATGCTCCAATGAAGAGCATTATTTTTTCTAGACCTCATGGTTTAGTTGAGGCCATGAGCATGGTTGATGGCCATTCCCTAGGAGGACTTGGGGAAGAGATACATTATGGAGGACATGCTCACTATACACCTTGTATTATTCACTTCCTCCATACTTATGAGGAGATTGGAGCAACAGGAAAGTGGTTGAGAGGCCACTCATTTTATTAGTCTCTATTGCAGTTGAGGGTCAAGCTGCATTGGTTGCACTTGAGGGACCATTGTCCTTCTCACCTATTGTGCATGGCAGCAAGCATGATTCTCATTTTTTCTCCCTATGGTTCTATTTTTTATGTCTTAATGAGGAGCAAGTTGCAGAGAGAGACACATTGGATGGATGTGTCATATGAGGGAGAAATTCCTCACACTTTTTGCACTAGATGTTATAAGGGGAGCATGGGAGATGATATGGCCACTAGAGCATCACATTTGTTTCCTTATGAGATGAGCCATATGATAGATATGATGCCATATGATGATTACTTCGAACTCATCATATATGGGGATATTTGGGCCAGCTTGATTTGCAGCATTGGGGGAGATATATTTGGAGATCTATTCCTCATCTTGCCACTTGAGGGAAACATTATTGCATCCCAAGGATAGCCAACACTCTACACTTATCATAAGTGGAGAGATGGACAGCGTGGGGTAGGCTACATTGTCTACCATGTGCATATTTTCATCCCACCTACTTTTCCGGAGCCAAAGGTGGATGACAGTTTTCAGGAGTTTCCTAGTTGGGAGGTGACTCATTTTTCATGGCTTATAGCTTGGGGATGGAGGATCCATATGGGAAAGATAGGTCCCATCATATTTCAGATCCGCTTCCTCAAAGGGACGCCAAGACATCACTTTGCTATCCTCTTGAGTATTTCACCTTTACATGGTGATGGCTTTATAGCTGACTTGCATGCTGAGGAGGAGCAATGTGGAGGCTTGATTGATGAGATATCATCACTTCACTTGGAGGAGATCATCATATATGGATGCTACCAGGAGAGGAGAAATAACTCAGTCTATCCTTGCACTTGCTTGAGGACAAGCATTCTTTGAGAGGGGAGGACTGTAATATTCCAAAATTTGCAGCAACAAATTCGAATATTAATTTTTGCTTATATCATCTAGGAGGTGAATAAAATGGGTAAAAGGCCCATGAGTAGGAATAAAATACCTCATAGTTTGAAATGGATCTATGGAGTAGCTTAATTTTGCACCTTCCATTGTGAAAAGGGGCAAATGCATGAGGACAAGGTCAAGTTTGACCAAGTCAACAGCGCTGCCTAAGAGTTGTAGCTTGCTTGGGAAGACAACTCAGTTTGAGAGGGAGAAAGCTTATTTGTGGAAGAAACCCTAATGTGTGGGGTCCAGGGAAAAGAGACATTCACTTTCATAAAAGGAGGAAGAGGCAACCATAGTGAGACATCTTTAATTATATTGATTTTGGTCTAGAAGACTATTTGCAATCTCTGGCTGTTCAGCTGAGTTGCAGTGCTATTGAGCACGAGGGATTCCTGTTTAGGATTTCCTCTCCTTCTTGAGAGGCCTCTTGAAGGATTTCACTTCATTTCTCTACATCTAAGCTCAAGGCCAAAGCCACTTCTTCAGTCACTGCGTTATTTCTGTTGAAGTATATCGTAGTGTTGCTGGGTGTTGCAGTGGAGGGTTCCACAACACCATTCCTTGGCTCATCTTTCAGAGGAGGGAGCTTCTATTCCTCAGGAAGGTTAGTGAGGAAGGTTTCAGAGCTGATTTTCATATCTTGGCATCAGGCCAAGCATCTCCCATCCTCAATAACGCAGTCCCTTCTCTAGACTGCGTTATTTCAGTGAGTATTTGTAGTGGGGGTTTGCACCACTATTTTGGAGGGTAAGATCTTTGGTGTTAGGATCAGACTATCACTTGAGAGATATGTTGGAGGAGGTCTATTTCAGATTGTACATCATCTTCAGCCATCTCCAGTTATTTTCTGAGTTGTAGCTGCTACCCAGCAACTTCGGCATTTCTGCAGATTTGCCATTTGTATCTAATATATTGTAGCCAATCCTCTTAAGTATTTTTGTATTGTTATTTTTAGGGGTTGAGAGCTTGCTCCCCCACATTTCTTGAGATATTATCTTCATATCACTCTATTATCATGTATTTTGTTGTAGTGTCTCCAATGAACTACATTATTTTAGCCATATGACATTTCTGCATAGCAGTGTTTCTCTATTGTCCTGTACATGTCTCATTGAGGCTTTCATTTCCTAGCTGGAGTGATTGATTCCTCAAAACATTGTATACATTTGCTGCTATATTATACATTTGTTGGCTATATAGATCTTCATGTGTTCACAACTATAAAATAACGTTGTTATTCCATTGTATGTTCATACATTGTTGCAGTCCCTCATCAGACACTTTTTGAGGACATCTATGTGTGGGAGATCTATTTAACCCACCTGGAGGGATTTCTTTGGAGCCTCCTCTTGGATTCAGGACTTAGACACATTTTTCTATGGGATCCAGGTCCTGGTTTCAAATCTTGTAGCATCCATTCCTGGAAAATGCATTTTCCAGTCATGCCTTGCTAGCAGATCCCATTTCGAGATATTACATTGGATGATGTTGCAGGAGTAGGAGATGGCACTATCATTGTGAAAAGGGGCTACTCCTTGGCCTTTGATGATCAGGAAGTACTTCCATTTTGGGAGGAATTTCAAAATTGCAACAACATTGTTGGAGGAGTCTTTGACAAGGATCAAGTCAAAGAAATGAGCTATGTGGAGTTGGGGCAACCAAGGGACTCTATGCAAGAGTCACTTCAGCCATCTCTCCCTTATTTTTAAAGAGGATAAATGTCCATGCAAAACTCCATGTGTATAATTAATTTTGATGGTAAAGAATCTGTTCATGTAAAGAAAGTTTTTTTTTGGTTCGTACATGTTATTTTACCATTTGTATGCAGGCCATGACTCCTAAAAGGAGCAACGTATCATGTAAATGTCATGGCAATTGTTGGGCCACTAAGAGTGTTGAATTTTTCCACTCCCTTGATGTGTAAAGGGAGATTTATTTTCATGATGGGTGCTTCCCAAAGGCACCAAATATATCTCACATTTTCTGCAATAGTGAGATGACTTGGGCATTAAGTAAGTGGTGGGAGAACCACTTACCACATATTGGTTTAATGCAGGCAGGGGATGCTCTGCACTAGTTCCACATGTGAGACTATGATCCACCTCCATGTACACATAATTCTGTTTACTTGTACATTGTCTTGATCCCCTATATTGATGATGTGCTTGTACTTTTCATGGGGATGAATGGAGGAAGGAGGGGAGGCATGCATGTGCCCTATGGGATGACTACACTCCTTGTACTTCATGTTTTTTATTTCAAGAAGGGCATTGGGAAAACCATGGTTGTTTCATGTGATTCATTGTTTCCTTATTGGAGGAGCTGGTTGCATCTCATGAGGACATTGTTGGGACAAATCATGAATGGATGTTTTGGTGATCACTTAGCTTATGAGAGAAGCCTATCCTTTGCTTGTGACACCAATGGAGGAGGAGATGAGTTTCAGCACTCACCTTATCATTTTCTTGAGGACAAGAAACATTTTGGAGGGGAGGACTATAATATTCCTAATTATCCCAAGCTAATAGGAATATTCCTTTTTGTTTTCATTTTCTTGTTCAAGAATAAAATTGTAGAGGACAAATTAAACTCCTAAAATAGTAAAATAAATCAATACCCATATGAACAAGGCTACATCTGGGCTGCTTTAACGAAACTCCTTCATGTGTGAAAATGGATTGTGACAATTGACTGGGTCAACAGGACCAAATCTACAGTGTTTTCCAGATGCAATGTACCAAGATAAACAACACAGATCTAGTTGGAGGTTCCAAATGTGAAAGGAGTTAAACCTTTAAGATGGTTGAGGGTTCTGCAAGGCTTTCATCCTATAAATGAAAGAGGAGAGAAACATGAGAGAGGTTGTTGAACATATCATCTTGGAAGGATTTGTATGTTTAGACACTTCTCATTCTCTGGTTGTTTAGCTGAGAATAGTGTTGTTTAGCACTTGGGTGTTCCTGGTCGGGAATTCCACCTCTTTCCTTGAGAGGCCTCTTGGAAGAGTTTTGCATTTCTTGGTCCACTATCAAGCATTTGGCCAAGCTTCTACTTCCAACTACAACATAGATCCAATGAGGGTTTGGTTGATTTTGTATGTTGCAGCAAGTGGAGACTAGATCTATTCAGATCTAGGCAAATCTAGTGCCTCTTCTTAGTGAGTGTGTATTTTAACCTCCCGGAAGAGTGTATTGGATCATTAGAGCTACATTTTCAGATCAAGGCATCAGGCCTACTCAGTACTGAAGCTAACAGCGTAGTTTCTCTCCCATAACTGCGTTATCTGCAAGACAGAAGTTGCAGGGTGTTTGAGCAACTGTTTGGAGGAGAGATCTCCGGTGTAAAGGAGTCTTCCTTGCACTGTGATGATCCATGGATTGGTCAACCAATCCATCTATGTTTCAAATATTATTCATTGCTATATATACTTCAGAATTTCTGAAGCATTCTGTAGATCTGCTACAGTAGATCTCAGATCTACTCTCTGTGCTTCATGTTTTGCTGAAAACCCCAAGGGGGATGTAAAATAGAGACAGTTTAGTGTACAGATCTGATATATATCTAATATTTTGTACACAGATCTTTCCTAGATCTGACTTGTAACCTAAAGCTGCTGTTTTTCCATAATAAGACTTTGTCGAGCTTGTTCAGTCATTTCCTATGGTTGCAGTACCTCATTCTTGAGGATTTCTTCATGTATTCTCCTCATGTAAAAGAAGCTTTTTCTATATTTCCTTCCATAATCTGAGGTAATAAAATTATATCTGATACTCATGCCATATTGTACCTAAACCCTTCAGAAAATCACGCTGTATATGCTTCAGTCACTTTCTGTTGAGTTAAGTCTTGGGGATTGGGCCTTTTTGAGCTATATCGGGACCGGGAGACTTGTTTAACTTAGCTAGAGTCATTTTTTTTCGCTGAAATTTGGTATGTGAGTCCCACATGACCTAATCTAAAGGATCCCACCATAATTTCCCCTTATTTTTATACAAATCTCAGTAAATGACGTTTTTAGGGCTGAAATAACTTCTTTTCCCCATCTTTTGGATCATGAATCAGAATATAAGTTGCTGTTGTAGTTTTGATTGAAGGCTATGTGTTTTTAACACATCATATGAGCTTATTTAACATTGAATATCCATTATTGTGTTTATATATTGCTGTAGCCCCTCATTGGGCATCTATCAAGCCATACTAGGTGTGGGAGGCCTGTTTGCCTCACCTAGTCTAATTGGTTTCTGATCTCCTCTAGTATCTGGGTCTTATATTATTAGATCTAAGTAATCCTAGGTCTGATATTGGTTGCTGAAGCACACATCCCTAAAAAATGTGTTTTTCATGCCTATCTTGCTAAGCAGTCCCTTTTGGGATATTACAGATCACTTTGCTACAAATTTGGTGAGTGGCACTATGGTTATCTGGCTATCATACGAGCATGGTGATATCTCCACAAAATTGGCAGAATAAATATTTTTACAATAGGATCCTAGCTTATTTTTTGAGTTAAAATAGCAACCCTGTCAAGGCTATGAGTGCCTACTAGCAGCAGTGGCTCTGCTTATGGCATCAGAGGATGTTTCAAAATTAGCCAATTACTCTTACATATATCCTTCTCTTCCATTCTTCTTCCATAAGCCAATACTCGAATTAGTGATGATTCTAATCTACCACATAAATAATATAAGGGAGATATGCTTACATATTTGAACCTCGGGATGAGAGCACCAATCATTACTTATCTCAGTCTTACTTCCATCACACTTTATCATTAAAGAAGGACATCATATCATAATAATAGTTATACTGTTTACTCTCCCTCTCCGGTCACTTCCACACGAGATTTATTTATTTCAAAACTTCCAAATTTGACCTTTACACTGTGTGTGCTCATAATTACCCAATTACTCCTCATCCCTTGAAACTTGAAATCCATGACCTCCTCTCTCACATACAAGCTATGATTATCGAATCTTGACAGTCCCCCCATTCGCATTCATGATTGGCCAAATCTCTCTTGTACTTGAGGACATGGGCGCCCTTACTTCGACAGAGGGGGTGTAATTAGTCATAAATTAGCAAGCATGCGAATTTCCTACACATATCCCATTAGATATGCTGATAAGACCAAAGGAGCATCGCAATTAAGGTATGAAGTTACTTGCAGAAGGTTGCAATCTCCCTTTCTCTTGCATACAATATTCATTTGAAACAACAGAGGTGAAAGAGAATATAATCAGAATAAAAATCACAGGAAAGCACACCATCCATGGGAGGAAATTCTCTCTAGAACGAACCTTCGAACTTCTCGATTTTAGATGCAGCTAGCACTATCCTCCAGCAAGTCGACTGGCTGGCATATTTACACCGATTGCAAGGATTTGATATAGAAGTAGAAATTAAGTTTCTAAAAAACCTACAAGAGGGATAGACCAAGCTCAGGGGAAGATTTATACCAGTCATAGAAGAAATTATTGCTGAAGTCTCTGGAATACCAGCGGAAGGAGAGAGATGGACAGAGAAACATCTTCTCTTACGAGAGGCAGTTGTATAATATCAGTACCCAGAAGAGCCATTGGAGCTGTTGGTTCCCTGTGATTTTCAAGAATGGAAAGAATAAACACTGCAGGGGGCCACATCAGAACCACTTTGGAATCCTAGGACCTAGCCTTCCTAGATTCAAAGAGGGATCTCTCTATTAGGTGTTTTCAAAGGATATATCTTTATGCTTTGTTTATGATATTAGGCTAGTTATGAAGCTCTTAGGAACTTGTTTGTTTGTTTGTTTGGTTGGGATGGATATCATTAATTGAAGAGGTTAGTTGAAGGGTGAAGGTGAGAATAGATTGGAAGAATGTTTCGGCTGAAAAGATATGTCATGAAACAGTATTAACCCATTAGGCTATGGAGTCACAAAAGGATTTAATTGCACAAAAATTCTTCAAGGGTTTCCATACAAGTCATCTATATCAAAGGATTTTTAAGATTGAATTGTGATATGAAACATTAAGATATTGTGAAAGAAGCAAAGCTAATAATCAGTTAAGAATCCATTAACTCTACTAAACAAGAAAAGCCTTTCAAAGTAACTGTTTGAAGCAAGCCAAAGGATAGGGCAAACCATAGAATTATTTGGGAAAACTTGTAATAAAACAAACTTTTAATACAACAATCCAGTAATCCTAAGACTACTTTTAGAAATTAGAAAACATATATGATAACAAGGAAAATATCCTAAGATCAGACAGAACCTATGAATCTAATCTGCTTTTGGCATACTCTCAAGGGATCATTCAAAGAAACTATTAAAGATTAGCCAGAGGATAGCAAACCATAGACTTCCCTAGTTTAGACTCTACTTAGAAATCTTTTGAAAAAGATCTTTAAAAACAATATCTCAAGTTGTACTCAGATAGACATGGGCTCACCAACATTTCTTCCTATTTATACTCTATTGAATCATTTCTAAAAACAACAAGTTGGATAAACCTAGAGGGAAATTAATAATCCTCTAAACATACCTTAGCAGAAGAAAACATAAAGATAAAGCTTTCAGACAGAAATAGGGTACGTTGACAGTAAATCCTACTCTAAATTTTTTGTTCTTTATCAGAGAAAATGGACAGCATGTAAAACATAAGGAAATACAAAAATAGTGAGGAATAACATCACCATTAACATAGACCAGGATCCTGTGAATTAGCTTGTTTTATTGATGTTCAAACTAGTTACATACTCCAAGTCCAGCAGGTCTTTACAGCTCAAAACTTCTCTTCTCAACCTAGTATTCTTCAACTACCCAACAACAGTTCAACAGCTTCAGCAACTATCCTACACTTCAATAATAATCCAACTAACAATAACAATGAGCTCTTCATACAGTATTTATAGATAAATGAGGAGGTGGAGTGAAAGAAAGGTTTCTATTTGTTCATAAATGACAGAGTTTAATGTTTTTGACCTTAGAGACCATGCAAGGCCCAAGGAAAAATGTATTTAAGTCAAACTCTGTGTTACATTAACTCTTTGAACTACTTAGTGGCTTTTGTTGACTTTTAGGCTTTTTTAGGTAGGCTGGCAATAACTTCTGAGCTGTCTTTACAAAATATCTCTATTTTTTAATAAATTTGTGTATATTTTACGGGAAAATAGGCTGGCAGGTGGAATTTTAATCCTTTGGAGGAGTAATTGCTTCTGTGGATGTGGTATTCGAAAATTTTTCTCTGCTGATCTATCATGATTATACCTTTAAACTCTGATCAGGCCTTTGATTTGGCTTTTAGGCCTTTAATTTAATCATATTTGGTCTTTTTTGTCCTTTTGTTGACTATTTTAACTTTAATACATTTATATTTAAATTGTACTTTATCCTCGTAAACCATTGATTAAGTACTTTATCTTGTGACTTTGATTTAACCTTTAATCTTCACTGCTTTCCTCTATGTGTAGGTGTTTTGGTATGCTAGAGGGTTTTGTTGGTCAACCAATGTTCATGAGACGCAGATCAAACCATGACATTAAAACCTTTGATCTCTCCTTACGCCTATTTTTCCTTGAGGATCATCATCCTGGGCTCTGTGCAACTCGGATTTGTTGTGGGAGGGACTGCAAAATATAGGCTGCCATTAAACCTGCACAAAAACTAAAAAAGTTAGATAAAACCTACATTTTTTGTGGTTTAGACGACTTCAGAGGCTCGGGGTGGGTTTTGGAGTGTTTGCAGAGGAGGCGAATTATGCAAAGGAGGGGTTTCATGGCAGAACCATGAAGAACAGGTTTTGAATTTGAATAATGGCGTGAATGGCAAAGGGTGGTTTTGGGGAATACCGGGGTGTTATTCGCACAAGGATTAGGTGGTTAATGGTTTTGGTCATTTTGGATGCGACACCACACAGATGATGATGCATGTCCATCTAGAAATTGCTTATTTCACGTTGAAAATGTGCATTAACCCGTTTCGGGGAATCAAGCGCGATATGGATAATGGACCTTTGGATCTGCGGGAGCTAGATCAACGGTGGAGAGGGAGTGCGATGGGACAAAGTGCTCAGCCGAAAGAGAAGTGGGGATAGGTGGGACCGGGAGGTGACGTCAGCTAAACTTTCAGGAGGTGAAATATTTATTGAGAGAGGTTGATGCATTGGGAAGAATGTTGAGGGGGGAATCGATTACCGTTGGATCGATGAGATCAACGACTGAGATTAATCAAGGATGAGATAGGTGTGGTGGAAAATATATAAGTGGAAGGGGCTGAAGATAAGGCACGAGGATAAGGTCCTGTGGAGGAAGAGTGGGAACAGGGGCTAGGAAAAAGGGGCTTAAGCTTAGCCAATGGTCGCGGGCTTTGATCAGAAGAAAAATGGCTAAGGGCTTAAGCCCAAAAAGGGCCTAAGGCCTAATACTTTGAAATGATCAGATCAACAGAGGAGATTTAATATGGGGGGAGCGGATAAGAGGTTTTTCAGAAGAAAATATGATGAGGGGGGAATCGATTACCATTGGATCGATGAGATCAACGACTAAGATTAATCAAGGATGAGATAGGTGCGGTGGAAAATATATAAGTGGAAGGGGCTGAAGATAAGGCGTGAGGATAAGGTCCTGTGGAGGAAGAGTGGGAACAGGGGCTAGGAAAAAGGGGCTTAAGCTTAGCCAATGGTCGCGGGCTTTGATCAGAAGAAAAAGGGCTAAGGGCTTAAGCCCAAAAAGGGCCTAAGGCCTAATACTTTGAAATGATCAGAATAGGGCTAAAAACTGGGTTTCTGGGCCTTTTTTGAGATTCCGATAAGTATAAAAAAGGGGTTTTAAACCATTAGAAAGGAGTTTTATAAGGTTTAGAGGGGTTTTCATGGGAAAATGAAGGGAAGAAGGGATTTTTCAGAGGAAGAAATGATGAGTTAAAATAAGTGAAAATGAGTGAAAAATGGGTGAAATGAGCTTATGTGATGATGGAAAATAGCTTTGAAATAGTTTCTTTTATATCAACAGGATAACATGGAGTATCTTAGTAAATAGTTTAGTGGAGTGATTTTTTGAAAAATGATGAAGATAGTGGGCTTCCAAGAACTCACAAATTTTTCATAAAAAATTGTTTCTTGAAAGCCTGAGAATCTTTTTAGCCATCATGAGATATAACAGAATTTATAGATGCCTAACAGTGGCTCCACTTGGGGAGGGTAGCTCCTTGGAGGTGTCAAGAACCTCAGAGAATAAATAGCTAAAAAGTAGACCAGTGCTTTGTGTTTTGCTGCATTTTGACAATCTCCTTTTCTTTGATGATCATGCTGCTTAAAAATATGATCTGCAATATCATAATCATATGGTTTTTCTCTCAAACTTTCTACCTACACATCCTACTTTTCCTAACATTTTTGTCTTCAGTGGGTGCACTTGGACTTGCAAACCCTTTCAACATCATTTTATTCTTTTATTTGAAAGCAGTAAACTAATCTATTTCTACCCTTATATCTTCCATGAGTTCATATTAAATAGTTGAACTCAGTAATTCTCTACCTATTCTAACTATCTGTCAAGATTGAGCTGTTTGACAGATTTTATTCTCTATTTTCTATGACGGGAAATTGAAAACAAAGTCAAATCAGGATTAAACAGTCTGATTTTCTATGGGGCTATGGCATTTTGTACAAGCTACACATATACTTTATTTGTAGAAATTTAAAACAAAACTATGAAGGCTTAAGGTCTGAAATTTCTAGACATCCTTCTTTCTTTCTTGGTTCAGATTTTGAGCTTTTTAGAACCATCTCTTTTCTATCCTAATCTATTCTACTGATAAGCCAAGATTACACTATTTGGCAGATATTTTTCACTAACCTATCAGAAAAAAATTCTAATTTACTCAATCATGATTAGGCTGTATGACTAAATAGCAGTTCTTCTTTAAAAGTAGTGGCATTTAAGCTTGCACACTTTTAGATTTTTCTCTTTTTTGGTATGGGGTTGTGCCTTTTCTTTTTATCTGCCCTCTTTTCTCTTTTTCTCTTTTTTTTTGTATTTTCTTTTCAAACTTTCTTTCAAGCAATGTTATTTACAATGAATTAAAAAGGACTTTGAACAAAAACTTTAATAAAAATAATGTTTGAGCATCCTACCATTGACAGGACCTCCAAAAAGTTCAGCTCCATCCACCTCTTGAAGGAAGAATGCATTGTTTCCTATAGCAGACTGAGTTAGATAAGGGCATTTCCACAAATTTTCAAATTTTCCATGTTTGCCCTTATCTTCTCTCCTGGAATCCCATTTCAAAACTTTGTCACCAATGTTAAAATCACTTGCCTTTGTTCTTTTATCAAACAACTTCTTGATGTTTTCTTGTACTTGTTTCGCTCTATTGTAGACTTCCTCTCTGGTTTGTTGTAACTGGACAATATTATTTATTCTTCTGATCATACCACCTTCTTTAGACTGCATTTCTTGGATCAACTTCATGACTGGCACTCCTAAACTGGTTTGAAATATTGCATCTGCGCCATAAAGAAGCTGATAAGGGGACATTCCAATTGAATTTTTGACTGTCAATCTATCTGCCCACAGTGCATGTCCTAGCTTGTTGTGCCATGATTTCTTATTCTCTTCCAGTAACTTCTTGATAATGTTTGCCAAACTCTTGTTTGAGGATTCTACCAACCAATTACCTTGAGGGTAATAAGCTGTGGAATGGCCCAATGTAATATGATATTCATGACAGAAATCAACCATCTTTTTGGATCCAAATGCAGCAGCATTGTCTGTGATAATCTTCCTAGGATAGCGAAATATGGACAGGATATGATTTTCAAGAAAAGAAATGATGACTGAGTCTGTGGCATTCCTAGAAGGGATGGCCTCTATCCATTTGGAAAAGTAATCAGTAGCTGTGAGGATCCATTTGTGTTGGGAAAATGAGGAAGGATGGATTTCCCCTATGAAGTCTAGACCCCACTGTTGGAAAGGAGATTCAACAGTGATTGGTTGCAGAGGTAAGGGAAGAAATTTTATTTTTCCTTCAAAGATTTGACATTTATGACAGGCAATGACCATTTTTTGGATATCTTGAAAGGGGGTGGGCCAGTAGTAACTAGCTCTAAGGATTTTTTTCACAGTAGTTTTCCAACAGAGGTGTCCTCCACATTCTCCTTCATGGAACTCATGCTTGATCTTATCTGCATCATCCTCAGGCAAACATTTAAGCAATAATCCACTAGCATTTTTTCAATATAAACATTTATCTAAAATGCAGTAATTTATAGCCTTTAACTTTAAAAACCTTGCCTTTGTTTTAGACAAACCAGGAGGAACATTAAGATTAAGTATCACATACAAAATATTAGCATACCAAGATGAATTCAGAAAATGATCTTCAATAAGTGGAGTTGCCAAATCATGATGTTCATCTAATGCATTAAACATGTTTATATCAAGAGCCTGAAAGTTGGATTCAACCATTAGTTTTGCTAGTCCTTGACCTTTGATGAGCTTAGTGGGCTTGATTTCTAAATCATATTCTAGTATTACAACAATCCACTTTCATCTTTTTCCATCAGGGTCTTGTATCAAAATGTCTTTTACTACTGAAACAGGCACAAATGTTATGATGTGTGAGTGTAAAATGTAAACTCTGAAGTATTTTAAGGCTTTGACCAAGACAAAAGCTTGTTTTTCCATTATGTTATACTTCAAAGGTGCATCTCTTAATGCCTTGCTGAAAAATGCAATAGGCTGCTCTTGTCCCTTAATGTTTTTTTGTAGGAGGACAACAGCCACTGTGTGTTCTGATGCAATTAAAAATATGAAAAAGTCTTTTGTAAAATCAGGACTAATAAGAACTGGTGTTTGGGTAAGTGCTTGTTTTAGCAGTTCAAAGGATTTCTTTGCTTCTAAGGTCCATTTAACTACTTCTTCTCTTTTAAGCATATTTTTCATGTTTCTAAGGAGTTCATCTAGGTTGGGTATGAATCTTCTCAAGAAATTAATCTTTCCAATGAAATATTGAAGTTCCTTGAAGTTTCTAGGATGATTGATTTGCAATATACCTTCAATCCTTTTTGGGTCTATCTTTATCCCTTCTTCAGATATGACATGACCAAGAAGTTTACTTTCTTGGAGACCAAACAATGTTTTTTTGGGATTTAAAGATAAACCATATTTTCTGCATTTATCAAAGGCTTTTCTTAGGTGTATTTTGTGTTCTTCATCTGTTTTAGAATATACTGTGATGTCATATAAGTAAATCACAATGAAGTAACCTATTTATTTTGAGAAAGAAATATCCATGGCTCTCTGGAATGTGGCACCAACATTCATTAAACCAAAAGGCATTTTCACATACATGAAAGTGCCCCAAGGTGTGGTAAAGGCTGTTTTAAGTTGATCATCAGGGTGTACCAATACTTGGTTATATCTGGAGAAGCCATCTAGCAAAGAAATTATTCTAGAACCTACTACCCTTTGTAAGATATGATCCATTTTGGGCAGGGGATAGTTGTCCTTTAATGAGGCTTTATTTAAGTTTCTGAAATCAATACAAAGCCTTATTTCTCATTGTTACACAGTAATTTGTCACTGTCCCTGCAATTTCCCATCCCTCACAATTGGAGGGCTCATTCCGTGACCTGTGAGCAAAGACATGAATTGAAACCACTTTCATGACATTCCTCTGAACATGAACTTTCATTGCCCTGAAGACAACTCCTTGTAAAAAACCCTTAAAACACCCCTTTTTGCATTGGCGCAGCAAGCCAGTTCATTACCCGTGCCAATGGGGGAAATCCTTCAAAGAGGGCACGCCAATTGGCGCTCTGTCTCAAAGTCGCACTCGTGCCAGCCATTTTAAGGAGTGTTTTTTAAAAATAAATGGCGGAAGTTTCGTCCTAACCAATTCATAAACTGGTATCTAATTTGAGTTGGGTGGTTTGGCTCTGGATCTCCATGTAGAGGAAGTGGTTTGCCACCTCTCATGGAAGCTTCCTTGAGGATAGGGCCAATCCCATAATTATAGGGATCCCAACTCCCCTTCCTCCATCTATAAAAGCTTGCTCATTCCCTTTGCAAGCTAGTCTCCAAGTTCCGAAGAGCCATCAGAGCCTTATGCTGTAAGAGCCTTGATTCATTCCCTTAAGGCCAAATCCAAGCAAGGAGATTATTGTCGAGACATCCGAAGAGAGAGGCTTATCCTATCCCCGACAGGCTTTTTCGAGACCTGTTCTGTTGGCGACCCTCCGAAGGAGAATTCAACGTCAGGGCTATGGTTGTATTCTTCTTTGATTGATTAATGATAAGCGACTATCGGTTATGGTTCCACTCCTATTGTTGATTATGATGATGAGTTATGTCTTCTTTGACTGACATATAGTTGCATATACTGGGTTTTACGCTCGCGTTTGTTTTGTTTCTTGCGTGTGCAGGTGTCCGATCACGGAGATCGTGAGGATTGTGATCTGCCAGAGCTAAGGAACAGGAGCGCTACTTTCTCTACAAGCAACAGCGTTGGATTCCAGGTAAGCCTTCATCGCTAGTTGGTTTATTTGCAATTAGGAACCTGCACTATAGCTTGTGACGATTGTCGCTAGACCTGGTCTGGGCTAGTAGGGATCGCCTCTATCCGCAGAGGGGATTTACCTCCACAACACTCATGTTTTCTTCCTAATAGATACAAGATTAGATACCCATTCTGAGTACCTCACAGGGACTATAATTCCAGCATCATACATTTTTTTTATTTCTTTCTCAACCAAAGGTAATTGCATGGGGTTTATTCTACGTAATTTTTTTCTGAAAGGTTTCTGGTTCTCTTTGAGGGGTATCTTATGCTGAATTATTTTTGTATCATATGATTTTAAATCTTTATAACTCCATGCAAACACATCAAAAATTTCTCTAAATAGCTCAAGGTATTTCAGTTTAATGTGAGTTGGCAGTGTTTTGGATAATTTGATCATTTTAGGCCTTTCTTCACTGTGTATATTGCGCTCTTCTACTTCAGCTTTAGTAGGTTTTATTTTTGGCCTTTTTGCAACATCATTAAAGTCAAACAATTCTTCTAAGGATACCAGTCCTTTTGGAAAGTTTTCAGTTTTGAATTGCAGTACTTCTAGATCTTCTTTTTCTAAATCTGGGTATTTTTTGGTTTCATGTTTGAATTTCTTGGTTAACAAATTTATATCAGCAATCTCGGGAGTTCTTCTTCTTTAAAAAGTGTTTTTTCCTCAATAGGACAACCTTCTTCATACTCTGAATCTGATTTTGGCATTTCAAATTCATTCCTGGACTGTAGGAAGTCTTCTATTTGTTTATCTCCTTCAAAAACTTCCCAGAATTTTTCATTGTCTGGGACTGTTGGTTATATTTGACTTGAACTATGTATTGTTTTCTTTCATAAGGTTTCATACATGTACTAGCATCAAAGGCTAATCCATTGGCAAGAATATTTTTGTTTCTAGGGACAAAATTAAGTTGGAATTTAGCAAATGATTTTAATAGGTCCATGGCATCATCTCTATAGGCTCTCAGTCTGGGATGTTTAGCAGTATATTCCCCATTTACTTGCCTAATTATCAATTCTGAATCTCCATGAATAGTTATCCTCTTGGCTCCTAGTTTTTTCAGTAATTGTAGTCCTAAGAGGAGTGCTTCATATTCTGCTATGTTGTTGGTGCAATGAAAGTTGAATCTGTATGAATGACCTTCTACATGATTATTTTCAGTGTTGTGCACCCATATGCCTTCCCCTACACCAGTTTTAGCACAAGATCCATCAAAACTCATGCTCCAAAGAGGACTGTTTTCAGATTTTTCATCAATTTCCTCTTTGTCCTCTCTGTTTTGTTTATTTTGTTCATCACTTTGTTCTTTTTGAGGATCTGCACTATCTTTATTTGTGTCTTGTTCCTCAAGGTTTTCAATGTGTTGAGGAATTTCTCTTTGATTGTTATGATTCGCACTATGTTGATGATTGTTTTGATGCTCACGACCTTCATTTTGTTTGCTGTGTTTTTGTGAATTAGCAAACTATTTGGATGATTTTTCTTTCCCTTCCTCTTGTTATATGGATGCCACTATGTTGGTGGATGTTTCATTTTCTAATCCTTGCTCATTAGGAATCTCATCATTGTAAAGAATGAATGAGTCAAGTTCAGTATGTATAGAATAAAGAGGAGAGTTTTCTGGTCTTTCATGGCTACTCACCATGTATTTCATGTGTGTTTCCCTATAAAGTCTTATAGATTGACTGAAGATAGGGATGATGCCATAAGTCATATCCATTTGGATTGTACCTTGCAACTTATCACCCCAAGATCTTGAAAGAAGCATGCCATATTTGGGTGGGATATCAGCCACCACAATGTCCATTACTAAGCTTTTGGTTGGGATTTGTGCTAATTTGACACAAAGATATTTTATTAGGCCTAGGCACTTGACTCTGCTAGAATCAAAGGAGTATAAATCTTTATAAGGTCTGGTTACCTTAAGGCCTAATATTTCCATTATTACTTTGGGCATGAGGTTATGTGATGCTCCTGAATCAAGCATGGCATTATGCAGAATGTTATCGTGGATTTTTAGGCTAACATAAAATGGAGGAACTCCACCTTCTTGAAATTTTCCTTCAATTTTTGGTCCAAACAGAAGCTCAGGTTTGTCATCATTTAAGTTAATCGAGTCATTGTGATCTCCTATGTTCAAGGCTTTTAACAATTGGGACCTATATACATCTTGAGTGACTAACTCAGTGAAAGGGACAGAGATTTTTATTTTAGCAATTTCACTCTCTATGCTGAAAGGAGTTTGAGTTTTGAAAATGTTTAATTTAGCCTTTTAGTCATTGTTTTCTGAGCAAAATCAGCTTGCTGGTTTTTATTATTTACAACAGTTAAACAGTTTTTTCAGGAGCATTAGCTAAGGTGCTAGTGCTACTAGGTTCACCACTATGTTTGTCATGAATTTGGGTGTTCTTTCCTTTGTTTTTATCAGGATCTTCAGCCACTATGTTTTCGTTTTTAACTATCTTTTTGGAAGTATTTATAGTGTTGTTTTTAGTAGAGATTTCAGAGGTATTTTTCTTGGGAACTTCTTGGTTATTTTAACTCCTTAAGACATATTGTTTGTGTACTTCCATTATGGAATTTTCAAAGCCTAGTTTGTAATCTTTTGATTCCAGGCTTTCTTCCTCATCAGGTATGTATGTGACTTGTTCTCCTTCATTGAGGAAAATAGTATCCTCATTGTTTACTCCCAACATGTTCATGTGATTTTCCTATGTTTCTTATATCACTCCCTCATCCTCATCAGCATCATTCTGTTGAAAAGGAGGTCTGAATTTTTTATCAGGGCCTCTTTGTCTAATTTGAGGGGGATTCCTTCTAAAGTTCTGATTCTGATTTTTGTTTTGAGGAGCTGTTTAGTTTTCTTTAGGATAATCTCTCTCATTTATGTTTATTCTTTCCATCATCATCTCCATGGTTTTGACCAAATTATTAATTTTGGAATCTGATGTGGAAGATCCAACTTCATCTTTGTAGGTAACCTTTTTGTCTGCTTTCAATCTAGCCCTTCTGGCATTAAGGTTAGCTTCTACACTTACTACCCCTTTCTCCATGTATTCTAATGTCAGGGGTTCTCTCTCCCTTAATTGATAACACATGTATGGGTCAAATCCTTCAGGAAAATTTATTAAGGCTAAGCCTTGTGGGGGTTTCATTTGTGGAGGGCGTGAATTATAAACACTATTGAATCTAGTGCAATAATCTTGGACACTCTCTCCAGCATTTCTTTTAAAATCATTTTATTTTGACAGGATTTGAAGGGGGTTTCTCTTGACTTCCCATTTGTCTAGGAATAATTGATGAAAAGAGGGGAGGTCATTGATATTGTTAGGGGTTAAGCCTTCAAACCATTTTCTTGCTTCTCCCCCTAAAATTTGAGCAAACATCCTAAGCTTTACAATCTCATCATCTATTTTTTGTCTATAAAAGTAATCATTCATTCTATCCACATGTTTTTGAGCTGTAGTAGAACTAATAGCATCATATAATGGAATCTTGGATTGATATTCTTGTGGTAGGACAACTAAAGGCAAAGGAAGGATTAGAGGAGCATACCATGTTGCCATGATATGAAGTTGTGGGAGAAATGGGGGGTTTACAAGAGGAGGATTTGTGACAGGAGGTATATGATGAAGTGGAGTGGTTTGAACTGTGGATGTGTGAGTGAGTGAAACAAAAGTACTTGGATCAGCAAGGGACTGTTGAGCAGATTTAGGATGAGAGAAACCAAAGTTATGAATGAAATGAAGATCAGGAGGAGTGGATGGGGAGGTTTCTCTACTGCTATTATGTTGTGAGTTTTCAGGCTCAAAGTCTATCTGATCTATACCACTAAGTGACTTGGTTCTAGATAGGTTTCTTATGAAAGGTAAGTCAACCTGGGTATCTTGCAGAGCTGTAAGGTTTTCAGGAACTAAAATCTCTCTGTGAATTGGTCTGACAATAGTTGGGTTCTTAGATGTAGGATATTTCCTAAGAATGCTTTCTGGATTATCAACTATTGTAGGAGGATTTGGGTTAGGATGGGATCTAGTATGGATTCTTTTGGAAGGTAGGATTTAGACCCAAAGATAATAAAAGTTTAGCCAAATATGACAGTATTTAAAGGCAAACTAATCCGTGTAAGAAACCTTAATCCACAAAGTCTTCTTAACTGGGTTTTTGTGATGTTCTAATGATAAAATAGGTTTCCCAGTGGAGTCTTTGGACCACCAATGGGGTCAGCAGGCCTATTGAAAACCAATGGAGTCACCAAGTGGAATATTTTTACTTGTTTTCTAGGACTAGTTGTTGTCCACCATCAACAATCAGGAACCACTCTTCCAGACACTTGATTCATTTTAAGAATGGGATTTTCTGAGGTATGAAGTTATCTATTACTTAGTTTCTTCCCCAGTATGGTCACCAATATGTTGGCTCCCTGTGATTTACAATAATGGCAAGAATAAAAGCTATAGGGGGCCACATCAAAACCACTTTGGAATCATAGGACCTAGTCTTCCTGGATTCAGAGAGGGATCTCTCTATTAAGTGTTTTCAAAGGATATATCTTTATGCTTTGTTTATGATATTAGGCTAGTTATGAAGCTCTTAGGAACTTGTTTTTTTGTTTGTTTCGTTGGGATGGATATCATTAATTGAAGAGGTCAGTTGAAGGGTGAAGGTGAGAGTAAATTGGAAGAATGTTTCGGTTGAAAAGATAGGTCATGAAACAATATTAACCCATTGAGCTATGGAGTCACAAAAGGATTTAATTGCACAAAAATTCTTCAAGGGTTTCCATAGGGCAAGTCATCTATATCAAAGGATTTTTAAGATTGAATTGTGATATGAAACATTAAGATATTGTGAAATAAGAAAATTTAATAATCAGTTAAGAATCCATTAACTCTACTAAACAAGAAAAGCCTTTCAAAGTAACTGTTTGAAGCAAGCCAAAGAACAGGCCAAACCATAGACTTCTTTGGGCAAACTTTTAATGAAGCAAAATTTTAAGACAACAATCCAGTAATCCTAAGACTACTTTTAGAAAGTAGAAAACATATATGATAACAAGGAAAATAGCCTAAGATCAGACAAAAACTATGAATCTAATCTGCTTTTGGCATACTCTCAAGGGATCATTCTAAGCAACTATTAAAGATTAGCCAGAGGACAGGGCAAACCATATACTTCCCTAGTTTAGACTCTACTTAGCAATCTTTTGAAAAAGATATTTAAAAACAATATCTCAATTTGTACTCAGATAGACATGGGCTCACCAACATTTCTCCCTGGTTATACTCTTTTAAATCATTTCTAAAAACTACAAGCTGGATAAACCTAGAGGGAAATTAAGAATCCTCTAAGCATACCTTAGCAAAAGAAAAAATAAAGATAAAGCTTTCAGACATAAATAGGGTACTTTGACAGTAAATCCTACTCTAAATTTTCTGCTCTTTATCAGAGAAAATGGACAGCATGTAAAACATAAGGAAATACAAAAACAGTGAGGAATAACATCACCATTAACATAGACCAGGATCCTGTGAATCAACTTTTTTTATTGATGTTCAAACCAGTTACATACTCCAAGTCCAGCAGGTCTTTACAACTCAAAAATTCTCTTCTCAACCTAGTATTCTTCAACTACCCAACAACAGTTCAACAGCTTCAGCAACTATCTTACACTTCAATAATAATCAAACCAACAATAACAATGAGCTCTTCATACAGTATTTATAGATAAATGACGAGGTGGAGTGAAATAAAGGGTTTCTATTTGTTCATAAATGACAGAGTTTAATGTTTTTGACCTTAGAGACCATGCAAGGCCCAAGGAAAAATGTATTTAAGTCAAACTCTGCCTTACATTAACTCTTTGAATTACTTAGTGGCTTTTGTTGACTTTTAGGCTTTTTTAGGTAGGCTGGCAATAACTTCCGAGCTGTCTTTACAAAATATCTCTGTTTTGTAATAGCTTTGTGTATATTTTAGGGGAAAATAGGCTGGTAGGTGGCATTTTAATCCTTTGGAGGAGTAATTAATTCTGTGGATGTGGTATTCGAAACTTTTCCTCTGCTGATCTGTCATGATTATACCTTTAAACTCTGATCATGCCTTTGATTTTTCTTTTAGGCCTTTACTTTAATCATCTTTGGTATTTTTTGTCCTTTTGCTGACTGTTTTAACTTTAATACATTTATCTTTAAACTGTTCTTTATCCTCGTAAACCATTGATTAAGTACTTTATCTTGTGACTTTGACTTAACCTTTAATATTCACTGCTTTCCTCTGTGTGTAGGTGTTTTGGTATGCTAGAGAGTTTTGTTGGTCAACCAATGTTCATGAGATGCGGATCAAACCATGACATTAAAACCTTTTGCCCCGAAGATCGTCATCCTGGGCTCTGTGCAACTCGGATTTGTTGTGGGAGGGACTGCAAACTATAGGCCACCATTAAACCTACACAAAAACTAAAAAAATTACATAAAACCTGCATTTTTGTGGTTTAGAATGCTTCAGAGGCTCGAGGTGGGTGTTGGAGAATTTGCAAAGGAGGGGGATTATGCAGAGGAGGAGGTTTCATGGTGGAACCATGAAGAACAGGTTTTGAATTCGAATAATGGCGTGAATGGCGTAAGGGTGGAGCTGGGGAATACCGGTAAAGATCAATAATGATTAGGCAGTTAATGGTTTTGGCCATTTTGGATGCGATACCACACAGACGCTGATGCATGTCCATCTGGAAACCGCCTATTTCACGTTGAAAATGCGCATTAACCCATTTCGGGGAATCGGGCGTGATATGGATCATCGACCGTTGGATCTGGGGGATCCAAATCAACGGCGGAGAGGGAGTGCGATGGGAAAAAGTGCTCAGCTGGAGGAGAAGTGGGGACAGATGGGACTGGGAGGTGACATCAGCTAAACTGTCGGGAGGTGAAATATTTATCGGGCAGGGTTGATGCATTGGGAATAATGTTGATAGTTAGATCTACAAGATCAACAGAGGAGATTTAATATGGGGGGAGCGGATAAGAGGTTTGTCGGAAGAAAGGATGATGAAGGGGGAAGTGTTTACCATTGGATCGATGAGATCAACAACTGATATTAATCAAGGATGAGATAGGTGCGGTGGAAAATATATAAGGGGAAAGGGCTGAAGGTAAGGTGCGAGGATAAGGTCTTGTGGAGGAAGAGTGGGACCAGGGGCTAGGGAAAAAGGGTTTAATATTAGCCAATGGTCATGGGCTTTGATCATAAGAAAAAGGGCTGAGGGCTTAAGCCCAAAAAGGGCCTAAGGCCTAATACTTTGAAATGATCGGAATAGGGTTAAAAAGTGGATTTCTGGGCCTTTTTTGAGATTTTGATAAGTATAAAAAAGGGGTTTTAAACCATTATAAAGGAGTTTTATAAGGTTTAGAGGGGTTTTCATGGGAAAATGAAGGGAAGAATGGATTTTTTAGAGGAAGAAATGATGAGTTAGAATAAGTGAAAATGAGCGAAAAATGGGTTTAATGAGCTTATGAGATGATGGAAAATAGCTTTGAAACAATTTCTTTTATATTAGCAGGATAACTTGGAGGATCTTAGTAAAGATTTCAGTGGAGTGATTTTTTGAAAAATGATGAAGACAGTGGGCTTCCAAGAACTCACAAATTTCTCATAAAAATTTGTTTCTTGAAAGCCTGAGAATATTTTTAGCCATCATGAGATATAACAAAACTTATAGATGGCTAACAGGAGTGAAAGGGAAAGGGATTAACCCTACTTCTCTACATCAACCATGGTAGGAACTGACGGCATTCATCCAAAGGTTCATTACATGCGACAGATGCCAAGACATGGTAAAACCTCTCCAACTTAAACTTTTCGCTGTGCTTAAGCAAAATATTTCAGTTAAACTTCCCGCTTTCTTAAATTCTATATTACATAACACTGTTTTTCGAATAAGAAGAGCTAAAAACCCCCCAGTATTTTTTAGTGACCACGAGCTAATCAAACTAATCACCATACATGAATTGGACAAGCAGAAAATAGCCTAGGGAAACTTCGTTAACCCTGCCACACAGGTACCTGAGGAAAACCCTAGCGAATTTGAAATCGAGCTCCCCAAGGTAAACATACCTAGAAGGAAAAGGACCCGTACCTCAATTTTAGAACCAAGCAAGAAAAAGTGCCAAAAATTCTTCAAGGAACCTCGGACTTCATAGAGGAGGCTGGGCCATCCCATTCACTATGCTCAAGCCCTCAAAACGCACCCTTGAAAGACCATGAGGAAGTGATGGCTCGAGTCCTGGAGAAAATGAGGGTAGGCCATGAATCTAGAAGCCTATCAAAAGCCGAAGAGCAAAAGGAACCTATAGGAAAGTCTGCCACTGCCAATAGTTCTGGCCACACTGAGGTGCTACCCCACCAAGAGGAATCACAGGCCTTTTGGGTTTTGTCCCCTCTCGAGAATTATAATGTAAATAATGAAGAGTAGGAAAAAGGGAGAGTGGAATCAGAAAATCAGTCAGGAGACAATATCCCTTTGGAGAAAAACACAAGCATAGAAACATTTCCTTTGACACCTGAAGGTAACATTGTCCCACCTAGTCAGGACCCTCATACAGAAGTAAACTCAGAAGCTCAAGTAGAAAACACCATCACAGACAGCCATGAGGTTGGCAGCACCATTCCTGAAAGTGAGAATGTTGCTCCTCCACCACCTGTTGAAATCAGGTCAAGTGAGAATTCAGTTAAAAAGAAGATTAAGAAACTGAGCAGGACCTGCAAAATATTGAGGAAAATGTTGAAACATTTAAGAAAAAAATTAAAGGAGGTAAATAAGGCCCAAAATCCTAAGAAATAATTGACCACAGCCGAAACCCAAATGGAACTGATCACCAATTTGTTAGATACTACTGAGGTTGGAATGCAGACTGACCTAATAGAGACTGTTGAGGCTGGAATGCATACTGACCTAGCAGATACTATTGAGGCTGGGATACAGACTGACTTGGAAAGCACCATTGAGATCAAGGTACAAACAGACATGGTGGACACTCTAGAAGCTTTTTTCAAAACTAGGAAAGAATTCATCGACGAAAAAGGAACCCAAACGAAGGAAACCCCTGCCTATGTCCCTCTAGTTGACAGAGATGCCAAACAAAAATGGTATAATGAATTAATTCGAACATGTCATGAGTTGGCACTGTGCAAAAAGGAAGTAGTACCAGCACAGGAATATCAGGCAGTAATAAATAAATTCACAAACCTTTCCACCACAGAAGATGAAACATTTTCCTAGCTTAGAGAGGAGCAAGCAAAGGTAAAAAGGGCACAAGACCAAGTGGATCAATCCAAGAAACAAATCACTACGGTTTTTTCTCTATATTATGGTGCACTAACATGCAAGGCAATAGCCACCAACTATTCCCTATTCTTAACAGAACGATAATTACTGCTAAAAATCAAGGCCGTTAGGGGAGGGAAGCCCATAAATTTCAAAACCATAGAAGAGTTCGTCCAATGCTGCAATGATCAAGACGAACAGGTCCAATGCCTTTTATGTGAACTTTACATGCACAATTTCTTTCTAGAAGAGGACTCGAACAACAATCCTAGTCCCTTTATAGGAGATGTTCAGTTCCAGGCCTTCCTCTCATTCGCTAAGAACCAGATTATGTGGGAAAAATCCTATAACATATTCCAAAAGAGAGACCATGGCCTAGACCTGTGGGTCATAGGAGAGCCTACAAAACCCTTGCAGCTGTTCATCCAACACAAGAACTTCATGTGCAGAAAGGGTGTAAGGACCAAGCTGGGACCCATCCACAAAGACATTATAGAAAACGGGTGGGAATATTTTTGAGACATTCAGGAAGCAGCCCTGGTAGCAGCTAAACAAAGATGGATGGCCTCCACAAACAATGTAAGGAATAGGGAGCCATTTGGCTACCAAAACTACAAAGCAACCACCTCCAGATTCCTCTCATATAGTAACTTGGTCTTCAACATGGGTCCTGCATGGTTAGGATGTAGATATAGATGCCCTCTTATCTAGTACCCTCCTGAGGGCTATGATCATGACTACAAATTGCCAGGAGGGCACACAAACGCTGCTTTTGTAAGAATTAGACAGAAACAGGGTTTCAGATCATACAAGGAAGAAGTCCACCCTGCCTTCTCCTTAACACAGTTGCATCTCAACCATTTGTTTGCACGAGGACCTGAAAATAGCTAAGGAAGGGAGTATGTTGGGCTGAAATTAAGGTATGTTTTCACCCTATGATTACTTCGAATTGTGATACATTTTTAAGAATTCTTCCTCATCTTAACAATAAATAAAAAGAATATTTATAAAAATCAGGACAATTGGGCTAAACGACAAAAGGAACGTTTTATAACATAAATTTGACTTATTGTATCTTTATGTACAGGGAAATAGAGCAACTGAACCGACGTTAAACGAAATATGGCTGATACACATGGACTCATGGAACTATCGTATCATGAGCCGTCGTCTCAGTCCTCCTCCGAGACGACCATCTCTTCTGTAGCCAACAAGCAAACCGTCGATTCCTTGACCAGTGTCTCCCCCGGCGTTTATAAAGATTCCACCATGCTTGGTACTTTTCCTCACCTTCCCCCCCCTCCTATTACGGATCCCAGCTTGTCGAATATTTGCATGATGCAATCGTCTCAGGCTGCCCATAAACGGCCTGCCTCGGATAGTCCGCACCCTCCCCCCCGCCCTCCGCAACCCGCTCCTAGCCATTCATCTCCGCCAGCCGGACCTCCTCCTTCCGGCCCTCCCCCTACAGCTGGTATCCCCGAACCTCTGTATCCTCCAGGCTCGGTCCCCCCCGGCCTTAACCATCTTGGAGCCGTACCTCCTGGTCACTACCCTGCTGGACAGATCCCCTTCTTGGCTCCCCCTCCCGGAGTATATTCTATCCCCGTCATGGCCACCCTCTCTCTCTCTAACTTGACCTTGGGTATTCCGGTTTGGTACCTTGACCCCCGGGCCGCCACCCCCTGGTCACCCCAAACCTTACATGGCCCAGGCAAGTTCAACGGGGTCCCCCTCGCTTCCTCCATAGCCACTTGTGCCCCCGGCCTCCACGGACCCTTCTCCGGCGCGGCGGCTCCGGGAAGACGGGCGAAAGCACGAAGGGGAAACCCATCACGATCGGCCCCCAACATCCAGTTACCCTCCCGGCCACCAGCCACACATTCGTGCGCTTTGTGTGATGTCGTCGGTCGTACCACTCACATGTGTCTGGTGCCCCACCTCAAGCTTCTGGTCAACGAGACATTCCCTGACTCTGATCTCCCAGAAGTACATGTCACTATCCCCGGCTCCCTCCCAAAACTCAAACACTTGCGCACAAACCACCCTTGTGCCTTGTGCGATTTTCACGGCCATTACACCCACCTCTGTCCCCGCCTTGACGAGTACCATTCCTCCTTGGACTTGTACCGCCAGTTCAAGGCCGCTTCGATCGGACCAGAGGACATTCACATTCCGCCTCCCGCTGTTAAGCCAACGGAGCCCTCAGTCACCATTTTGTACCTGTCATCATCCATGAGACCATTGGGGAACGTTCCATCTGAATCCTCCCCTGTTGTTTCGCTTGACCTTCCTTCAGCGGTCATCTTGGGCTCAACATCGGTAGATCCGTTATCTACTTACTCGTCGGTCACCCATTGTGACGATGCGCATGTGAACCTCTCTTCTCATGATGATGATTCAGGCCACTTCACCACGTCAGGTAGTTCTTCTTCCACTAGTCACCCCATCTTCTATCACGATGATGACATTATGGAAGAAATTCCCACCCCTGACTTCATCTATTCCCCCTTACATCGAACCCATGCGTTCACATCACATCCACCTTGTGGTCATTACATCGAAACCCAATGTTTGGGTAAGGGGGCACCCACATTTGAGAGACCAAGAGAAGCCATTCTCCACCACTCTCCTAGTGTATCTGGTCGTGTTGACTCTAGACCCCGTATTCTTCCACATTTAGAAGAACCTCTTGAGTCCCATATCACTTCAGATCACTCTCGGGACGATACCCCTTATTGTTCCCTCATCTTACATCAGCAACCCAGTCTCTTAGACATTATTATTGACCAACCTATAGCTTTTCTACGAGAGCATCAGTTCATTATCTCCAAATCCTCCTTTTGGGATAGTGACGCCAGGTATGCCAATTCGGAAACTTAACGTCCATTTGCTCCCTATATGCAGTACCAAAAGAGATTGGTAACACTCCATTTCCTTTCTCAAACTGCATAACCATAACCAGAACAAATGGCACACCACATCATTAAAATGTGGTTAGATTCCCCTTTTTATAACTACATTTTGGCATGCCCACAGCATGTCACACACACTCAAAAATGGGGGCACCGCCTACCCCTACATACATAACTGGGGGCACCATCCGCCCCCCCATACATATACATCCGACATGCCCATAGCATGTTACAAACAAAATCCAAAAGCTGGGGGGGCACCATCCGCCCCCCCATACATATACATCCGACATGCCCATAGCATGTTACAAACAAAATCCAAAAGCTGGGGGCACCATATGCCCCCCCATACATTATAGGGGACACCACTTGCCCCTACACACATCCAAGAGGGCACCATATGCCCCTATATCTGGCCAATACCCGACGACCGCCCTGATCCGCCTGGATCTCTGTCCGAAGAGTTCCCAGATCCCTCTCTCTCCAGTTGACCCACAACTCTGCCATACCTGCACAACCACATTCTTTTTGTCAGGGTACAGATCAGGAAAACCATAACCACACACCACAACCCACCTCCCAGCCATCAAGCAGCACCAAGCCCTCCTCGTCTCCCAGGTCGCAGTTTTCTGCCATTTTCTGGACCAGGTCGCACTTTTGCCCCCAAACCTGCGTCTTGGGTCGTACTTTTTGCCCCAAAAAGTGCGACCCGGCCATAGAGATGAAGAAGGGGCTGTTTCTGGGGGTTTTGGGCCCTAAACTGCAAATGTCATCCAACAACACGCAAGAGCAAGGTTAGGCCTCGTACCTCCAACTAACAGATCTCGCTTCCAACGGTCGGTTTGTCTGCTACGTTTGCCACAAGCTTTAGGGCCTTCTCTCCACATTCACCACAACAACAATAGCAAATGAATGATTTTGGAGGGAAAACTGCCTCATTAAAGAGAACCCATGTTTCTCCTTTCGACTGCTCACCGCAACCACCGTAGCCGGATTCGACGGAAGCGAGTCGGCAAGCTAGGCAGATCTCCGCCCAGGAGCTCAAATGGGTTTTAGTTAGTTTTTGGTGATTTGATACTTCACTAGGACACATTTTTTCCATGAAGGGTCACTTCCTGCAGCGCTCCTTAAAATCGAATTTCCTCACTTACGACACTTGTGCCCGGGGCACCATATGCTTATACTTGTCATGTTCGTGTTGATTTTCGTCATGAGTGCCCACCTTGTGCTCATGCTTCCCTGGTGGTCCCCATTGGGGCCTTTCTTCGTATTAGCGGCACTATCATGTCGCCCTTATTGAAAAGGCATCCCAGTTGGGTCATCATTGCATTCATGGAGTCTATCCCGCGGCCTTTTACACCCTACTATAGCCCTCCATTATTTTTGCTTGGTTCCTCTCTTGTGTCGCATATCATGACCTTCAGCCCCACTGTCCCCTATCCCTTTCGATATCGTGTCAGTCGCTGCCATGTCATTCATGCCCTTTATGCTCTAACAAGGGAAGTCGTCCATTCGCCACTCCATCCTTCCCATTTCCACCATCATCATTAGTGTCAGTCTGTCCGTCGCTCTATTGTTCTTCTCTCGTACCTTAGTTGAGGATCTCTCATTGCCTCACCTACGGCGGACCTCCTTCTGTCGACATCAGCACATTTATTCCAGAAGCAAGGTCTAGAGGGCGGTGTACCTTGGTTCCAGCTTCCACTCTTTTGTTGGGTGCCTCGGATCGGGCGGGGGATCTCTCACTTCCCTTTGACTTGATTGCTTCTCGACTCCAGCTCCTTTCAGCATGATCGAGATGAGTATACTGGACAGTCCAGTGACCCAGCAGCAGCTCTTGATGATTCCCGGGCGTGTGTGAGATGTCTCGGCCCTCATGAGGGGGTGGCCCTGCAGGTAGCCCCCCACATGCCCGGATGACCTCTTCATTGCAGCCTTTGATGCCGCTCCAGATTTTGATGATGTTGGCCTTAGCCACTTGCAGCACCTCTATGATTTGCATGTATCAGTCAGATTTTGTGAGCCCTTCCCCATTTACAGGGGGCATTTGGGTTGTATTTATCTCCTGTACTCAGATGATATTGTACTAGTCCTGGCTGTTATCCCAGGCACAGCATGTATGTGAGACTATTCATTGTATTTTTATCTGGCTCTTGATTATGCCAGCTGTACTCTATGGTTCGGTCCCTTGTTCACTGGACACACTATTCTTTTGTACTTTGTCACAGCGGGCATAGGTATGCCTCCCCCGCCGCCTTCAGCACAGGTACCCTCTCATAACAGAGACTTGTTGCACCTGCGAGTCTCGTCTCCTCAGGGTCTAGTCCTTCAGCACACTATCTACCTCCCACTTCTCTCTCTGACATACCCTTTTGTTGTCTAGTGATTGTATTCTTACAACGTACTTCAGTCATACGATTTGCTCCTGACACTCGCACGCTGGGGGGCAATCTGTTACACCATTTTTTGGTCATCTAACCTTTTATCATTAGATGGACCCAAGTACACCATGTAAGACCGGTTTTACCCCAAGTAAAACTGCTTTCACTATGTTAATTAGGAAACCCCAAAAGGAATAATTAATTAAACCATAATTTAATTATTATTCCCAGTCATGTTTAACCCAAAAAACAAAGAAATTAATGAGATAAACCCATAGTTATCTTATTATTTTCTAGGAATAATTATTTAATAATATTCCTTGTTAAATATGACCAAATCAACCACCATTAATCCAATAAATCATTATTTATTTGATTATATCCCAACCACTTCCTTAAAAAGATAACTAAATCATTTATTTATTTATTTTTCACTAATCAAGGGATTTGACCCAAGTCAAACACCCTTTCCCTCCAACAAATAATAATAAAATATTCCATAGAGGTGGATCTAGATTTGGTTAACATTATTTTAATAATGCACCGAGATCTAGAATGACCCAATATTTTGTTATAAATAGGAGGGTTTTCCCCTTCATTCTTCACCTTTTGTTGCATACTAGATCACTCTGGATCTATACACTTGGTCTCATTTTCTGCCATTTTTGCTCCCATTGAGCTCTATTTTCTGCATTGAGTTTTCTACATCTACAAGAGAGAGAAAGCTTAGATCTGAAGTGCTGAGGACTACAAAGAACCCATCCCATTGAGGAGATCTGGATACACCTTCTTGTTTCCTCCCAGGTGCCCTGTAATATAAAAATTCATTCCAAAATCGTGTTCTTGTCTTGTCTGTTGGATGCATGGAGCAAACTCTTTACTTCACTGCTTAATATCTTTCCATTTATAGATCTGTTTGTTGCAGCACTTTAACTACTAATTGCAGATCTGAAGATGTTTTGCGGCCATTATTGTTGTTAGGGCTATTAGTTATGCGTAGCTAAAGTGGTTCTTTTTCGTACGCTTCGACAAAGAATTCATACTAACAAATGGCGACTCCACACGGGTTTTAAATTACGACCGCTGTCGTTTTTCATATTCCTGCATATCCAGCTACTTCAAGCCCTAGGGCTTCTTTTCAGCTGCTTAGTTTTTCTCTTTTCATGTCATTTTTCTCACATAAAACCCTAAAAACTTAAAATTTCTAACTACCGTGTGTTTCTGGCCCTATTGCGCAGGTAAGCGACACCAGCCGCAACTGAGACGGCAACTTTTCAGAAAATCTGCCGCCGAAACAACCGGAACGGGGGGGGTCGCACCTTTTGGCCCAAAACCTGCGACCTGGACGCACCTTTTGGCCTGTTTCCTGCGACCTCAACTCAGATCAGGTCAGAACCTGCGACCTGCCTTTTTTCCAGCATTTTTTCTGTAATTTTTCTGGGTTCTGCTGCAGCCTCTGCCAGGGTTTTCCAGCCTCTGTCTCAACCCGCCTTGACCAAGATCTGATCTGTTTTTACTCATCTAAGTGGGAACCCAGCCCCTTAGGGCTTTAGTACCCTCCACTTTTTGTGGAAGAGTTTCAGCTGTTTCAGCCGTCGGTTTCAGAGCTTCAGCCCCCTCTTTTTCCAGATCTGTGACCTCACTTCCAGATCCATCGAAATCAGCCTCTTTTCCTTTCAAATCACTTCTTGTCGTTTTGTTTGGACTTCTTCTAGAGGCCTCTGCCTTGCCCCCCCCCCGGGTTTTTTGCTGATTTCCCTTTTTCCAGCCACCTTGCCTCTGTCTCTTGGCTGTGATCTGCACCCCTTGTCTGCAGCTTTATCCTCCAGATCTCTGTCCCCTTTGACCCTAGATCTGTCGAGCTTCCTTTGTGTGTGTTTCCATAGTTTTTCCCTTTCTGTTATTTCAGCATTTTATTCTGTTCTCTGTAGGTTTATTTTCAGCTACGTCGCACACTTTTTCTTGCTCTCAAACAACGGAAAGGGTTTAAAAATTAAAATTAACGCACGCCACACACTGACCCTAAGTGAAGAAGCGCCTGGTTTACACCGCCTGGCAAAGACTCTAAAATCAATTGTCACTGCACCTTTTCTGCCCTTGACCTTCTTGATTTTGTCCCTTTCCGCCCTTGTCGGTTTCCTTCTTCCTGTCATCATTGCGCCCCCAAGGCGCCTTTCCCGGAGACTTCTTGGCCTTCATCCTCAGTTTCCGGTTGATCGACCTGCTCCGCACCGCCGTCGTCGAGCCAGTCCACCTTCGAGTCCACACTCCGACTCCTCTCCTGATTCATCGGGTCCCCCTTCTCCTTCCGGTTCTCCCCCTTTTACCTTCACCATGTCTGGACCAGGGCCTAACGCTAGCGGTTCTCCCGGCCCCAATGCCGGCCCTACTTCTAGCAGAACCGTTACAACCACTACTCCGGCCACCCCTGTGCTGCCGTACATTGCAGGCCTCAGCCTCCCCGATTTCCATCAGTTGATTAACGACCCAATTCACCATAATACTGCCTGGCCCGCTATGCCCACCAAACTACCCTCTGATATCCCTAAGTTCGAGGGCCTTAATGGCGAAGATCCAACCAATCACGTCCGATCTTTCCACATGTGGTGTTCCTCCAATTCCATTACCGATGACTCCATCCGTCTTCGTTTGTTCCAACGCACGCTTACCGGTGAAGCTTCTAAATGGTATGTCGAACAAGCCACTTCCTCCCATACCACATTCGAGACTCTTGCCCAAGCCTTCTTGTCGTACTTCCAGCTCCCTCTCCGATACGACACTGGTACGGAGCTCTTGACTTCATTTAAGCAATCCTCTTCCACACGCCTTTCTGCCCATGTTCAGGAATGGCGACGAAGGCGGAGCTTATGTCGAGCCCCTCCCTTTGAAGATCGGGTTTACATGGACTGGTTCCTTCGCACCCTCCCGTCTCCCATCGGCAAAGATGTCGCCTCTCACTTTCCTCAATCTGAAGAAGCCGCACTCCAAATAGCTTTAAAATATGACCTGATCTACGCTCAATCGGGTTATGTTTATACCGTTCTGCCTGACATCCCCAGGCCCGGTGGCGCTAACGCCCCGGGGGCATCTCATTCCGCCGACGGTATTGTTGGATCTCTTTCCCACCCATCTGCTCACCCTCCTATGAGCCATGGTCTCCCTCAGGGAGGGGCCAGCACCTCAAGCAATCTTCCCCCTCCCGGCAACATGTATCCGGGATACGGCATGCCTCCTCCTTTTGCCCAACCTCCTGCTTACCTCAATGTCGCCCAACCCAACCCTTACTTTTATCCACAGCCTGGTGCGCCAGCTCCTCCAGCATATGCGCTTCCGCCTCCCTTGCCTCCTCACAACCTGCAACAGCACATACAACCCCCTCCCGGGCAAGTATTTGCACAGCAGGGTGCGATTAACCCCCCTTCTTCTCAAAGAAGGCGGCGAGGCAACCAGAACCCATCTGCCCCCGGTAACCGAGGACCCAATTCTGGTATGGACCCTAACACTAGCAACCAGCCTCAGGGCATCCCGCCCAGGCCGGACAGGCCGCTTCGCACAAACAAGCCCTATTCGTGTTGCGGTGTTTACGGTCACCACACTCACGATTGTCCTCTCTTACCCCAGATGCGACAGATGTGGGAGTCTCAAGCCACATTGCGCGGACAACACGCCTCCCCTCACGCTCCTCCTAATGTGGCCACTACCCCGCCAGCTGTGTTCACTGATCCTTTCCCTCAACAGGGATTCGTGGCTACCCAACCCCCCGACAGCCATGCGGCCACACCCTCGTCCATTTCTGGTTCCTCTGACTACCAGATCCTTATGATGCGCTCCGATTCGTCCCCTTCCATCGACCTTCACCTTCAAACTCGGTCTCGCCAGTACCCCAAGCCTCCTGCTCAGTCTGCTCCCGAGCCTCCATCTTCAGGTTCTACAGAGCCTCTTTCGACACCCAGTGGCCCCTCACACATCCCTCAACCCAAAGTTGAGGTCCACCCAAAGATTCCAAAGGGTCCATTACGCCGAAATGCTGCTTCTGGTCGAGCCGCCCAATCGTACAGTATAGTAGATGATTTGGCACAATCCCCTGCTGCCATTTCCACACTGGAACTCCTCCGGTCGTGCCCTTCCCAACGGAAGGCTCTACTATCTGCCGTGGGCGCTGTTGATCCTGCTGATGACCAAATGATTGTTTTCGACGCCACTCAATCGGACCACCCTCCTCTTCCTCCTTCCGTTGCTTTCCAAATCCCAGTCAAAATCCGGAACGCCATTGTATCCCGGTGTATAATTGATGAGGGGGCATCCACTTGTGTGATGTCCGCTTCGGTTTGGAAGCAACTCGGATCCCCTGAGTTGGCCCCTTCCACGATCACCCTTCGAGCGTGGGATGGTCATGCCTCCCAGCCTATTGGCCTGTTTCGTAACTGTCCCATCACCCTCGCCGGTAAGATTGTTTGCGTTGATGTCGAAGTCATTGACGCCCCTCTAGACTACAACATTCTATTGGGGCGAAGCTACACCTATGCCATGTCTGCTGTCCCATCCGCGGTCTTCCGAAAGATGTCTTTTCCACATAACGGGAAGATAGTCACCATTGACCAGCTATCGTATCATGAGCCGTCGCCTCAGTCCTCCTCCGAGACGACCATCTCTTCTGTAGCCAACAAGCAAACCGTCGATTCCTTGACCAGTGTCTCCCCCGGCGTTTATAAAGATTCCACCCTGCTTGGTACTTTTCCTCACCTTCCCCCCCCTCCTATTACGGATCCCAACTTGTCGAATATTTGCATGATGCAATCGTCTCAGGCTTCCCATAAACGGCCTGCCTCGGCTAGTCCGCACCCTTCCCCCCGCCCTCCTCAACCCGCTCCTAGCCATTCATCTCCGCCAGCCGGACCTCCTCCTTCCGGCCCTCCCCCTACAGCTGGTATCCCCGAACCTCTTTATCCTCCAGGCTCGGTCCCCCCTGGCCTTAACCATCTTGGCGCCGTACCTCCTGGTCATTACCCTGCTGGACAGATCCCCTTCTTGGCTCCCCCTCCCGGAGTATATTCCGTCCCCGTCATGGCCACCCTTTCTCTCCCTAACTTTACCTTGGGTATTCCGGTTTGGTACCTTGTTGACATACCTCCACGGTCACCCCAAACCTTGTGGCTTTGACAGGTTCAGCAGGTCCCCCTCGCGCTTCCTCCTTCAGCCCTTTTGTGCCCCCGGCCACCTCCACGGGACTCACATTTGTGGCCGGCTCCCGAGAGACGGAAAAGGCGAGGGGAAACCCATCACGGTCAGAGGCCCCCCAACATCGGGTCCCCCCCGACCACCAAAGAGAAGCCGCCATTCGATGCGCTTTGTGTGATGTCGTCGGTCATGCCACTCACATGTGTCCTGAATTGCCCCACCTCAAGCTTCTGGTCAATGAGACATTCCCCGAATCTTATCTCCCAGAAGTCCATGTCACTATCCCCGACTCCCTCCCAAAACTAAAACACTTGCGCACAAACCACCCTTGTGCCTTGTGCAATTTTCACGGCCATTACACCCACCTCTGTCCCCGCCTTGACGAGTACCGCTCCTCCTTGGACTTGTACCGCCGATTCAAGGCCGCTTCGATCGGACCCAAGGACATTCACATTCCGCCTCCCGCTTTTAAGCCCACGGAACCCTCAGTCACCATTTTGTACCTGTCATCATCCTTGAGCTCATTGGGGAACGTTCCATCGAATCCTCCTTTGTTGTTCTGTTTCACTTGACTTCCTTCAGCGGTCATCTTGGGCTCAACATCGGTAGTTCCATTATCTACTTACTCTTCGGTCACCCATTGTGACGATGCGCATGTGAACCTCTCTTCTCATGATGATGATTCAGGCCACTTCACCACGTCAGGTAGTTCTTCTTCCACTAGTCACCCCATCTTCTATCACGATGACGACATTATGGAAGAAACTCCCACCTCTGACTTCATCTATTCCCCCTTACATCGAACCCATGCGTTCACACCACATCCACCTTGTGGTCATTACATCGAAACCCAATGTTTGGGTAAGGGGGCACCCAGATTTGAGAGACCAAGAGAAGCCATTCTCCACCACTCTCCTAGTGTATCTAGTCGTGTTGACTCTAGACCCCGTATTCTTCCACATTTAGAAGAACCTCTAGAGTCCCATATCACTTCAGATCACTCTAGGGACGATAACCCTTATCGTTCCCTCATCTTACATCAGCAACCCAGTCTCTTAGACATTATTATTGACCAACCTACAGCTTTTCTACCCGAGCATCGGTTCATTATCTCCAAATCCTCCTTTTGGGATAGTGACACCCGGTATGCCAATTCGAGCATAAAGTCCATTTGATCCCTATATGCAGTACCAAAAGAGATTGGTAACACTCCATTTCCTTTCTCAAACTGCATAACCATAACCAGAACAAAAGGCACACCACATCATTAAAATGTGGTTAGATTCCCCTTTTTATAAATACATTTTGGCATGCCCACAGCATGTCACACAAACTCAAAAGATGGGGGCACCACCTGCCCCTACATACATCACTGGGGGCACCATACGCCCCCCCATACATATACTTACGACATGCCCATAGCATCTTCCAAAAAACTGGGGGCACCATACGCCCCCCCATACATATACATCCGACACGCCCATAGCATGTTACAAACAAAATCCAAAAGCGAGGGCACCATATGCCCCCCATACAAAACTACAATACGGGGGGCACCACTTCGCACATCCGAGAGGGCACCATATGCCCCTATATCTGGCCAATACACGACGAACGCCCTGATCCGCCTAGATCTCTGTCCGAAGTGTTCCCAGATCCCTCTCTCTCCAGTTGACCCGCAACTCTGCCATACCTGCACAACCACATTCTTTTTTTCAGGGTCCAGATCGGGAAAACCATAACCACACACCACAACCCAACTCCCAGCCATCAAACAGCACCAAGCCCTCATCGTCTCCCAGGTCGCAGTTTTCTGCCATTTTCTGGACCAGGTCGCACTTTTTGCCCCCAAACCTGCGTCCACAGGTCGTGCCCCCCGCCCCAAAAGTGCGACCCGGCCATAGAGATGAAGGAGGGGCTGTTTGGGGGTTTTGGGCCCTAAACTGCAAATATCATCCAACAAAATGCAAGAGCACGGTTAGGCCTCTTACCTCCAACTGACAGATCTCGCTTCCAACGGTCGGTTTGTCTGCTACGTTCGCCGCAAGATTTAGGGCCTTCTCTCCTCTCCACATTCACCACAACAACAATAGAAAATGAATGATTTTGGAGGGAAAACTGCCTCATTCAAGAGAACCCATGTTTCTCCTTTCATTGCTTTGCAACCACCATAGTAGCCGGATTCGACGGTAGTCGACATAGCTAGACGAGATCTCCATGAGAGCTCTCAAATGGGTTTTAGTTAGTTTTTGGTGATTTGATACTTCACCTGGACACATTTTTTCCACGAAGGGTCCCTTCACCGCTCCTTAAAATCGAATTTCCTCACTCACGCCACTTGTACTTGGGGCACCATATCGCTCCCTTACTTTTCCATGTTCGTGTCGATTTTCGTCATGAGTGCTCACCTTGTACTCATGCTTCCATGACCCCCCATTGGGGCCTTTACTGTGTGGCAGCACTATCATGTCGCCCTTGTTTAGAGCATTCGAGTTGAGTCATCATTGCATTCATGGAGCCTATCCCGCGGCCTTTTACACCCTACTAGAGCCCTCCATTCTTTTTGCTTGGTTCCTCTCTTGTGTCGCATATCATGACCGTCAGCCCCACTGTCCCCTATCCTTTCGATATTGTGCCAGTCGCTGCCATGTCATTCATGCCCTTTATGCTCTAACAAGGGAAGTCGTCCATTCGCCCTCCCATCCTTCCCATTTCCACCATCATCATTAGTGTCGATCCTCTTTAGTCGCTCTATTGTTCTTCTCTCGTGCCTTAGTTGAGGATCTCTCATTGCCTCACCTACGGCGGACCTCCTTGTGTGCATCGACACATTTATTCCGAAGCAAGGTCTAGAGGAAGGCGGTGTACCTTGGTTCAGCTTCCACTTTGTTCGGTGCCTCGGTCGAGCGGGGGATCTCCTCGCTTCCCTTTGACTTGATTGTTTCTCAACTTTAGCTCCTTTCAGGATGATCGAGATTCGTACACTCGATGGTTCAGTGATGCAACAACTGACATTGGTGATTCCTAGGTGTGTGTGAGATGTCTCAGCCCTCATGAGGGGGTGGCCCTACAGGTAGCCCCCCACATGCCCAGATGACCTCTCCATTACAACCTTTCAATACAGCTCCATAGATTTGATGATGTTGGCCTCAGCCACTTGCAGCGCCTTTTTGATTACATGTATCAGTCATATTATTAGAGCCCTTTCCTATTTATAGGGGCTTTTGGGTTTTATTTATATCTCATGTACTCGGATATTATTGTACAAGTCATTGTTATCCCAGGCACAGCATGTATGTGAGACTCTTCATTGTATTTTTATACGGCCTTGATTATGCAGTGTACTCTATGGTTCGGTCCTTGTTCTTTTGGACACATTATTCTTTTGTACTTTGTCTCGGCGGGCATAGGTATGCCTCCCCCGCCGCCTTCAGCACAGGTACACCCTCATAAAAAGAGACTTGTTGCACCTGCGAGTCTCGTCTCCTCAGGGTCTAGTCCTTCAGCACACTATCTACCTCACATTTCTCTCTCTGACATCCCCTTTTGTTGTTTAGTGATTGTATTCTTACAACGTACTTCGGTCATACGATTTTCTCCTGACACTCGCACGCTGGGGGGCAATCTGTTACACCATTTTTTGGTCATCTAACTTTTCATCGTTAGATGGACCCAAGTACACCATGTAAGACCAGTTTTACCCCAAGTAAAGCTGCTTTCACTATGTTAATTAGGAAACCCCAAAAGGAATAATTAATTAAACCATAATTTAATTATTATTCCCAGTCATGTTTAACCCAAAAACAAAGAAATTAATGAGATACACCCATAGTTATCTTATTATTTTCTAGGAATAATTATTTAAATAAGATTCCTTGTTAAATATGACCAAATCAACCACTATTAATTAAATAAATCATTATTTATTTGATTATATCTCAACCACTTCCTTAAAAGGATAAATAAATCATTTATTTATTTATTCTTCACTAATCAAGGGATTTGACCCAAGTCAAACACCCTTTCCCTCCAAAAAATAATAATAAAATATTCCATAGAGGTGGATCTAGATTTGATTAACATTATTTTAATCATGCACCGAGATCTAGAATGACCCAATATTTTGTTATAAATAGGAGGGTTTTCCCCTTCATTCTTCACCTTTTGTTGCCTATTAGATCACTCTGGATCTATACACTTGGTCTCATTTCTACCATTTTGCTCCCATTGAGCTCTACCTTCTACATTGGGTTTCTACATCTACAAGAGAGAGAAAGCTTAGATCTGAAGTGCTGAGGACTACAAAGAACCCATCCCATTGAGGAGATCTGGATACACCTTCTTGTTTCCTCCCAGGTGCCCTGTAATATAAAAATTCATTCAAAAATCGTGTTCTTGTCTTGTCTGTTGGATGCATGGATCAAACTCTTTACTTTACTGCTTAATGTCTTTCCATTTATAGATCTGTTTGTTGCAGCACTTTAACTACTAATTGCAGATCTGAAGATGTTTTGCAGCCATTATTGTTGTTAGGGCTATTAGTTATGCGTAGCTAAAGTGGTTCTTTTTCGTACACTTCGACGAAGAATTCATACTAACACTTACTTAATAGCGTGACTGGGTATTAGCAGTGTAGCACTTCTAAGTTAGGGAAAGTAGTGACCACATGATTGGGAATTTTACACAACATACATGTTGGTCTTCTTTGCAGAGGGCAGTTGGGGGTAACTAAGGGTTCCCCGATTGGTCATTTTTCAGCTGATAGAAAGAGAATGGATCTACTCGTCACATCTTCCTGAGCTGTCAAGTTGTTCATGGATTCACTTTTTGAGCCATGTTCTTGGGAGAGGCGGACTATAGCTACATGTAAACTGGCTTGTGCTAAGAAAAATCGAGGGATATAATGACACCGTTCTAAATTGTGGTTGTCAGCACATAAAGGACATGTGACTCGCAAGCCAACATAGTAAACATGCTCTACCAGATACCATCTGTGGATGAGTTCCAGGGCTTCCCATTCATCGATGAAGTGGTAATGTTCTTCGCAAAGTGTGCAGCATATGATAGGATGGGGGAAGATGAACGAGAGTCTTTTAGGCATCTGTCATTCCTCCTGCAGCTATAAAATTTTGCAAGGTTCATCTCCAGATGACTGAGTGGAGGGATCCTCTTGATAGGATTTCTCGGTGGAATGTAAGGCATCCCTATATCGCAGGATCTCTGGGAAATGATGGGTATAGTGTCCATAATTGCTGCAGATAGCACATGCTTGATTTGTATGCAATTCTTTGCCTTAAATTTTGGTGGCAGGTTCCTTTTATGGGAACTTGTTGCCGCAATGTCTACCGCAGAGCTAAGGAGTAGTTTTAATTCATCCAGCTCTAGGCAGATGTGGCCAAGGTGGCCTACTACGTCACATATGGTGGAGCGTGGTGATTCTCGTGGCGTGGTGTGATTCTCCACCTTATTTCCTCTTCTATTGGTTTTCTTAGTCATAACCATCGGTTTTGTGATGGGAATTTCCTTTGAAGGGATATTTGCGACAGTCTCCTGAATGGCTGGGGCCTTCTCAGGTTTGAGAGGGATTAATCCTGTAGAGGTGATGTGTGCAACTACCATTGTGGGAGGTGGGACTAGGTACCAAACTAGTATTGCAAATGATAATTTTGGTAGGACCATCATGGCGATGACCTGTTGTGACGCAAAATCAGCTCGGGGGAAGAGGAAAGGAGTTTGGGAGGCGGCGTAGGCTAGAGAGGCTGTTGTGGCCGAGGACTCAGTGTCATTACTGCTCGTCTCTGTGTCTTGGATGGCTTCGGTGCTAGATGTGGACATCATGCCTACCGGAGCCTCTGTGATGCCAGATGATGGCTCTATGATAAAATGGGGATCTGCTAGGAATGACCCAAGGATGGACAATGGTTTGAATTAGTCAGGGCCATATTCTTGGTACCTTGTAAGCGTCTCGGCGAATGTGTCTACATAGGGTAGAATGATATCAATATTTGTTAGGAGTCACTTTTTACTGTGTGTCAACTAGTCGACAGTAATGATGTAGTCCTCATGGGGGAACATCATAGTTCGAAAGACAGAGGAGGCTATGGCTAACATGGCATACATATAACTCTGGCCAAGGCATATATTGTAATCCAATTGGACATACAAGACTTAACTATATATAAGGAACATCTTGTAGGCTAAGCAGACCAGGACGTTTTGGTAGAGACCGACTTGGACTGAAGGGTATACATTGTATGCTTTAAGTGTGATGTCTGATGGCTTAAGTTCGGGAGACCCTAACTTCTTCCAGAAATTCTTTAACATGATGCATGTGGATTCACCCTCGTCAATCTTACATCGGTGGATGGTGATGTTTTGAACTGACACTAGTATCTGAAAGGCGACCATCGAGGGAAGCCTAGGGGTGGCATTATCTAAATAAAAATCCATCAGGCGTGAATCGACAGGGTTGATGGTGCCTAATGTGAAAATTAAGGCTTTCCTTTGCTTTGGGCATGATTGTAATACCTCCAAAGCTGACATAGAAGTGAGGGATTGAGCTAAATCATCCACAATGCTATAGTTATGGGCTGCTTTGGAATGGTTTCCTACTCACCTAGTTGGTCCCTTAGCCATTTTCGGTAAAGGTTCAATAGGCATCTTTGATATGGTTAAAGGTGTTGTTGGTGCATTTGTACTAGCCCCTGATGAATTGGTGTCTGGTGGGGTATCGTAATTTCAGCTCTGCGTCTGAAAAAATATTTCTTCACCAGTCATGTAGATTTCATGGTTTTTCTTTCCGGAATCTTCGGGATTTTTTTTCTTGTTGTTGAGTGTTAACTGTCCCTTGATGGGGGAAAGGCTCTTGCATAACTGTTGTTTGTTGGGAGGCTCCCCTTTGTCCACGGTTACCTTGAAGCTTTTTCAACTCAGGGAGTTCGGGATATTGGTGAGTGTAATGGTTGTACTCACCACATATTGAACAAGAGTGGTTTGTCTGAAGATTTTCCCTCTTGTTCTACCTTTGGGGGTTACTTGGTTCCTGGTTTTGATTTCGATTGGAATTGGCTCCAGTTTGAGATCGCCAAGGGATTTTTTTATTGTTTCCCCCCTGTCCAGGATTTCCTTTAGGCTTGTCTTTTCCTTCTTTCTTAGCCGCCTTGGGAGGAACTTTGTTGGCGTTGTTGGGCTTGGGAAGGTTGCACAAAGTTCACCTATGCATTATTCTGCATGGGCGAGTTTTGTGCTGAGGACTGGGCATATTGCAGTCATTGTCCCTGGTTTATAAATGGATATTAGGGGAAATATCTTTCGTTAGCATGTCTAACTACATACTAGGTCCCCTGAGCTAGAGGATAGGGTCCTCCATGCTGATGGTGGTATGATGACGCCCTACTGGTCAAATTTTGCGAAGGCGCAAGATGATTTTGGTAACCAGGTTGTGGTATGTTCTAGGTAGAATCATATGCGTAACCGGGGTATGGAACACTGCTACTTAGGTGATTTTTGGTCAATGACCCAATTAAATCGTCTGCGGAGTTCGATGCGCGTGGAAATTCTTTGTAAGTTTGCAGGTGTGAGAAATTAGGCAGGATATTGTAAATATACCCTAATTTCATATAGATCAGCTCGAGCTGTTGGGGCTCACTGATGGCCTCCTCTTCAAATATGGGCTTTTGTTGTGCCACATCCTTTGAAATCTCTGCGGTGAGAGTTTTCAAGAACAGGTCTAACAGAACTCGATCGTCGAGTTTGGCTTTACACAAACTACGATGCCGCCACCATTCGTGGAGATGGCCCGAGATATGGATGGCGGGTGTTTTCCTAAAGTGGGTCAGTAATTCCATTCCAGAATCGTGGTGGATGGGTAGCTGAAAATAGGCCAAGAAAGCAGTAGCGAGGGCACTAAAGGTTCCATGTGTAGCAGAGGGATGATCCACATACCATTTCGCAACTATTGCGGTTAGGGTGCGTTGAAATAGTCTTAGTCGAATAGTATCGTCAATGATGTTGTTTGACAAACACCACAGGTGGAAATTCATAACATGATTTCTGGGGTCTTCCACTTGCTTCCCTTCGAACTTTGGAATGTGCGAAGGGAGCTTCGTGGGTATGGGAGGCCATGTGGGTTGTGTGAAATGGGGTCATTTGTCAACTTGGTTAAATCTGTTATATTTAACGAAGCTAAGAAAGGTGGTTGTGAGTTTGTAGTCATTACAATTTGTGAGAACACAATGTTCTAGTTAGGAATAGGGTTTTTCTATGACATACCTTGTTGTGTGTTAATCTGGCTTCCCAAATGGGTGGCACTCCTCTATCCCCTAGGGGTTGTGGGAGGAGTGGTATGTGGTGACCCTGTGGGGGTGTTCACCAGTGAGGTGTTGGGTCACTGAAAATGGTTCCCAACTAATGATGCCCCAATAAAGGATGAACCAATAAGGTGACAGTGTTCTGTCTTTGACGCCTAAATGGCGAAAGACCTGGAACCCCTCCCGGTAATGGGGGGAGGTACAAAGGACTTCTAAATCGACAAGGTCTCATTGGGTCCATTCTGGCGTCGACTAGGTATGGTTTTGGAAATATTTGAGAGGATAGAGATTACAATCAGAGAAAAAATCCGATCATATACATAAAACAAAGCGAAAATAAAAGATAAATTTTCCCTTTAGATTAATCCTATGTGACCAGTGAATAAAAAAATATGGCTTTTGTTGTTTTTTCTTATGATACTCAAATCCTAGAAGACCTAATCGTCCTTACGTGCTCAAATGTAACTGGATCTTGAGAAGATATCTTGCGAATGATGGCACAACGTCCCGAAATAACTGGCAACGCCCCCCAGTCAACTAAAGAAAATCAACCAAGGTAAGGTTATAGAACTATTGATGCCTGCACCGTCACCTATAGGGAAGGATTCCTTAGATGTTTCCACTAAGTACCGTCTTCCCACGTGAGCATTAGAGTCTTGAGCTTCTTGGTAATTCAACTACCAGTACCGAGTATTAGATGATTCAGGTAGCCCCGAATAATACCACACGCACTGGGCCTAAGCTTAACCCCATCTGAATCGGGCGTCTGTTGTGCTTGGGTTTTCTTTGTTGTGGGAGGATAGATGGATTTGAAATTTCCCTAAATAGTCAACTTCTATGTTTCAATATGTAGACTAACCAAGGCAACTTATTGCATGCCTACCCCCTTGTCCTAACTTAAACTATAAATTCTCTTGTGGCCCTTATGGGGAGAGTTTAGTGAGTTTGGTTAAGTTAGTTTAGGTGGCTTTAATTTACTTAGGGTATGAATCTGTGTGAAAAAAAGGTGAACAAGCACATAGTTTGAATATGTGGATATGTGGTGATCCTTTTCAAAATCCCCTATTCAAACTGGGTTTGGTTGTTCCTTTCTCAAAAGAAAAACGTGTGTGGATGTGGGCCGCTTCCAATGTTTCCTAGTTAATATAAATGATCAACTATAGGGAGATGGTGAGTTATCAATAGAGAGTGTTCATATGCTTGTATAAGATCACCCAAAGGTGCAAAGGCAGCAGGTATTACTTGCTCTCTGAAGACAATTCGATCCTGATCTTGAATCCTAGTGAAAAAATTGAATTAAAACTAATGACTTTTACACTAGAAAAATGAAAAAGACTTAGCTAAGCATGTGTGGAATAGGGTCACTTACTTTGGCTAATTAACTAAGTGTTTTTTGGTGCCTAAATTCACAAAACATAAATTATTTCGGAATGTAAGTTTGTTGCCCCCTTCTTAAACTATATGTTAACTTTGCGAAAATCAACATGAAATAAAACTAACATCTAAAATACTAAAACACGGCCAAGAGAGTGTTTTAACAAGTAATGGGACTCCTCAACCAGTTCTGGCAGATTTCTTATGGGCTTCTAGTCACTTTAAAAGCAAGAAATAAATGGAAATAGCACCAAATCTATGCTTCTGGTTTCCGCGCGTAAAAGGCTGAGACAGGCATGAAGTTTGCGTGCAACGTGCACATTGGGGCGCATCTATCTGTGCAAAATCTGCACGATTTTCCTGCAAATAAATTTTGAGAGCTCTTCAGCTTCAGCCTCTCACTGAGGGTGAATCAGGCAGTGAAGGAGAGAAAGGGGGTTGTTCTAGCCCAACTCCACAGTAAAGAAAGGGGTCTCTGTAAAAAGGAACAACCACATAAACTTGGAAATCAAAGTAGTGGAGTCGCCAATCCTATGTATGTGTGTTTGGCGCACGAATGTACCAAATCACACCTACTTAAGAGGAGTGGTTTTTTCCTCTTAAGTTATTGGTCATAAGCAAAAAATAAAGGGAGACAAGCAAGTTAGGGAACATGCTAAGACATAAACATACTAAATAGTGAAAAAACATGCATATTCAAAAATAAAAACTAAACTAAAACACATAATACAACAACTCTAAATAGAGTCAAACATCTTCAATAATTCAAATGGTGGCACTTACATCCCCTCTTATTGAGTGCTGGTAGGAATAAAGGATGAAACTTTTACCCACTTGCTAAGGGGCCCTTAGAACTAGGGAGTTTTAAGTCCTGATGCAAGGATGTCTTTACTTCCGAGTTGCCTTGGTGCAAACTCTCCCTCTCTCTACTCTGAAGGACTGGAGTTGTTGGATGGCCAACAACTGAGTCCCCTCTATCTCTGCTCCGGATCAAACACTGCTGGATTTCTTAGGGAAATTCTGGCCAGCATAACAATATGTTCTCCCATTTTTCATCTCTTGGTGGATTTTTATAGGATAATTCAAACTCTCCTTCCCTCTCTTGGTACATTGATGGATAGTGACCCAAGAGAGGAGGATTATTCCATTGTGTGCTCCCTTGAGGTCATAAGGAGGCTTGGGCAGCTGTCCTTAGGTGGCTTCAAGTGTGGGATCAATTTCCTGGAGTGTGCCTTGTGGTCCCGGAAAGCGACTTTTGCCACTCTTAGGTCCGCATATCTTTTTGAGGAAAAGCCGCACAAAGGCGTGCTCATCGAAGAAAAATGCGTGCAAAGGGGCATTTTGCATTTTTCTTCAGTGCGCAATTTGATTTTCCTCTTAAGCCTTAGAGATTTTTAAATACTTCAGATTCTCTAATGTGCCTCAGCCCTGTAAATCTTTCTACCTGAAATTTAATAATGTCATCTTTGCTTGTCTGATTTTCCAGTGATAACAACTTTCCTGATTTTATATAGTATATATCAATATTTTAAAAAAAAATTGATCATAAGTATTTATTATGTAATTTATATGAATAGTAGCAATTTTCTAAACCCTATGAGAAATAATGTTTTGTTTTCCTAGATAATAAAATCTAAAATTTGAGCAAGTTTTAGAATGTCTTTTTAGATAGCTATTTATTTTTATATTATTATAACAATAAATTTGATTGCAACAACTATATATATATATATATATATATATATATATATATATATATATATATATATATATATATATATATATATTTCAATTAATATTTATAATTCAATTTTTCATTAATTGTAATGGTTTATTAAATTGTCGCATAAATGCTTAACATCCAACTTTGATTAATTATAATAATTTATTATAAATGTAATGATTGTACAACATTATTTTTATAAATATTCCAATATAAAACTTTTCTTATCTATTGTTAATTTGTTTGATTATATTGATTATTTATAAAAATAATTGAATTTAAAATCACCACTTAAAGAGCAATGAGCAATGTGTAATGATGAGAAATATTTAAGACCATATATATGATTGTTAAAAAACGAAAAATAAAGAAAAATATAATAATATTTTATTATATAATTAAAATTATTAATATATTATTATAATTATATTATAAAATTTTAGTTAATTTAAATATATTTTTAATTTAAAATATATTTAAAAATAATAATATAGATAAAATATATTTAAATTTATAGCATGAAAACTACAAAGATAAAATATATTTAACTTTGTAATATGATAATTACAAATTATCTGATAATATATTGTAAAGTTTAAGGCATACAGTGAAACATTCGTAATGAAAAGAAAACTAAACCTCTCCTAGAAAAAGGAAAAGGAGTAGTTTTTGGAGAATGCTCCGCCCCACTCAATTTTCTACATCATAAATAATAATTCGAAGTGCCCGAGTGGGAATGGAATCTGCACTTCAGTGTCACCATAAATTGAAGAGAAGATAATATAATGAAAGTCATTCATACGGAGTAAAATGGACATGTGATGCTTGCATATGATAATAATGATGATGATGATGATGGTTAACGTCTATTGAGACCAATCTTTGGTTTATTGGACCTAAAGAAAATAATTATTTAGTTTGATTTAAGATTTTATTTCTATGTTCAAAAAGCTTGGAGAGAAGCCTCTCGAGCTCACTATAATTTTGACATCTTAAAAGGTTAAGAAGGTCAGTATTGCAAGAAAGATTATGAAATTGAGTTCCAATGTGGTTGCACATGGGGCACTCTAAAAGGAAGTGATTTTCATCCTCAATGTTCATATTCTCACAAAGATGGCAGATCCTTTCCATCCATGGTGTTTTAGGAACTGTCCAATGACCTATTTCACTATGGAGCTCATGAGAGTTCATTCTAATCTTGGCTATATTAATTTTCTTCTTTGAGCTAGTTAACATAGAGAGATACTTTTGATCTTCTAGGGTGGCGTTGATGACCTCCTTATAATATCCTAATTTTCTTTTAGCTGCTAGATATTTCTCACACCACATTTTTTCTTTGAACTTAGAAGTAACAATTTTTTTAATGTTATTAATGTTTTGCAATGCAACATTCTCATCAATCTCCCAATGTTTTAACCAGGCCCTGGTGTCTTTATACCAACCTCGTTTAAGCCTTAGGTGGTTTTCGTTGGAATTTAAATCTAGCTTAGGAAGTCTATGGTCTCCTATGCTATTGAGTTTGTGCTTGTACAACAGAAGCCTAGTCATAGCTAGGCTCTCCATAGGGGAAAGACCCACTTCAATAAGGAGAATAGGATAGGGTGTATTGCTTTTAATTTTAAGGTTATATGTTATAAAACGCTTCTGGATTTGCTCAATCTTTCTCCAGAATTCTCTAGAGATGCTGCAACCCCAAACCTCACATCCATATAAGATAACAGGAGTGACTAAAGTTTCAAAGAGGAAATTCTTTCTATCCCACATTACGAGATTTTCCATTTTACAGTTATTTTCAAGACCAAAATAAGCTTTCCACCCCCCATTAATCCTTTTCTGAATGCTATAGTTCCAGTTGAGCTTGTGATGAATATCAATTCCTAGGTAATTGTAAGAAGACACTTCCTCCAAGTTACTATTGTCATACATAAAATTAGCGTAAGTGTCCTTCTTGGATTTGATAATCATAACTTTTGTTTTGTTGGTGTTAACAGACATACCCATGGTAGAGCAGAAATCCTTAAGAAGTCTAAGTTGCTTATCAAGATCAGATGGGCACCTTGCAAGAAGATCATTTTTTAATGTTTAATAAGTTTAATTTATTTAGTATTATTATTTATAAGTTTATTTAATTTAATATTTTTATTTATAGATGTTAAAAAAATTAAAATTGATAATATATAAAAATTTGATTTTAAAGAATAGAAAAAAAATGATATAAATATAAAATCAAATTAGTTAGAAGTTTATGAAAAATGTTTAATTTAATGGGGTGACATATATATATGAAATTAGGTGGTACATTTTTAGGTTGCACAAAGAGGTGTGGTGTCTTAAAAGTCTTGTTATATGGATTAAGTGTGGGGACAAGAATACAAGATTCTTCGAACAATATGATTTCTATCGTCATAGCATTAATATGATTTGGGAAATTGAATCAAAATTGGGTGTAAAATACACTTACTTGGAGGATATTTACATCGAGGTGATTAAATACTTTGGTGGGCTTTTCCATGATCTAGAAGTAGTGGACATTGATTATCAATTGGAATACATTTAAAAATACCATTTAATGTTCACAAACATGGATAATCTAGAGAGTGACAGGTTGATCACAATGGAGGAAGTTTCTTCATCCTTAGATCTTTCGCCAAGGATAAATGCCTTGGGTCGGATGGGTGGACAATATACATTTTCACTCATTTTTTTGATATCATGGGTAGCGACTTATTGCAAATTCCTGAGGAATCCAGATGTAAATGGAAATTTACTAGTGCATTTAACGTGACTTTCATTTCTCTTATCCCAAATTCAACTTTCCCTTCTTCTTTTAGGGATTTCTAGCCTATCTCACTATGTAACATTACATACAAAAATTAATTTCTAAAATTATTGTGAACCGATTGAAGGATAAATTATATGTTTATATTTTAGTGGAGAAGTGTGTTTTCTTGTGGAATCGTCAAATCCAAGATGTAGTGGCTATCAAGTGTATCCACTCAATAAAAACACTTAAAAAAGAGGAATTGTTTTAAAATTGGATCTACACAAGGCCTACGATTGTGTAGACTGGAGTTTCCTGCAGATGATTATGTTCAAGATTGCTACGGCTGAAACATAGATCGATTATGGCCTCCTCCTGCATCTCAGAATATGTTGTTATGATTGATGATGTTCCATATAATTTTTCTAGGGATTATAGGGGTCTTCATCAGGGCTGCTCATTATGTTTGTTTTTGTTTTTGTTGGTTATTGATGGCATGAGTAGAAAAATATTGGAGGCAAAAATTGATGGCAGTTTCATAGGTCTTCAGGTTACTAGGAATGTTGTTGTTACTCATCTAATGTTTGTATATGATATTCTCCTCATTGGTTAGGCATCCACAAGTCAATGGATGCAGATTTTTCACATTATCTCTAAATTTGGGGATGCTTCAGGTTTATTCATGAAAAAACACATATTTTTACTCATACATGCTTCCAACAAATGAGATATTATAATAGAGATTACAAACATATTTTTAATTGGATCTACAAATGTTGATGAAGGTTTCACATACCTTGGTTTCAAAATGAAGCCAAATAAGTATCCTATCTTGGATTGGAAATGGCTTATTAACAAATTTGAGTGCAAGTTGTCTCACTGGGTTCACAAATGGCTATCGGTTATCTATTGGTGGAAGATTGATTCTTGTGTAGTCGATGCTTCATAACATTTCAGTTTATTGGATGCATTTATACTTTATTCCCACCCATATCATCCAAAAAATCAAAGCCATCATTACAAATTTTATTTGGTTTGGGGCAAAGGGTGAGAATAAATTTCATTCGGGATGGTTGGATGATATTACAAATTTGAAGGAGAATGGTGGATGGGAGTTAAAAGATATCAATATTTTCAGTTTGGCCCTTCTGACAAAAAAAAATTGGAGAGAAATTTTTGGATATGGTATTTGGCAGGAGATATTAAAGGATAAATATATGTACAATATGTCTTTCTTAGAATGGTTTAGTTATTGGAAATTTTCAAAATGTAATGGCTCATTTATTTGGAATGGGTTTTTAAAACAAAAAATTAGTTATTTGGAAATCTTCAGTGGGAGATTGGGACGGGTCAAGGATCCTTGTGGAAATTGATCCTATCATCGGCATGCAAGGAGTCCACATCCTGCCTTGTGAGATTATCAAACATTTACATGACATGGGTATTTAATTCTTATCATAGGCCTGAGAAGATTATGATCAGTTGCAGTTATATCCCATATGGAAAAATGTTGAAGTAATGGGTTTGTTTGGTGAAAACGGTGCGATCCGCGATAAATATATATCATATTTACAAATCACAGTGATTTATATTAGTGATGATGATAACAATATTAATTGGAATGGTGTCCTTCACTAGGGAAAATTAGTAGTATTGGAGGTGTACGATCATATTAAAGATCCTCTACAAGAGAGCGAGGATCTATGTTGGTTCTGTTATGTTTGGTCTTGGTGCATGCCTTTAAAGGTTAAAATTTTTGGATGAAATTTTTGGAAAAACAAGATCCTCACCTACGAAAAACTATGTGAGGCTTTGAAGAGTCGAGAAGTTGTTATCTATGTAAGAGTGCCTATGAAGATGTGATCATTTTATTCTTGAAATGTCCTTTCGTCATTGCCTTGTGGAATCATGTTTTACAATGTCTAAATGTAAACACGCGATGGTATTAAACTTCTATGGTGTTGGAATAGGGTCTCCTACGATCTGCGAAACTGGTCCATTTTTTAATACTTTTGATTAGATTTAGTCTAGCATAGGGGTTTTGGGGTGGGTCAAAGCCCCGAAAGCATTGTAGTGGGTAAAAGGGTAAACCAGGGGTCCGAAAACCATGGTTTGCAGACCATAGGAAAGTCTATGCTAGATTATTATAAATAGAGGAACATTTTGTATTGTAAGGTAAGAAAGAAAGAGCTATTGATGCAAATTGTGGTTTAAGTTGTTTGTTGGGTTTTTGGGGAAAGGACTCCTGATGGCTGTGTGCGTGGAGATCTAGAGTCCAGCTGTGTGCAAACCCTGCTGCTGTGTGTGCAGGCTGGGAAGGGGATTGTAAGAAGGAACTGATAAATTGATGAATAAGAAATGTTGATATAGAACTGAATCTATGAGTACTATCTGTGTGAATCTTGGTAATTACTGCATTGTGCGCATTCTATATTTAAACTGCGAAAGATCTATGTAAGTTTGTTTTATGTATCTAGATCTGTTTTGTTCTGATTATGCAATATTGTGCTACTGTCATAAAAGTATATAATTATAGATCTAGCGCACGTGGATGCGAATAGAGACCTCCTTGACCCTACGCCCTTACCTATCCTTTCTCAAGGTGCAGAAACCTGGTTCCATCACCCACCCATACTAATTCGGAAGAGACTTTGACCTATGCAAGTAGGTCATTGCTGAAAGGGCCAGTAGCATAGGGGTTTGTTGGAAAACCTTTAACTCCAAACCTGGGTCAGGGCCCCTCAAGCCAACAAATGGTTCCCTTGATGGGACCTGGAAAATTTTGAGAAAGGGATCGGGTAATAACAAGAGAATATTGGAAGCCTGAAAGAAAGGAAATTGAGGACTGGTTCGAAAAGCAGATCCAAGAATTCATGGTAAAAGAAAATCTCAACGAGAAGTTAACGGCGGAAAGGTGGAAAAATAGGTACATTCTTACAGAAAGCTACAAAATATTCTTTGTAACATTTGCGATGGAGCTTCAGGAGTGGCTAGACAGACTCGTAGAATTCCAGAAGTGTTGGAAGGACGAACGAGTCACTCAGTGGACCCCAGAGCTGATCTAGTAGCTGGAAAGAACTGATAATACTATCACGCGCACAGTAGATCACTTGGTGGACAGTGTGCTAGGAGGATTTGTGACAGAATTTTCCATTGATCAGTTTGTCTCATACTCTGAGGCCGAATGACGATTCTTTAAAGGTTTCTGGGGAAAATTTCTGAGGACATTACCGTTGCTGATTAAAATATTACTGTGTCAAAAGAACATTATGTGTAGTCATACTAACTGAATGACCTCAGATCTAGATGGAAGCGCGACGCACAGTGGTAAATACTATCAAAACAACCTTGACGGGGGGAGATCTGCCTATAATCTGTTGCAAGAACCGACTGCGCAAGATCCCCCAGCTACACCGTCACCCAGGCAACACAAAGGTAAGAACTCGCCCATACCACCAACCCCACTGGACAACGATATGGCTGCGCACCTGAGACTACCTACCTTCAAGAGGGTAGGGGATGAGGATATGGACCGATTTTGGTTTGTTGCAGATTCCATCTAGACTGTGCAAAATGTGGCAAATGATATGGTGAAAAGGGCGCAGTTGTCCCCGGCGTTCGAGGATAGAGCACTAGACTGGTATATGAGATACATTGCCTAGAATGGGAGTGACTACGCAGCTATTCAGGATATCAAAGACGCTCTGAAGCAACAGTTCTGAAAGCCAAAATCTTACTCTCAGTTGGTAGCGGAAGTAAAGGACTTCAAACAAGGTGTGTCTGAATCAGTGTGGGAGGCTGATCAACAATTGAAGAGAGCAATCAGGGAAGGACGATTCGATTATGACGATAGAAAACATACGGAATAGTTCATCGCTATGTTGTTACCTCACCTGTGTTGAGATTTATTTTAATTAAATTTGGAGAAAATCTCATGAATGTGACAACAATAGGATTTGTTGCTAAATTGACTCCATTTAATCTTGATGAGGAGTTATTGCATCCTATATTTGTTGTGAGTGAATTTGTGATTCAGTTTCTACTCCCAGCTATAAAATGTAAGCCTGTAGTGGCAAATGAGAATGATGAGGAAAGTGAGGTGAGTGGAAGAGATGTGTAGATGAAAAACTCTGCTATTGTAATTCTCCTTTTGCTGAATGAGATTTCCGATGCCCCTGTTTGGTGGACGTAGCCCAGATTGGTTGGGTGAACAAAGTTAAAATCTGTGTGTCTTCTTTTTTTATGTTATGTGTGTTTATTGTTTTCGTTATTTTACTCCAAACATTTGGTATCGGAGCATTGAGTGATTGATATCACGTTAACGAGAGTTTTTTGGTTCTGTATTTTATACTGCGGCCAAGACGTGAGCTGTGGTAGAAGCTGTGTGGATGTGTTAGCACTGTATAAGCCGATGTCTGTGCAGAGGCCTCTGGCATTGAGAATTGTAGGCTGCTAATTGAGACAGAAAAATAACCAGCACGTGAGCACGAAGGTGAGTTGGAGCCTGCGGTGGAGAATGCGTGAGAGCTGGAAGCTGCGTTACATTTCAGACTACAGAGCCACAACTCATGAATGTTGGACAACGCATTGATTCACAAAGTGTGAATTGGTGGATGCACATCGCATGAGTAGAGCGTAAGAAAGTTGTGAGCTGCCATCCGAGTGCCGTGAGCTGGTGCATAGAGCTGCTGATTTGGTGGAGCGGAGCTATTTCAAATTTCATGGCTTTGGCTATGCAATAGCGTTGAGAGTCAAGTTTACCTATGTGGACCATTGCTGACTGTGGAAGGAGCGTTAACAAATTGAGGTTGTTGGGCAACATAAACTTGTTGAACAGTGAATCCAGTTTTTGAATTGATTTAAAGTTTTTTTTATGCCATTTTAAAATTGATATATGAAATGTCATTCGATTTTCATTAAAGTACAGTGATGCAATGTTTTTTAAATATCGATTTGAATGGTTTTAAAAAATTGATTATATTGAAAATGGTGGCACTTCATTGATTTAAGAATAGGTGGCCCATAATAAATCGATTAATGAATAGGTGGCCCATAATAAATCAATTTTTTATGAAGTTGTTCTACAAAAGGTGGCACTTCATTGTTTGAAAAGTTTTTTAAAAATCAATTTGTAGTGGTATATCAATTTGTATTCATTGTATATCGATTTTGGTATATCGATTTGAATTGTGATATGCCAATATGGCATCATATTTGATAGGGACTAGGGCCTAGTTTTTTTTTTTTTTAAAGGGAAAGGCATTTTTTAATCAAAATTAACATTTTTTATTAGAATAAAATCTTCATTTATTAAGAGTTGGAATTGGAGATTTTGTGACACAAGCTACTAAACATGGCAAAAACACAAAGTGCTCGATTTGAAATTGAGAAGTTCAATGGGAAAAACAACTTCGAGATTTGGAAAGTGAAGATGCATGATCTACTCGTGCAACAAGGCGTAGCGAAGGCGCTGTTGGGAAAATCCAAATAGCCTTACACCATGACAGATAACGAATGGAGTGACTGGATGAAAGAGCACTGAGCGGCATTCGTTTGTGTTTGGCGGATGATGTTTTGTTTAACATCGTGTCAGAGAAAACTGCTGCTGGTTTGTGGAAAAAGCTTGAAAAGCTGTACATGACAAAATATTTAACCAATAGGATTCTTCTGAAGAGATAGTTGTACATCTTGTGCATGAAGGAAGGTACGACGATAAATGATCATCTGAATACCTTTAATACTCTCTTGGTGCAGTTAGAAAGTATAGAAGTAAAATTTGAATCAGAAGATAAAGGTGTAACTTTATTATGCTCGTTGCTCGAGTCATGGGATCATTTTGTTACTTCTATAAGTCTTAGTTCATCAGAAACCATTGAATTTGATGATGGTTTTGGAGCTTTTTTATCTGAAGAACCAAGGAAAAGGTCAAATTCAGAAACTTCTACATCAGTAGCAATGATGGTCAGAGGTCATTCTAAAGAAAGACGCCTCAATAAGCACAACAACTCGCGTTCAAAATCGAAAGGGAAGAAGAGTAAGGTAAAGTGCTGGTTTTGTGACAAATAAGGACATTTGAAGAAAGACTGTTGGAAGAGACAGAAAACATCCAAAGGAGACTCTTTGATAGAGAAGAAAGAAGCAAACATGACAGATACAGGTTCAGCATCCGTTTCAGGTATGACTGATGAAGTGTTATCAGTTAGTTTGTCTAATCATGATCAACATTGGTTGTTAGATTCTGGTGCATCAAATCACATGTGAATTCATAGAGAGTGGTTTAAAACTTATAAATCAATCAATGATGGAGTTGTTTACATGGGAAATGATGTCTCATGTAATATTGTGGGAATTGGAAGCATCCAGATTAAAATGTTTGATGGGACAAATAAAATTTTAACTGATGTAAGACACATGCCTGAACTAAGAAAAAACCTCATTCAACTAGGAGTGCTAGACACAAATGGATATAAAACCTTTATTCAAGGTGGAGTAATGAAATTTTGTAAAGGAATTTTACTAGTAATGAAAGAAAAGAAGGTTGGAAATATTTTTCAGTTAGAAGGAAGAACAGAGTCAGATCATGCTTCTACAGTATCTGAAAACGACAGTAATTCTATTTCTCTATGGCATCAAAGGTTGGGCCATATGAGCGAAAGAGGATTAAAAATTTTGTCTGATTGTAAGTTACTTCCTAGTTTAAAATCTTCTATGTTAGATTTCTGCAAACATTTTCTATTTGGGAAACAAAGAAAGCAGAAGTTTAAAACTGAAAAACATACTAGTAAGGGAACCCTTGATTATATCCATTCTGATGTTTGGGGTCCATCTCCTACAATCTCATATGGAGGATCATCATATTTTGTATCTTTTATTGATGATTTCTCTAGAAAAGTGTGGGTCTTAATGTTAAAGAAGAAGTTTGATGTATTCACAATTTTCAAACAGTTTAGAGCATTAGTTGAAAATATCACTAGAAGAACCATTAAATGTTTAAGAACTAACAATGGTGGTGAGTTTACTTCAAAGGAATTTGATAAATATTGCAAGGACACTGGGATCGAAAGACATAAAACTACTGTATATAATCCTTAGCAAAATGGAGTTATTGAACACATGAACATGACTCTCTTAGAGAGAGCAAGAAGTATGCTTAGTAACGCCAATTTGCAGAAGGAATTGTGGACAAAAGTGGTTTCTATCTCTTGTTACGTGATAAATCGATCACCATCAACTGCAATAGGATGCAAAATTCCTCAAGAGTTATGGAAAGGTCATCCATGTGATTATTCTAAACTGAAATTTTTTGGTTGTGATGCATATGCTATAATTCCGAAACATCAGCGTTCTAAATTAGATCCTAAATCAAAAAGATATATCTTTGTTGGATATGGTGATGGGACTAAGGGATACAGGTTGTGGGATCCACCTACTCACAAGATCATCATTAACAGAGATGTTAAATTCAATGAATCTTCACTCGATAATCCATATGTAGATGATAAATTGAAACAGAATAATGTACCTAAGTTTCAACATATTCAGTTTGAAACTAGTTCAAATACTGATGATAGTGCAGATCATGAACAAGTTTCAGATGCAGATCATGAACATGTTTCAGATGCAGATCATGAAGAAGTTCCTACAGATAATAATCAGCAAATTGTGGAAGTACCAGAAACATATTTAAGGAGGTCTATGAGAATCAGACGTCCTCCTAAAAGGTATGATGATTATGTTACTTCAGTTGCTTTAACCGCTAATGATGATGAACCTTTGTGCTATCAGGAAGCCATAGAAGGTTCTAAAATTGATAAGTGGAAAGAAGCTATGAAGGACGAGATGAAGGCATTAGACAAGAATGCCACATGGGATCTGGTGGAACTTCCTAAAGACAGGAAAACTGTGGGATGTAAATGGGTTTACAAATTGAAAAGGGGTGTTGATGATAAAGAAGACAGGTAAAAAGCGAGGCTGGTCACGAAAGGTTTTTCTCAGAAAGCAGGAATTGAATTTCATGAGATATTTTCACCAGTTGTAAAAATTGTTTCAATTCAGATTGTGTTAGCATTAGTTGCTTTACTTGATTTATAATTACAGCAACTAGATGTTAAAACTGCATTTTTACATGGAGATTTAGATGAGGAGATTTACATGGAACAACCGGAAGGGTTTGTTCAAAATCGCAAGAAATTTGTCTGCAGGCTCAAGAAATCATTGTATGGTCTAAAGCAGTCGCCTCGACAATGGTACAAGAAATTTGATTCTTTCATGATGAGTCAAAATTATATAAGAAGTGAATATGATCATTGTGTTTACTTTAAGAAATTGAGTAATGGCATGTTCATTATCTTAGTGTTATATGTTGACGATATGCTTTTAGCAAGAAAAATCATAACAAAGATCAACAGGTTAAAGGCTCAGATGGCTAGGACATTTGATATGAAAGATCTAGGAGCAGCAAGACAGATTTTGGGCATGGAGATTTTTGGAGACAAGAGCAATGGTAAACTGTGGTTATCACAACAGAAGTATATTGAGAAAATACTCTTGAGGTTTGGTATGAACAATGTGAAGCCTGTTTCAGTCCCTTTAGCTTCCCATTTTAAGCTTTCTTCAAGTTTATGTCCTAACACAAATGAAGAAAAGGAATATATGTCTCTAATTCCATATGCCAATGTAGTAGGTTGTTTGTTGTATGCGATGGTTTGTACACGACCAGATATTTCACATGCAGTTGGAGTTGTCGGCAAGTATATGGAAAATCCAGGAAAAGAACACTGGTCAGCAGTGAAATGGGTGCTTCGGTATCTGAGAGGCACAAGTGATTATTGTATCACTTATAATAGAAGCAGTGAATATGTTTGTGGATATGTTGATTCTGATTTTGCAGGTGATTTGGATAAGAGAAGGTCAACTTCAGGGTATGTCTTTACTCTTGCAGGTGGAGCTATTAGCTGGATGTCAAAGCTACAGAACATTGTTGCTTTATCCACTACAGAAGCAGAATACATAGCTGCTTCACATGCTTGCAAAGAAGTGGTTTGTTTGAAAGGTTTGTTTCGTGAGTTTGGTAGGTTGCAGGACAACATCAAGTTATTTTGTAATAGTCAAAGTGCAATTCACTTGGCTAAAAATCTGGCCTATCATAGTAAATCAAAGCATATACCTATAAAGTGCCATTTTGTAAGACAGGTTATCACTGAACGAGGAGTCTCTCTTGAAAAAGTGCATACAAAGGAAAAATGTGCAGACATGTTCATGAAACCATTTTTGTTAGAGAAGCTACGATGGTGTCTAGCTTCTCTTGGCTTGCAGAAAAAATAAAAATAATAATGGAACAGGGTATCAGGCTAATTGTTGTCAAGGTGGAGATTGTTGAGATTTATTTTAGTTAAATTTGGAGAAAATCTCATGAATGTGACAACAATAGGATTTGTTGCTAAATTGACTCCATTTAATCCTGATGAGGAGTTATTGCATCCTATATTTGTTGTGAGTGAATTTATGATTCAGTTTCTACTCCTAGCTATAAAATGCAAGCTCGTAGAGGCAAATGACCATGATGAGGAAAGTGAGGTGAGTGGAAGAGATGTGCAGATGCAAAACTCTGCTATTGTAATTCTCTTTTTGCCGAATGAGATTACCGATGCCCTTGTTTGGTGGACGTAGCCCAGATTGGTTGGGTGAACCACGTTAAAATCTCTGTGTCTTCTTTGTTTATGTTATGTGTGTTTATTGTTTTCGTTGTTTTACTCCTAACAACCTGCGCACGCCAATGAGTCACCAAACCTTTGAGTCACAGGAAAAATTTGTGGAAGTTTCTATGAAACTAGAAGCTACACCCAGAGAGGATACGTTAGTAGGGGTCCAACAAATTTAGGAACAATTGGGAGCTATGCATATGGAAATTCATAACCTGCGAAAGGAGCAAGGAAAGGATGCCCGCACAGATCTATGGTGCATACGATGTCAGGTATCTAGCCATACGAAGGATCAGTGCCCTCTACTGGCATATTACATGCAGGTGGGAGGACCTAGTCTGGTACGCCCAGGAGCAAGTGGGGAACCCATCCTGTCGTGACCAGGCTCGAGCGGACCTGCGCTGTGGTGCGACGACTGCCGTGTAGCAGGACTACATGATACAAACCATTGCCCTCGGCTAGGTGCATATGTCCCAGAACTGAAGCAACAATGGTGCAGGTTCTGCCAATCAGTGGGACACGATGAGCAGAACTGTCACACTTATGACTTGATGATAGATCATGGGAACTTATATAGGGTACAATCAAACCTTGCGTCACCAAGAACTTTCGCGAACTTCGGAGGCTCCCCAACCAGGGGCAAAGGATCGGGGGAAGCGCAGGATGAGGACGTGGGAAGCTAATCTGTTATAACTGTGGAGAGGTAGGACACTTCGCCAGAGAATGCCTAATTCCCACTAGGACGTTGTGAAAATATTGTATACAACTGGATCATGTGGTTGAGGATTTCCCAATCTTAATAGCCAATATGCAGGACAAACATCCCACCCCTACACAGAATGTGCAAAGAGTTAAAACCGAGCTAAGGAATGTAGACCCGAGTGTGAAATTCATGACACACAGTAGGAGGGTCACCCAGGGAGCAAAGGAAGTGCTTTCCTCTCAGGAAGGATTGAACATCGAAGAACAAGAACCACTAGCAGCCCCTGCGCAGCTACCAACACACCTCAAGCTAGAGGAGGGGGTTGAGCCCTTTCTGCAGGCATGTCTGAAGCTGCTACGTAACCCACAGGCCATGGAGAACCTTCAATCATTAATGAATAGCTGTGCAGCTTGACCCAATCTGATTCCTTGGACCAAGGATGTACACAAACTATATAACTATAAAAAATGCACCGAAAAAGAAATGTGGTTGACTACGCAGATTGGTGACTACGAGATGGATCAAGTTATCTTAGATCATGGATCAGATGCGAACGTATTACCAAAGTATACATGGCAAAGAATGGGAGATCCTAAATTGGAATGGTCCACCATATAGCTATGAATGGCAAATCAACAAAAAATCATCCCTCTAGGAAGGCTGCCAAGAGTCATGGTCGATATCGCAGGGGTAAAAAAACTAGTTGAATTTGAAGTAATAGAAATTGTGGAAGATGCAAATCCCTACCCTGCACTCCTAGGACTGGACTGGGCTATAGAAATGGGGGGTGTCATCAATCTAAAAAACCATAGCATGGTGTTTGAAAATAACGGTACGCGCGTAATAGTACCACTGGATCCCGCAAAAGGTGCGCAGTATACCGAGCCAGCACACGACAAAGAGGTAATAGATCACATTTACAAATTGACTACGCAGGTCGAAGACTGGATTAACCCCACGGTAGAAGGAGTACTCTGCTAGGAAAAGGAAAGTGAATGTATTTTTGACTCTGATGAGGAACTAGAAAATTGGCAAGGTCGATTGCATGAGGTTTCGGCACTATGATGTCTTCGGGTCACCAGGAACTCCGCCGCATCTCTTCCAAGGTAAGAGACCTACCCTACCGTGATGACGCAGGTAAAAATAAGGAGTTTTTACGAGCATTTGAAGCCAAATTTCCCGAAGAACGCAGGCTAGAGGCACTTCTGCTAGCCCTGCGCAGACCGCTTGCGCATTGGTGGGATACGGGGGGACCTGTATACCGTACTTGGGAGGAGTGCCGGGATAAGATGATCCTGCGACTTGGAGCCCCAAATGGGGGATGGGTCCCAAGGTTATTTGGGTCAGAGGACCCACACAGATGGTTACTGGCTTGGAAAGCACAAGGGTGCGATAGGACCTCGACCAGACAAGCTCACCTGGTTACCCATGACCTAGGCTTGCGTTCGACTGCATGGTATTTAGATGCGGAGCTGCACCAGCCCACGCGCAACTGGGAGAATTTACGGGCTGAGTCTCTGTGAACATTTCAGGTGATAAATGGCACAAGGATGCTTGACACAACCCTACCGCACACGAACGCCCTGACCAAGGGAAAGGCATGCCTGTTAAGAAGTATGGTGGCCAAGCTGCTGGAATGGTACCTGAACCATATTACAAAGCACCTGGCGTCAGCTATAATTCGGGGTACGCGAACAACATGCAGACGTCATCCAAAGTCTAAAGATCCATGGGAAAGCCCTCAGGTACGAATAACAATCGTCAGCCCACCGCACTTTGGTAGGAAGGGAACCTTACCGTTACGTAAAATGCGCGGCTGGCCTTCAATGCGGCAATTTATGGTAAGTTTGTTCCGGACAATCGATGGTAAGTTTCAAGTAAGGGTTACTCTGCCATTAGATAGCTCCGGACAGTATACGGTCAACAGGATAACTTCACAACAAGCTCCATATTGTCTCTACACCCTACCTCTGTTATCCTCCTGCTGGATTATTGGGATCGTTGACGTTTTCGGGGAGGCCTATCCTTTTTTTGCTATGGCGGTCCCTAACCCGCCGAACGCTTCGGCACCTACTAGTTCAGCACCCACAGACATCATGTTGAGAGGGTCTGGGGATGCCGAGATTGATTGGACGATTGGTCGCTGGCCCCTTATAGGGGGAATTGACTTTGAACCCTGCACGGGGAGGAACCATAGCTTCGCAACGGGAGTTCCCAACCTTCACAACCCGGGAACGGTCGCAGGGCCCAACTGGATGGCCTCGGGTGATACCAAAAGGAGGGTCTGCAATTGCCCCGGTTCGCCACCAACACTATCGCAGTCAAGTCATAGCTAGTCCTACACAAGGAAGGAACAAAGCAATATAGGGATATGTTACGACTTCTCCGTAGTCCCAGATTACTGACCAGCGGAAGCCATATTTTTTCGCTCCCTCGCACTGTCATAGTTAACGACCATACCCCAACAGCCACAGACCTACAAATAGATTTGGCGCAGCTATCCAAAGAGGCGGTACAAGGATTATACACCATTGTGTGCAAGAGATTCGTCACCGTGGCCATACTATATGGCAGCAGCGTGAAATACCCCTGGAAGTTTCGGGCACAACAGGTTGCATGGATCACAGAAGTAACAAATATTATTAAGGAGTAGCTTACTCAGGGTGCTCAATTGGTCGAGAAGGCTACGTAGCTCTGGAAAACGGTTCGGTTCCACCCCATGCTTTAGCGTATCCAGGAAGACTTACAACGGATGGAAGCTGCTTTCGATCAAGTTGAAGCTACCTTTCCCTCCCACATCTCTACGCAACGTCTAGCTTTCATGAACATGATTGTGGATCTCCGCCGCACCAAGCGCGTCGTCAAGAAACGGTTGAAACCATGGGGCGATATCGCCCTCCAGATCTCCCAAGATGCCCATAACGCCATCGCGCGCCTCCACCAGATGTTAGAACAGGTTACCACGGCTCCAGATGACCCTGCCTCCCTGACGCTTATCAACATCGCACAACGAGCTGCTGCCCAAAGTCAGTAAGTTCTCCCTCTACTCCTCATCACCCTCGATACCTTGTGTGCGCAAATAGCAGCTGCACCACCACAGTGACTCGGGATGAGTCACAAGATTGTGTTGGGAGACTGTTGGAACAGGGTCTCCTACAAGCTGCGAAACTGGTCCATTTTTTAATACTTTTGATTAGATTTAGTCTAGTGCAAGGGTTTTGGGGTGGGTCAAAGCCCCGAAAGCATTGTAATGGGTAAAAGGGTAAACCAGGAGTCCAAAACCACGGTTTGTGGACCATAGGAAAGTCTAGGCTAGATTATTATAAATAGAGGAACATTTTGTATTGTAAGGTAAGAAAGAAAGAGCTATTGATGTGAATTGTGGTTTAAGTTGTCTGTTGGGTTTTTGGGGAAAGGACTCCTGCTGGCTGTGTGCACAGAGATCTAGAGTCCAGCTGTGTGCGAACCCTGCTGCTGTGTGCGCAAGATGGGAAGGGGATTGTATGAAGGAACTGATAAATTGATGAGTAAGAAAGGTTGATAGAGAACTGAATCTGTGAGTACTATCTGTGTGAATCTTGTAATTACTGCATTGTGCGCATTCTATATTTAAACTACGAAAGATCTGTGTAAGTGTGTTTTCTGTGTCTAGATCTGTTATGTTCTGTTTATGCAATATTGTGCTACTGTCATAAAAGTATATAATTATAGATCTAGCACACGTGAATGCGAATAGAGACCTCCTTGACCCTGCGCAGAACAAAGCGATCTGGGTATCTCAGGGCCGAACACAGCTCTGTTTGCCTTACCTATCCTTTCTCACGGTGCGGAAACCTGGTTCCAGCACCCACCCATACTACTTCGGGTGAGACTTTAACCTGCACAAGTAGGTCATTGCCGAAAGGGCCAGTAGTATAGGGGTTTGTTGGCAAACCTTGAACTCTAAACCTAGGCCAGGACCCCTCGAGCCAACATATGGAGGCATGTATTAAATGGTGGATGATACAATACAAAGAACACAAAACACTTACTTTTTTATTATTTGGGTCATATTGGAGGGTCAAAATTCTTTGATTTTTGAGGAATTTCCTTTTGACATTGAACATATTAGCAATAAGGTATGTGCTCTATATAGAGAATATAGATAGAAGATTCACAAGGAAAAGTTACTCAAACTCTTGGATGGCCCCACAAATGCTCCACTCCCGGTTAGTTTTTTTGATGGGGTTTCCCAAAGCGGCCGAAGCGAATGTGGTACTCTTGTTGAAGTCGCACATGAACTACAATGCCACTTCTTTTGGAGTAGTGGCGTTGGAAAAAACACCATGGCAAAGGTGATTGCATCGTGGGGGCTCTTATACTATACCAACAGACTTAATATTGACCCATCTCATATCTTTGGCGAAGTCTCTCAGATTGTCATAGATTGGATAAACGGTAGGTCTATTTTGGTTTCCCCCTATATGTTCATCGGGATGTGCCGGATTCAAGTTTTGAAGGTCACATTTCATGGTATAACATTAGAACATGTTTACATGGAACAGAACATGTGTGTTGACACTCTTTCTAAAAAGGGTCTCATTTCACTGCCTAGAAGAATATACTTCAATGCATTTCGCCTCGCCTCAGTGTGCTACGAAAAGCTGGATCATTTCCAATAATATGACTTTTTCCAATGTCTTTCTTGTGGATATTTTGCTACAGGATTTTATGAAACACATTTCTTCTCAATCAGTTTTTCTACTATCTGCTCTTTTTTGTGTTAGCTTACATCTAATAGATATCTTGAAGTTATGTACTTTGTATAGTTTGGAAGATAGATTGTTGTCTCAATCTTGAAGGATATGTTTTGATGGATCCCACCAATGGTTGTTGGAAAACTATATTTTCTTAATCTAGACAATGATGGAGACATTACAGGTTCACATAAACAATATGTAACTAGTTTTTCCATATTTAATATGATAAACCCTTGTTTATATATATATATATATATATATATATATATATATACCTTTTTTTTCTTTTTATATATTTTTAAAATTTTAATGTTTATCTTTTAAAATTACATTTGTGTATGTAAAAAAGATTAACTCTTTGTAAAATTTCTACAAGATTAAGAGTATATAAACTCAATAATTGAAAATTATGATATTTCCAGTTATTTTATTAGATGTGAAACAAAATCAACAAAAAAATATCCAAATCCAATTTATTAATTTATATTTATGAAAGTTGTAGTCCACTAGTTTTTTGTTGTTTTGGGCATATTTTCCAATCAAATTTACCCAGAATCACAAGTTTAAGTTGTGAATCTCTAAGTACATCCAAAAATTTTCAGGGGGTTGAATCCATATATACACATAATAAAAGACACATTTGAAACAATAAAATATTACAATTTAACCTAAAATTATTTTGTCAAATTCCAACTAAACAACACCAAACTTATAACAATTAAACAAATGAATGAAAAAAAATGATCTCTTCTCCTTTAAGTCAAAAAAAAACTTCTACAAATAAATGATTCTTATTGTGGAATTCTAAATCTCTTAAAATCTGTCAGAGCAAAGACTTGACAATACCATAACTTCAATTATAACCATGGATGGTATACATTGGTATTCACTTGATCGGATACCAGTACTTAGTTCTGGTACACTGCAACATTGGCATCCAATCAAGTCAATACCAATACAGTGAATGTTGTGTTCACCATTATCCTCTCTATATTGAAAAGCATGAGATAAGGTTGGTATCCAATTTGACTGACCAGCGACTATATTGAAGCAAACGACTATAAGTTTTTGAATCCGTAGAGTAGAGAGGTTAAAACGTCCGTAGAGTACATGCTTTTCTCTGTGTGATCTGTTATTGGCTGTTCATAAAATACAAACAAGACTGTCAAATGGTCTTGTGTTGGTCGGAAAGAGTGATATTTTGTCGGTAGGAATTTCAAATCTGAATTACTCATTAAATTTGATAGTTTCAATTTTAAAAATGTTGAACAACAGGTAAATTACTTTGTATCTAAAACTTTGTTCATCAAATTCCATCCCAGTGGCAGTTGGAAAACAAAATATCATTGTTACTCTTTAACAACAATAAGCAAATGCCACTTACAAAATGTCGTTCAACAATTAAGTAGAGAGATTTGTTCCCATTAAATCTTTTAGTTCAATACCGAACAAAACTATATTAACCTAGAATTACTCACTGCTTAATTTTTTCTCTTTATTAAAAAAAATCTCTCACTAAATTATAATTAAAAAAAAAACTAGTTTAACTAGATTGTTTTTTTCTCTTAAAATCATGGAAATTCCGGTAAGATTTTAAGAAAATTCTGCATGGATTTTTGTAAATCTAGGTTATAGTTATCAAAATTCAATATTTTGGGTGTCGTAGAAGATTTTGATGGTGCTGAACTCATTTCCACCATCAAAAACATGATTCAAACACTATTACTGCAAGATTTATTAAAAAATTTACTCAGATTCTAACCACTTTTGACAGCAATTCCTCCACCTCCATAAACAACCCAAAAAAAATATAATGATTCATCAATCTTTTCTTATAACATCATGTTACCACGTGTATATGATTCAGCATTGTTCAATGACTTTACCATGTCATCTTGTAGTTCAATTATTCATTGAGCCGATGGGATGGGAGAGTGTCATTTTTTCTGATGTCAACTTTGAGGCCCAACATTTGAGTTTTGACTTCTAATTTCTGTGAGCGTGTTAGCTGTCTTCCAACGCCAAACATCATTACTGAGGTTTATAGATATTCAATGGCTATTTGTCGGTTGGGTTGTTTATTCGTTGTACATTGACAGGGAGTTTCTACAGGCTTACCCAATTTTTAACTTTTATGTATTTCATGAACTTTATAAAATAATAAAATGTCAATGTAAGGGTTTGGTTGGATTTGAATATGAAATTTTAAATAATATATTTATTATTTAAAAAATTAAGTATATTTTCTAAAAATTGACATTTTATTATTACCTATCTTTCGACATTGGGCTGACTTTAAATTAGTTTTAAATTTGATTAAAAATTAAAATATTATCTTTAAGTTAAAATAGAGAAACAATTCAAGTTAATTTTTTAAAATATTTTGCTTTGTTTATTGTGGATTGGATTGACTTTTGTTTTATTTCTCTTATTGTGTAATGATTATTAATTTGTACTTTTCTTTGGGAGTAATGGATTGTTTTACAACCCAACCTCCACTTTGTACTCTGCAGTCGGAGGGTGAGGCCCACTTCCGACACCTTTTCCGGATCTAAAACAAATACAAGGGTACCTTAGCATCTAGATCCCATATCCTTGCCATGAATGTAGTGAAGGACATGGCAACGAGCGTAGGGGTTCATGACATGAGAATGAGCGGAATGACAACCTACCATTAAAGGAGACAAGGTGTTGGAGTACCTTAGTTTTACACAACATCATCATACAAGACACCCAAAGGTCGGTTGATCCTTCTCTAGGATAATGCAAAGTAATAATCAAATCATTTTGATGGAGATCACAGGAAACCACTACCATGAATTAATAGTGCAAATCCCAAGTGATGTAAAGGAATAATCAGGGGTGGATTGCTTGGACGATGTCTGGAATATCACACAACAACAACTTAATGCCATTAAATGGTGACTTTGTGTTGAAAAATGCAGCAAGAAATTCTCAATTTGATTTTTCCTTGGGAAAATTCAAATTTCCACATCGCAAACAACTTGGATGTAGTTATCTGAGGTGACATGGCTCTTGTCACTTAGTTAGCTCAGTAAATTCGAGTTAGATGAGTTAGATTTTAGTTAAGCATGTGTGATTGCTAATTTATAGAAATCAAGGTCAGTTATTTCAAGTTGTTTTCAGTTAAACTAGTTCTAACTATTAGAGGAACTAGTGGAAGGTCAGTTGTGCAGTGGGACTTCAGTCAAACTCAGTGATCATCCATCAACTGATTAATCATCCCAAAATATCTAGTGCATGCAAAGAAATTGAATTCCCCAGCTGTGGTGGAGATTCCGAGGTAGTGTAACATCAGTTGTAGACTAGACTTGAGTGTACAGGTGTTGCATGCAAGAAGATGATCAACCTTGGGAATTGCGGATCATTTTGGAGGAATTTCCTAAATAATAGGGGCCTAATTTCTCAAGGAATTGCGCAAGGAAATAGGGGCTCAAGCATAGGAAAAAATTGAATAAGTCTTGGTCAAAGCTTCTCAATGATTAAAGAGATAGGTTATTCACTTGCAGGTTGTGCTCTATTGTGTCATGTGATTTAGATTAAAATTTCATGAGAAGTTACAATTTTACGCCATAATTTCTCAATGGTATCATAGAAGGATTCACATTAGAGCACGCATTTTGAAGTTGTTTCTTTGGAGACTCGAATTTGCAGTTCAGTGTAGTAGGATCTCTATAGATTTTGGAAGATGACATTCAACAAGATGAGGCTAGAGTATTCGTTGGATGGGAGCTCTAATTTCATCGCATGGAGGTGGTATTGGATGAAAATGTATTGCTAGAATACATCAAGACAAATGTTGGAAAATGACAGGTATTTGATGCCCAAAACCTTTCTCAGTGGAAGAAAGATGTAGCCAAGGTGAAGAGAATAATCTTGGAGGGAGTGTGAGGTCATATTGTCTCAAATCTCCATGGGAAATAAACTCCTTTCACAATGTGGAAAGCATTGACATAATTGTTCGAGAATTGTAGTGACCACAAGAAGCAGGCGCTCAAGGATAAACTTTGAAACATCATGATGGAGAAGAATGACATTGTTCCTTAGTATCTAAGCAGGTTCACACAAGTTCATGATAAACTTGGTGGGGTTGGTGTTAATGTTCCAGAAGATTACTTGGTAAGCCTAGCCCTTCTAGGCCTCCCCAATATCTGGCATAACTACCAAGATTCGGTGAATAGGAGGGAGGAACTACCAAATTGGAAATTCTTATGGTTTGATTTGGTACAGGAAAAAATAAGGTGGAATACTAGAGATGGAACTTCATCGACTAAGGGCGAGGACAAAGAAAAATTCGCATTGGTTGGAAATGGAAAGAAGGGAAAAGGGAAGAAATCTAAAACCAAACCATAATCCAGCCAAAGGGGCAAGAATAAATATTTGTCCAAAATTAAATGCTTCCATTGTTATGAATTTGGGCACTATGCCACGAAGTGTCCACATGGAAAGGCAAGCAAGGAGACCTTAGAAGGAGCAGAAGATGAAGCTTTGGCTTCACAGTTAGAGCTAGACTTCACCCTTATTGCATGCATGGAAAGCACAGTGATGGGGAGCATGTGATATTTGGACTCAGGTGCATCGTTTCACATGACAGGGTGTAGAGAGTTTTTCAATGACATGGAGGAGAAAGATATCCAGATGCAGATCGAGATGGGGGATGAAGGAAGGTACAATGAAACCGGGGTTAGTACAGTCACCTTTCAAAGGGAGTCTGGATCCCCTCTTAGACTCAAGGGTGTCATGTTTAGTTCGAACCTAAAGAAAAATCTAATCTTTGTTGCAGTTTTGGAAGACCGTGGTTACGATGTGATCTTAAGCAAAAGAAAATCATTCCTGAGACACATAGCCATAGGATAGGTGAAGCAGATAGGGGTTCATGTAAAGAACCTGTATAAGCTATATGTGGAAGACTATGTTGCATTAAGTACTAAAGTGGATAAAGTGCAAGGTCACGATGTCAGTGAACTTTGGCATGGAAGACTTCATCATTCACATCATGGTGCCTTGAAGATTTTGTAGAAAAATAACATGTTAGCACTAGGTTTGTACCTTTCTAAATGGTCCAATTTTTTTTATGATTAGTATTGTAATTTCATTTAGAAACAGTGAAATATTATGTATTGGTCTACATAAAAACAAATTGTTGAAGGGTGATAAACTTAAAAACATTTAAAAACAAATTATTTGAGTTATATATAAGGTTTCCCTAAGTTTGTAGAAAATCGGAGCCTATCAAATGCAAACAGGTGGCACTACGAAATATTTTTGCAGCGCGTACAACTAGCGCTACGAAAATATTTTGCAATGTCATGCTACGAAATATTTTCGTAGCTCCCACAAGAAATGTAAAGTTAAAAGTTTTATAACTGCCTTTTGAAGCATTTCAAGTGGTCAAACCATTTTTGAAGTAATTTAACTCATGTTAAGACCTACTGTGACATTTGTGGCAATTTCCAAGCCTTAAAGAAGGTTTTAAATCAAGCCCTAAAATTGCATCTTTTTGTAAAAAAGACAGTTTCCAGGTGACTATTTTGTAGTGCACGGGAAAAATTTAAAAGGTGTTTACAATGTGTGAACATGGGATTGGAGATAATCGTGCTTAAGAGAAGATATTTTTTGTTGAGAACAACTAAAAAATAGGGAAATCTGGCCATATAAAATGGTATGAACTAGATGGCTTATGGCTTGAGTTTTATGAATAATTATTACAATTGTTCAAAAATGCAGGATGGGAACCAATTTTCCATCATTTTAATGGGTACAAATTAAGATGGTATCATTATTTGATTTATTCCTTCAATGGTAGCAAGGCACAAGTAAAGAATTTGGATTTTGCAGTCACTGAGGAGTCAATTGTAGAAGCTACGGGGTTTCCTAATGAAGGAGAGAAGTGGTTCAAGAAACAAAGGGTGCATAATATATATTTGAATTTCTTCTTGAATGAAATTCTTCAAAACCCTAATTGGAGTGTGGGAGTCCTTCAAAATATGTTTAAGCCTGAGCGATCCACTTCCTTAAGGATTATGCAATTTTTCTTTACTTGTGAAGGAAGGTATTCCAAAGTATATTTATATCCTATGATATTTTTATGTCACCTAGTTGGGTTTGGTAAAATTAATTTGCCTTATTTTTTGCATCAAAGCTTGCTTAAGATGACTACTAAGGCTAGAACCAGAGCTAAATTATTACCTCATGATATATGCCATCATGGCTTAATTAAAATAGTGTATATTCATGAACTGAATAAACATATAGAATAGTTGAGACAAATAACCTAGATGAACCCCACACCCAAAAAATAGAGAAAGGTTAGAGCTAAAACCTATGTCGAAACCCTACCTCCAGAAACAAAGGGTGAATCTAGTCCTCAAATCCTTGTACAGGAACTTGCAGAAAACCCTACAAGTGAATAAAAAATTAAGGTTTGTGAAATAAAAAATAGAAGACAACAAAAGAAAATACAAAAATATGAAGAATCGAGGCATATAACAACAAAGGATAAAGAGGGAAATCATTCAAGAAATAATACAAAGGATGTTAGTAGAGAAATAGAGTATAGGTCTTACTACCTTAGAAAATCTCATACTAGACCTACCAATAAGTTGAGGTTGAACTTGAAAACAAAATTCAACCCTAAGCTAAAGGAACCAGTAATAATTGATGAAGAGGAGGATGTAGAGTCTTCAAAGGGTAAGAATAAATCTACAAGGAAGATAAAAATAGATTATGTAAAAATAAATTAAAGGGAAACCCTAGCAGCTAGCAAAAGCATTGAGGAGAGTAGCAAAAGAGTTACAAGGTCAAAAGAAAATCAAGACAAGTTGAGCATGCTTGCTCAATTTGCAAAATCCATGGAAGAATGATCAGGTCTACCTTTTTTTACAAAGAAGTACATGAATCCATAAAACATAGGAATGTAATTTTTCTATATACCCTAATATTTACCAAATTATTGTATCAAGCTTCACTAGATATTTTTGACAGTCAAGCTAGTGTACTCTAGGACCAAATGAAAATATCATCAAGGATTTTTGCGGATTGTAGGAACTTACATCAGGTTCCTTTGGTTTTTGCCACATTGTCAACAAGGAGAAGAAGTCTTAAGAGAAGGATACAAGTGTAAAATTAGTTGCATGACTTGAGGATATTTTTTGCAGGTTCAGTGTATCTCATCGACAACTACATGGAAGATCTACACATGGTATTGATGGTGAATAATCCTACAAAACAGTAACAATTCCAGGTCCCAAATTCTAGCATGTGACTCATCAACCTTTCTAGGAAAACAAAAGTGATATCGTACAACAATTTCATATATGCTTTATTCAATGTTTACATGTCAAATTGAAGTCTTAATAGCTAGAATTATAGGATTTAAATTATATTTTGTAAAGTATATTAAGAAAAATTGTAATATTTGATAGTTATGTTTCCAGAATTTATGGATCTTGAAGTTTATGTAATTTCCGTATGTAATATATGGATACTTAATTTTTTACAAGTGCCAAGATGACTAGAATATTATGATCAATTATACAAAGATTCTTGTGATGGTGTACTTAGTCTATTCTCTTCTATGATCATTTTTCTTTCTATGTGATGTCAATTTATGTTTTGTCTTCTAATCTTTAAATAAGGTTATGGGACATAATTCATTATTTTAATGCTCTGGTTCATATGGTTTAAAAATATTTCTTGTAAATCTTGCAGGATACATATTTCATGTCCCGCTATAGTGGATTGCTATCTGCTTCTACTACCATTCAAATGATTTTTTGATATGTCTGTAGTCTTCCATCTACCCTGCCTTTTTCCATCTTGATTCATGCAGTCAATGTTTTGGTAATTGCACTTAAAAACTGATTTGTTTGCCCCATTTCTCAATGGATTAATTGATTCTTCCCAACCAAGCCATATTTCCAACACAACCCTACTGAAGATATAGTCATTGTTTAAAGGCACAACCAATTGGTAAGCTTAGTTATTAGGTTTTCAGAGAGAGCCCTCTATGGATTGAAGGGGCTAGACTTCAATCTGTAATATTGGTTTGAAAATTTTACCTTAGGAAGTTATCTGTTACAACCAAGAAAAAATTTTGAGTGATAACATCGTGGCGACCATAATGGGGAATATGAAAGTACATCTTCCCCATAATTTTTTTTATTGATAAAATATACTTTCTGAGGGAAAAAATAAAGTTAGATAGAAGTAGTGGTTGTTCAATTTTCTCTAGAGACTCCATAGTTCAAAGTTCGAGGTGAATCTATGTGGAATTATGGTGCATAGAAGGATTCACACACAGAACAACTCAGTGTAGGTTTTAACCCTATACAGAAATTATCTGCAAATGAATTCTTAAAGACAGAAAATAAATAATAGCGATAGCATAAAACATAAAATAGATACATAGATATTTTTCCCCTGGATCCCAAAACCGGGACTACCAGCTTGATTTTTTTTTATTATATTCATTTTAGTGTTACAACACACACACACACATATATACATGTCAAAGCATTCATAAACTCCAATCCATCAACCCTGGATTTAAACATAACCATAGTTCCCTTGACCGGATCTACAAAATACCAGGGGCTGAAAACCATCATGCCCCAAAACCATGTGCAAACCCATGCAAAAAACCATAGGTGGGTCTGCCCACTGAAAAATAAGGAAAAATAACGTGCAGGGGTCTACCTCCCCCTTCAAACCCCTAGACAAGGGGGGTTGTTTCCCCCATTGTGACCTCCCCATGTGTGCGACTAATCATGGAAATAATATAACACATACCCACACATTCTCCCACTTGTTGTTTTCTTTCCGTAGGGGGCCACAGGAGAGCTTAGTCATTAGTCCAATCCTGCAAGACTCATTGTTTCTCTACACCAAGAGAACCTCTGAGCTCTCACATACTTCGTCAATTCATTTGCAACATTCTTATTGGAGCAGGGTCCCTTAGGAACACAATTTTGGGTTAAATAATAGTATTTTTTGTATTTTTGAGTTGTGCGCGCTAAGAAATGAAGAGTCAAGGGGCTTTGGGTCAGGTCAAAGTCCCTTCATGAGTTGTAATGGGTTAAAAGGGTAAACTAGGGGTCTCAAAAAACGTTTTAAGGACCATAATATGGGCGCAAGAAAAAGTATAAGTAGAATTCTAGATCGAGTCGGATAAGTCAACTTTTATGGAAGTTAATGTGTGAATGTTTGATGATATAACTCTGAAGTAAGTCTGTGGTAAGTTTTTTTTTCTGGTCGAGAGGATCCTCCTGGTTGTGTGTGCGGAGACCTTAGTCCGGCTATGTGTGGGCCCCGTTGGTTGTGTGTGTAGGTAGATCTGAAGAATAGTAAGGGTTTTCATGAATGATCGATGAATAAATATATGTTTTGATAATCATGTGTACCAAATGCATCTTTGATTCACTTTGTGTTCTATTTTGCATATGATTTATGTTTCCTGCATGTGATTTATATTATATACGATTGAATTGGGTTGCGTATTGGTTTTACTGTTGATAAATGATAATTGCATAGATCTATTGTTGTAAAAGCTGAATATTACATTGTTAGAACTATTAAATGGATTGTGGATCTATTTTTTTGGTACGTTAACAATGTAACCCATGGTTGCATCGCAGGGGGGTTGTGTAAGATACGACGACAGGAATGAGATGCCCACTTCCATCCACCTCTTAGGGTGTGGGAGTCGATTCACTACCCCCCCACTGCCGGACTTGGCCTCCGTGGACAAGTAGGTCATTGCCGAAAGGGCTAGTAGTAAGACAGTTTTGCTGGTTACGTGCTAAATCTGAACCTGGGTCAGGACCCCTTAAGCCAACAAATGGTTTTGTTGCTAGGAACAAGATCATTTTAAGAGAGATTAGATGTTTTGGCAACCATCAAAGACTGAATTAGAAGACTGGTTTGAGCAAAAGATACATGAATTCACCATCAAGGAGAACAGAGGTCAGAATTTGTTTGCTAAAGAGTGGGAACAAAAGTAAATTTTTATAGAGGTCCATGAAATCTTCTTTGAACTTTGTGTACGAATTACAGGAGTGGTTATTATGGTTAGTTGAGTTTCAGACCTGCTAGAAGGATGAAAAAATCACTTAGTGGACGCTTGAGTTGATCCAACAGTTAGAAAATACTGATAACAACATCGCTCGCACTGTAGACCATTGGGTTGACAACATTCTGGGTGTATTTGTGGCAAAGTTTGCAATTTATCAGTTTGTGTCATATTTTGAAGCAGAAAGGAGGTTCTTCAAAGGACTAAGAGGTAATTTCATACGTTCTCTTCCTTTTTTGATTAAGATGCTATTGTATGAAAAGGGTGTTATATGCAGTCACACCAATTGAATGACCCCAAATGAAGTTGAAATCACTACGTGCAGCAGAAATCACTTTCATGTTAACCAGAGAGGAGACAGATCAGTATACAGCCCTCTAAGAAACCCGCCTATTAGAGATATAGAGAGTGGTGAAGTTACATGCACAGAAGGTAACCCTCCATCGACCCCACAGTTGAACTCATGCAAGGGTAGGCCATCTCCTACTCCACCTCCACCACCACCAGGAGGAAATATGGTTGCACATATGAAGTTACCCACCTTTAGGAGTGTGGGAGATGAAGACATGGAAAGATTCTGGGTTTTTGCAGATGTAGTATGGACTGCGCAAAATGTAAACATTGATGTTGTCAAGAGGGCGCAGCTAGCTATGACATTTGAGGGTCATGCAGTGGAGTGGTTTATGGGATATCTGGCTCAGAACATTGATCATATTATAGATGAGATCAATAAATATTTGAAGCAACAATTCAGAAAATCAAATTCCTTCTCACAATGTGTAACAGAGCTAAAATACATCTGACAAGAGCTAAACGAATTTGTATGGGAGGCAGATCAATGATTGAAGCACACTATTAGCAATGGAGGATTTGTCTATGATGATAAGTAGCATAAAGAATGGTTTATTTCCATGCTCCAGCCATATCTGCGTGGCCCCTTGAATCAAAATAAAATTGATTCTCAGGTTGAAGATATTCAAGTTGCCATGAAGCTGAAAGTCGCGCCCAAAACAGATGACCAATTTGGAACTCTACAAATCCAGAATCAGTTAGAAGCGATGCATTTGGAAATTCAGAACCTACAAAGGGATAAGGGGGAAGAAGCTTGCACAGAGGTATGGTGTATACACTGTAAGGGTTCAGGTCACATAAAATATCAATGTACCTTGCTTCAGGATTACATGCAAGTGGGAGGGCAAAATCCATTGCTACCCAGGGATGTTGCAGGACCAAGCGGTACTCCCACACTGTGGTGCGCTAACTGTCAAGTGGTTGGACGGCATGACACAAACCATTGCCCTCGATTAGGAAGTTATGTACCAGAACTAAAGCAACAATGGTGTAGTTTTTTCTCTTCAGATTTCCATGATGAGCACCATTGCCGCACATTAGATCTGATGATAGACAATGCCAACCTCTATATATTGCAGGCGACCCATATTCACCAGTGTCCCCCTCTGGGCACGGTGGATCTCCATCTAGAGGAAGGGGAGGAGGGAGATGTCGAGGTGCAGGTCGCGGATGCGGACAATTGATCTGCTACAACTGTGGAGATGTTGGACTCTTTGCACGCGACTTTCCAAACCTTGCGTGATAGGCTTGCAGGTATTGTAGGAAGTTTGATCATGTTATTGAATATTTTCCTGTTTTTATTGCTAGAATGCAAGAGAAGCAACAATAGACGCCTATGCATAATATACAAATGGTCAGAGTTGAGCTTCGGGAAGATGATCCGAGTGTAAACATAATTACATGAAGTGGTGCCACCACTGGAGAAGACAAAGGAAAGAAGGTTGATGTAGAAATATGGATCAGAAAGGCTTCTGAAAAGAAGGGAGGACTCAACCTACAGAAGTAGAAGGATACTTTTGTAGAAGATAGGAAGGATTTTGCTACTATAGGTGCTTCCACATCCAAGCCAATCACAGAAGCCAGGATCGATGATGAAGTCAAACCCTTATTGCAAGAATGCATCAAGCTATCGTGTAACAAGAAAGAAGTAGACAACCTTTAGGCTTTGATAGATAGTAGCATGGATAAGGAGTTGCACTGGACTGAGAGCAAGGTTGTAAATAAGATCTACTATAATAAGAAGAGAATTGGTCGGGAGATGCGCATGACCATGAAAATTGGGGAATATGAGATGGATCGGGTCATTTTGGACTTGGGATCTGATGCGAATGTCCTACCTAAGCAGACCTGGCAGAAGATGGGTGAGACAAAGATGGAGTGGTCCAACATTCAGCTGCGCATGGAAAATAAACATAAGATTATTCCATTGGGAATACTCCCACAGGTAATGGTAGATATTTTTGGAGTTAAGGTATGAGCAAACTTTGAAGTAATACAAATTTTTGATGATACATACCCCTACCCTGCATTGTTGAGACTAGATTGGGCTATCGATATGGGGGCCATCATCAACTTGAAGCACAAGAGTATGATATTTGAAAGTATTGGTACTCGAGTTGTAGTACCTTTAGATCCCGCAGAAGGAGAAAGACATACAAAATTTGTGCGCGCAAAAGACGATGTCAATAACATCTAAAAATTGACCACACAAGACGAGGATTGGATCAACCCAACTACTGATCAGATGCTGAATTGGGAAAATGATAGTTCATGCTTCTCTGATTTGGATGGGGAAATGGAAAACTAGTAGAATCACCTACATGATGTCTCCGCGATGCGTTTCCTCATAGTCACTAAAAATATACGATGAATCTTCTCAAAGGTACGAGAATTTCCCTATTTTTATGGTTCTGGTAATGTTGTTTCATTTTTGGAAGAAGTGGAAAAGGTTGTCACGAAAGAGCGAACATTCTGCGCACTCAATCTTGCCATGTGCGCAACTCCAACAAGTTGGTGGTGTTATCACTCAGATTTTCCTTGAAGTTGTTGGGAAGATGAAAGGGGTCCGAGGTAACCACAAACCAACTTTTAGGTACAGAATCTAGCCAATCTATACCTAGAGAGGGCTCTCTCTTTAAGTTTTAGCCTTTTTTTTGAAAGATATTAGGCTATTTATGAAAGTTTAGGGATTTTGATTGTGTTTGGGTGATGGAATTCAATAGCAGAGGGGTAGGACTGAGTAGTTTTAAACCATTGGGCTAATGGAGTCAAAGAATATAGCTTAACTGGATTTAGTTTCTTAATAAGGGATGGTTTCACAGGGCAAGGTAATCAAATAGGGAACAATTAAAGATCTAAAATGGATGGAATGGGCTTCAAAATGGATGAAGGGAAATTAAGAATCCTTCAACATATTCGAAAGAAGGAACTTGAATTATTAATAATAAAGAGCAATTAAGAATTCTTTACCAAATAATCAAAATGAATAAACTAGAAAACAGGAGCAATTAAGAATTCACTGTTCATACTAGTTCAGAAGAAAACATTAAGAATAACAACGATTGAAAACAAATTGCACTTAAGCACTTTCTGAATTATTCTTTTTCGTTTATCATTCAGATATGAAACATAGATGTTAAAATAAACAAGTATAAAACTTTAGAACAAATGAGATTGAAGACTTATTGATCCTTTGTTTGACTCAAGAATCCTGTGAAAATTCCTTTGCATCAATTCTTTATCCATCTAGCCATGCAAAATTTGTCCAACAACACTTTATTCCAAAATAATCAGTATTATAGCAATGTCTAAGAATCCACCTCTCAATACTATAATTGAGGGAGTATTTATACAAAAAATTATCAAAAACATCTCCTAACAGAGTGATATATATTTTAGGATGACTCATGAAGACGTTACAAGAAAAATAGAGACAAATGGTCTCGTAGATAAGAGAAAGGTAACCGATGTTGTGTTGTTCCTATTTTTATGAATGTGCTGGAGGCAGGCCCTATGATTTGGCTTGCTGTTGTCTTCTTTAGTAACTCTGTGCTGGCTGCTCAGTTTTTACTAATACTCTTTACCTGTACTGATACACCTTGACTTGTTTGATCTTTGATTATCCTTTTTATCATGACTTACTGTAGTAAATAATCAAAATTCATGCAAGGATAATTTTTACAAAATGTCTAACATCTCTTCCCACCATTGTGCTTCTGGTATTATGGTTCTTTGAAGCTTCCTTAGAGTCTCATCAGTCTCTGTATATCTGAAGAAAGTAGGTTGAATTGGAAATAAGTGCTTTACATCATGTTCGAGATAAAACAAATTTTCTAGATTGTCATGAAGAATTTTGCCTGTAGGTAATGCTTTTGCTACTGATGAACTTGTCGATGACCTGGCCTGATTGTCAGCATACTTATTCAATTTCTCAACATAGCTTTCATGGATCATTAGTTTATCATCTGAAACTAAAGGACTTGGAAATCCTTTACTCTGCAAAATATCCAATCTCTTTGTAAAAGCATTAATTTATTCCTGCATATCATGGCATCTACTTTCTAGGTTTTGCATCAGAGTTCTTTTAGTAAAAACCTTTTTTATCTCTAAAATTGTTCCTATTCTGTCTTGGATGCCTAGCTCTTCAAGTTGATATCTGTTCTTGGTATTTAAAAACTGTATAAGCTCATTGGCTTCTTCAGGCATATTTCCTAATTCCTCTCTTGCCTTTTGAACTTCTTCCAGAGCCAATTTAACTAAATCATTTTGCACATACATTATTTGGATTGATGGCCAAACATCATTTATTGATTGAATGATGTTGGCCCAAATAATTTCTTTGATTTATTTCAAAGGTTTCTCCAATGTGAGATCCCTTTCTAATGATTTCACCAATTTTTCTAATCTGTTAATCTCTCTTGTTTTTTCTACAACAGTTATATTTGAGAGATCATACTTTTTTTCCAAGGAGGTAAATTGTACCTTTGTTTTTTGGAGTTCTGTCACTTGGAGTTTCAATTCCTCCATTGATTTTATTAATTCTTCATAGCTTAAATTGGAAGTGTTGCCCTGTGTTGGTCCTGCTAACTGACATGTTGTTGTTGTACCTGTAATCATTTCTGTTGTAGATGTTGGGATGTTTGGTGCTACGGTTGTGACTACTGGTATTATGTTGGGGGGCTGAGAGGTCGATGTTCTTGGAGCATGAAAATATGACAGAGGCGATTCAGCTTTTCTTGGGATAAATTTGTGGATTTTTCAAGTAAATCTCCCATGGAAAGGGGAGTCAGGGCTTGACCAAGATGAAACTGTAACATTTCATTGATAGATTGAGCAGTTATTGGGAAAAGAATGGTTTGACTTGGGGACAAGACTGCTCATTGATTGGGATCGTAATTAGCATGGCAGTGATAAATTATTTCAGGAAAAACATGAACTGAGGGTAAAAGATACATAGGAAGATTGGATTCCCACAATCCAAAAATGTCAGAGCCGTTTAGGTAACTATCTCTGCATTGGAAAAAATTTCCGAGAGGATTTTCACTAAGGATGAGGTCTTTCATCTGGAAATCCCTATCCGCTAGAGGCAGAGAATCTAAATCTTTATGGGGTATCTGTAGGCAAAAGCTTTCCACGTTCTGATTTATTATGGAACGTAAAATTAGGTCTGGGAACTTAGGAGTGATATAAAGACCAAATTGTACTGTGTTTTAGTCTTTTCCTGCGGAATTAAATAAAAAACCAAGACTTGCAGGGTTCAATGGGAATTTGATAAATACATTTTTTCGGGAAGTGAATAGTGATGAAAACAGGTGTAGGTAACTGCTGATGGGTTCTGGACTGTTCGACTGCAAGTTTCTTAGCAAGGTGGCGGTTGAAAATCTTCGACAGTTGGCTTTGACGTTTTTTGCATGGGAACACTGGTCACTGCACGGGATAATGAAAATGATGCGCGTTTGTTTGTTTTATTCACAAAGTCAAAGATGGCGGGGTTTTATTTTTCGGGCGGATGACATATGCAAGAAAGGGTTTGGAGGGCGGTAAGTGGTATGTATCGCACTACTTTTGGGGACAGGCGATTTTCAGCTAAGAGCCAGCGATTCCATACATCCTGTGATGCGTGGCGAGGCACTGTTTGGAAAACCGCTTAGTGATCGTGCGTTATCGTTCAGCTGTAGGGGGTTCTACGATATGGATGACAGCCGTTGGTTGTGGAGAGGTTGATCGGATGGTTGTAGGGGAGGTAAGATGACGGCAAAATAACAAGGGCGGGCCCAATACAATTAAATATGATTTAATCATATCGGGAGGAGTATGATTGGTTAGACAAGTTCTTAATTAACTGTGAGGGTTAATTAATCTTTTTTTAATGTGGTGGGGGAGGCGGGCTCTTAATTAGTTACAAATTTAACTAATTAATTCGAATTAACACAATATTAAGGTTATACTTCAACCAAAGGGGAGGGATATGTAATATTTGGGAGTTTTATATAGTTAAAATAATACGGGAACATGTTGATTTATATAGGGAATTAAATAATAAAGTTAAAAGTTAATATGTGAAAATGAATGAAAAACGCTAAGTATAAAAACATTAGGATTATGTATTTAACTTATGCTTGAATGAAAAAGGTTTTTATGAGATATTGTGCAATTTCCCTAAGTAAAATAGGATTTTACTTAGGAAAAAGTTTTTTGGAAGTGAATGAATGACTTATGAATGGTTTTAAGTACTTAGGCTTTTCAATTATTGGGCCGAGGGTCCGGCCCCTCCAAAAGTCAAGGAAATGCCTTGAGCCCCTCTAATTTTCAAATGGCTTAGTACTTAGGGGAAATTAGTGAAATTTTTAGGGAAAAATGAGAAGGGAAGTTAATCATTTGACCTTGTTTTGCTTGAAATTCTTCCAGTGTAATATCTGCCTTGCACTTGTGATGAAAGTAAAGATTAACACATTTAGAGTCATTATCCATCACATGTAATTCTGCAGCAACATCTACCTACCCTACCTACTTTAACCTACCATTTTTTCTTCTTTATTAGGGTGCACTTATACTGGCAAACCCTTATCACAATTCCTTTTCTTTTACATGTAGAAATCTATCTAAGTCTAACCTTATTACATCCAAGGGCTCAGATTAAACTGTTGATATCCTTTTATATACTCTACCTATCTACTTATCTGCCAAGATTAAACAGCTTGGTCAGATTTTATTCTCTATCTCTAAAACATAAAATTCAAATATGAACAAGCCAAGCTTAAACTATTTGACTATTCATCAATTGTGGCATAAGATACAAGTTGCACACAATTTGTTTATTTACATAAGAGAAAAAAGTAGTGGCATTTAGACTTGCACACTTTCCTTGGCCTTTCTTTTGGTGGGGTTCATCTTTTTTTTTTACTTTTTTGGCCATTTTTATTCTTTTCACCCTTTGATTTTTCTTTTAGGGTATACCCTCTTTACATTTTTTAAATTTTTTGATTTTTTTGACAATATGGAAAACCTTTGCAACAAGGAAAGGTATGAACATATTACATAGCCTATCAATTCAATCATGATATATGACACCTATTGGTATAGGAGCATAACACTCGCTCCACTTGGGGATGGCTTTTCCTGGTGAAAAGTCAAGAACAGCAGATCAGTTGGACTTAGAATTATTTTGACTAAACTATGGAATCTTCTTTTGCTTGTTGCTTTATTGTATGTATGACAGTGATACTTACGAAGCTTAGGGCCTTCTCTTCGAGCTTCAACTCCAGCAAGTTACTATCTAATCAAAATTGTAACATTACAAAGGATATAGTATGTACATGTTAAAAAATCAGGAAACATTAATAAATAGGATTAAAGTAATGTTTCAACATTTGACCATTAAATAGCCCATCTTCAATTTCTGTACCATCCAAATTTTTCAGAAAATATGTATTGTTTCCTTGTAAGGCATGGATAATATAAGGTCCTTTCCACAGGAAGTCAAACCTCCCATGTTTTCCTTTATCCTCTCTTCTAGAATCCCATCTTAAAGCTTTGTTTCCCAGTTGGAAATCTTCTGCCTTGGTTCTTTTATCAAATATCTTCTTTAGTTTCTCCTGCAATACTTGGGATCTATGATATAATTCCTCTCTGGTCTGTTGCAAATTGATAGTCTAGTTTATTCTCCTTTGAATATCATTAGGTTCAACTTGAGCTTCTTGAAGTAATTTCATTACAGGAACTCCTAAATATGAATGAAATACAGCCTCAATGCCATAAACTAACTCATATGGACTGGTCCCAATAGATTTTTTGGTGGTGAGTCTGTCTGCCCACAGTGCATTTGTAAGTTTCTTGTGCCAATTTTTCTTGTTTTCCTCCAATAATTTATTAATAATATTGATGAGACTCTTGTTGGAAGACTCAGCCAGTCCATTACCTTGAGGGTAATAGGTTGTGGAATGGCTTAATCTGATATGATATTTGTTACAGAAACTTATCATCTTCTTGGATTTGAAGGTAGCAGCATTGTCAGTTATGATTTTATCAGGTCACCCAAATCTAGATAAAATGTTGGTTTCTAAGAATCTTATGATCACGGTGTCATTGGCTTGTTTGGAAGGAATTGCTTCTATCCATTTGGTGAAATAGTCCGTAGCAGTGAGGATCCATTTGTGTTGGCCAGAGGAGGGAGGATGGATTTCTCCAATGAAGTCCCAACCCCATTGCTAGAAGGGTTTTTCTATGGAAATTTGTTTCAGGGGTAAAGGTAATAGTTTTCTCTTGCCTTCAAAAATTTGACATTTATGGCAAGCAGTGACAAACTTCTTTACATCAGAGAACAAGGTAGGCCAATAAAAACCAGCCCTTAGGATCTTGTCTGCAGTTGACTTCCAGTAAAGGTGTCCACCACAGTCTCCTGCATGAAATTCATTAAGAGCCTTGTCAGCTTCATCTTTTAATAAACAATTCAATAGAATACCTTCATGATTTTTCCAAAAAATAACATTATCTAAAATACAAAACTTTGAAGATGTCATCTTTAAAAACCTTTTCTTTGTTCTGGATAACCCTAGAGGAGCTTGCAGGTTTAACAGTACATAAATAATATCAACATACCAAGGTGAGTCTAAGAAGGCCTGAATGATTTGTGGAGTCGCCATCTCCTGTTCGTTATCCAGTTCATTAATATCCAGGGCTTGACAATTTGTTTCTGTCATGAGTTTGGCCAATCCCTGTCCTTTTATAAGCTCTACATGTTTTATTTCAATATCATACTCTAATATGGTAGCAATCCATTTACCTCTTTTTCCTTCAATTCCATCCTGATTTAAGATGTCTTTGACAACAACATTTGGTACATAAGCTATCACATGGGAATACAATATGTAGATTCTAAAGTCTTTAATGGCTTTTACAAGTGCAAAATCTTGTTTTTCCATTATGTTGTACTTTAATGATGCATCTCTTAGTGCTTTACTAAAAAAGGCTATAGGTTTCTCACATCCTTGATCATCCTTTTGTAATAAAACAACCGCTATAGTGTGTTCTGATGCAAATGAAAATATTATGAAGTCTCTATCAAATTGTGGACTGGTAAGGACCGATGTTCTGGTCAAAGCCATTTTAATTTCTTCAAATGCTTGTTTGGATTCTACTGTCCATTTAACACTTGAATCCTTATTTAACATGTTATTAAGAAATCTAATTAGTTCAGCTAGGCTAGATATGAATCTTCTCAAAAAAATTATTTTTCCTAAAAAAGCTTGAAGTTCTTTGACATTTCTAGGGTGAGGTATCTGTAGTATAGCTTCTATTCTAGTAGGATCTATTCTAATACCATCTTTGGAGATGATATGGCCCGAGATTTTACCTTCCTCTGGACCAAATAAGGACTTCTTTGGATTCAAAGAGATACCATATTTTCTACATCTTATGAATACTTATCTGAGATGATCCAAATGCTACTGATTTGATTTAGAAAAAAATAGTTAAATCATCCAGATATATGACAAGAAAATCGTGAATTTCTTTTGCAAATGCAATGTCCATTTCTCTTTGGAAGGTTTCTCCTCCATTTTTAAGTCCAAATGGCATTTTAACGTACTTGAATGTGCCCCATGGTGTTGTAAAATCCGTTTTTTCCTGGTCATCAGGATGAACCAGAATCTGGTTTTATCCTAAGAACCCATCTAGAAGAGAAATCCTAGAAGCACCTACTACCCTTTGTAAAATGTGATCCATTTTAGGTAAAGGATAATTATCCTTCAAAGAAACCTTATTTACATTTATTAAATCAACACATAGTCTGATCTCTCCAGTTTTATTTCTAGTAGGTACTAAATTAGACACCCACTCTGAAAACCTAATGGGAGAAATTATCCCTGCTTCATACATTTGTTTGATTTCTTTTTCAATTAAAGGCAGTAGTACAGGGTTAATTCTTTTGAGTTTCTGTTTGAATGGTTTATGATTTTCTTTCAGAGGTATTGTATGCTGAATTATAGAGTTGTCATATGATTTCAAGTCTTCATAACTCCAAGCAAAGACATCCTGGAATTCTCTCACTAGTTCAACATATTTTAGTTTTTGATCAAGAGACAAAGATTTAGATAACTTTATCATTTTAGGATTCTCTTCAATTCCCAAGTTATATTCTTCAATATCTACTTTCAATGGTTCCATTTTGGGTTTCTTTGGAATATCGTTAAAATCGAAAAGATCTTCTAGAGGAGTTAATCCTTTAGGCAAATGATTGTCTTTTAAATTAATGATCTCAAATTCTCTTTATATAATCTCATCAACCTCCATTTGTTTAAGGTCCTGCATTTCTTTTTTGGTGAACTTTGTTGGATGAAGCATTTGAATTGCACTTTCTTTTGAAATGTCTGTTTCTTGTTCATTTATTTGATTAGATTCAATGACTGTATCTTCATCTATGTTACTGTTAGAAAATTCATTCTCTAGAGTCAGGAAATTGTTAATCTGCTCATCACTTGCAAACACTTGCCAGTTCTTAAAATTTTCAGGTATGGCTGGTCTATATCTAATCTTAGTTGTGAACTGATGATTAGGTTCGAATGGTAATTTACAGGTGCTGGAAAACATTGCAAGACTATGGGCATGCAAGTTTTGTTTTTTTTGGGATTTTAGCAAGCTGGGCTTGTAGAAAAGTATTGAGTATCTCTACAAATGTTCCTCTATATTCTCTTAGTCCAGGATCATTTGTTAAAAAGTGTCCTTTGATCTATTGAATTATTAAATCAAAATCTCCTATGACAGATACTCTAATTGCCCCTAATCTTTTGACAAGTTTAAGACCTAGCAAAAGAGCTTCATATTCTGCCATATTATTGGTGCACTTAAAGTTTAATCTGTAGGCATGGCCTTCAGCATGATCATTTTCAAGGTTATGCACCCAAACTCCAGCTCCTGCTCCTAATTTGTTAACTGAACCATCAAATTCTAAATGCCAAAGAATTTCATGTTCATAATTGGTATCAGGAGTTTCAGGAACTTTTTTAACAGTGAGATCTGGTTTTTTACTTTCTTCTGGATTTTCTTGGGTTTCTGATGTTTCATTGTCCTCAGAGATTTCCTAGATTTGAACACTAGATTTTCCATTTGTAATTTCTTTTGGTTTTATTGCTGGAACTTCTAATTCAGTGGGAGGATCAATTTCAGCATTATAAAGAATAAATGAATCCATATCAGAGTGTACTGAGTAGATGGGGAAATTTTCAGGTTTCTCCTGACTACTGACTACATATTTCATTAAAGTTTCTCTGTATATTTTCTTTGGGTGACCAAACACTGAAATAGTAGCATATGACATGTCCAATTGAAGAGATCCTTGAAGCTTTGCACCCCAGGATCTGGACAATAGCATGGCATATTTTGGAGGAATATTTGCTACTACTATATCCATCAAAATTGTTTTTTAAGGGTATTGAACCAGTGAAACAAACAAGTCTTTGATTAATCCTAAACATCTCACCTGATTTGAATCAAAAGAAAATATATCTTTGTATGGCCTGGTGATATCTAGGTTTAATTTCTCCATTACAGACTTGGGCATTAGATTGTGAGATTCCCAAAAATCAAGCATGGCATTATGAAGTATTTTATCTGTATGTTTAAACTCACATACAATGGAGGAGTTCCTCCATTAACTGGTTTCCCATTTACTTCAGGACCAAAGAGTAATTTAGGTTGGTCATCAAAAAGGTTTATTGAGTCTTCACTTCCATTGATCTTGAGTGATCTATTGATTTGACTTCGGTAGACATCATGTTTAGCTAATTCAGACAATGGAACAACTATTTTTAATTTGCCTACTTCAGCTTCTAGATTAAAAGGTTTTTCAGTCTGAGTTCTTGTATTTCGGAAAGTTGGATTCTCTTTATATTGTATGTTCTCGGTATTTTTCTCTTTCTCAGGAGTGGGGTTGTGGGCTGAGGTTGTTTCTGAATCAACTTCTGGAGGTTCCTCTACATTTCCTTTGGGAGGAAGAGTATTGGAAATTTGTCTGTTATTCAGTTGATTATTAGATACATCTTCAATGATTGGATTAGCAGGATTAGGATCTGATCTAGAAAGAATATGTACAGGGGTAGTATTGGTTTTACCTTTGAGGGGTTGTTTTGTAGCTTTCTGTTTATTTGTTTTAGGGACATCAATTCTTCTGCTCCTCAGATTATATTTCTTGTGGACTTCATAAATGGTTGTATCATATCCCTCCTTGAAGTCAAATGATTCTCCTGAATGAGTTTGGAATTGTTTCAGAATGTGAGCTTCTTGATCCTCTTGGGTCAAGAAAAATTCTTGTTCATTATTGCGTCCAGATAAATTGTTTATTTGAGTATCTTCTGTTGGTTCATCAGAACTTGAGGCTTCAACATAATTTTCCTGGAATGGGGGCCTAAAGTTTTGGTCAGGACCAGTCTTTCCAGTGTTTTGGTTCTTTCTGAAATTTGGATTTCTCCCGATATTTCTCGGTTGACCATCCCAAGGAAATTTCCTTTCAATTGTTTCTACTCTATCTCCTAGCCTTTCCATCCCTTTAATAATAGCATCCAGTTTCTGTTCAAAAGCTGAGGGTTCTTCTTTTAAAGGTATTCTCCTTTCACTTCTGGTTTTAGCTCATTTAGATATCAGGTTGGCTGCAACACTAACAGCTATACTTTGCATATCTTCTAAAGTCCGAGGAGATCTTTCCCTAAGTTGGTCCACCATATCAGAATCAAATCCATCAGGGAATTGGATTAATGCTAAATCTGGAGGAGATCTAAGGTTTTTGGGAATATCATTGTAAACATTATTGAACCTAGTGCAGTAATCCTGCACAGTTTCTTGTGTTCCTCTCTCCAGGTTTTCATATTCTGATAAGATTTGGAGAGGATCTTTCTTCTTTTCCCATCTGTTTAAAAATGTTCTATAAAGAGCTTTTGGGTCAGCGATGTTGTTTGTAGGAAGGGCACTAAACCAGGTTCTAACTTCTCCAGTAATACTTTGAACAAATATTCTCATTCCTACATCATCTGCATCTACTTCATATATTTCAAAATAATCGGTCATCTTTTTAGTATGTTGTTGTGCAGTGTAGGTACCAGAACCATCAAAGAGAGTGATTTTACTTTGGTAGTCTTGGGGCATAGCTCCTGGATTGGCTGGTAATACCAAGGGAGCATATCTGTTTTCCATTGCAGGAGGAAATGATGAAATAACAGTTGGGGTTGGTCTAGGAGTGATGGATGGAGGAGTAGAAGGGGTGGTTTGAGATTGAGATGTTTGAGGAAATGTTGATGAACTTGGAGAGGCTGAAGTGATCACAAAAAGATTTGGTGTTCTTTCAGAGGTAAGCTCAGATTGTACGGAGTTTCGCAGATGTTTTTCAAGATGTGAAGTAACAAATTCAAGTTGTAAATCTTCAATATATACGGGGTCTTGAACCAAGTGGGACAACTCAGATTCAGAAAAGTTTACAAATAAAGAGGTTTCAAATTGCTCATGAAAAGGTTCGTCCTCAAGGTAAATCCACTTTACAGGATAGGATATTGATCTATAAAGAGGCTAAGAACTACCAAAACTTTCTTGGCTCTCCTGTTTCCTAAGCATTCTGGGGATCAGATTAGGATTTTCAAACATAGGTAGTGGATTTGGATCAGGATTAGCCTTGGTGCAAAGAGTCCTTTCTGAAGCCAGGTTTCTAGGTGATTTTTTTTTTGTTTTTTATCTAAATGGAATGAACAATACAACTTCGACAATCTCTTTAAGAATTTTTAGTTATTGGATTTAGATTTTCTTAAAGATTTATTTGACTAGAGGAACTGATCAAGTGTTTGAAACCGAATGTTCAGTTCAAAAACTAGATCGGAGATAGACTAAAGCAGCATTTATTTACTTATGCAATTGCAGAGCAAGAGAAATTCAAAGGCTACCTGGCTAACTTCAGGCTCCGCCTGTAGTTTATAAAGTAAACAATAGTAACAATAAAATTATTCAGGTCCCTAGTGGAGTCGCCACTATCTTATCACTTAGATTTTCCTTGAAGTTGTTGGGAAGAGGAAAGGGGTCCGAGGTAACCACAAACCAAATTTAAGGTACAAAATATAGCCAATATATACAAAGAGAGGGCTCTCTCTTTAAGTTTTAGCTTTGTTTTTGAAAGATATTAGGCTAGTTATGAAAGTTTAGGGATTTTGATTGTGTTTGGGTGATGGAATTCAATAGCAGAGGGGTAGGACTGAGTAGTTTTAAACCATTGGGCTAATGGATTCAAAGAAGATAGCTTAACTGGATTTATTTTCTTAACAAGGGATGGTTTCACAGGGCAAGGTAATCAAATAGGGAACAATTAAAGATCTAAAATGGATGGAATGGGCTTCAAAATGGATGAAGGGAAATTAAGAATCCTTCAACATATTCGAAAGAAGGAACTTGAATGATTATTAATAAAGAGAAATTAAGAATTCATTACCAAATAATCAAAATGAATAAACTAGAAAACATGAGCAATTAAGAATTCACTGTTCATACTAGTTCAGAAGAAAACATTAAGAATAACAACGATTGAAAACAAATTGCACTTAAGCACTTTCTGAATTATTCTTTTTCATTTATCATTCAGATATGAAACATAGATGGTAAAATAAACAAGTATAAAACTTTAGAACAAATGAGATAGAAGACTTATTGATCCTTTGTCTGACTCAAGAATCCTGTGAAAAGTCCTTTGCATCAATTCTTTATCCAGCTAGCCATGCGAAATTTGTCCAACAACACTTTATTCCAAAATAATCAGTATTACAGCAATGTCTAAGAATCCACCTCTCAATACTCTAATTGAGGGAGTATTTATATAAAAAATTATCAAAAACATCTCCTAACAGAGTGAGATATATTTTAGGATGACTCATGAATACGTTACAAGAAAAATAGAGACAGATGGTCTCGTAGATAAGAGAAAGGTAACTAATGTTGTGTTGTTCCTATTTTTATGAATGTGCTGGAGGCAGGGCCTATGATTTGGCTTGCTGGTGTCTTCTTTAGTAACTTTGTGCTAGCTGCTCAATTTTTACTGATACTCTTTACTTGGACTGATACACTATGACCTGTTTGATCTCTGATTATCCTTGTTATCATGACTTATTGTAGTAAATAATCAAAATTCATGCAAGGATAATTTTTACAAAATGTCTAACATATCTTCCCACCATTGTGCTTCTGGTATTTTGGTTCTTTGAAGCTTCCTCAGAGTCTCATCGGTCTCTGTATATTTGAAGAAAGTAGGTTGAATTGGAAATAAGTGCTTTACCTCATGTTCGAGATAAAACAAATTTTCCAAATTGTCATGAAGAATTTTGCCTATAGGTAATGCTTTTGCTACTGATGAACTTGTCGATGACCTGGTCTGATTGTCAGCATACTTATTCAATTTCTCAACATAGCTTTCATGGCTCATTAGTTTATCATCTGAAACTAAAGGACTTGGCAATCCTTTACTCTGCAAAATATCCAATCTCTTTGTAAAAGCATTGATTTCTTCTTGCATATCATGGCATCTTCTTTATAAGTTTTGCATCAGAGTTCTTTTAGTAAAAACCTTTTTTATCTCTAAAATTGTTCCTGTTCTGTCTTGGATGTGTAGCTCTTCAATTTGATATATGTTCTTGGTATTTAAAAACTGTATAAGCTCATTGGCTTCTTCAAGCATATTTCCTAATTCTTCTCTTGCCTTTTGAACTTCTTCCAGAGCCAATTTAACTAAATCATTTTGCTCATACATTATTTGGATTGATGGCCAGTCATCATTTATTGATTGAGTGATGTTGGCCCAAAGAATTTCTTTGATTTCTTTCAAAGGTTTCTCCAATGTGAGATCCCTTTCTAATGATTTCACCAATTTTTCTAATCTGTTAATCTCTCTTGTATTTTCTACAACACTTATCTTTGAGAGACCATACTTTTGTTCCAAGGAGGTAAATTGTACCTTTTTTTCTAGAGTTCTGTCACTTAGAGTTTCAATTCCTCCATTGATTTTATTAACTCTTCAGAGCTTAAATTGGAAGTGTTGCCCTGTGCTGGTCCTGCTGACTGACCTGTTGCTGTTGTACCTGTAATCATTTCTGTTGTAGATGCTGGGATGTTTGGTGCTACAGTTGTGACTACTGGTATTACATTGGGGGGCTGAGAGATCGATGTTCTTGGAGCATGAAAGTCTGACAGAGGCGATTCAGCTCTTCTTGGGATAAATTTGTGGATTTTTCAAGTAAATCTCCCATGGAAGGGGAGTCAGGGCTTGACCATGATGAAACTGTAACATTTCATTGATAGATTGAGCAGTTGTTGGGAAAAGAATGGTTTGACTTGGGGACAATATTGCTCGTTGATTGGGATCGTAATTGGCATGGCAGTGATAAATTATTTTAGGAAAAACATGAACTGAGGGTAAAAGATACATAGGAAGATTGGATTCCCACAGTCCAAAAATGTCAGAGCCGTTTAGGTAACTATCTCTGCATTGGCAAACAATTCTGAGAGGATTTTCACTAAGGATGAGGTCTTTAATCTAGAAATCCCTATCCGCTAGAGGCAGATAGTCTAAATCTTTATGGGGGGCATTCAGAGGTGAAACATTCAAAGCCACGGGAGTTTCCATTTCTAGTTCTTGTGGATTCAGAAAGGAATTTGGGTTTTTGATGGAAAAACAGGAAAAATTACAGGTCTGGGAACTTAGGAGTGATATAAAGACCAAATTGTACTGTGTTTTAGTCTTTTCCTGTGGAATTAAATCAAAAACCAAGACTTGCAGGGTTCAACGGGAATTTGATAAATACCTGTTTCCGGGAAGTGAATAGTGATGAAAATAGGTGTAGGCAACTGCTGATGGGTTCTGGACTTTTCGACTGCAAGTTTCTTAGCAAGGTGGCGGTTGAAAATATTCGACAGTTGGCTTTGATGTTTTTTGCATGGGAACACTGGTCGCTACACGGGATAATGAAAATGATGCACGTTTGTTTGTTTTATTCGCAAAGTCAAAGTTGGCGGGGTTTTATTTTTCGGGCGGATGACATATGCAGGAAAGGGTTTGGAGGGCGGTAAGCGGTATGTATCGCACCGCTTTTGGGGACAAGCGGTTTTCAGCCGAGAGCCAGTGATTCCATACATCATGCGATGTGTGGCGAGGCACTGTTTGGAAAACCGCTTAGTGATCGCGCATTATCGTTCAGCTGTAGGGGGTGCTGCGATATGGATGACAGCATTTGGTTGTGGAGTGGTTGATCAGATGGTTGTAGGGGAGGTAAGATGACGGGGAAATAACAAGGGCAGGCCCAATACAATTGAATATGATTTAATCATATCGGGAGGAGTATGATTGGTCAGACAAGTTATTAATTAACCGTGAGGGTTAATTAATCTTTTTTTAATGTAGCGGGGAGGCGAGCTGTTAATTAGTTACAAATTTAACTAATTAATTTGAATTAACACAATATTAAAGTTATATTTCAACCAAAGGGGCGGGATATGTAATATTTGGGAGTTTAATATAGTTAAAATAATACGGGAACGGGTTGATTTATATAGGGAATTAAATAATAAAGTTAAAAGTTAATATGTGAAAATGATTGAAAAGCGCTAAGTATAAAAACATTAGGATTATGTATTTAACTTATGCTTGAATGAAAAGGGTTTTTATGAGATATTGTGCAATTTCCCTAAGTAAAATAGGATTTTACTTAGGAAAATATTTTTTGGAAGTGAATGAATGACTTATGAATGGTTTTAAGTACTTAGGATTTTCAATTATTGGGCCGAGGGTCCGGTCCCTCCAAAAGTCAAGGAAATTCCTTGAGCCCCTCTAATTTTCAAATGCCTTAGTACTTAGGGGAAATTAGTGAATTTTTTAGGGAAAAATGAGAAGGGAAGTTAATCATTTGACCTTTTTTTGCTTGAAATTCTTCCAGTGTAATATCTGCCTTGCACTTGTGATGAAAGTAAAGATTAACACATTTAGAGTCATTATCCATCACATGTAATTCTGCAACAACATCTACCTACCCTACCTACTTTAACCTACCATTTTTTCTTCTTTATTAGGGTGCACTTAGACTGGCAAACCCTTATCACACTTTTTTTTCTTTTACATGTAGAAATCTATATAAGTCTAACCTTATTACATCCAAAGGCTCAGATTAAACTGTTGAGCTCATTTTATTTACTCTACCTATCTACTTATCTTCCAAGATTAAATAGTTTGGTCAGATTTTATTCTCTATCTCTAAAACATAAAATTCAAATATGAACAAGCCAAGCTTAAACTATTTGACTGTTCATCAATTGTGGCATGAGATACAGGTTGCACACAATTTGTTTATTTACATAAGAGAAAAAAGTAGTGGCATTTAGATTTTCACACTTTCCTTGGCCTTTCTTTTGGTGGGGTTCATTTTTTTTTTTACTTTTTTGGCCATTTTTATTCTTTTCACCCTTTGATTTTTCTTTTCGGGTATACCCTCTTTACATTTTTTAAATTTTTTGATTTTTTTGACAATATGGAAAACCTTTGCAACAAGGAAATGTATGAACATATTACATAGCCTATCAAGTCAATCATGATATATGACACCTATTGGTATAGGAGCATAACAGGTGGGATACGCACAAAGGGAACTTTGAGGAACGAGAAGAATGTAGCAGAATGATGTGGTTGCACTTTGAGTAGCCCACTACGTGACCGATTGAGGTTTTTTGTGGTGGATGTGATCCGCGCAAACACTTGGTGATGTGGATGGAGGTATGGTATAAGAAGCCCATGGTTGAATGGGTTCACATGTTTATCCATACATTGGGACCAATCCCTACTGCTTGGTATTTGGAAACGAAGCTGCATCGAGGGACTCTTAATTGGGTTGCAATGACTGAAATATTCCTATTAACCTTCGACATGGTGAATGTATCAAAGGGCCTAGACGAAGCCCTACAAGATATAGAGGCAACTGTCTTTGATGATTCTCGGCCTCAGATAAAATTTGTTGTTCTAGCATGGGAAGCATAGATGTAGGATATTTCCAACTATAGAAATCTGTCAGTTGAGGAGAACGATGAAGATCCAAGAAATATTGATATCCTAGAATTTGAGGGGGAGTGTGCAGTTGAAGGCCCCTTGTTAGGAATGATGGATGTGACGAAGCCCTCAAAACTTAAGGAATTCAACATAGGGATGGAGGAAAAACCCAAGTTGGCCAAAATATGAGATTATTGGGATGATGACATAGTGGGAAAGGTTGCAGAGCTATTAATAGAATATCGGGACATGTTTCCCACAAAGTTTTATGAGCTCAAAGGAATTGTAGGAGATTTGGGAGTTACGAAAATCACTTTGAAACCAGATGCATGCCTCATAAAGCAGTGACCATACTAGCTACCTCCAAAATATAAGCAGTAAGTGAAGGAAGAATTGGAGAAAATGGTTGTTGCAGGAATCATTGAGCCCGTGGAACAATCTGATTCGATGAGCCTGATGGTTGTTCAGGAAAAGAAGACTAAGGGAGAAATAAAGATTTGTGTGTACCTGCGCAAACTAAATGATGCATGCATACATGACCCCTTCCCTACCCCATTTTAAGATGATATATTGGACAATGTTGGAGGACAAGAAGCCTACTCTTTCACTGATGGATTTTCAAGGTATCATCAGATTAGAACTACACTGGAAGACCAATGTAAGACCACTTTTGCAACAGAATGGGGATCCTTCCAATAGACAGTCATGTCCTTTGGATTGAAGAATGCACCTGCTATATTCTCGTGCATAATAGTATTTGTATTAAAGGATTAAATGCACAAGTTTATCGAGGTGTATTTTGATGATTGGACTGTGTTTGGACTACTGAAGAAGCATGTTTCCAACCTGTGCATGATGCTTGATACTTGAAAAAAGAATCAGATCTCCCTTAACATAAAGAATTTTATATTTTGTGTTCCTTTTGGGATATTGTTGGGGCATATTGTTTGTCAACAAGGTTGATGGTATATCCAGCCAAGATTGCAGTTATTGTCAATTTGGAGGTTCCTACCAATATCAAACTGTTGCGCTCGATTTTGGGACACACAGATATTATATTAAATTCATTTAGGGCTACAATCTGATCACTACACCCATGGAAAAATTGTTGAAGAAAGATGTGTCCTTTTGTTGGGATGAGGAATGCCAAAATATCTTTGAGATGCTCAAATAAAATATGGTTACTACACCTATCTTAATATTCCTTGATTGGTCCAAGGTCCTTCATGTGCATGTTGATGCATACATAATTGCACTTGGAGCGGTCTTAGCATAGCCAGGAGAAGGAGATATTGATCACCTCGTTGCCTTTGCAAGTAGGAAGCTCTCCAGTGTAGAACAAAACTATTCAACCACAGAGAGGGAAGGTTTGGCTATGGTCTACGATCTGTAGAAATATAGGAATTATCTGTTAGGAGCACACTTCAAGATGCTCACTGATCACTCTGCTTTGAAGTAACTAGTCAACAAGCCTATGTTGGGGGGGGGAGATTTGTAGATGGTTGCTGCTATTTCAAGAATATGATTTTGAAATCATTGTTAATCCTGTTAGATTGAATGTTGGACCTGATCACGCATTGAGAATGGGGAAGAACTGACTAGTCTGGAGGATGAATTGCCTGATGCAGAAATATTTGCCATTAAAGTTTCAGAGCTATGGTATTTCCCAAGAGAAGTCTTCCCAAGAGTGCTATAACTCCTAGGTGCTACCCTACTTTACTTTATCATCCTGGTGTTCGTACAAAATTGGAGGTGAGAGTGCTATATACACAACATATGCATTATATTCATGTCATCCTCTTCCGCTCTATGAAAGGGTGCTAATTCTAGGGGTTCTTAGTGAAGTCTATCACACTTCAATGAAACTAAAATAAATTGCAGAAAGGAAATGACAGAAATGAAACTAATTCAATTGGCAGAAAGGAAATGACATAAATGAAACTAATTTAAATTGCAGAAAGGAAATTAATTTAGACCACACTTAATTTGGCCAATCAGCTAAACACACCCTACTCTATCTATCATGCTCCTGTCAATGCAGTTATTCATGACCTAATTCTAATTTGAAGTGTGCTTTCAGTTTGGAGAAAAAAGGGCTAAAGAGGCTAATGGAGGGCCTAATGCATGAAACAAGGCTTAGAAATGGAAAGAGCAGGGTTAAAACTTATAAAACCTTATTATAGCGCATAAATTTTTTTGGAGTGGAATTTTTTGAAAAGTGCGATGGCAGAGAAGCGGGAGTACAGTTCGGGAGCAGGAGTGAAGTGGGATTTGTGAAAAGGTAAAATCTGTGAAGTGCGAAGTGCGATACGCAATATCACAATATCGCAATCGGCTGTTGGAAGTGGTAAGTGTTAACAAAAACCAATTAAATGGTGCGAAGTGTGAAATGTGACGTGTGATGTGGCAGGGGGACCTATGGTGGAGTGTGATCACAATATCGAAATCGGTGGATCAGAGCGGTAAGTTTTAAAAGAAAAGTGTAAATGTTACGAAGTGCGATTGCGATGTACAGTAGCGATAGAACCGAGAAGAAAAGGGCGGAGGTCAAAATTTGATGGTTTGTCAAGCGTTTTACGTTAAAATGGTTGCGATAGCTGCATAATATGAAAATGAAGGAATATAAGACAGACTTAGTCATTTTGAAGTGTTTTTGGGAATAAAAAGGGTGCGGCAACTGCAAATAAGTGAAAATAGAAAGGGATAGAAGCGTAACAACAGAGATGAAAAATGAAGTGGGAAGGTGAGGGTGAACTTCTTCGAAACTTTAATAATTCTTCCTGAAAATGAACTTATGGATTCATGCATGGGAAAATAGAAAATAATGCCTGATAAAAACAGTGAACAGAAATCAATTTTTTTGGCCTGTGGGAAAGCCTACCCCCCTCGAGCTCTATTGATAGAGATGAGAAGGGAAGTCTAGATCCACAGCTTTTAGATTTTTATCCTCCATTCGATTAAGCAAATGAAAACCTACCGTAGAAATTTGAAACAAAAACTGGAAACTATCAGAAGCAAGATTAACTAAATGACCGAAACAAAATATAACTAATGGATAGAAACAAACTAGCTAAATGACAAAAAGGAAAGAATAGTAACAGGTAGAAAAGCTTAGGCACATGGATTGGGCCCTAATCCACGAGCCCAGCTCTCTGGAACTAGATCAACGAAAAGTCATTTGAATACTCATTGCATTAAAATGAAATCTTATTACATCCCAAAGGTCTTAAACAACAAAAGCCTAATAGAATGGAAAATGGATGGCATGGGATGGAAAGGAATGAAAATGGAATGGAATGGACTGTATCAAATGGAACAGAATCGAATGGATGGACTGGAATGGAATATAATAGACCCTAATTAGCTCTTGATTAGCTTTATTTATCCTCAAGGGAAGCTACCAACAACTCCCTAAAAAATAGGTAATGGGTCCTCTTGAATCCAAGTGAAGTATGGCTTGAGTGCACTTGGTCTTGAGTAGCTTGGCTGCCTCTGGAATTCGAATTGCTAGAGGGGATCTCATGAGGATCCTTTGGTTGCATTTGAGAGTTAAGGAGGGTGGAAAACACCCTTGAATCTCTCCAATATTTCTCCCTAATTTCCTGATATTTTTCTCATTTATTCTCCAATCTTGATCTTCCAGTGGCAAGGAGAAAGCCCATAAATCATCTCCTTCTCCAAAAATACATAATATGCCAAATATTCTCACAATATGCTACAAAAACAACCAATATTAGGCACAAATATGCAATTACCTTTAAACCTTCCTAAGAAAATATTGAAGCATAAGAAAATATTATTAAGTGCAGAAGGAGAGATTTAATATATATATTCATGTGCATAAGGAAAGAAGATGGGCTTAAGAAAGGTTAGATGGGCCTTATTTTATGTCTAATTTAGAGGCCCATCATCACCCCCCTACTGAAACTATTTCTCATCCTGTGAGAAACCTATTCATCCTCCCTACCTTATCGTTTTTCCTGCATGCTGGCTTATTTCATTTTCTATTTCTTGGCCCATGCGTTGCTCCTCCTGCTAATCTTCTTGCTATTATTATTTCATTTCTTCTTGTAGGTTCTTCATGGAGGTCCTCATATGCCTATAGAATTTTTTTTTTGCATGCCAAGAGGTGGTGGATCCACCTTTTATTTGATTTTTTTCTTTTTTTGTCCTCTCTTTTTCTTTTTTTTTCTTTTTTTTATTGCATGCAAAGTAAACTCATAGTTATTTTTTCTGTGAATTGAGTTCACCCTTGGTTATCCCTTGGCACTCCTTGTCTTCTATTCCAATGAACTACTTACTGCCCACTTTCTCAAGTCCTATTTAATTTTGTCTTGTTCCTTTTCTTGGTGGAAAAAGTGAGGCTAGTTTCTAGATAAGGCTAAGGTTGCTTTGCTACTGATTTTGGCTATATAAAAAAACTTTCCTGCTCACACTTTTTAATGTTTTATTAAGCTAAAATAGATTCAAAGAAAGGGTTAGATTATTGCATACCTGAGCCTTACCATTGATTTTTTTTGCAGGTGATATTGAAGCTGTTGATATGGTTTTTGAAGCTATCTTCGGTGGTTCTGAAGCTGCATTTGATAATCTTCTTGAGGTCCGTTTGGATCTTCTGACCGAATTTTCTTTTCGTGCCAAATTTTTGTTTTCCCACTTTCAAAGCTTGGAGAGCCCTGCATTCATTAGAGAGAGATACATGGATAAATGCAACTTTTTTTTTAAGGCCTACTAGCTACCTCTTTGAGGTTTTCCACTAGTAGGTCTTCCTAGGCGCCTCAAAGGAGGTTTTCACCTAAGATATTTTATTTTTATCTTTTTTTCCCAACCCAATGACCACCTCAAGGAGGTTTTCAATCAGTGGGCCAATCTTAGATGCCTCAAAAGAGGTTTTCACCTAAGATTTTATTCTTTCCCTTTTTTTTCTTTTTTCACTTTCTTACTCTACTTGGAAAAAAAAAAAAACTTTTTCAAGTATAGGAATACTTCCAATGGAAAAATGTACACATCAAGATGACAGATAAAATCATGTGCACACTTGGAATACATGCTTTTACATGTATCTAAATATGAGAGATGAATTTCTTTGACTGGGATTATATAGTGTACTATTGGAGAAGAGTGTGTTGCTGCAACTTAATGACTATTTGGGACCATATGTCAATATAGTTGTGATGCCCCTGGTTCACTTGCTGAGTTGGATCACCTTGGATGTCCTCTTCTATTATGGTAGTCAAATATCCCTCTTTTTATTGATTTTTTTCTTGAACACATGGAGGAAATGATGGTAAACATGAGGGAACTTTCTCAACATCTGATTCTAATTTCTGCTCTTCATCAAGTGCAGCCCTTGATCTTTTGATCTCCTAATTTGGATATTATTCTTCATGATGTCATCCTTCAATGCATTAAGAAAATATATTCTTTGCAATACCTTTCTTGAACTAAGATGCAGAACATTTAGATCGAGAGGATATGTTTGGTAGTGTTGTACCTAAGCATTGTAAGTGAGCTAATATACTTCATTGTATGGGTTTGGAAATGGTGGTATAGGTAGTTGATTGGGGGTGGATATATGAGATGGATGTGGTTGTGGTGGAGGTGGATGGTAGGGATAGTATGGAGTTGGGTATGGAGGATATTGAGGAAAATATTGAGGATGTTGAGGATTTTCCAAATAAGGACCTTGCCAACCATGTTGCCAAGATTGGTTTTGGGGTTGACATGGCCAAGGTTGCCAAGGAGGGATTGTGTCCCAATTATTTTGAGATGGATGTGAATAAGCTTGAAATTGTGAAGTGGGTCCTTGCATCATATCAAGTTGACTAGGCTGCCAAGGTCTCCTTGGAGCTACATAACATAGCTTCTTTGGTGATTTCCTTGCTCCATTGTCTTCCTGGTAAACTTCTTTAAACCTGGGAATGATGAAAAACATTTAGTAGCATATGGTTCTGCATGGATAAAAAATATATCAACATCTTATTTTTGCTCATTTTTCATTCTTAACATTTCTACATGTTTACTTAGATTGCTAAGAATTTCTTTTTTAAAGTTTTCAAGAAAATTTCCAAGTTCATCTTGCCTTACCAATGTTGATGTTGACTTACTCACTCTTTCCTTTCCTCATAATATGTGCTTGCATGTTTCACAAATTTCTTCAAATGACAATTGATATACATCTCCTTTACTCATGAGATTAAGGAGATCAATCCACTCATCCCTAATTTTTCTAAGTAAGAGGGTTTTAGTGTGTCAAATCCTAAATGATGCAATTTTTCCCTCTTAACATTATACATGAACCTCTCTATTAGATCCTCAAGGTTCTCATCTTCTTCTTGGTTCATTCTAAAAATTTCTTCTCTAAGATCATGATCTTTTTATTTTTCTAGAAATATCTTTTGCATATCATTCCATGATCTTATTTAATTAGTACCTTGAATCATGAACCATTTAAGAGCTCTATCCTTCAATGTTGTAGGAAACAATCTCAGTTTTTTTGTGTGTGATTAGCATCCATAAGACCTACAAATTATCTCAAATTCAAAGAGAAGTGTTTTTGGATCCTCTGTCCTCATACCATGGAATTTGGGAAGGAAAGATGAAGGGATGTTCTTCATATGTACACTGATGTCCATATCTTGAATGGGAAACCCAATAAGATCTTCTTCATTGTCATCATATCCATCCATCTCTTCCACATTCAAAAGTGTATGGTGATGTGGTTCTTACCGCACCACATGGTCAAGTGGGGGGTTGGTATTGGAGACTTTTTTTCTTTGTTATTCTGAGTATCCCTACTCCTATGAGGCATGAAAATCAGATCTTTTTGTATTTTTTAAATATTTCTGAAATGGCATGAAAATAAAGGAAAGGAGAAAATAATGCTAAAAACAAAATCAAAGCATCTACAAGACACCTCCCCGACAATGGTGCCAAAAAGTGGTGAGCCTTGGTATTGCAACAAGGGTGCTGCAACCCCCAGGGGTTGCCCTACTTTACTTTATCAACCCAGGATTCGTAAAAACTTGGAGATGACAGTGCTATATACATAGCAGATGCATTTTTTTCATGTCATCCTCTTCTGCTCTATGAAAGGGTGTTACTTCTAGGGTTTCTCAGTGAATTTTGTCACACTTCAATGAAACAAAAATAAATTGCAGAAAGGAAACTAATTTAGACCACACTTAACTTGGATAATATGTCCTCATACCATGGAATTTGGGAAGGAAAGATGAAGGGATGTTCTTCATATGTACACTGATGTCCATATATTGAATGGGTTTCGTATTGAATGGGAAACCCAATAAGATCTTCTTCATTGTCATCATATCCATCCATCTCTTCCACCTTCAAAAGTGTATGGTGATGTGGTTCTTACCACACCACATGGTCAAGTGGGGGGTTGGTATTGGAGACTTTTTTTCTTTGTTATTCTGAGTATCCCTACTCCTATGAGGCATGAAAATCAGATATTTTTGTATTTTTTTAATGTTTCTGAAATGGCATGAAAATAAAGGAAAGGAGAAAATAATGCTAAAAACAAAATCAAAGCATCTACAAGACACCTCCCCGACAATGGTGCCAAAAAGTGGTGAGCCTTGGTATTGCAACAAGGGTACTGCAACCCCCAGGGGTTGCCCTACTTTACTTTATCAACCCAGGATTTGTAAAAACTTGGAGATGACAGTGCTATATACACAAAAGATGCATTTTTTTAATGTCATCCTCTTCTGCTCTATGAAAGGGTGTTACTTCTAGGGTTTATCAGTGAATTTTGTCACACTTCAATGAAACAAAAATAAATTGCAAAAAGGAAACTAATTTAGACCACACTTAACTTGGATAATCTGCTAAACACACCCTACTCTATATATCATGCTCCTATCTATGCAGTTATTCATGACCTAATTCTAATTTGAAGAAGTGTGCTTGCAGTTTGGAGAAAAAAGGGCTAAAGAGGCTATTGGAGGGCTTAACGCATGAAACAAGGCTTAGAAGTGGGAAGAGCGGGGTTAAACCTTATAAAACCTTAGTATAGCACAGAAATGGTTTAGGAGCAGAATGTGTTGAGATTGCAACAAGATTATGAGCTTAGTGAAAAGAGTCACCTTCACTAAGTGGGCTCGCAGGCTGTTTTTGGCGCAAGTCTATTTTTAGACTATGTTTATTTTTAGACATGTCGATCATATTCTATGAGTTGCAGGATGTTATTTGTGGACGGTTGGTCAAGTTGGAAAAATAGATGGACTTCTATTTTTAGACATATTGGGCGGAATCTATTTTTAGATTGCAAGTCTAAATATAGATATGTCGAATATTATTAGCTCTTAATAATATTTGGACTCTAAACATTAACTTATTCTCTTGGAGCACTTCAGTTAAGTGCACAGATGTGGCACAAGAGCTGACAGAAGGAATTACGCTATTATTGAGGGTTAAGTGGAGCTATTGCATGGAGACTTCAGTTAGAACTCATGTGATAGAGTTTGGTTGAGTTGTAGAAGTAGTTGGTGGAGTCAGGTAGCCAATTTAGCAGGCAATGAGTTAGTTTGTATTCAGTTCAACTGATTGATACACTAGTGAGAGTGTGGAATTAATTATTAATTAATCACCAATATTAACTCATTAATCAACTAAATAATACATCAGTTAACTACAGTGCATGGACAGTTTCAGTGGAGACCAGTGGAGAGATAGGTGAAAGGGCAAGATGACTATCAGTTGTGACTATAGTGATACATTGATTGCATCCAACATAGAGTAGAGATGCCAATGAGGATTGCATGAGCAAGGCTGGACCAATTCAAGTTCATTCATAGCCATTCTTCAGGAGGGATTGCACAGTAGAGGCAGACTAGCAAGTGGCAAAGATCAGTGCATGGATTTGCTAGATTGGGCCTGATTAGTGTGTAGCGATTGTATTGTACTGAGAGCTTGTGAGAAGCTTTGTATGAGGATTTTTACATGATCTCTATGACATATATTATATATAGATAGTTGGGTTTTTTAGCTTTAATCTTTCCCATTAAAATACTGTGTTCATATGTGTGAATTTTTATGGTTTCAATGTGCACATGCAATTGATTTAATTTCGACATATGATGATCAATAGTAGAAGAGATTTTTTATTGTGCATAAAGTTAAAATAGTGTGTGATTAAGAGAATATTTGATATATAACGCATTAGTTATATAATTTCTACATGGTATTAGAGCTATATTGATCATTGGAGCAATTGCAAATCATTGAAGCGGTTGAGTTTTGTGCTGGTGGAATTCGAATTTGCAGTAGTGTTTTCTTGGTGTCGAAGTTGAGATGTATTTCAACGGATTGCGATTGGAGTATGCCCTTGAGGGAAACTAAAAATATATTGCATGGAAGGACAGGATGGAGGCGGTTCTGGAGGATAATGGGTTGAAGGAGTTCATAGATGCAGAAATTCCAAAACCTGCTTCTAGCGATGCTGCCGCACTTGACGCATGGCAAAAGAAGACAAAAAAATGTCGAAGGATTCTGTTTGAAGGTGTGAAGGATCACATAGTGTCCAGCCTTCATGTTAAAGCTTCTCCATTCTTGATGTTGAAAGCTTTGATAGACTTGTTCCAAAGCAAGAGCAACTAGATGAAGTTGGCTCTCAAAGACAAGCTCAGGAAAATAAAAATGGAGAAGGGCGAAAGTATACCCAAGTACCTCACGAAGTTTGTCCAGTGTAGGGATGAGCTAGGAAGTGTGGGGGTTACTGTAGATGAAGAGTACTTGGTGAGCTTGGCTCTCCTTGGGCTTCCGAAGAGTTGGCATTCCTATGAGGACTCTGTTAATGGTCGGGAGAAATTGTCGGGATGGGGGCGACTTTGGTCGGATCTTGTGCAGGAGGAGATAAGGTGGAGTACCAGGGATGGATCTTCATCGAAGAATGAAGATGAAGAAAATTACGTTTTCGCTGCCAAAGCAAGGAAGGGGAAGGGAAAGAAAAATCCTTCTCAATCCGATGCGAAAGGCAAGAAGCAGGACATGTCCAAGGTGAAGTGCTTTCACTGTCACCAACACGGACATCACACCACTAATTGTCCACAGAAGAAGAAAAATAAGTAGGTTGCTGGATCTGCAGCTGGAGAGGCCTTAGCCTTGCAGTTTGAGTTGGATTTTTTGCTGATCGCATGCTTGGGCTCAAGTGTGATGGGATTAGTGTGGTTTCTTGACAGTGGTGTATCTTTCCATATGACCGGAGACAAATATTTGTTTACTGATCTGGATGAGAAGGATCTTGGAGTGCACATCAAGATGGGCGATGATGGTAGATATAGTGCGACTGGTATCGGGACCATTTACTTTGAGAGGGAGTCTGGAAAACCTTTCATCTTGAAGGATGTCCTGCATGTTCCAGGATTGAAGAAGAATCTGATCTCTGTGGTGATGTTGGAAGACAATGGATATGATGTTGTATTTAGCGAGGGAAAGGCTTTCCTGCATAGTAAGGCAACTGGTGAAACCCGAAGGATAGGGGTTCAAGTTAAGAACCTTTATCAATCATAGTAGATGGTCGTTTGGCAGTTTGCAGGTGCCATGTTAAGGGTGAGGTGGATGAGGCGAATTGTGGCATAGAGATTAAATATCTTCACCATGGCGCTGAAAATTTTGGCAGCAGAGCTTACCGGCTTCCAAGGGTACACTTGCGCAGTTTCGATCAAGGCAAGGGATGTGGCTTGGGAAAATTTAAAAAGCTACTCTTTCATGAGATGGATAGTCGCGCCACGACGATCCTTGAGAGAATTCACACAGACGTGTGTGGACCTTTCTCAGTAGCTTCGACAGCAAAGCACAGGTATTATGTGATATTTTTTGATGAATTTTCTCGTAAGTGTTGGATCTTCTTCATGCAGAAGAAGAGCGAGACATTCTCTAAATTCTGTGAGTTCAAGGCACTGGTGGAGAAAGATTTGGGGAAGCAGGTGAAGGCTCATAGGAGCGATAATGGTGGTGAATTCATCTATGGAAAATTCAAATACTTTTTCAGCGCAGAAGGAATTCAAAGATAGCTCATAACGCCTCATAACCCATAGCAGAATGGGGTCACGGAGCGAAAGAACATAACGATCGTGGGTGCTGCACGGGCAATGTTGCATGATCAGGGCCTTCCCATACACTTGTGGGCTGAAGCTTGCAACACTGCGGTTTATGTGCAAAACCGTTGTCCTCATAGAGTACTTGGTATGAGTACACCCGAAAAGGCGTTTTCTGGTAAGAAGCCTGATATTTCTCATTTGAAGATTTTTGGCTCACCTGTTTACATTCATGTGAAAAAGGATGCCAGGAAGAAGCTGGAGCCGACCGTAGAGGTTGAGATATTTTTGGGGTACACAGAAACACCCCACAATTATCGTGTGTATTTTACAGACAGTCGGAAGACTGCTGTGCAACGGGATATCAAATTTCATGAGGAGAAAGCCATGAAGTGTTCGCTTGAGAGGGAGCCACACTTGCATGCAGATGAGGACCTATTAGTTCCTAAGGATGATACTTAGGATGTGGATCATCCATAAGAGGAGTTTCATAGAGTGGAAGAAACCACTCATGCAACACCAACCATCAGAGGGCTGAAGCACACTACAGAAGCTGAGCGACTTAATCAAGATGTAGCGCAGAATGTAGGAGCCCCTACATCACAATACAGATAGAGACAATCACCTGACCAATATACTGGATACATGGCTCTGATGAGCAAGTGTATCGTGACAGAACCATCTTCATTCGAGGAAGTTGTGGAGGACCCTGCATGGGTAGATGCCATGGTGGAAGAGTATGATTCGATTGTCAGAAACAGTGCATGGGAGATTGTCCCAAGGCCGGAAGGGAAATCAGTGGTAGGTTCGAGATGGATCTACAAAGTGAAGCAAGCAGCTGACGGGAGCGTCGAGAAGTAAAAGGCAAGATTTGTTTCTTGGGGCTTCTCACAAATTGAGGGGATCGACTATGAGGAGGGTAATTTGCTGATCATTTTACTTTATGTAGATTATTTGATACTGACAGGTGATGAAAAATTGATACTCTCATGCAAGGCTGATCTTGCAAAGGAATTTGAGATGAAGGACTTGGGCCTCCTTTATTATTTCCTAGGATTAGAAATTTGGCAGTGCAGTGATGGACTGTTTGTGTCTCAAGGCAAGTATGCCCGGGAGATATTGGAGAAGTTCAACATGCAAAGCTGCAAGCCTATCGACACTCCTCTTCCTGGTGGTTGGAGGAAAGAGGATGCTACATCGACAGAGGTAGTGGATGCCACTGTTTATCGACAGTTGGTTGGTTCGCTCATGTATCTAGTCAATACACGATCGGACATATGCTATGCTGTTAACCAACTTTCACAAGCTATGGTTAAGCCTACCAAGCTCTTTTGGAAGGCGAGGAAGCATGTATTGAGATATCTCAGAGGCACATCGGGATATGGATTATGGTACAAACAGTCGGATGAGGTGAAGCTGCATGGCTTCACGGATGCAGATTGGGTAGGGACCCCAATGGACAGAAAGAGCACATCTGGAGGGATATTTAGTATTGGGTCTACAACAGTTTCTTGGTACAGTAGGAAACAGAGATCCGTGGCACTTAGTTCAGCGGAGGCCGAGTACATGGCTGCAAGTTTGGCTACATGCGAGGCTATATGGATGAGGAAGATCCTGGTCGGGTTGTTCGGTTCACACTTAGATCCTACTGTGATATATTGTGATAATCAGAGTTGCATCAAACTCTCAGTTAATCCAGTATTTCATGATAGATCTAAACACATTGACATCCGGTATCATCATATCAGAGATTGTGTGCAACAGAAGATCATGTTACTTTTTTACATTCCTACAGAGGATCAGGATGCAGATATCTTGACGAAGGCGCTCACCAAGAGAAATTTCGAATACCATAGAGGCAGGATCAAGGTGGAAAATAATCCCTATCTTGTTGAGAGGGAGAGTTGAGATTGAAACAAGATGATGAGCTTAGTGAAAAGAGTTTCCTTCCCTAAGTGGGCCCGCAGGCTATTTTTGGCACAAGTCTATTTTTAGACTATGTTTATTTTTAGACATGTCGATCATATTCTATGAGTTGCGTGATGCTATTTTTGGATGGTTGATCAAGTTGGAAAAATAGATGGACTTCTATTTTTAGACATATTGGGCAGAATCTATGTTTATATTGCGAGTCTAAATATAGATATGTCAAATATTATTAGCTCTTAATAATATTTGGACTCTAAACATTAACTTATTCTTTTGGAGCACTTCAGTTAAGTGCACAGATGTGGCACAGGAGCTGACAGAAGGAATTCCGCTATTCTTGAGGGTTAAGTGGAGCTATTGCATGGAGACTTTAGTTAGAACTCATGTGATAGAGTTTGGTGGAGTTGTAGAAGTAGTTGGTGGAGTTTTGTTCAGTTTAACTCAATTAGACACAGTTGAGCTAGTTGTATCTATTCTAACTGATTGATACACTAGTGAGAGTGGTGTGAATTAATTAGTTAATTAATTCACAAATTATAACTCATTAATCAACTGAACAATACAGCAGTTAACTACAGTGCATGGCAGTTTCAGTGGAGACCAATGGAGAGATAGGTGAAAGGGAAGAATGACTATCAACAGACTATAACTATGCATTGATCGATCCAACACAGCAGAGATGCTAAATTAGAGGATTGTGACTTAAGGTCGGGACCAATTCGTTTCATTCAAATCCATTCTTCAAAGAAAGATCAAAGAGAGGGCAGTGCTAGCAAAGCAAAAGATCGATGCATGGATTTGCTAGATCGGGCCTAATTAGTGGGTAGCGATTGTATTGTACTGAGAGCTTGTGAGAAGCTTTGTATGAGGATTGTTACATGATCTCTATGAAATATATTATATACAAATTGTTGGGGTTTTCAGCTTTAATCTTTCCCGTTAAAACATTGTGTTCATATGTGTGAATTTTTATGGTTTCAATGTGTGCATGTAATTGATTTAATTTCCACATATGATGATCAATAGTAGAAGAGATTTTGTATTGTGCATGAAGTTAAAATAGTGTGTGATCAGGAGAATCTTGGATACATAATGCATTAGTTATATAATTTTTACAGAATGTTTTGAAAAGTGTGATGGCAGAGAAGCAGGAGTACAGTTCGGGAGTGGGAGCAAAGTGCAATTTGCGAAAAGGTAAAATCTCCGAAGTGTGAAGTGCAATACGCGATATTGCAATATCGCAATCGGTTGTTGGAAGCGATAAGTGTTAACGAAAACCAATTAAATGGTGCAAAGTGCGAAATGCGATGGGTGATGTGGTGGTGGGATAGGTGGCGGAGCGCGATCGCAATATCGCAATTGGCAGATCGGAGCGATAAGTCTTAAAAGAAAAGGGTAAATGTTGCGAAGTTTGATTACGATGTACGGTAGTGGGAGAACCTAGAAGAAAAGGGCGGAGGTCAAACTTTGATGGTTTTTCAAGTGTTTTGCATTAAAATGGTTGCAATAGCTGCAAAACGTGAAAACGAAGTAATAGAAGGCAGACTTAGTCATTTTGAAGTGTTTTCAGGAATAAAAACGGTGTGGCAGCTGGAAATAAGTGAAAATATAAGGGGATATAAGTGTAACAGAAGAGATGGAAAATGAATCGGGAAGTCGAGGGTGAACTTCTCTAGAACTTTAATATTGCTTCCTGCAAACAAACTTGTGGATTCATGCACGGGAAAATAGAAAATAATGCATGATAAAAACACTGAACAAAAATCAAATTTTTTGGCCTATGGGAAAGCATGCCCCCCTCGATCTCTATTGACAGAGATGAGAAGGGAAGTTTAGATCCACAAAAATTCGAAACAACAACTTGAAACTATCAGAAGCAAGATTAACTAAATGACAGAAACAAAAAATAACTAATGGATAGAAACAAACTAGCTAAATGATAGAAAGGAAAGAATGGTAACAAGCAGAGAAGCTGAAGCACATGGATTTGGCCCTAATCCACGATCCCAACTCTCTGGAACTAGATCAATGAAAATTCATTTGAATACTCATTGCATTAAAATGAAAACTTATTACATCTTGAAGGTCTTAAACAACAAAAGCCTAATAGAATGGAAAATGGGTGGCATGGGATGAAATGGAATGGAATGTATTGAATGGACCAGAATCAAATGGTCAGACCGGAATGGAATAGAATCAACCCTAATTAGCTCTTGATTAGCTTTATTTATCCTCAAGGGAAGCTACCAACAACTCCCTAAAAAATAGGAAATGATTCCACTTGACTCCAAGTGAAGTATAGCTTGAGTGCACTTGGTCTTGAGTCGCTTGGTTGCCTCTCGAATTCAAATTTCTGGAGGGGATCGCATGAGAATCCCTTGGCTGCCTTTGAGAGTTAAGGAGGGTGGACAACCCCCTTGAATATCTCCAATATTTCTCCCTAATTTCTTGTTATTGTGCTCATTTATTCTCCAATCTTGATCTTCCATTGGCAGGGAGCAAGTCCCTAAACCATCTCCTTCTCCAAATATGCATAATCTACCAAATATTCTCACAATATTCTACAGAAATAACCAATATTAGGCACAAATATGCAATTACCTTTAAACCTTCCTAAGAAAATATTGAAGCATAAGAAAACATTATTAAGTGCAAAAGGAGAGATTTAATATATATATATATATATATATATATATATATATATATATATATATATATATATATATTCATGTGCATAAGGAAGGTAGATGGGCTTAAGAAAGGTTAGATGGGCCTTACATTATGTCTAATTTAGAGGCCCATCAAAGTGATCGATGAACACTTTGCAAATATCATTCACTTTCTGACTCCTGGTAGTGCACCTTCTAAGTATTTAGTGCAACAAAATAAGGTGTTGGTTTCGCGCACAGCTGACTTTACATTGATTACTGGACAATTGTACAAGTTGGGTGTGGACGAAGTTTTAAGAAGGTGATGTAGGAGCATTGAGGACCTAGCTAGCAATGTGACGTCTTGGTCACATCTTGTGGCTAATTTGAAATAAAATAGACTTAGGAATAGTATAATTCACTATTTTATTAAATTTGTTATTTATTTTTGGAGCATTGTTAGTTTGTTTTGAAATTAAATAAATATGGAATAAATTTAGCAATTGGTTTCTCTCCCTGCGTGGATGTAGAACCAACATAGGGATAAGCCTAAAAAATAGGAAGGCAGTAATTTATTGAGAAAACCTATTCTAAGAGGAGCAGTTTTATTCCTTAAGTATAAATAGTTGGAGGATGGTAAGGGAACCTCAAGGTTTTGTGTCGATATGTAGACTGCAAATTTATGTGTGAAATAAATCAATATATTATTCTGATGGATTGACATTATGAGCTTGTTTAATTCTGCAATTTATACCCATGTGTTTTATATATAGTTGTTGGAGAGCATGAATGCAGGAGTGCCATGGGTGCACGAATGAGTTGAAATCTCACACGGCACCAGAGCAAAGGGTATGACTATGGTGTAGTGAAGCCACAGAGAATATATTTGTTAGTTGCTGCAGATCGAAGGAAGGCACGACTGTTATAATTGGAGCCACCAGCAACGTAAAACGATTATCATCAATGTGGAGTGAGGTCACAAGGTGGATGTATGGCATTGAAGTGTTGTCATGACCATGACTGTAAGTGAATGCAGACAGGAAAAAATGTTACATTTTGAATTGGCCGGCTTCCAAGATGGAAACACTGCTATCATACACCATTGAATGTCAAACCCCGGAACGGCCTGCGTGGATTCTACATGTGGTTTTGTTGGCATATATATAATTGCATTGGCATAGTATACAACATTTACCTCTGGTGTGGATTAACGCAATATTGCAAATGTATTGCATATGGTGTGAATAAACGTTTATATCACATATGTCGTAGGTTTATAATATATTACACGTAAGTAGAACTGTAACATTACTTATGGTGGGTTTGAAATGTGTTGAGGTATGACTTGAATTATGTTAATGTTAAAGTTTCAATCTATGCTATGTTAAATGGTATGTGGTTTCAAGACATTTACATCATTGGTGTTGGGAAATAAGTAGCATTTTACATTGATTGATGTAATGGAGGTCTGACATATTTAGACTGACAAGAGACAAACTAGTTTCATTAAGGAGAAAAGTCTGGCCCTTAGTAAAATTATACATTTTACTACAATGAATTGATTGTTAGGAATTGTGTGTTGTTTTTCCTACATTATTTGGTATCAAAGCCTGTTGAGTTATTCTTGAGCATTGCAGAAAATGCCGCCCAAGAGAGGAGCTGGAGTAGGCGGAGCTGGAATAGGTCGGGGGAGACCTATAGCAAACGCGGTTTTGCTAGATGAAATCTGGCACTTGTGCACGAGACAGACTACAGTGGAAACCACTCAGAGGAGAGGGACAGATGGTGGATTTTCCAGTGCTGAGGAAGAAGAGACCACTGACGAAGAAGTGGAGGAAGAAAGCGAGGCCACCAAAGTCATGAAGATGCTCGCAAAGGTCAATAGAAGACCAAAGTTAGAGGTACCTTTATATGATAAAATTCTTAGTGTTGAGGTGCTAATGGACTGGATCAGTTTGTTAGATAAATACTTCAACTATGAAGAAGTCGATGACAAGAAGAAAGTGAAGTTTGTAGCCACAAGATTGAAAGGCCATGTAGCCCTATGGTGGGATGAATTGCAGCTGTCCAGGGAGCGAAAAGGGAAACCAAAAATCAAGCAATGGGATAAGATGGTAAGTAAGCTGAAAGGTAAATTCATGCCAAAAGATTATCAATTAAACTTGTTTAGACAATTGCAAAATTTAAAACAGAAAGGGATGACTATCAAGTAATATACCGAAGAGTTTTATAAGATGAGTATTAGATCAGGTCATATTGAAGATGACTTAGAGAAGGTAGCTAGATATATAAATGGTTTGAGATATGAAATACAGGATGAGATCAGCTTATTAAGTCTCAGGACGATTGAAGATGCCTATCAAGCAACTTTGAGGGCAGAAGGAAAATTGTTGCGCAAACAAAATTAGAGAAATAAAGGCAAGAGTCTGGCAAAAGAAGGGGGAACATTTGAATCCAGATTTCAACACTCTCAGAATGAGGCAGGGAGTGTGATAAATAAGTCACCACAAATAGGAGATTTTGGTCGTGGAAGGTTTATGCCCAGAGGTTGAGGCTGAGGAAGATATGTTCGGTGCTTTGCATGTGGTGAATGGGGACATGTGCAATGGGATTTTCCTCACAATATATCAGCAAATCAGCGCAATGTGACCGTTTCTGAAACCAAGGAAGAGATTCCTCAGACTGCAGCCAAAGAGGAACCACCTGAAGCCGGAGAATCCTTGTTACTGAAGAGGGTATTGCTTAAAGAAGATAAGGAAGCCAGATAACCAGCTCAAAGAAGGAACCTGTTCATAATTGTATGTAAGTCAAAGGGTAAGTGTTGCAAATTGGTAATTGATAGCGGTAGTACTAATAACCTTGTTTCTACAGAAATGGTGGACAAATTGAAGTTGGAGAGAACAGTACACCCCACTCCTTATAAAGTATCGTGGCTTCAGAAAGGCCATCAAATTATTGCAACTGAATAATGTAAAGTTGAATTTCAGATTGGTACTTATAAGGATGTTGTTTTATGTGATATAATTCTGATGGATGTATGTCACATATTGTTAGTGAGGCCCTGGTAGTTTGATAAAAAAGCCATGGATGATGGCAGAAGAAACACTTATACTCTTGAGAAAGACGGAAACAAGCATACATTGCTACCATTGAAACTTGAAAGATGAAGCTGATGAGGAGACACCTGGAAACAGTATTATGTTGATGAGTGGGAAGAACCTGTTGCAGGAAGATGAGAAGGGTAAGGAGATGCATTTTGCTAGTGTTGGAAAAGCCAAGGTAATTTTAACTTCTAAAAATTTAGAAGATTTACCTGAATAAATTCAGAATCTATTGAATGATTTTTTTGATATTACTGTGGATGAGTTGTCGAATAAGTTACCACCCATCAGGAGTATTAGTCACCACATTGATCAAATACCTAGAGCCAGTTTGCCGAATAAAGCAGCCTATAGGTTAACACTGCCGGAAAATACCAAAGCTGGAAGACAAGTGCAAGAGTTGATGGATAAGGGTTCATCAGAGGAAGCCTTAATCCATGTATTGTACCAACAATACTCAGTCCAAAGAAAGAAGGTGAATGGTGCATGAGCACAGATTCTCAACCCATAAATGAAATCACCATTAGGTTGATGAATGAAGTTTTGGAGGAATATGCAGTATCTAAAGAAGAGTTGAAAATGGATCCGAAGAAAATCCAAGCAGTTGTAAATTGGCTAACTCCTAGAAGCATATTTGAGGAGATTTCAAAAGCAGATGGTAGGAATGCAGTAGCAAAGACAAATAGAGAGCAGATATGAGGAGGCGAAAAAATGAATTCCAAGTGGGTGACTTAGTCATGTATTGCAGATTTGTACCTATACCAAGAACCAAAAGAAGAACCACAAGGAGACGCCATAACAGAAGAAAGCCCAAAGTAGGAAAAAGGGAAAAGAGAGTGTCAAAGAAAACCAGGAACCAAACTGATTATCAGTATTTGGTCAAGTGGAATGGACAGCCAGTGGAAGACGCCAGTTGGATGACTGCAAAAGAAGTATAGAGATTGGGGATCGACTCCAAAGTACTACATGATCAATTTTCTTCCCCGGGAGTCTGATGTAGGAGCGTCGAGGACCTAGCTAGCAATGTGACGTCTTGGTCACATGTTGTGGCTAATTTGAAATAAAATAGACTTAGGAATAGTATAATTCACTATTTTATTAAATTTTTTATTTATTTTTGGAGCATTGTTAGTTTGTTTTGAAATTAAATAAATATGGAATAAATTTAGCAATTGGTTTCTCTCCCTGCGTGGATGTCGAGCCAACATAGGGATAAGCCTAAAAAATAGGAAGGTAGTAATTTATTGAGAAAACCTATTCTAAGAGGAGCAATTTTATTCCTCAAGTATAAATAGTTGGAGGATGGTAAGGGAACCTCAAGGTTTTGTGTCAATATGTAGACTGCAAATTTATGTGTGAAATAAATCAATAGACTATTCTGATGGATTGACATTATGAGCTTGTTTAATTATGTAGTCTATACCCATGTGTTATATATATATTTGTTGGAGAGCGTGAATGCAGGAGTGCCATGGGTGCAGGAATGAGTTGAAATCCCACACGATGCCGGAGCAAAGGGTATGACTATGGTGTAGTGAAGCCACTGAGAATATTGTTGTTAGTTGCTGCAGATCGAAGGAAGGCATGATTGTTATCATTAGAGCCACCAGAAACGTAAAACGATTATCATTAATGTGGAGTGAGGTCACAAGGTGGATGTATGGCATTGAAGTTCTGTCACGACCGTGACTGTAAGTGAATGCAGACAGGAAAAAATGATTATGTTTTGAATTGGTCAACTTCCAAGATGGAAACATTGTTGTCATACACCATTGAATGTCAAACCTTGGAACGGCCTACGTGGACTCTAAATGTGGTTTTTTTGGCATATATATAATTGCATTGGCATCATATACAACATTTACCTTTGGTGTGGATTAATGCAATATTGCAATTGTATTGCATATGGTGTGAATAAATGTTTATATCACATATGTCGTAGGTTTATAATATATTACACGTAAGTAGAACCGTAACATTACTTACGGTGGGTTTGAAATGTGTTGAGGTATGACTTGAATTATGTTAACGTTAAAGTTTCAACCTATGCTATGTTAAATGGTATGTGGTTTCGAGACATTTACATCATTGGTGTTGGGAAATAAGTAGCATTTTACATTGATTGATGTAGTGGAGGTCTGACATATTTAAACCGACAAGAGACAAACTAGTTTCATTAAGGAGAAAAGTCTGGGCCTTAGTAAAATTATACATTTTACTACAATGAATTGATTGGTAGGAACGGTGTGTTGTTTTTCCTACATTAGAAGGTATGTCTTATAACATGAAAGACATGACATCTTGATTGAAGCTCATGGGGGAGTGGCAGGAGGCCACTATGCAAGGAAAGCTATTGTGCAAAAGGTTTTGCACGTTGTATTATGGTGTCCCACACTAAACAACAATGCACATGCATATTGTCGATCTTATGATGCATGCCAAAGAATAGGGAAGACATCGCGTAGAGATGAAATTCCATTGCAGCCATAGATGGCTCTGCAAGCTTTTGATAAATGGGCGATAAACGTTTTTGGACCTATTAATCCTCCTATAAAAAATACTAGTGTGCATTACATCATCATCACAATAGAATATGTAACCAAATGGGAATAAGCTGAGTCAGTAAAGGATTGTACTGCAGATACAGTTGCACAATTTATTTTTGAAAATATCTTGACTACATTTGGGTGCCCAAAAATATTGATGAGAGATCGGGATACACACTTTGTTAATGAGACCATTGAAGCTCTGGTATAGGAATTCCATATACATCACTAGAAGAGTACTCCCTATCACCCTCAAGAAAATGTAGCAGTGGAAGCCTTTAAAAAAATCCTAGAGAATGCGCTTACAAAGTTCTGCAATGAAAAATGGAACCATTAGAACGTGTTTGAGGCGTAGGAGGAGGGGAAAAATTTTTGCTACTCATGGTTGCTCCTACTCATTGCTTTGGTTGCCTGGGAAACGCCAAAGACTGCAGTCCTCCTAGCCATATATCCTGGTGTATATGGAGGGGTGCACTACACCAACTTGTGGGATTCTATAGACCTGAAGTGAGTGATGGAAAATAAGATCTTCTGGGTCTTATTCGAAGGAGCGTTGGTTGCAGCAATCCACTCGTGCCCTCAGTTGTCCCGAGCTACATATGAAAAGTACAAGGTCATTTCATATTTTCAGGTATCTATGCACAATGTCCAGATACACGTACGTAAGGATAGGGTATGTTGCAACCTGCCCTACATGGTGACAGAAGCCGAGATTGAACGGGTCATTACGACTTGGCCAACTTCATGGAAGACCGGGCTAGGCTCTGCCAAGCCTGTCACAACCTCAACAGCCAGAAAAGAGACAATAGATGCTACTAAAGAAAAAGAAGCAGAGAAAGAAGTTGAGAAAGAAGCAGAGAAAGAGGCGGAGAATGAACCTGAGGTAGAGCATGAGGTGGATCTTAGTGCCACAGATGGTAAGAATGGTACCGAAGCTGAGTCCCCCAGAGGTATCAAGCAAGGAGCTACGACTCCCAAGGGTGCTCACAAGAAGAGAAAGGGATCAAATATATGAGGTGAAGATGATCTCACCCTCACGGAGAATGAATTGGATAAAATTGTAGATGCGGTCACCTCTTCATCTAAGGACCGATGGGCTGCACTAGAGGAGCACTACAAAGTTGCAGTGGAGGCAATGCAGACCGTGTTGCAGGTACTTCAACTAAATATGGATAGCATTCAGGCGAGTGTTTCTCAGGAGAGGACAAATCAAGCGAGTGCGAGCACCATCATGGTTATCAACACAACAGATAGCTGGATCTGCCCATTCCCTGGAGTTGTGGTTACTTTGGAGCAGTCCAATCATGTGCACAAGTGCAGACATGCCCTGAGGTGGGTAGCAACTTGTCTATGCTTCCCAGCAGAAAGTTGCACGTGATACAGACCATCATTATAGATGAGGTGTAGTGTCAAGAGGCACACATGCACCAGTAGCTCATAGAAGCAGAGCAGAAGGTTGCAGCATGAACACAAGAGTCTTTGCAGGATCATACAACATAGCAAGCAGGGGTGGCTCAGCACGCCGAGTTAGAAAGTTTGATTGATCGACTCTGTGGTGACCTCCCCACGGTTTCCATCCCTACCTCTGCTGTGCCCCAAGAAAAGGTCAAAATTTTAGTGGCCGACTTGAAGGCCTCCTGCTCAGAAGTCCAAGAGGTCAAGGTAGATTTCAAAAAACACATTGCAGAGTTACAAGCAAAGCTCCAACTAGAGACTCCGCCTAAAGTACGAGCCCAACGTGCTGCCTTGGTAAAAGAAGCATCGGCCAGCATTGCAGAAAGAGTCGACAAGGGAACAGAACTCCTAGATGCAGCCATGGGATTGTGGACTTCAGTGCAGACCGACCCTCTCATTAGAAATATCTCACAAGATCTGTGCGCAAAAGAATAGACCTTCGATGAGCTTCAAGAGGCACTACCAACACTTGTGTCTGCTCAGAGGATGGCTCGATTACAGACAATCCGGGTGCTGCGTGATGAAATCGAAGATCTGTGCCGAAAGAAACACATCCTCACCACTCATATGAATTCATCAGCTGATGAGGCAATTAAGTTATCTCAGGACCTAGATGTTTTCGTGAAGAACCTGGACCAGACACATCGGAGCATCAATCTTGTAAAAAAAGGACTTACATCTCAGAAGTTGGTGGACAAGGCTTAGAGCACTGCTGATCAAAGCATGGAAATCCTTACACCCTTCACCATCTCCTTGAATAACTGAAGACAAAGATGAAGACCCCAATGCCTCTGTGACTCGAGACAGGTCACAATATTGTGTTGGGGGACCGTTGGATCTGGGTCCCTTAGGACCTCAATTTTGGGTTAAATAATAGTATTTTTTGTAGTTTTGAGTCGTGCGCACTAATAAATGAAGATTCAAGGGGCTTTGGGGCAGGTCAAAGTCCCTTCATGAGTTGTAATGGGGTAAAAGGGTAAACTAGGGGTCTCAAACCATAGTTTGAGGACCATATTATGAGCGCAGGAAAAAGTATAAGTAGAAGTCTAGATCGAGTCAGATAAGTCAGTTTTTATGGAAGTTAATGTGTGAATGTTTGATGATAGAACTCTGAATTAAGCTTGTGGTAATTTTTTTTATGCCCGAGAGGCTCCTGCTAGATGTGTGCTCCTGCTAGATGTTGGTTGACCTAGGGTTTCTGGTGCTCAATACAGTCTGTTTACTAATATAAATATGAGGACGCCCACTTCATTTAATTCTCTCTCAAGGTGTGGAAACCTGGTTTTAGCACCCCTCCATACTGCTTCGGGTGATACTTTGGCCTACACAAGTAGGTCATTTCCAAAAGGGCCAGTAGTAAGAGGGTTTTGTTGGTTACGCAGTAAGTCTTAACTTGGGTCGGGACCCCTCAAGCCAACAATTCTTCAAAGTGTCCACCTTTACCAACAACACCTTTTTCTCCTCAACCATATATCTTACAAAGTGGTATTGAACATGTTATTGTTTTGTAATTTACAATATTGTGAGAATAAACACAGAGCACAACATAAAAACCATTTTGGAAGCTGGGATATATCCCTACCAGCTTCAGAGAGGGATCTCTCTGTAAAATTTAACTTTACTTTTAGTGAATTTTAGGCTAGTTAATACTGTACTTGGTTGTTTGTTTGATTTTGATTATTTGGTTGATTAAATGGATATATTCCCATTGGGCTATGGAGTCTAAATATCTAACTAGATCTGCATCAATGTTTGAAGGAGTCTCACAGGGAAAGCCAACTTGCATTAACTGGATATTTTAGGGTTTTAAGTGGATTATGAAAATAGAAATGTGGAATTCAATAGATATTGAAAAGAAATGAAGTATTCTTCAATATGACCTCAGTGGAAAACATGTAAATTGAAAACAACCAAAATAAGGTGTTCTAATTAACATATCCTATTCATCATAGTTTTTGTTATACAATTAAGATTTTTATATTTACAGAGAAAGGAAAAACAATGAAATAACACAGTTACAGAAGAAAAAAATCACCAATGAGTACACCACATGAATCCTGTGAAAAGTCCTTGTATTATTGATGCTCTAGCAAATTGGAAATTACAATGCCCAACAGAAAAATCTACTTAGTAATCAACCCATAATACTTCAAACAACGAATTATTTATAATAATTTATAAAAAGGATCTACATAAACACTGTCTCAACTGATAGTGCATTTTTAGTGTAATATTGAACAATAAAGTACAATTGTTACAGAATAATAGGCTAGGTGGAGATCATCTGGAACACTCACACTATTTTGGAGGAAATAGTTGTTGAATGGGCCTATTTCTGGGTTGCAATGGCTGATGTGCTGGCTGATGCGCTGGTTGATGCTGACTGTCTCCCAATTACTAACTAATATTGTAACTCGCAAAGTATATCCCATCGATTTTCATTTGGGATATTCAATTTATTCACCTTTCGGTAAATCTCATCGACTTTAGTGTATCTAGAAAAAGTGGGCTTTACCACGAAGATATGATTTACCTCATGTTGGATGAAGAAATCAGTACTCATTTCTTCTAAAAACGCTATGCCTGCAATACTACCCTTGATGCTGGAAAATTTGGTGTTGTCATTCACAATTTCCTTCCACTTATTTACTTAATATTCACGATTTATCAACTTATCATTAATCACAAACAAAGAAGGTAGACCCTTGTATGTTAAAGGCTCTATTCTGGTGAAGAATCTATCAACTGCTATCTCTAGACGGTGGCACTTTTCTTCCAGTTGAACAAGTAGATTCTTCTTAGTAATAATCCTCTTCACTTCCAGGATGGTTTTTATCCTATCATCTACTCCCAAATCATCCAATTCATATATTTTCTTGGAGTTCAGGAACTTGATGATGTTGGTTGTTGTTGTAGGCATATCTCCTAGATATTGTTTGATGTTTGTGATAGCATCAGTTGCTCTTTTTATCAACTCCTTTTGCTCAAATATAATATGGATGTAGGGCCAAATCTCAATAACGGAGTTCAAGATATCTGCCCAAATTATTTCCTTGGCTTGGGCCAAGGTCTGTCCTATTGCTGACTCTCTTTCTGACTTCTACAATATTTCTATCAACTTCTGAGCTCTTTGTGATTTTATTGAATGAGAAGCTTCACTCCTTGTTCTCTGGTCTTGCAATACTTTAACCTGATCCTGCAACTTCTTAATCTCTTTTGTCTAAATATACAGATTTTCCACTTCCTTTGTCAAATTCTCTACACCGTCTTCTATCTTTTTGGTCTATGGAGTAGAGGCTGTAGCTATAGGAATGATTGTAAGAGGTACAACATCCAATGGAACCATGGACAGTTTAGCAATCTTCTCCTTTTCTTTGATCATTTTTCCATTTCGGTCTCCATCTGCCTTATCTGTTCATTTCTCCATGATGAGCTTCATCATATCAATATTCTGGGTCTTTGTCTCCTCAATGTCCTTGGTGAGAGGATCTTCTGTAGCTTACAGCTTTAGTTGTTTTCTCAATGTTTCTATGTTAGAATTCTTATTTTTTATTATCTCCTCTGCAGCCTTCATATTATGGGGATCATATCCTATCTTAACTACCAAATATTCTAAGGATTTAATCCTTGTATCCTTAGCAAGAGAGGATATTTTCTCTATTTTTAACTGTGACTAAATATTGGACAAAGAAGCCTGCAATTTGGAAAGATTTATTTTTTCCTTATTCAAAGTTGAAGAGATCATTTCACATGTCTGCTTGTGCATCTCCATTTGATAAATGGAATGAATATCCTTTATGTTGAACTCAAAGGTTGTTTTCTTGTAGTCAGTTGTTGACTTTGGATGTGGGATTCGGGCCTCAAGGAAGGCCATCTGCATCTTATCCTTCTCTGAATCAAATACTAACAATAACCTTCTTTGAGAACTAGAAGTATGCTTCCATAATTGGGCATTGGTGTTGTTTTTCAAGATTTCATTTTTTATCTTTTCTCTCTGAACCTATCAAAAATTGTTTTCTCCTTCTCACCTTAGATAACCTTAGTTTTATGGATAGCCTACTACTAGTCATGATATACTGAAGAAGTTTTAGGAGAAGTAGTGGATTGGCCACCTACTTGAGAAGAGGAAGGTGTTTCCTTTGTGACCACAAAAACTTCTTGTTCTGAATCTTTGTTTGTGTCAGCTTTAGGATTCATCTTGGTCCTTTTTCTATACATTATTTTGAATTCTTTTCTTGTAGTATCAGTCATTGAAGGTGACTCTTCTTCTCTTTGTTTCTTCCCTACTTGTTCCTATGGGACAGGAGTCTGTGACGTTGATGTCAATACTATATGCTCCTTAGCTTCCTGTAGTGTGTTCTCATCCCATTCTAACTGATTCATATACATTTCTATTTCATGCTTATGGGTGTGTATGTAGGGAGTAGTTTTATTATCTACTCTTAGCTTTAAAATTCTTCCCAAAGGATCATAGGACCAATTAAAGCTCAGGCTGAAGTTCATTTCTTTTAATGTCTTATATTCTTCCTCATCTACTGGCCTGCTATTACAAATAAAGGGCCCAATTCGTGTTTTGATCCTAAATTTGGAATTTTCTTGGTTGATACAAAGTGAATTTCATCAGTATTAAGCATTTTTCTGTTATACTCAATAAAAAAAATCCTCATGGGGAGGAATTTTGGGAGTTTATAGGGAGCAAAGTCACACCCATAGACTCTTATCTCTGTGTAATTCTGGTACAAGTACCAGTCTCCTGTCTTGGACTGATCTGACAAATGTAGTATCATTTTTATGTCTTCACCTATTATAGGTTCAGTTGTATTGCTCAGAATACTCATAGTTGGATGGACAAACAATTCAATGAACTATTTGCATGAAAATTCCTTCTTCTCTTTCATCATCAATGATGTTTAGAAGATGATTGATTTCTGGTTTCCACCTTCATCAAGCTTCTGCATGGAAAACTTAAATCTATCTACCTGATAATACACAAACATGTATACTAAAATAGAGGAGTATTTAAACACTTCCTCAGTCTGAAATTTTATGAATTGATCATGGATGTTGTCTACCAAGAATTGGTTGAAATTGAAGATGATTGAAGGTTTACAGTATGTGGAAAATATGGAGAGGAATCCTAAAATGGGTTCATCTACCCACTGATCTAAAAAATAGCCAAGAAGGTATGAAATGACTATTATAATATGTTTTTCTTGATCAAGGAAGATGGAGAAATGGTATGGAGGGTTTTTCTTTGGTAGTTGAGTATTTTCAGGTAGGAAAATGTCAAAGATTTTAGCTCTTTTGGAAAAATCGAGCATATGGTATAAATAATTGAGGGCTTCTAGGGAGAAAGGGGCACCATTTTCCACAAAGGGAGCTTGCATCATTTTGTCAATTGATTGTGCAGTGATGGTGAAAAGGATTTCACCAGTAGGGGCAATGATAGATCTTTGATTGGGGATGTAGCAGGCTTGACACTTTTGCATAAACTTAGGGGAATTGTATATGTGGGGAAAGATATTATGAGGAAAATTGGACTCCCAAAGTCCAATATCATCAAATTTGTCAATGTATTTATCTTTTAACCAACAGTACATCTCAAACGGTTCAAATTCACACTGTGTCTCTTTAATTTTTTAATATCTATCAGCTAGGGGAACATGATCAAAATCTAGGGGAGGGTGGACAAAGGGATTGAATGGTTCCTCCTGGTTTTTATTTTTAGGAGGCATATTCAATCGTTTTTAAAGGGATTCAAGTGGAATTGGAATTGAATAGGTTCACCGGGAATGCACAAGAGCTCTGTAATTGGTTGTAGTAGACAAGGTAAGAGTTGTCTCTTTGGTTGGAGACAAATAAATGGATAAAACTAGCGCACTGTAAACCTATAAAGCAACTAAAACTGTAGAAAATAGATCATAGTAAAGGTTGAAAGGATGAAATCGCATGGATTTATAAGAGAAGCTGGATTTTTTGTTGAACATGGCATGGATATGTTAATTTAATGGCCATTAGTCTTAATTAAATACGTTAACAGATCAAATATCGTGGAAATGGATTTGATTGGTAACAGATAGGTGATGTGGCACTACAGGAGTGGTGGAGGTAACGAGTAAGGAGGCGGTATTTAGGATGAGGGGAATCGTGGCTTTTGGGGGGGATACTAAGAGATAAATAGTTTAGGTGGAGGGGGATGTGAACAGCGGATAGGAGGTTATGTGGTCGTGGGTCTGGGCAGGAAAATGCTTTTTTTAGACCAACCCCCCGGTAAAGCTAGGATGTAGAGGGGGGGAAAGTGCATCGGATGGTGGGCAAGTGCAAGTGGTTTAACGTCCGTTGACATGATAGTTTGTCAGGTAGCATCCTTTAGATTGGAGTGAAATCTTAGGATATAATAACAAATAGCCCAAACATATCATTCATGCACCCAACATGTTAAACTTAGGATAAATTGAATATTTTTTCACGTATACATTTATGCATCAAATACATAATGCAATAAAAATTAGGATATAAGAAATTTTTAATCCTTTCAGAGCCCAAAACATCTCTACCTACCCTTCAAATTTTCCATAGACTAACATTTTTAATTTCTTTCTTCTAGGAGTGCATTTAAACTAGCAAACCCATATATCTTATTTTATGAAAAATCTAATCTACTCTATCACTTATTTCTCCTATCGATTCAGATTAAACAGTTGAATCAATTTCATTTTCTACCTAACTATTGATTTACCAAGATAATATGGTTTGGAAAATTTTTATTCTCTAACCTAATTTACAAAAAATTCAAAATTTTTCAACCATGATTAAGTTGTATGATTTAAACAAATAGCTAGTCATTGTGGCATCTTTAAACAAGTTGCACATGACCTTATTTGATTTTGACATAAAGAAAACTATTTATCGGTAACATCATTTGAATTTGCAGCACTTTTAGTGTTATTTGCTCTGTTTTTCTTTACTGGGGTTTTGAATTTATTTTTATAATTTTTCAACTTTTCGTTCTTTATTCATTTTTTTTAGATATACCCTCTTTTCATTTTTCTTTTATGTATATTTTTGGAAATCATTTGCATATTGAAAATTTGTTACAATATAATACTACTGAGACAAAATACTCAATCACCTTGAGATCCTATAAATTATAGGACCCTAAAGGTGGCTCCAGCTGCGGATGGCACTTCTCCATGTGAAGTGTCAAGAACAAAAGATCAACAGCCTTGAGTATCCCATTTCAGCAATGTTTGCATCTGATTTCTTTTGTTGTTGGAGAACTTATGGTAGAATATCAATCAAAGCTTATGGCCTTCTCTGCATGCTTCAACTTTAGTCAATAAGTTACCCAATCAAAATAATAAAAACAAGCATATTTACAATGGTTTGGTGTAAGAAAATATCTTTATGCTAGGAAAAGTAATGCTTCATCATTCTTTCATTCACAGGCCCACTAAGCATTTCTACTCCATCTAGATCTTTAATAAAGAATGCCTTGTGTCCTCTGAAATCATAACTAATGTAAGGTCCCTTCCAAATATTTTCAAATTTTCCATGTTTGTATTTTTCGTCTCTTATAGAATCTCACTTCAAAACTCTATCACCCAAATTGAAATCATCATATTTAATTCTTCTATCAAAAAAAAAATTAGCATTTTCTTGGATGAGTTGTGTTCTATTGTAGACTTCTTCCCTGGACCGCTACAACTAAATATTTTGATTAATCCTCCTCTGTGTGTCATTTGGCTCAACCTGCAATTCTTAAATTATCTTCATAACTAAAACTCCCAAAGAGGATGGAAAAACAACATCCATCCTATAAACCAATTGGTATGGTGCCATGCCAATTAACTTCTTTATCGTTAGTCTATCAACCCAAAGTGCATTAAATAACTTGTTGTCTCATGACTTTTTGTTGTCTTCTAACAGATTTTTAATGATTTTAACCAAACTCTTATTTGAGGATTCAACCAACCCATTACCCTAAGGGTAATGAGCAGTTGAATGTCCCAAATTAATATGGTATTTACTACAGAATTATATCATTTTCTTGGATTTCAAGGTTGCAACATTATAAATAATGAGTTTTCTAGGACAACCAAATCTAGAGAGGATATTGGTTTCCAGAAATTTAATGATGATAACATCAATGGGTAATATGGAAGGTGTGGCTTCAATCCATTTAGTAAAGTAATCAGTGGTTGTGAGAATCCACGTATGTTGGGCAGAGGAAGGTGGATGAATTTCACCAATGAAATCCAGTCCTCGTTGCTGGAAAGGACTTTCAACAGATATATGATTTAAGGGAAGAGGTAAAAGTTTTATTTTTAGCTCAAATATCTGGCATTTATGGCAAGAGGTTACTTTTTTATGTACATCAGGGAAAAGGGTAGGCCAGTATGAACCAGCTTTAAGGATTTTGTTATCATTGCATCATCTTCATGGAATTCCTACATGGTCCTTTCTTCATCATCCTTCAATAAGCACTTTAGCAAAATACCACCAACATATTTCCAATAAAAACATTGTCTATGATGCAAAACTTGATTTCTTTTAATATTAAAAATATTTCTTTTTTTTGTTAAACTAGGAGGAGAATTTTAATTGAATAAAACATAAATGAGGTCTGCATACCAGGGTGAGTTGATAAAATCCTCATCAATATGTGGATTTTCCTGCTCCTCTTAATAATCTAATGCAACAACAAAGCTAATATCCAATGCGTGAAAATTTGAGTCAGCCATCAATTTGGCTAGTCCTTTTCCTTTGATAAGCTTGGTGGGTTTGATTTCTAAGTCATACTCAAGAATGATAGCAATCCATTTTCCTCTTTTACCATCAATTCCATTTTTATTTAAAATATCCTTGACCACTAAATTTGGTACATAAGAAATTATATGGGAATGTAGGATATACACTCTAAAATATTTGATTGATTTTATCAATGCAAAGGCTTGTTTTTCCATTATGTTATATTTCAAAGGTGCATATCTTAAATCCTTACTAAAAAATGCAATGGGATGTTCAAATCCTTCATTATTTTTCTGTAATAAAACAATTGCAATAGTATGTTCAGATGAAAAAAAAAAATATTATGAAATCTTTAGTGAAATATGGACTGATCAAGGCTGGTGCTTTTGTCAATGCTTGTTTAACTAGATCAAAGGATTGTCTAGCTTCAGTGCTCCATCTAATTTCTTAATATTGTTATAGCATATTTGTTATATTTCTAAGAAGTTTTTCAAGGTTAGGAATGAATATTCTTAAGAAATTAATCTTCCCAATAAATTATTGAAGCTCCTTAATGTTTCTAGGATGGTTGATTTTCAATATAGCTTCAATTCTACTGGGATCAATCTTAATACCATCTTTATAAATGATCTGACCCAGAATATTTGCTTCTTTAAGGCCGAAAAATGTTTTCTTAGGATTTAATGAAATGCCAAACCTTCTACACTTTTCAAACACTATTCTCAGATGTAACAAATTTTCCTCATCAGTTTTTGAATATGTAGTAATATCTAGATATATCACAATAAATCTTCTAATTTCATCAGCAAAAGAATATCCATTTCTCTTTGAAATGTGGCTCCAACATTCATTAACCGTAGTGGGTGATAACAACATTGTGAGGAGATGTAGAAGCTATGTGAATAGATGAAGATGAAAGGGGATCAACAGACAAGAGCTCTTGATGATATTGTATGAAAGCCTTCTTGGATGTATATTGAAGATGGTTTGGTATTTTTTGAACTTTTTTAAATTGACTTCACATCTTCCTATCAAAATCTTCTTCCGAATTGGATTATACAGATGAAAAAATTGTTTCAAGCTTTAAAGGGTCGAATACAAGTTCAGACAAAGATGTTATTTCAGATAAACTTAAAGGATCAAATAAAATTTCAGATAGATATGTTTCATATTTGGATCTAAACAATGATAACTTAATATTCAGATCAAAAGGAATATCTTTAAGTGAAAGAAGTTCTGAAGGTAGAAATGTAGACCTTACCAAAGTAGATGAACTTGACTGAATCTATGAATTTTGAGGTCTTTATTTTCTTATGAGTCTTTCGGGATCTTCAATAGGATATGCTGGATGTGGACCTGGATTTTATCGTGTATTCCTTTTAGGAGTCATTTTTGACTTGTTTATGCACTTTGGATCTCTACAACTTGAATCAACCTTCTTGAAAACTAGGTCCTATCACCCACAGGCCTAGAATTTGATGAAAATGTAATAATACACCCAAGGAAGATCTATCACTTCGCTCTTCGGTAATGGCGCCATAAATGTTAGCCTCCACAATTTCCCAAGGCTGAAATGAAATTAACGGAGGTAACCTCAAACCAAGATTTTAGTTTGGCAGCTAGAACTACCAAACTAGAGAGGGCTCTCTCTATGAAAATATTAGCCAAGGATTTGACTGGTGCAAGAATGTATTTTAGCCTATATAACTCACCTCTAGGGTCTTGAAAGATTTAGGTTTTTCCTGCTAGATCAGGAATGAAAATCAAGGAACTAGGTCAAAGTATCAAAGGTTACAGTTGCAAGAGATATAGAGGAGAAATATAGTTATGCTTTTATGATGGCTTAGGATTTTATCAATGTAGTGTAGGGTTTGAAAGAGATAAAGATCATAATTAGCATGTGCACCATGAATTAATTAATCAAGAAGGAAAACTACACAAAATGGGTCTCCTAACAAAACAGAGCTTAAATGAAAGGAATTCTACTTATAACCTCTTAGAAAATCACTGAAAATCAAAGATATGGTAAGGAGACAAGTTTATCATTCATATAAAGCTATAACATAGAGAAAAAATTATCACAAAGTCACAACATGAGAATTCATGAATAATAGTTGTAATTTTTCTTTGATTTCCTGTAAAAATTGACGAAGTAAAAGCTACAAAATTTCCACCCTCTCATGTCCAACCATCAAAATGACTAAAAAATCCATACATATAGACTCAAAAAAAAATTCCCCTCTCTCAAGGGTCGAATCCCTCAGTGTAGTAACAACTCACAAATATCTCTCAACAAAACCCTAATGTCTAGGGAGGTTTGAAATAACCCTCCAAATAGAGTTGACTAGGTTGCTCCTCATATATGAGGTCTAAAATTACATCAAAGTGACTATAACAAGCCCATTTACGCTTAATTACTTCAAATCAACAATAAAATAGATTAATTATATCATCAGATTAAGAGTCACTGAGAAAAACTTTGAAAAAATACACAGAGAAAATTGCAGCGCCTCACTGATAAAGTGCAACGCACTTCTGATAAAGCGCAAGCCTGGCTTGTGAGAGGCTTTTGTAGGTCTTCCCATGCTCATAATCCACTTCTAAAATATTTTTTGAAAATTTGAGGATGTCTTGTTATCATTAGACACCTCAAATAAGCCAAATGGGCACTCCATGAGGGAGAAAATTGCATTTTCCCAAAGCTACTCCCAAAAGTCCAGCACCTGGTCCAAAATAGTGGCAGAAAGTGTGTTTTTGACCCCTTTTTTGAAATTTTCTATTCACCAGTTTGCTAACAAGCTACCCTAGGCAGATAGCTGATATGTATGAGTCAATATCTATCTCGGCATATCAATTTTTTGGCATTTGGATGGTTGAGGTAAAAGTGCAGTGCCAAGGCGATGTGCTTTTGGTTATACTGCAATTTCCAAATTAGTCAAAAGTCTCAAAAAACTAAAAATTTCCAAAATTTATTAAAAATTTCACCAAAATTTCCCCATGAAGACCCATGATTATGTGTCATGATATGAGGGAGTCTTCAGCAAGCAAATCCAACTTATCCTTCTCTTTTTTCCTCATTAGGGTTTCCTTGAGCTTTTCTTCAACTACTTGATTCTTACTTGGGATACCTAATTTCTTGTATAGTAATGCATGGCCATATGTCTTTGCAAGTTGTTGTTCCTATTTTCCTACTTGAGAAGCATTTCCATGTGGAAATTCACTCTATCAAGCCATCCTACCTTGTATTTTTTACTTTCTACCAAGATGAGTTCATCAACTGTCATTTGAGTTCTTGGTGGAGATGCTTCTTTCTGCTGCTCAATTTCCCTCTTGAGGCCTCTTTTCCTTGGTCTCTTTCTTTCAAAATCCTCTTCCTGATGATCTAAATCATCAATATCAACCACTTCCTTACCTTTTACATCATATTTTCTCAAAGCAACCATGGTATTATTTAAGAGTAGATTATTTACCTTTAATTGCATGCTCTCCTACTGCAAGAATGAAACCAAGAAGTTAGCCTTTGACAAACTCTCCTTGAACTCTCTAATCTCAGCATACTTCCCCATGATGATCTGCTCTGGTGTTTTTTTCTCTTCATTCACCTCCAAGTCTTCCATGTTAGTGTCAAGATGGAATGGCTCCTCATCTTGCAATGGTGCCTCATGATGTGATGATGATCCATGTTCACCTGATGTATGCTTGGCCCTTTAAAAAATATCTGGAGTAAAAACAAGCCTCTTACCTCTGACATATGTTTGTGTCACCTCTATCCTAAGAACTCTTTTGGTGGTTTTTCTTGAGGAAGCAACCTCTTGATATGTTGGTGAAGCCAAGGGTTTAGATTGACTGCTAGATTGAGTTGGGGAAGACAAAAGAGAATTTGAATATACAAAGCCATCCCATGAAAAAATTATATGTGCTAACTAATGGAAAATGAGGACCTTCACCAATCCATGGTGAAAAAAACTAGCATGATGATTGTCTCCCATTCTCCTTACATTCTCTATCATCTATACGATGCTCTTGTAAAGTTAATGAGGTAAGTTTAGGGTTTTTACATCGGTGAAATGCATCAAGAGTCTCATATGATACTAGTATAACCTTGAGCTTCCCTCACATGTGAAGTACCTCATGATAAATTTCATGAGAGGGGCATATTTTTCCAACAAGTGTCTAAATGGAAAGATGTGTGTAGGAGTTGCTTTGTATGCTAGCTTCAAGTACATTTTGTAGTTGTAAAGGTCAAGGTATCTACTCTTGAACCAGTTTTCTCCACAGTTTGGAATCCTTGTGGCTGAGGCAATTATATTTGTTGAAAGAGTGAACACCACTCCTGAAATAGTCACCTTATATAACCTCAATTCAGTGGCGAAAGTATTAGTGATTTTATCATGAAAACGAAATTCGTCAACCTTTTGGCAAAAGGTAAGGCAACCAACATCCTAAAATGATTTTTTGAGGAAGGGTGAAGACATGACCTAATTTTTTAAAGTGGGATCATACCTATTGATATGACCTCCCTTGTGCCTCTTCTAATCAGTGGTTTCAGAATCAATTTCTGACCCTAGTTCAATGGGAAAGGGAATTAGGGTTTAGTGAAGGGAAAAACAGGGGATTTTGGAAATTTTTGGTAATGAAGGGAGATGAAGGGATTTAGGGCTTCCTAGATTGTTGGGAAAATATAGGGGGGTAGATAGAGATGTTAGGGAGTAGGGGAAAGTGAAAATTGAGGGAATGGATGAGGGTGAGGGGTCCAAAAAGGGAAAAAACAGTCCTAACCTAGAAATGTCTAGTTTAGGCTAGGGTTTGTAGGAAGATAGGGAAAAAGAGGGGTAGGGGGTGGGGAAAGTGTTTCGGTAGGTTTATAACAAGTGGGGGAAGGTGAGTGAGCTTTATTCTTATGGTTTTTCAACAATTTTTTAATGTACACATGAAACCAATAAAATGAACTAGAAACCCTAGAAGAGGGAATTTATCTTTCCAATCACGAAATGAAGACACAAGATACAGTTTGGAGGGCCCAATTACCTATCTATGATACAATGGAACCTTTTTTCTGATGAAAAAACCACTTGGAGAGATGATTTGTGCCAAAATGGAGAAAGCACAACGCTCAGGTAAAAGTGTGGCGTGAGTGCAGCACCTGTGCAAGAAAAGCGCAACATTGAGGAGAGATGGCACTCTTGAGAAAATAAATTTATTTTGTGAGATTCAGAGTGAGTTTTCTTGCTAAAGAGAGGTTTCTTGAAGATTAAATGAGAAAATGAGAGGCTCATTTGGTCTTCTGTAGCTTTGGAAATCAATTTTCTCCTTTGGTGGTCAAGTGGCCCCACTAAGTCTTTCACTTTTGATTTGAAACTTTGAAAATTTAGAACCTTTGAGAAACATATTACATTCATGATTGAAATTAAATTACACTTTTAAAAAACCTTATTTATCATTTTTCAATATTACTACTCCTTCAATGCTGAATTCAATGGTGAGATGACTGATTTTTTATGATTTTGACCCTAAAACCTAATGGTGACACTTCATGAAATAATGAGCAGAATGATGACCATGGTGATGTGACTGAGATGGTGATGAAGACATTTCAATGGTGAATCATCAAAATGAATGACATAAATGACCAAAACATGAATTTTTTGAAAGGATTAGTAACACAGCTAGACACACTAGCCAGTGACCAAATTTTTAATTGAATACCTACTGAAACCATACAAATTTGACTTAAGACACTAACAAAACCTTGTAAGATAATATTTGATCACTAGTGACTGGCAGGACTGGAAGACAGTAACACAATTGACATAGCATAAGACCAACTTTGTCCAAGTAAAAGGTTATAGTCAAGTTGAGCATCAATAGCGTCAACTTCGACCACAATTGTTTTACCTTCTATCTCTATAGGTAGATCATTAAGGATCCCATACTGGCGGAAACCTCTTCCATGGAAGGCTTTTAAATTCATGGGGGACTGATTGATCATTTAAGAACCAAGGGATTTCAAACAAGAAATAGACATAATACACGTAGATTCTCATTCGTCAATTACCATGCGAAAAACTCGTTTGGTTTTAACGAAAACTGGTATTTGAAATGCCAGTTGATGCAAAAGTCTAGGTTCATAATTTTTAAGATTGAAGATAATTAGATTAGAATCCTGAGGTTTAATAGCTCTTGTAGCTAAAAAAATTAATTTCCTTTGTGTTGTACAAGTCTGCAGCACTTCAAGGGCTCACATTGTTGAAGGTGACAGAGCCAAATATTCAACAATGTTGTAATTATGAGCAGCTCGCGCATGTAGGTTGAAAGTTGAATTTTGAAGAATGCCTTTAGCAGGCAGTTGAATCACCATGTTAGGAAAAGGTTTATCAATCTGTAATGGTTCAGAAGGAGGAGGAATTTGTTAGCCACCTATAAAATTTGTTATAGCAAAAGGTGGCTAAAAAATTTTCAGCCTTCAAGGAACAAATTTTATTACTAAAAAGTGTTGGCTCTTGAAGACTCTTTAAGGCCTCATGCCTATGTCAAAATCTTCACTACTGTTCCCTTTTTTATACTCAGAATTTCTGTTGTTTCCATAAGTGAAAATACTGCTAAAAAATCATCATTTTTCCCCTTCCTCCACTCAAAAATAACCTTCATTTTTCTCCCCTTCTTTCTCTATAAAACTCCTTTATTTTCATGATTCCTCTCCTTCCCTTCATGAAAATCATTTTTTAGGTTAAGAACTCACTTTTTAACCTTACCAAAACCCTCAAATTCCTTTGAAAATCATTGAAAATCTATAAAAAAATCCATTTTTTGTATTAAAGGCTTAAGCCCCCTTGGGCTAAGTCTTAAACCACTTCCCCTCCATGTGCCCGCACCCTCGAACCAGGCGCTAGACCCACGAAGTGCTTATCGCATCGCAAATTCTGAGTGCACAAGTATTTTTGCCATGATTAAAAAGTTCTGATGCGATTAAGCCCATATACATACCCCTCGATCGTATTATCATTTCATGTAACCCGTGGGCCTGCCATCAAGTGCTAAATCATTGAAATTATTCATTCCCGATGGTCTCTTTCCTTTGTTAATGCATAAAACCCACTTACCCGATGTTTTGATCTGATGCACCAAAGTCATGTTTTTAATATAAAAAATGGTTAGATCAAAAAGACCTGAAGCATAATCGCATCGGAAGAATCTACAATGGGTTGATTGAAAGACCGCATCAAAAGTTCCGATGCGATTGGGTCATATATGTAAACTCCGCACCCTCCACTTCATTCATATAACTCATGCCAAGGACCAAAGTTCAAAGACCGAAGGCGCTTATTGCATCGGAAACTTCTACGAAGACTCTTCCGATTGCTCCCCTTTGAAACCATCGATTGCGATGCCCCGATCGCACCATCGCATCGACCCACCTCCGATTGCTGATCCCCGATTAGTTGTCCACCGTTTTTCTCCTCTCCGCCTTCCCAGATCCAATGGCCCACAATTGCTCCGATCATTAACCTTTACCCCACCAATTGCGACCTCCCGACGCATCTCCCACCATCGATCTGATCTGCAGATCGACGGTCAGCGCTCAATTGCATTGCAAGTTTCATCAAGTGCGTTTGTTTGTTCCCCCCGATCATCCATCCCTCTGATTCTTTCCCCACCGTTGATCTAATCCTCAGATCAACGATCATCGCTCAATCGCATCGCCCTCCCCGATCGCACAATCGCATCGGCAATTTTTGTTAAACCCTCCTTCTTTCCCCACCGATTGCAATCCCCTGATTGGATCTAGACCGTCCATGTGTACGGATCGAATGGTCCTAGATCATTCCTGCATTACTTCACATTGCTCTCTTTTCGACTATTATACGCAGATCTCCACCGTTGGATGCTGCCATCCAACGGCTACACTCATCCCCACATCCTCTGTAGTAGTTAAACCCACAACGAAGGATTTCTTGATATTTTGTGTGTTTTGCAGGATTAATGGTTATCCATCATAATTAAAGAAAGGACGAAGGCCGGGAAAGACATTTTCCATGCCTTTGATTCACCAAAGGAAACCATTTGTGGGGTTCGCAATCCATGTTTCGTCGATGCTTCATAGGAATTGATGCCATACGAGCCCTGCGTGGCCTGCACATCAAAAAGACACTGTGCTATTAAATCCAAATTAAAAGAGTATCATTTTTTAAGATAGAGCACAACAGAACATAAGATTGAAGAGATATTTGCGGGGATTACGACTAAGAATGATTATCAAAAGCCTAATCCCCCAAATTAAAACACAGTTAAAAGAAAATAATAAGTGTTCAACAAACAAAAAGGCCTCCACCTCCACATCTGAGGAAAATTGATTCCTCCCAGCTACCACGAAGCCACCTGTGCCTCAAAGCATTCAAACAGAGGCCGAAATTATTGTTCGAAATCAGTTATTTGCCTCAATGTAGCCAAACAGTTAATTATGCTGAAAGAATTTAATGACAAAAATATCAGCAAAGTTACTATAACATAACGCAGAGCCAAGAGCTCCCACCGAGCTTAAAATATTTAATGTATATCAATTAATACAGTGAAACACCTGTAAACTTCTTCATCGAGCCCCTCAAAGGCCGAGAAGTCATCACTCTGTAATAATTGTCCTGAGAGATCTTTTATCAGATTTCACCTCCTCATTCTTCTATAAATACTTCTGTAGAAGATGAGAAATTGTTGGTTGATCACTAGTTGTAATATTGGAACTCTCTGAAATAGTACATAGTCTATTGAAATTGAAGAAGAAATTAAAGTCTTGGAAGCCCTGATGATGTTGTTGCATGTTTGTTACTAAGAAGGCTCTATCATTGGATCCATGAGCTTGGTTATTGGTGAAGTATTCTAAACTATTTAATGTTTTCTTCTGTTTTCATTTTGTTTCATGATTTCTTACTACAGTAGGTTGAAATTTTTAGGCTAAGAAATGACTCCTGGAAGCACCTTAGACCTGTTCATCCTTCACTATTTCATTTTTTCTTCTGCTAAAGTATTTTAGAGTCTTTAATCTCTCTTTTTAGTCTTCATGCTTGTTTATTTCCTTAATAGTTCGAATAGTTGGTTTCAGCATGATTTATGGTTTTCCCTGCTTGTCTGCTGCCACTTAAAAACTGTTATTGAAGTCTCCCTTTGAAGTTTCCTATTTACAGTGAGCCAAGGAGGTCTATTCTGATCTTGCCCTTTGTCCTTACTTAAACAATTGTCTCAAAGGTCTTTATAGTTGTAATAATAGATGTGTTAGGTGTTCCCTCTTCTATGACTGAAATTATCAGTTAATCTTTTATGTTTTCTAAGACATTTGAAATAAAATCTTTGAGGAAATAGGGTGTTCCCTGAATCTTAGATTTCATTTTAAAATTTTTTTTGAACTCATTATTTTATTAAAGTGTGATTTGTAGAATTCATGGTTAGCCCTGTCTATCAAAAAGCTCTTTAATTTTCAAATTGAGTTTTCGAATCCCCTTTGTTGAGAATGAAACTTCTCTTTCTAAATCATTGATGTCCATCTCATTCCAAAAACCAAAGGATCCTGTGGCCAAGTTAGATTTTCCCTCTGATATCCCATATCCATTGATAAGTATGTTATGACCTCTTTTTGACTCCATTTCCCAATGAACCAGATGTTTCTTCATTCTACATATCTTTCCTAGGCCTTTCATGTTCTGCTGTATCAATCCAACCAAACAAACAAACAAACACCTGCACTTAATAACCAGTCTAAAATCAATACTCTAAGCACACAAGACAAACCTTTGCAAAACAAATAATTTGAGAGATCCCTCTCTGAGAACAGGAGGACTAGATCCTGGAACTCTAAAGATTGGTTCTGATGTTGCCTTGTCTTTTGATTTGTCAAACTATCAAAACACGGGACACCAACATAATGGTGATCACGGTGGGACAACTGAGTTCATAGTTGCCTAGCAAGCTCTTATAAACTCATTAGTCTTTAAAACAACCATTTAAACTTAGAAAAACCCAAAATATTTTAGTTTGGATTCATAATCAACATGGTGGTGGAACCATAAAACATTTTACCTTCACAAAAGCTAAAAATTTTCCACCTGGTGACTCCGCTGGCCTCTAAAAGGCCTATTACCCTTCCAGTCCTTGTAGACTCCCTTGGGAATGCATTGAGCAAACCAAATCATGTTGTTGGTGGACAAAAAATTTCAAAATCTTCCACCTGGCGACTCCACAATCCCAAAATACCTAATAACTCCACTGGTAAAGGACTCTGAACTGGTTAGAAAGATACAGTGACCTCTTATTATAAACATGGATCCAAGTATGGACAGAGAAGCTAAAATAAACACAATATTGGACCTAATTGGGAAAAGAGTGTACATACTTGATAAAAAATTGGGAAAGCATGAGGATGATATAGATGTTGATTATCCAGAGAAACCTATGTTTTTCCTAGATCAAACACAAACTCAACCATTACAAGACCTAGACAATGAGAAATATATAGATGATGATCAAAACTTTATAGAAGAAGGTGAGCAAGACTATAGAGAAAATAATAAAGAAAAATTGCTGGTCATGACAGAAAAAATGGTGTATATGCTTGGGAAAAGAATTGAATGGAATGAGGCTAATTTGAATATTGATGATCTAGAGAAGCCCATGCTCCTTTCAAATCAAGAACAAACCCAAACATTACAAGATATGTGCGATGAAAGAGATTACAAAGAAAGCATTGAAAAGGGTTGTCGGGAAATTCCTGATTATCTACCTATATCTTGTACCATGCTATTAAGAGAACTTCATGACCAGATTGCAAAAACTAATAGTGAGCAGTGCCTGGAGGAAAACATAAGCCATTTTAAACCCACAAAATCTGAAATAGGAGAAGACACAACACAACCAGAGTCTTTGCCTTTATGTCATGACTCATTTCAGATGATTAAAGAAGAATGGCATCTTGATAATCTATTAGAAACAACTCACGAATCCCATATTTTAAATAATTGTCACAAAAATCATAAGGAGTTGTTCAAAACTGAGATAGACCAGGAAAAAAAAGATAAACCTCAAAGTTCCCCTGCAAACTCAAATGGAGATCCACTAGAAGAGGCTCATGAAGACCATTGTACTTTTGTCCTAAGAAAAAAGACAATTCCTTCTCTCTTAACAGAAGAAGAGATTGATCTAATATTAAACAGACAACCAACCTCCAAACCTCCATTTGAACAAAACAATTTTGCTCATCTACTTATTGAACCTTTTTGTCTTAAATCAGAAATTATAGAAAAGCTCAAAGAGGAACAAAATGATAACCCAATATGTTTGATTGGTTAAATTGTGTATACTAATGATTTTTCAACTTTTGATCAATCTGATGATGATGATGAGCTCCAAACATAAACTAATCATGCAGGGAAACCAGCAATGGATTGGTGTCATGAAATTCATTATCATTAGCATGAAAGCAACAATCAGCCCATCCAATCCATCAGAAATAGCTTTCACATAATTGGGAATCAGCAATCTATTAGTTGTAAGGTTGAGATTAAAAAGAAAGAGGAATTTCTTGAACAGGATGCATATAAGGAGCCTCCTCCTGAAAGGGTTGAGGTAATAAAAGATACCCCTGCTTAAGAACATGATGATCTCTTCACAGAGCACAATCCACTGAATCAGAGCATACCAGGACTACAAGAGGACAACATTGCAATATATGATGAAACCTCTAGTTCAGATAATGATGAAGATGAAGAAGAGTTTCTTTCTCAAAAGAATCTTTACCTTGATCCAGTGAAGAAAGAAGAAATGATCCTGGTAGAACCATGTCTTCCAAATACTCTTAACCAGGAATTATTTCAAGATCCCTATGCTCACTTCTTGAAAATATTTGAAGAAGGGATCAAGGTCATTAGGAGGAGTGCGTTACCAAAACCAAGAAGATTATTTAGCACTGTTGCTAAAAAACAAAGAGAATGGGAGTGGCCCTGTTTGTCCAGCCTGCCCAAAGGGATGAAAAAGGACCAATCATGGAATCATTTACTGGATTGGTTGTACTGGAAAAGAGAGTTCATTAGATAAACATGTAAATATTCCAAGTTAGATTAGGTTAGATAGGAATGTCAATAAAGCTCAGCCTTTGAGCATTTAGTTAGTTGTTGATTTTTGTCTTGAAGAAAAAAGAGAAATACAAAAAACAATAGAAAAGAAAAGAGGGCAGATTTTGAAAAAAGAAAGGTATAGCCCCATACCAAAAAAAAGAGAGAGAAACAAATCTGAAAGTGTGCAAGCACAAATGCCACTCCTAAAGAACACACTTCTAGTTAGTCAAAGAGCCTAATCTTGACTAATTAGTTTTAAATTTTCTGTTGATAGGATAGTGAATTTGATTTTCCAAACTGTTTAATCTTGGCTTATCAATAGATAGATTAGGATAGAAATTAAATGTTCAAACATGCTCAAAATTTGAACCTAAGTTTCCAAAGAGAATGACTCAAATCTGTTTCAAATTCTGAGTCAAAAAAGATGTAAATCTGGTTCTAATCAGCTCAAAATCTGAACCAGTCAACAAAGAAAAATAGCTCAAACAAGAGTCAAAACAGAGCTAAAGAAAAGATGAAGGAAGTTCTTTGAAATTTCGGATCTTAAGCCTTCCATTTTGATTTAATTTTCTGCAAAATAATATCTATGTGCAGCTTGTTTTTCATGCCATATATCACAGCAAGTCAAACAACTTAATCTTGACTTGACTGTTTTTAAAATTTCTGTTATAGAATTTAGAGAAATAAAAATCCGTTGGACAGTTTAATCCCAATAGACAGTAGATTAGGTAGAGAAACATATGGGCTCAAATGTTTAATCTGAGTCCATGGAGAAATAAGGAGTAGAAATAGATTAGATTTCCTACTTTCAAAAAGAATAAAATGTTGTAAGAGAGTTTTCCAATCCAAGTGCACTCAAATGAAGAAAAAATGCTAGATCAGTAGGATTGGGTAGGTAGAAATCTTGTATTTATGAAGATCCAGAAGATCCATCATTTTTATGGCTGCTAATATGTTTTCAAAGCAAGATAATCCCAGCAAAGGAAGGGCAGCTCAATGGATGAGTCACAGGTCAGCCTCCCAGAGAACACAATGGATGTGGCACAAGTCAGCCTCCCAGAGAATGCAAGTCTAAAATTCTTGATGCCTTCAAGAAGGAACCATCCCCAAGTGGAGCCACTGTTAGCCACCTATAAAATTTGTTATAGCAAAAGGTGGCTAAAACTTTTTGAGCCTTCAAGGAACAAATTTTATTACTAAAAAGTGTTGGCTCTTGAAGACTCTTGAAGGCCTCATGCCTCTGTCCAAATCTTCACTGTTGTTCCCTTTTTTATACTCAGAATTTCTGTTGTTTCCATAAGTGAAAACACTGCTGCAAAATCATCATTTTTCCCCTTCCTCCACTCAAAAATAACCTTCATTTTTCTCCCCTTATTTCTCCATAAAGCTCCTCTATTTTCATGTTTCCTCTCCTTCCCTTCATGAAAATCATTTTTTAGGTTAAGAACTCACTTTTTAACCTTACCAAAACCCTCAAATTCCTTTTAAAATCATTGAAAATCTATAAAAAACCCATTTTTTGTATTAAAGGCTTAAGCCCCCTTGGGCTAAGTCTTAAACCACTTCCCCTCCATGTGCCCGCACCCTAGAACCAGGTGCTAGACCCATGAAGTGCTTATCGCATCGCAAAGTCTGAGTGCGCAAGTCTTTTTGCCATGATTAAAAAGTTCCGATGCGATTAAGCCCATATACATACCCCCCGATCGTATTATCATTTCATGTAACCTGTGGGCCCGCCATCAGGTGCTAAATCATTGAAATTATTCATTCCCGATGGTCTCTTTCCTTTGTTAAAACATAAAACCCACTTACCCAAAGTTTTGATCTGATGTGCTAAAGTCATGTTTTTAATATAAAAAATGGTTAGATCAAAAAGACCCGAAGTGTAATCGCATTGGAAGAATATACAATGGGTTGATTGAAAGACCGCATCAAAATTTCCTATGCGATTGGGTCATATATGTAAACTCTGCACCTCCCACTTCATTCATATAGCTCGTGCCCAGGACCAAAGGTCAAAGACCCAAGGTGCTTATCGCATCGGAAACTTCTGTGAATACTCTTCCGATTGCTCCCCTTTGAAACCCCCGATTGCGATGCCCTAATCGCACCATCGCATCGACCCACCTCCGATTGCTGATCCCCGATTAGTTTTCCATCGTTGATCTCCTCTCCACCTTCCCAGATCCAATGGCCCACAATTGCTCCGATCATTAACCTTTACCCCACCAATTGCGACCTCCCGACGCATCTCCCACCCTCAATCTGATCTGCAGATTGACGGTCAGTGCTAAATCACATTGCAAGTTTCATCGGGTGTGTTTGTTTGTTCCCCCCGATCGGCCATCCCTCAAATTCTTTCCCCACCGTTGATCTGATCCTCAGATCAACGGTCATCGCTCAATTGCATCACCCTCCCCGATCGCACAATCACATCGGAAATTTTCGTTACAACCTCCTTCTTTCCCCGCTGATTGCAATCCCTCGATTGGATTTGGACCATCCACGTGTCCGGATCGGAATGTCCTAGATCATTCCTACATTACTTCCCATCGCTCTCTTTTTTACTATTATACGCAGATCTTCACCGTTGGATGCTGCCATCCAATTGCTACGCTCCTCCCCACATCCTTTGCAGCAGTTAAACCCACAATGCAGGATTTCTTGATATTTTGTGTGTTTTGCAGTTTTAATGGTTATCCATTAAAATTAAAGAAAGGCTGAAGGCCGGGAAATATGTTTTCCATGCCTTTGATTCACCAAATGAAACCATTCTCGGGGTTCGCAATCCACGTTTCGTCGATTTTTCATAGCCATTGATGCCATATGAGCCCTGCGTGGCCTACACATCAACAATACACTATGCTAGTAAATCCAAATTAAAAGAGTATCAGTTTTGAAGACACAGCAGAGCAGAACACAAGATTGAAGACAGATTTGCGGGGATTATGGCTAAGAATGATTATCAAAAGCCTAATCCCCCAAATTAAAACACAGTTAAAAAAAAATCATAAGTGTTCAACAAACAGAAAGGCCTCCACTGCCACATCTGAGGCAATTTGATTCCTCCCAGCTACCACGAAGCCACTTGTGCCTCAAAGCATTCAAACAGAGGCCGAAATTGTTGTTCGAAATCAGATATTTTCCTCAACGCAGCCAAACAGCTAATTATGATGAAAGAATTTAATGACAAAAATATCAACAGAGTTACTATAACATAACACAGAGCCTTAAAAGTCAACAAGAGCTCCCACCGAGCTTAAAATCTTTAATGTATATCAATTAATACAGTGAAACACCTGTAAACTTCTTCATCAAGCCCCTCAAAGGCCGAGAAGTCATCACTCTGTATTAATTGTCCTGAGAGATCTTTTATCAGATCTCACCTCCTCATTCTTCTATAAATACTTCTGTATAAGATGAGAAATTTTTGGTTGATCACTAGTTGTAATATTGGAACTCTCTGAAATAATACATAGTCTGTTGAAATTGAAGAAGAAATTGAAGTCTTGGAAGCCCTTCACTGTTTCATTTTTTCTTCTGCTGAATTATTTTAAAGTCTTTAATCTCTCTCTTTAGTCTTCATGCTTTTTTATTTCCTTAATAGTTCGAATAGTTGGTTTCAGCATGATTTATGGTTTTCCCTGCTTGTCTGCTGCCACTTAAAAACTGTTATTGAAGTCTCCCTTTGAATTTTCCTATTTACAGTGAGCCAAGGAGGTCTGTTCTGATCTTGCCCTTTGTACTTAAATAGTTCTCTCGAAGTTCTTTATAGTTGTAATCATAGATGTGTTAGGTGTTCCCTCTTCTATGACTGCAATTATCAGTTAATCTTTTATGTTTTCTAATTCATTTGAAATAAAATCTTTGAGGAAATAGGGTGTTCCCTGAATCTTAGCTTTCATTTTAAAAGTTTTTTTTAACTCATTGTTTGCTTAAAGTGTGATTTGTAGAATTCATGGTTAGCCCTGTCTATCAAAAATCTCTTTAATTTTCAAATTGTATTTTCGAATCCCCTTTGTTGAGAATGAAACTTCTCTTTCTAAATCATTGATGTCCATCTCATTCCAAGAACCAAAGGATCCTATGGCCAAGTTAGATTTTCCCTCTGATATCCCATATCCATTAATAATTATGTTATGACCTCTTTTTGACTCCATTTCCCATTGAACCAGATGTTTCTTCATTCTACATATCTTTCCTACGCCTTTTATGTTCTGCTGTATCAATCCAACCAAACAAACAAACAAACACCTACACTTAATAACTAGTCTAAAATCAATACTCTAAGCACATAAGACAAACCTTTGCAAAACAAATAATTTGAGAGATCCCTCTCTGAGAAAAGGAGGACTAGATCCTGGAACTCTAAAGATTAGTTCTGATGTTGCCTTGTCTTTTGATTTGCCAAACTATCAAAACATGGGACACCAACATAATGGCGATCACGATGGGACAACTGAGTTCATAGTTGCCTAGCAAGCTCTTATAAACTCATTAGTCTTTAAAACAACCATTTAAACTTAGAAAAACCAAAAATATTTTAGTTTGGATTCATAATCAACATGGTGGTGGAACCATAAAACATTTTACCTTCACAAAAGCTAAAAATTTTCCACCTGGTGACTCCGCTGGCCTCCAAAAGGCCTATTACCCTTCCAGTCCTTGTAGAATCCCTTGAGAATGCATTGAGCAAACCCAATCATGTTTTTGGTGGACAGAAAATTTCAAATTCTTCCACCTGGCGACTCCACAATCCCACAAGACCTAATAAATCCATTGGTAAAGGACTCTGAACTAGTTAGAAAGATACAGTGACCTCTTATTATAAACATGGATCCAAGTATGGACAGAGAAGCTAAAATAAACACATTATTGGACCTAATTGGGAAAATAGTGTACATACTTGATAAAATATTCGGAAAGCATGAGGATGATATAGATGTTGATTATCCAGAGCAACTTATGTTTTTCCCAGATCAAACACAAACTCAACCATTACAAGACCTAGACAATGAGCAATATATAGATGATGATCAAAACTTTATAGAAGAAGGTGAGCAAGACTATAGAGAAAACAATAAAGAAAAATTGCTGGTCATGACGGAAAAAATGGTGTATATGCTTGGGAAAAGAATTGAATGGAATGAGGCTAATTTGAATATTGATGATCTAGAGCAGCCCATTCTCCTTTCAAATCAAGAACAAACCCAAACATTACAAGATATGTGCGATGAAAGAGATTACAAAGAAAGCATTGAAAAAGGTTTACGGGAAATTCCTTATTATCTACCTATATCTTGTACCATGCTATTAAGAGAACTTCATGACCAGATTGAAAAAACTAACAGTGAGGAGTGCCTTGAGGAAAACATAAGCCATTTTAAACCCATAAAATCTGAAATAGGAGAAGAGACAACACAACTAGAGTCTCTGCCTTTATGTCATGACTCATTTCATATGATTAAAGAAGAATGACATCCTGATAATCTATTAGAAACAACTCCTGAATCCCATATTTTAAATAACTGTCACAAAAATCATGAGGAGTTGTTCAAAACTGAGATAGACCAAGAAAAACAAGATAAACCTCAAATTTCCCCTGCAAACTCAAATGGAGATCCACTAGAAGAGGCTCATGAAGACCGTTGTACTTTTGTCCTAAGAAAAAAGACAATTCCTTCTCTCTTAACAGAAGAAGAGATTGATCTAATATTAAACAGCCAGCCAACCTCCAAACCTCCATTTGATTAGAACAATTTTGCTCGTCTACTTACTGAACCTTTTTGTCTTAAATCAGAAATTATAGAAAAGCTCAAAGAGGAACAAAATGATAACCCAATATGTTTGATTGGTGAAATTGTGTATACTAATGATTTTTCAACTTCTGATCAATCTGATGATGATGATGAGCTCCAAACATAAACTAATCATGCAGGGCAACCAACAGTGGATTGGTGTCATGAAATTCATTATCATCAGCGTGAAAGAAGCAATCAGCCCATGCAATCCATCATAAATAACTTTCACATAATTGGGAATCAACAATCTATTAGTTGTAAGGTTGAGATTAAAAATAAAGAGGAATTTCTTGAACAGGATGCATATAAGGAGCCTCCTCCTGAAAGGGTTGAGGTAATAAAAGATACCCCTGCTCAAGAACATGATGATCTCTTCACAGAGCACATTCCACTAAATCAGAGCATACCAGGACTACAAGAGGACAACATTGCAATATATGATGAAACCTCTAGTTCAGATAATGATGAAGATGAAGAAGAGTTTCTTTCTCAAAAGAATCTTTACCTTGATCCAGTGAAGAAAGAAGAAATGATCCTAGTAGAACCATGTCTTCCAAATACTCTTAACCAGGCATTATTTCAAGATCCCTATGCTCACTTCTTGAAAATATTTGAAGAAGGGATCAAGGTCTGTTGGGTGTGGAGCCTGATTATCTTGTTTACTTTGTATCATAGCATTGGACCCTTGTACCTTAAAAGGGGCGGCAACACCGCCCATAATTAATCGCTACCGTGGGGGGTCCAGGGGGGGCAGTAGCATGTTTCGGAGCCCCCGAAGCTAAAAACAGATGTAAAATTGCCTTGTAAAAGTATATTAATTTCTAGTCAATCTGGGCCGTTCATTAGGCAAATGATTTGACGGTAGAAGTTATTTTTAGATCAGGGTTTTTTTCCCTAGAAGGAAACCCCCTTGTATATATGAGGGTATTGTATTGCGACTGTGTATTATGCGTGTATTATTGGAGCGAGAAACAGAGAGGGAGATTGTGAGAGAGAACAGAGGATATTACAACAGATCTGCTGTAGGTTTTGTCTCTTCATTTTTGCTGGATAATATAAAGGAAGGACTGGCTGTTCGGGGTGGACGTAGCCCAAACTGGGTGAACCACGTATATCTGTGTCTCTCTGGTTTTATGTGTTTTGTGTGCTTGTATTTTTCCGCATATTTTATGTGTTGCATTGCTCCATAATATATAATCTTCTAACAACTGGTATCAAAGCCGAAGGTATATTTGGCTGATAAACTCGTAGGAAAGAAGGGTTCCTGGTTCGAGTGGGAGAAATGGCAGACGATGGTAAGTTTAGGGTCGAGAAATTTAACGGCCAAAAATTCCCGCTGTGGAAGATGCAGATGGAAGATTATCTGTATCAGAAAGATCTGTACCTACCATTGAGCGGAAAAACAAAGAAGCCGGCGGCCATGACAGACGTGGAATGGAACATTCTTGATAGAAAAGCACTCGGAACAGTATGGTTGTGTCTTGCGACATCATTTGCCTTCAATATTTCGAAGGAAACAACAACAAAGGGTTTGATGCAGACGTTGGCGAAACTATATGAAAAACCCTCGGCCTCAAACAAGGTATTTCTTATGAAACGACTATTTAATATGAATATGTCGGAAGGTGGATCTGTTGCAAACCATTTAAATGAATTTAATACAGTTACCAGTCAGTTAAGTTCTGTAGGGGTAAACTTTGATGATGAAGTTAGAGCTCTGTTATTCTTGTGCTCATTGCAAGAGAGTTGGAATGGTTTAGTAATGGCCATTAGTAACTCTGTCTCTGGATCTAGTACTTTAAAGTTTGATGATGTTGTTGGTGCTATCCTTAGCGAGGAAATTCGACGGAAAAGCTCCGGTGAGACATCAGGTAATGCTTTGAGTGCAGAGTCTAGGGGAAGAAGAATGGAAAGAGGAAAGAACTCGGGATATCACAGTAAATCAAGGAAAGGCAGATCCAAGTCCAGATCAGGAATAGTGTGCTGGAATTATGGAAAGAAAGGACACCTAAAGAAATACTATAGATATCGGAAGGGAAAAGAAGGAGACACACAACAAGAAAACAATCATGAAGAAAATGTGACAGGTGATGTGTTACAAGATGCTTTGATTCTTTCTTTCGAAAATGTTATTGATTCTTGGGTTGTAGATTCAGGGGCTTCATTCCATGCCACACCTGATAAGAAATATTTTCATGACTATGTTCAAGGAGATTTTGGACAAGTTCGTTTGGGTGATGATAAACCCTGTAAAATTGTTGGAATGGGTAAAATTCTTGTAAAACAACAGAATGGAAACCAATGGCTACTAAAGGAGGTAAGGCATGTTCGAGATCCGAAGAAAAATCTGATTTCAACAGGGCAGTTAGGTGGTGAAGGTTGTGTGACAACTTTCACAGATAAAACTTGGAAGGTCACCAAAGGAGCCTTGGTAATAGAAAAAGGTGAAAAGGTTGGTACATTGTATTTATGCAATGGTATTTCTAACTCTGTTAATGCTTTAACTTCCAAAGGAGCAGATGCAGCATTATGGCATCATAGGCTCAGACACATGAGTGAGAAGGGAATGAAGATTCTTCACTCAAGAAATTTGTTGCCAGGTTTGAAGAATGTTGATTTGGATTTTTGTGAGAATTGCATTTATGGAAAACAGAAGAGAGTCAGATTTCTCAGAGTTGGGAAAGAAAAGAAGAGCGAAAAATTGGAGCTTGTGCATACAGATGTATGGGGACCTGCTTAGGTATCATCTCTCGGTGGCTCTCATTATTATGTTACTTTTATTGATGATGCAAGTAGAAAAACATGGATTTATTGTATTCAGAATAAATCTGATGTATTTGATACTTTCAAGAAATGGAAAGCTTTGGTTTAGATTGAGACAGGAAAGAAGTTGAAGCATCTCAAATTAGACAATGGAGGTGAATATTGCGGCAAAGAGTTTGATAGGTACTGTTCAGAGCATGGAATTCACAGAGAGAATACAGTTCCAAGAACACCACAAGAAAATGGTGTGTCAGAAAGGATGAACAGAACAATCATGGAGCGTGCAAGGTGCATGAGATTGCATGCAAGATTGCCTTTACAATTTTGGGTAGATGCTGTAGATACTGTTGTTTATCTAATAAGCAGAGGGCCTTCAAGTTCCTTGGATGGTGGTATTCCAGAGGAAGCATGGACAGGTAAAAAGGTAAACTACTCTTTTTTAAAGCCTTTTGGTTATGAGGCCTTTGTCCATATTAATAAAGAAAATAGAACAAAGCTTGAGGCAAAATCAAAGAAATATACCTTTATTGGATATGGTGCTAATGATTTTGGTTATCGCTTATATGATTATGAAAATCACAAAATCATTAGGAGCAGAGACGTAATATTCAATGAAAAGGTCTTGTATAAGAATCAGCTGCAGGAAAAGAAACAGGAAAAATAAAGCAAGGAATACACGGTTCTTGATGAGATAACTGAAAAAGTAAAGGTGCCTGAAAATAATAATAATCAACAACCACAGTAACAACAACTACCACAACAACAACATGCACCTCAAACACCTGAAAGTGGTGTTAGAAGATCTACCAGGATAAGTAGAACCCCTGAACGATACTCTCCTTCATTATATTATTTATTGTTGACTGATTCTGGTGAACCTGAATGTTATGAAGAAGCAATGCAGGTTGAAAGCAGGAAGAAGTGGGAGCTAGCCATGGAAGAAAAGATGGACTCCTTAATGCATAACCAGACTTGGGACTTAGTCAGGTTGCCTGCAGGTAAAACTACATTGCAGAATAAATGGGTTTACAGGCTGAAGGAAGAAGATGGAGAAAAACAGAGGTACAAAGCTAGACTTGTGGTGAAGGGGTTTGCACAGAAGAAAGGTATTGATTTTGATGAAATATTTTCTCCTATTGTTAAGATGACTTCAATCAGAACTATTTTAAGTCTTGTAGCAGCGAAATATTTACATCTTGAACGGTTAGATGTAAAGACAACATTTTTCCATGGAGATTTGGAGGAAGAGATCTATATGGAGCAACCTGAAGGATATGAGGTCAAAGGGAAAGAAAAATTAGTGTGCAGGTTAAAGAAGAGCTTGTATGGCTTAAAATAGGCTCCAAGGCAGTGGTATCTAAAATTTGACAAGTTGTATACAGACAAGGTTATATAAGATGTCACTACGATCATTGTGTTTATCTAAAAAGGCAAAATGATGGCGACTGTATTATGTTATTATTGTATGTAGATGACATGTGATAGGGATCTAACATGCGGGGAATAAATGTGCTCAAAAGAAAATTGGCAAATTCATTTGCAATGAAGGATTGGGACGCAAAACAAATCCTTGGTATGAGGATAACTAGAGGGCAGGAAAAATAAATGAAAATTAACCAACATCTTTCCATGTAGATACGTAGAAAAGGTGTTGAAAAGATTTAATATGCAGAATGAAAAACCAGTTAGTACACCTTTTGCTAGCCATTTCAATATTAGTAAGGAGATGTGTCCCAAGACCCAAGAAGACATGGATTATATGTCTAAAGTTCTATATGCATCAGCAGTTGGAAGCTTAATGTATGAAATGGTCTGCACAAGGCCTGATATTGCACATGCAGTGGGAGTTGTAAGCAGGTACATGAATAATCTAGGAAAAGAACATTGGATGGCAGTAAAATGGATTCTCAGATATTTGAGAGGTACCACAAATCAAGCATTATACTTTGGTGGTTCAAACATTGCTCTACAGGGATATGTTGATGCAGATATGGCAGGTGACAGAGATAATAGGAGGAGCACTACAGGATATGTATTTACTGTAGGTGGAACAGCTGTCAGTTGGGTTTCAAAAATCAAAAGTGTTGTTGCACTTTCAACAACAGAAGCCGAGTATGTTGCTGCTACAGAGGCTAGTAAAGAAATGATTTGGTTACAAAGGTTTATGGATGAATTGGGTAAGAAGCATGATATGGGCACACTATACAGTGATAGCCAAAGTGCTATTCATCTTGCAAAGAACTCAGCATTTCATTCCAGGACTAAGCACATACATCTCAAGTACCATTTCATACGGTCAGTATTGGAAGATGGAGAGTTGAAGCTGGAAAAGATACACACTAGCCAGAATCCTGCAGATATGCTAACAAAAGTTGTAACCAGGGAGAAACTGAGAATGTGCTTAGTCTCAATTGGTCTTCAAGGATGACGATGAAGATGAGAAACAACGAGGTCCAAAGAGGAGTCATTGGCCTAACGATAAACTTGATCGAGTGGGTTACTTTCTGACGTCGGTCTCAGTAGAATTGTTGGTGTGGGCTTTAATGGCGGGTATTTATCCTGACATTGGACCCTTCTGTAAAGGAGGTGGCAACGCCGCCGTGGTGTCATTGCCATGGGGGGTCCAAGAGGGCGAACGAGGCGCATTGGAGAGCCCCCCCGGCCCGGCGGACACACGAGCGAGCGCCGAGAAGCTGCGCTATGGGTAGTGCCCCTTGGTATGGTAATTTCTAGTCAGTCTGGGCTGGACCCTTTGGGAAAGAATTATGCGATGGTAGAAGCTGTGTTTGATTGAGGGTTTATTCCCTGTTCGCTTGTAGCAATATATGGGGGTGTGTGCGCGCGGGCGCATGTGTGTGTGTGTTCTCGGAGCGAAAGCAGAGAGAGAGATTGTGAGGAGAGAACATGAGATATTGCATCGTTCTGTTGTAGGTTTTGTCTCTTCATTTTCTTGGATAATAGAAAGGAAGGACTGGCTGTTCGGGGTGGACGTAGCCCAAACTGGGTGAACCACGTATATCTGTGTCTCTCTGGTTTTATGTGTTTTGTGTGCTTGTATTTTCCGCATATTTTATGTGTTGCATTGCTCCATAATATATAATCTTCTAACAAGGTCATTAGGAGCAGTGCGTTACAAAAAAGAAGAAGATTATTTAGCACTGCTACTAAAAAAAAAATAGAATGGGAGTGGCCCTGTTTTTCCAACCTGCCCAAAGGGATGAAAAAGGACCAATCATGGAATCATTTACTGGATTGGTTGTACTGGAAAAGAGATTTCATTAGCTGAACATGTAAATATTCCAAGTTAGATTAGGTATATAGGAATGTCAATAAAGCTCAGCCTTTGAGCATTTAGTTAGTTGTTGATTTTTGTCTTGAAGAAAAAAGAAAAATACAAAAAACAATAGAAAAGAAAAGAGGGCAGATTTTGAAAAAAGAAAGGTATAGCCCCATACCAAAAAAAAAAAAAAAAAAGAGAGAGAGAGAGAAACAAATCTGAAAGTGTGCAAGCTCAAATGCCACTCCTAAAGAACACACTTCTAGTTGGTCAAACAGCCTAATCTTGACTAATTAGTTTTAAATTTTCTGCTGATAGGATAGTGAATTCGATTTTCCAAACTGTTTAATCTTGGCTTATCAGTAGATAGATTAGGATAGAAATTAAAGGTACAAACATGCTCAAAATTTGAACCTAAGTTTCCAAAGAGAATGAATCAAATCTGTTTCAAATTCTGAGTCAAAAAAGATGTAAATCTGGTTCTAATCAACTCAAAATATGAACCAGTCAACAAAGAAAAACAGCTCAAACAAGAGTCAAAATAGAGCTAAAGAAAAGATGAAGGAAGTGCTTTGAAATTTCGGATCTTAAGCCTTCCATTTTGATTTAATTTTCTGCAAAATAATATCTATGTGTAGCTTGTTTTTCATTCCATAGATCATAGCAAGTCAAACAGCTTAATCTTGACTTGACTGTTTTTAAAAATTTTGTTATAGAATTTATAGAAATAAAAATTTGTTGGAGAATTTAATCCCAACAGACAGTAGATTAGGTAGAGAAACATATGGGCTCAAATGTTTAATCTGAGTCCATGGAGAAATAAGGAGTAGAAATAGATTAGATTTCCTGCTTTCAAAAGAATAAAATGTTGTAAGAGAGTTTTCCAATCCAAGTGCACTCAAATGAAGAAAAAATGCTAGCTCAGTAGGATTGGGTAGGTAGAAAGCTTGTATTGATGAAGATCCATTGTTTTTGTGGCTGCTAATATGTTTTCGAAGCAATATCATCCCAACAAAGGAAGCGCAGCTCAATGGATGAGGCACAGGTCAGCCTCCCAGAGAACACAATGGATGTGGCACAGGTCAGCTTCCCAGAGAATGCAAGTCTGAAATTATTGATGCCTTCAAGAAGGCACCATCCCCAAGTGGAGCCACTGTTAGCCACCTATAAAATTTGTTATAGCAAAAGGTGGCTAAAAAATTTTGAGCCTTCAAGAAACAAATTTTATTACTGAAAAGTGTTGGCTCTTGAAGACTCTTGATGGCCTCCTGCCTCTGTCCAAATCTTCAGTGTTGTTCCCTTTTTTATACTCAGAATTTTTTTTGTTTCCATAAGTGAAAATAATACTACAAAATCATCATTTTTCCCCTTCCTCCACTCATAACTAACCTTCATTTTTCTCCCCTTATTTCTCCATAAAACTCCTCTATTTTCATGATTCCTCTCCTTCCCTTCATGAAAATCATTTTTTAGGTTAAGAACTCACTTTTTAACCTTACCAAAACCCTCAAATTCCTTTGAAAATCATTGAAAATCTATAAAAAAACCCATTTTTTGTATTAAAGGCTTAAGCCCCCTTGGGCTAAGTCTTAAACCACTTCCCCTCCATGTGCCCGCACCCTAGAACCAGGCGCTAGACCCACGAAGTGCTTATCGCATCGCAAAGTCTGAGTGCGCAAGTCTTTTTTCCATGATTAAAAAGTTCCGATGCGATTAAGCCCATATACATACCCACCAATCGTATTATCATTTCATGTAACCCGTGGGCCCGCCATCAGGTGCTAAATCATTGAAATTATTCATTCCCAATGGTCTCTTTCCTTTGTTAAAACATAAAACCCACTTACCCAAAGTTTTGATTTGATGCGCCAAAGTCATGTTTTTAATATAAAAAATGATTAGATCAAAAAGACCTGAAGCGTAATCGCATCGGAAGAATATACAATGGGTTGATTGAAAGACCGTATCAAAAGTTTCGATGCGATTGGGTCATATATGTAAAATCCGCACCCTCCACTTCATTCATATAACTCGTGCCCAGGACCAAAGGTCAAAGACCCAAGGAACTTATCGCATCGGAAACTTCTGCAAAGACTCTTCCGATTGCTCCCCTTTGAAACCCCCGATTGCGATGCCCCAATTGCACCATGACATTGACCCACCTCCAATTGCCGATCCCCAGTTTGTTGTCCACCGTTGATCTCCTCTCTACCTTCCCAGATCCAACGGCCCACAATTGCTCCGATCATTAACCTTTACCTCGCCAAATGCGACCTCCCCACGCATCTCCCACCATCGATCTGATCTACAGATTGATGGTCAGCGCTCAATCGCATCGCAAGTTTTTTCGGGTGCGTTTGTTTGTTCCCCCCGATTGGCCATCCCTCTGATTCTTTCCCTACCGTTGATCTGATCCTCATATCAATGGTCATCGCTCAATCACATCGCCCTCCCCGATCGCACAATCGCATTGGCAATTTTTGTTACACCCTCCTTCTTTCCCCACCGATTGCAATCCCCCAATTGGATCTGGACCGTCCACATGTCCGGATCGAACGGTCCAAGATCATTCCCGCATTACTTCCCATCGCTCTCTTTTCGACTATTATACGCAGATCTCCTCCCCACATCCTCTGCAGCAGTTAAACCCACAACACATGATTTCTTGATATTTTGTGTGTTTTTCAGGATTAATCGTTATCCATTATAATTAAAGAAAGGCCGAAGACCGGGAAAGATGTTTTCTGTGCCTTTGATTCACCAAAGGAAACCATTCGCAGGGTTCGCAATCCACGTTTCGTCGATGCTTCATAGGCATTGATGCCATACGAGCCCTGCGTGGCCTGCACATCAACAAGACACTGCGCTATTAAATCCAAATTAAAAGAGTATCAGTTTTGAAGACATAGCACAGCAGAACACAAGATTGAAGATAGATTTGTGGGGATTATGACTAAGAATGATTATCAAAATCCCAATCCCCAAAATTAAAACACAGTTAAAAGAAAATAATAAGTGTTCAACAAAAACAAAGGCCTCCACCGCCACATCTAAGGAAAATTGATTCCTCCCAGCTACCACGAAGCCACTTGTGCCTCAGGGAATTCAAACAGAGGCTGAAATTACTGTTCAAAATCAGATATTTACCTCAACGCAGCCAAACAGTTAATTATGCTGAAAGAATTTAATGACAAAAATATCAGCAGAGTTACTATAACATAACACAGAGCCTTAAAAGTCAACAAGAGCTCCCACCGAGCTTAAAATATTTAATGTATATCAATTAATACAGTGAAACACCTGTAAACTTCTTCATCGAGCCCCTCAAAGGCCGAGAAGTCATCACTCTGTATTAATTTTCCTGAGAGATCTTTTATCAGATCTCACCTCCTCATTCTTCTATAAATACTTCTATAGAAGATGAGAAATTGTTGGTTGATCACCAGTTGTAATATTGGAACTCTTTGAAATAATACATAGTCTGTTGAGATTGAAGAAGAAATTGAAGTCTTGGAAGCCCTAATGATGTTGTTGCATGTTTGTTACTGAGAAGGCTCTATCATTGGATCCATGAGCTTGGTTGTTGGTGAAGTATTCTAAACTATTTAATGTTTTCTCCTGTTTTCATTCTGTTCCATGATTTCTTACTACAGTAGGTTGAAAGGTTTAGGCTAAGAAATGACTCCTGGAAGCACCTTAGACCTGTTCATCCTTCACTATTTCATGTTTTCTTCTGCTGAAGTATTTTAGAGTCTTTAATCTCTCTCTTTAGTCTTCATGCTTGTTTATTTCCTTAATAGTTCGAATAGTTGGTTTCAGCATGATTTATGGTTTTCTATGCTTGTCTTCTGCCACTTAAAAATTGTTATTGAAGTCTCCCTTTGAAGTTTCCTATTTACAGTGAGCCAAGGAGGTATGTTCTGATCTTGCCCTTTGTCCTTACTTAAACAGTTGTCTCAAAGGTCTTTATAGTTGTAATCATATATGTGTTAGGTGTTCCCTCTTCTATGACTACAATTATCAGTTAATCTTTTATGTTTTCTAAGTCATTTGAAATAAAATCTTTGAGGAAATAGGGTGTTCCCTGAATCTTAGATTTCATTTTAAAAGTTGTTTTGAACTCATTGTTTGCTTAAAGTGTGATTTGTAGAATTCATGGTTAGCCCTGTCTATCAAAAATCTCTTTATTGTTGAAATTGTGTTTTCGAATCCCCTTTGTTGAGAATGAAACTTCTCTTTCTAAATCATTGATGTCCATCTCATTCCAAAAACCAAAGGATCATATGGTCAAGTTAGATTTTCCCTCTGATATCCCATATCCATTGATAAGTATGTTATGACCTCTTTTTGACTCCATTTCCCAATGAACCAGATGTTTCTTCATTCTACATATCTTTCCTAGGCCTTTCATGTTCTGCTGTATCAATCCAACCAAACAAACAAACAAACACCTGCACTTAATAACTAGTCTAAAATCAATACTCTAAGCACACAAGACAAACCTTTGCAACAAAAATAATTTGAGAGATCCCTCTCTGAGAACAGGAAGACTAGATCCTAGAACTCTAAATATTGGTTCTGATGTTGCCTTGTCATTTGATTTTCCAAACTATCAAAACACGGGACACCAACAGAATTGACATGGAATATTAACTGGGTGAACTATCGTCACTTCCATTTGCAGGACCTTTAGATCTGTAATATTGAGTTCTCGTAGCAACCATAACTTGAGAGTATGTAATCATGATATATGCTAATGAGATGGAAGAAGAAGCATTATGAGCAATAATTTTACTGTCTCGAGAAGGAAATGGATCCTTAAAAACAACACGGGTGGGTGAACCTTTGACGAATTTAGTTACCTCGACGCGACGGGGGAACTCCTTGGTGTAATGTGTAGGAATTTACATGGTAAGTTCCTTAGATCAAACACCAAAGGTCACCGCTCACAAACATATCACAAATCGGTAAACCAGTATATCACATGGTTAAAACCCTTGAAGAGGGAAACAGTCCATGTCTTGAGCCAACGCATCCACTTTAGGCAATTTATTATTATAAAAAAGAAAGTTTACATATGTTTCTCTCATAAATGGTTACAGTAAAAATGACCCTCCATTCTCTTTAAATAGAGATCATGGACCAATTAGGTGCTAAGCCACAGATCAAGTGTCGTTAATACCAGGGAGAGAGTGAACCATCATGATCACAACAAATCATGACTGTTGAATTATAAGTTACAAATGTACATAGTAAAGAAACACACTTTACCTAACTCTATACTATACCAAGTTATACTTAACTATCTCCTATGTGTCGGAATATCCTAACACCCCCCCTTAAGAACAACTTGGGATAGGATTGAAGGATTTACAAAGGTAACACAAAAGGAGCCTATTTCATATTTGTCAAAATATCCTAACATCCCCCCTTAAGAACAACTTGGGATAGGATTGAAGGATTTACAAAGGTGACAAAATAGGAGAAGGAAGAAGGCATTAGAGAATTTCCCCCCTTAATGATAACATTCATGAACTCCAAGCATGGATCGAAGTTTGGTAAACTTCGCTTATTTGAGAGCCTTTGTAAAGATATCGGCAACTTGATCATTGGTTGAACAATATTGTACTTCAAGAACACGATCATGAATGAGCTTTCTAATGAATTTTTTATGAAGCTCAATGTGTTTCATACGTTGATGTTGAACTAGATCTTTGCATAGATGAATGTCACTCTGATTATCACACTAAAGTGTAGTTGGATGTTGCTAATGAAGACCGAATTCAGATAGGATCTGACAAATCCACATGGCTTCCTTGTTGGCTTCAATGGCACCACGATACTCTGCTTTTGCTGAAGAAAGATAGATGGAACTTTGTTTCTTACAAGACCAAGTAATAGGTCCTAAACCAAGAGTGAATACATATCCCGCAGTAGACTTTCAATCATCAAGGTCACCAGCCCAATCAGAATAAGTGAAACCAATCAAAAATGGAGATGATCCTACATTGTAATGAATCTCAAACTGAAATGTACCTTGAATATATTGAAGTATTCTTTTATTTGATTTCCAATGACTTTCATGAGGTTGGTGCATAAAATGAGCAACAAGACAAATGGAAAAGGAAAGGTCAGGACAGGTATGGGTTAGATACATAAGTTTACCAACAAGTTGACGGTATAAGGTAGCATCAAATTTAGGGGTAGTACAGGTGACTAAAATATTGACTCCATACTGAAAGGGAGAAGGGGTTAGCTTACATTTTTCCATGTGAAAGTGGCGTAGAAGATCACAGGCATACTTGGACTGAGAAAGGGTAATACCTTCTTTGGATTGCAAGACTTGAAGACCAAGGAAATAATGCAAGTGTCCTAAGTCTATCATTTCAAACTTCTTTTTGAGGCTAGACTTCACTTGGTTTATATGGTTGGGATCACTACCAGTAAGGATAATATCATCAACATTAAGAACAAGTATGGTGAAGGACTTACCCACTTTCTTGGTGTAGATAGTGTTGTCAGAATGACACCTAGAAAAGCCAATATCTAATAGAAATCTATCCATTTTTGCATACCAATCCCGAGGAGCTTGTTTGAGACCATAGAGAGACTTCCTAAGGCGATAAACAAGGCTAGAGTCAATTTGGATAAAGCCAGGTGGTTGTTCCACGTAGATTTCTTCATGCAAATCTCCATGTAAGAAGGTGGATTTAACATCCATTTGATGGACTTCCCATTTAAAGGAGGCAGCAAGGGAAATAATAAGGCAGATAGAATTCATTTTGGCAACAGGGGAAAAGGTTTCAGCATATTCAATGCCTTCAACTTGTGAAAATACTTTAGCAACAAGATAAGCTTTATGTCTATCAACTTTTCCATCTGGTCCAAACTTTGTTTTTTAAACCCATCTGCATTTGACAAGTTTTCTTCCTTTTGGAAGAGGAACAAGATCCCATGTATCGCTTGCCAATAAGGAACCATATTCTTCATTCATAGCTTCATCCCAATCTGGATGACTGGAAGCTTCTTCAAAGGTGTCTAGATCAGGATTTTCTGGAACTTGAGCCAATAAGGAAGAGGCTCTTTCAAAATGAGAATGTGTACGTCATCGATTTGCAGGGTCACCTACAAGAGAACCTGTTGCATCCCGAGTAGAATGGACCCATCTTGGAAGTTGTGAAGCTGAAGGAATATATTGAAGAGGTGGAGGAGGATTTTCATCCTCGTTGTCATCATCTAAACTAGAAGGAATTCTATCAAAAAAAGAAAAGATAGAGAGAGGTGGCACATATGCCGAATCAGGCTCGGCCAAAGGCGGCACACCCGCTGAACTAGGCTCGCAGGCCGATATATTTTCATCAAATTTTACCTCTTTTCTAAGGATTATATTTTTTAATTTTGGTTGAAGAATTCTATATCCTTTGACATCTTTAGAATATCCAACAAAAATGCACTTTTCACTCTTAGGTTCTAAGGCTTTATGTTTCGCATTTGGAATATGGGCCCAAGCATCACTTCCAAAAACATGAAATTGACTTAAATCTAGTTTGATTGAGCTCCAGGCTTCTTCTAGAGTTATATTCCTTAAAACCTTAGTAGGAGTGTGATTTACTATGTAATTTGCACAGTTAATTGCTTCTGCCCAAAAATTGATACTAATTCCTTTAGATTGAAGCATACAATTAGCCATTTCTTTTAAGGTGTGATTCTTCCTTTCAACTACACCATTTTGTTGTGGAGTATATGGAACAATATGTTGCATTTGAATGCCATGCTCAGTGTAAAAGTTGATAAATTTTTTGTTAACATATTCTCCTCCATTTTCTGATCTTAACTTAAGAATTTGATGTCCATATTCTTTCTCAACAAAGGCCTTAAAGGCCAAGAACATGTTAAAAAATTCACTCTTGAGTTTTAAGAAGTATATCCAAGTGTGTCTGGAAAAATCATCAATGAAAGTTAAGAAGTACTTGCAAACAGAGAAAGAAACAACAGGAAGTGGACCACCTAAATCATTGTGCACAAGCTACAAAGGGTTTGAAGCATGCCAAGAGGCATGTTTGTCAAAACTATCCCGATGATGTTTTCCAAGTACACATCCGGAGCAAACACCATCTCGGCAAGATACCATAGGAAGACCTGTCACCATATTTTCTTTACATAGAGTTTGAAGAGAGCGATAGTTTAAGTGACCAAATCTCTCATGCCAAATTTTTCTCACTTCATCATGATGAGCAACAAAAATGGAGGGAAGACATGATGACCCAAAGTTGTCAAACTTATAAAACCTTGTGGAATCATTAGCAATGCCAGTAGCTAAAATATGTCTAGGATCTTTGAGGTCCTTGATTACAAAAACATGAGGTGAGAATTCTACTATTTTCCCTTCACCTGAATGAGTTATCTGATAAACAGATAGAAGGTTGCATGAAAAGGTAGGAACACATAGTACATCATTAAACTGACCATTATCTAGATGAATGGTTCCAGATCCTACAACACTAAGAGATCTATAATCACTAACATAAATATGTTTGGTGTTATAATCAGTTAAAGAAGAAAACATGGCTTTATTTTGGCCATGTGGTAAGAAGCTCCAGAATCAATGAGCCACTCATGAGAATGAGAAGAAGAAGATACATTTAATGCATAACTAGATGCTTGAAAACCACAAGAAGAAATTTCCATTCTTGAAGATTAAGTTGAAGAAGTCTCCAAATTGTTGTGGTGCTTCTTCATTGTTTCTTCCAAGGATTCCATATTCTTAAAACATTTGGACTCTACATGTCCATCATGGTTACAAAAGTTGCCATGTCTATATGTTTTCTTCCCTTTGTTTTTATTTTCCTTATCAGTTTGGTGAGTTGCTTTTTCATTTTGCGGATGAAATTGCTTAAGACCCTTGTTTGGTTTAGGACCATACTTTTTAGGATGCTGCTTTTTGGTATTATTTTGATATGGTTGTTGTTGGGCTACTAAGGCTTTCTTAGAAGTGTTTCTAGTATTGATAAGACCAAGGTGTAGGATTTTTTCTTGTTCTCTTATCGAAGAACGCAAAAGGCATCAAAAGAGGGGTTCTCGTATGCTGTTCCTTGAGAAATGATGGCTTCTCTAGTGGAATTGAAAGTGGAAAAAAATACAGAGTATGCATGGCCAAGCTTAGAAAGAATGGAATAGATAAGGCTACCATCTTCCTTTTTGACCTTACAACCTTCTAAAGAAGTCTAAGGGTCTTGAATTTGGACAAAAAATCTTCAATATAGGAGAAATTATTGGGGTCCAAAGTAAGCAACTCAATTTCAAGCTAGTGGGCCTTGATTTCATTTTGAATGCTAAAAACAGTATTTATCTTTTTCAGGGTTGCATCAGTGGTGTCAATTTCATGGATATGAAATCGAATATCTTGAGTAATGGACATTCCTATCAAACCTCGTGCTTGATCTTGTTTATTTTCCCATTTCATGACTTTAACTCCATCGGTAGGTTTAGTTTCTTGTCCTGTGGCTATTCTATAAAGCCTTTTATTTCTAAGTAAATATACCATGTGAGGTAGCAATTGGAAATAATTGGCGCTGTTAAGAATAACCAGGCATGCACTTTCCATTTTTTTTTAACTGAAGATGAAAAGGGCTGAATCTAACTAATCCAATGGAACGATCTTGAAAAATTAGGCTAATTCAAAAAAAACAGCTCGAAAAATGACTTATGGATGAAGAATTTATGCCTTTTTGAAAAAGGGAGTTGTAGATGCTGAATAATTATAGGAACGGTTTGAAATTTGATGATGAAGTTCTACTTGAAAAAAAAAAATCCCCCCTACCGCCCCCCCTTAACAAAAATATTTTTACAAAAAGAAGCTTGAGAAAGAGACTTGAACCCAAGACCTCTATTCTCATAAACTAACTTCACACCAAGTGAGCTAGTAAAAGGATTTTGTAATTGTTTGAAAGGAGGAAGGGGCTTTTTTTTTTTACTCTTCTGTGTGTGTGATTTTTCCTGCAAAAAAAAAATACACACAATTCGTGCACAAAAAAAACAAAATGCAAGCCTTACAGCATAACTTTAGATTTTTGGTTAGCCTTACCAGACACTATCCCTTTTTCTGCTATTTCTGATTTCCCAAGATCACACAAAGACGCGGGGAAAGAGCATACATAGCAAAAAAAATCCCTTCTTCATGTTTCCGATTTTCTGAGATTGCACATAGCGTAGAGAAAAGAGAATTCACAAAGAAGAGGGTATACATCTGGAAAATAAATAAAAACTATAAACTGAAATATGCAAAGGGAACCGAAATAAGCAGAACGATTAACAAATATAACTGCAAAAAAGATTCTTGATACCTCCAAATCTAAAATGACATAACTTGGGCAACCAGAAACCTTTTCGCATGAAACGAAAAGGGGTTCCTCACTGTAACGGACACTCTAGACACAACATAGTAGTTCTTCATGTCTGAAAAAGTTAAAAAATAGTAGATCATGGAAAATGACAATCGCATGCAGTCAAACCGGCTTCGGATTTGGATCAACAACGGATGCGGCCCTTAAAATGGCTCTGATACCATGTAGGAATTTACAAGGTAAGTTCCTTTGATAAAACACCAAAGGTCATCACCCATAAACAGATCACAAATCAGTACACCAGTATATCACGTGGTTAAAACCCTCGAAGAGGGAAATATTCCACGGCTTGAGCCAACGCAACCATTTCAGGGAAATTATTAATATAAAAAAAAAAGTTTACATATGTTTCTCTCACAAACGGTTACGAGACAAATGACCCTCCATGCACTTTAAATAGAGATCGTGGACCAATCGAGTATTAATCCACGGATCAAGTGTCGTTAATATTGAGGAGAGAGTGAACCTTTAGATCACTACAAATCGTGACCTTCGGATTATAACTTAAAAATGTACATAGTAAAGAAACACACTTTACCTAACTCTACACTAGAAAAAGTTATACTTAACTATTTCGTATGTATTGGAATATACTAACATAATGATCTTTATCGTAGTTTAAACAAGGATAACGAGGTTTCCTCTTCTTTTCAGATGGTTCGATTTTATTCGTTTTCTCTTTCGAGGGATTTTTTCTGTTTTGCGTTACCCTTCCTCTTCCTTTTACCTTCAGTTGATTTATTTTTACTGATAGATAAATGTACAACATTAATCTTAGAAGTATTTTTGGAAAAGTCTCCTTTAGGTGAGTCGAGTAAATTTATAATTGGAGTATTAGATTTGGAATTTTTATTTTTTTCTCTTATATGTACTAACACAACCGACTACACCGTTTGCGCAATGAGATCTGGAAGGAGTTGTTTTTATTTGACCAAGGCAAGAAAAATCCAGAATTTTGTCATACAAAGTGCCAGACTGTGTGTAAAATAGGTCTAGATATTGGGCACAAGAGATAACTTGTTATTTTGTTACAACACCTCATTTTGCAACATCTTCGGTAATGTTTGGAAGTAAATACTTGGTAAACCATGCAGCTAGGATCTGATCTGGAATGAAACTTTAACCAAAATGATGTGTCCATCTCAATTCATGGATATGTTCAGAAATATAGGTAGACGAATTTTGTTTTAGTGAGGTCAAAATTTCAGTACCAGTATCGTAACAGAATGGTAACTAAAAATGGGTCAAAAATAGGTAGCTAAGGCGTTGAAATTGTGAAACAAAGCTCGTGGTAAATCAATGTACCATTTCACAGCTTAAATAATTAAGGTTCGTTGAAAAATTCATAATTGAATGGAATCATCGATTATTGAATTAGATGCGCACCATAGATGATATATCATGACATGGTTTGAAGGGTCCTCTCTTGATTTACCTTCAAATTTTGGAATATCATTGGGAAACTTGGTGGGAATTCTTGGCCAAAAAGGAAAATAGTAAATTGGATCATTTTTCAGTCGAGACAAGCCCAATAAATCCAAGGTTGCAATAAATGGTAACTATCGGTTAGGATATTGCTATGGAAACTAATAACAATGTGAGATAAGTCCCCTACCTGGAGAAGGATATCTGGGATATCCCGGAATAGCCTGAGCGGATGGAATTTGCATGTCTCCAAGGTAACTAGAGTTAGCCATACCAAACTGAGGTTGAATCAGTATCGAAACGTATGACCAGGGTATGGTTGACTTTGGAAAGGTGGATTTGGTCCCATCTGTCCTAATTTAAATTTCCCCTGAAAAGTTTGGCCTTTAAGGAACTGAGTCTGATAAGGCTCGCCTTGAAAAGGTTTACCTTGAACAAATGGGCCCTGAAAAGACTAGTTTCGAAAATCTATTTACAAAGTTACTATACTAGGTTGTCCAAAAGGAATTTGATTTATAGACTGGATTATAGGTCCAAGTCTGAGGGACAGCCCTCATAATAGGTTGCGCTGATACTTGAGGGATAATAGTAGCAGAAACTTGAGATACTCCCAGGATGGGTGTTTGAGGTGTAATAGCTTGTTGAACAGATGTTTTTGCAGCATACTGAACAAGAGTATGTGGACTACTCAGACCAGGTTGCAGAATTTTTTGTTGAATAGATGGCTTCGGGTTACCTTGAGGAATTCCCTAAACAGGTTGTTGGACTTGAGTAAAAACAAGTTTTCCAGTTGGTTGTGCAGTTTTGTAAATGAGAATTTGTGGAGCAGCTTGCAAAGATTGTTGAGAAAACTAAGGATTTCAGATTGTATTCATCTCTAGATGAGTACCTACTAAGGGTTGTGACGCAAAGGGTTGACCTAAACCATCTTGAGGCATTGGACCATAACTTTGATAGTTACCAGGTAAATGTTGTCCTGCAACCGTAAGGTATGAACCAACAAAAGGTTTCCCTCCAGGACAAGGTTGTTTCCCCCCAAGCATATTATAACCACATGTTGGGTTAACTTTAGGATTACCACCAAAAATCATGTGAATGCATTGGTCATAGGTCAAGTTTTGGGCAGTGGTCATTAATAAATCAGTTGACATAGTAGAAATTTGAGGAGAAGGAAACACTCTTCAATAAGTCCCAATGAGTGACTGATATCCAGGAGGAACTGAAGGACTTCCATATAGCAAGGTTTCTGGAGAAGTTGAAAACATGGATGTATCTGTAGACATACTTACAAAAGCCATTTCTGACATATTATTTCTGGGTAAAGAGTAAAAAGAAATGCGGTGTCACAGATGATCGTAACTAGATGAATGTGAAAATTCAAAAGGTGTCTAGTCGAAAAGGATAAATAGGAAGGTCTAATGGAAAGGTTTGTTCACCAGCAAATAATGGACTATTGGGAGCTTCTTCTTCATCGTCTTCAGTAATATCTTCGATACTAATGAGACCAAAAGTAAGATTCTCAATAATGATGAGTTTTTCTTTGGGTGAATTCAGAGCAGGAGTAGGAGCTACAATGTTTGAAGGAGATTCAGGTTCTAAAATGTCAGCCTCAGGTTCAGAGATTTTTGGCTCAACTAACTGTGTATATGAGACTTCGCCAGTGACAGATTCTATCGTAATAGTTTCAATGAGTACTTGTGCAATTTTTTCAAAGTCTTTTTCAAATTCCTGAGGTTGATTCATTTCATATTCATATTGAACCACAACATATGTTTCAGGTTGATCTCAAGACCCAGATCTTGTTGGTTTTCCCCTTTCAGAATTAATTTTCTCTAATTGACTTGGTGTGTAATCAGGGGGTTTACCCTGCATTCTCCGTGAGTGTCTTGGTATTTCAACCACGATTAATTTTAATTAATAAATTAAAAAATCACACCTAAATCCTATAAAAATTAAAATCAAACAAATGAACTCGTGCTAGAAAATCTAGGAGTCAAAACACACACAAACAGTTTTTTTTCACAACGAAATCACTAGTTGGTGATGAAATCTAACGTCACAAAACTCAATGTGAAAATATAGCAGATGGAACCAATTACCCTAACAACCTACTTAATGAAACACTCTAGTGCAAGTAACTTCACTTATGCCATCTCAAGTGAATATTACCCTCTAAAAAGTCCAAGTGACTCTAGTCAACATCCATTCCAAGTACAGTAGAGACCTTCCCTCTACTGTCACCACGGGAAAAATCCCTAATATTATGGTCACTAAGGTTACAAACTATCACACTTTAAACTCGAGGGACAGTCGTAGGTCCGACAAACATGCAAGGGCATAGTAACTAAGCTCAATCCCCTTGAAAGATCCTTAACATCATAAATCTGAGGTTTAATAACAAGTGACACCAAGTACCTTTTGGCACTGTTTGTAATGCGTGAAAATCTTCTATATTTACCAATGAAGCAGGTATGATTACTTCGTTGGGTCCAATATGACCTCATGCTTAACTCTTATGTAATAAGAGCTTCCTAGAGAAAAACTGTAATAGTTGGATTTTCTCCCTACTGTAAGATTCTATTGTTTTTTTTATTTCTTTGGAAAGTTCACTCACTTCCCTATTCCAAAGCACTAACCTAATCTATGTTGGTGGAATGAGCCCTAAAAATGTAAAAAATTCTAGATTGATTTTAATTAACGTTATTTTATTTGGTTGTTTCTTACTCAGAAGGATATGAAGATGAAAATAATGGTATTTCGGCTTACTCAAAATACTCTAATGCATTCAACAATGCAAATGTGATCTTTTCCTTTTGATCAAATCCTATTTAAGGGAAAGTGAGAAGTTCTTTGATTTTTTTTTTCGAAAAGACATCCAAAACTCAAAATCCCAAAACATTATTTTTCATGAAATTCCAATTCAATTTGAAAATTATTTAGTTGTAGAAACTAAATTAAAATTGCAATTCACTTAAGTTAATTAAACATTTTATCACAAAATTTCACCTGATTAGCTGCTAACCAGACAATTTTATGTAACTTTTTCAAGCCAACTTGTGACTGAAGCTTAGCCTCTTCAGTCTGAGAGGGCTCTCTCAAAAAGGGCTAATGATATTTGATAATGATAAACTAGATGGCTAACTCTACTTAAGTGTAGGTTGAAAAGAACATCAGTATGCAAACATTGGGCTTATGGAGTCAACAAGTTCAGTAGCTCAATAGTAAGTTCACTTGACATGGAAGCTGAGGCAGGTAAGAGCTTTTAGAAGAAGTACACACATATGAAACAGGAAATTACGTAGTCAATTCATCTCTAAAGGAAGTCAGAGCATTACATGAATGAATTCTGATTATTAAAGATGAAAACCATTGAAAATGATACACATAAAAGATATAGATAAGATATGCACCAAAAACTCAATCAGAATCTCAGGTTGGTCAAGAAACAAGTTTCTGTATTACTGAAAAATAGTCAATTACATAAAGTTGCAGTTTTGCCAAAAAGTTGCCAACCCATTCAAATTCAAATATTTTCCCTTTAATAGACTTGTTACATGATGCGATGATCTGCCTCATGGCTATATTCTTCGAAATTTTTCTAATGACACCTTGCATAACAGTAAAACATCTACATTAATGAGAAAATGACAGTTATTCTATTTGATAGTCCTTTTCCTAATAAGACTCAAACTGTTCATTATTAGATCAACTACCTTATATCCTAATCTAAGTTACATCCTTGACAACTATTCCTTCACATGTTTGAATAGGGTGTGATGGAACACATCACTGCATGACATCTTAATTGACCTCCTCTAAATCTGGAAACAACCCCTACTTTTTAGGAAAACTGGTCCTTATCTTCAACGCATGATTTGGCTGATGAGTTGTCTTCATCTCTTGGTCTTTAAGTTTTGGATGACTGCTGGAAAGGTCCCTTGAACCTTTGAAAGTGTCCACCTATCCATAATTTCACAAAAACTTTCTCATAAAGCTTAAAAACAATACACTACGAAAGTATGACAGTTTCGTAGCGTACTTTCGTAGCATTACAAAAATGTCTTTTTCCATAAATATTTATGTCTCTTTAATTTTGTATTGTCTTCATCATCCTTATACACCTCTACCATATCATTTTCACCCTTTATAAGCTTCTCAAAATGGTTCAAAAATAAAAAAGAAAGCTACAGTAGTTTCGTAGCGTTTTCCTGGTCTTCAAGCCTAGGAACACTACGAAACTGCTGAAAATAGTGAAATTTCCATATTTTTGTCTAGCTTAAAAAATGTGTCTTCCAACTGTTAAAACCTTGTTTCCAACATTACATTAACCTTTAAAATCATAAACCACATCACACTATGATTCTTCAGGTGTTTCTTCCTCATTGATGACATCTTAATTGACCTCCTCTAAATCTGGAAACAACCCCTACTTTTTAGGAAAACTGGTCCTTATCTTCAACGCATGATTTGGCTGATGAGTTGTCTTCATCTCTTGGTCTTTAAGTCTTGGATGACTACTGGAAAGGTCCCTTGAACCTTTTAAAGTATCCACCTATCCATAATTGCACAAAAACTTGCTCATAAAGCTTAAAAACAATACGCTACGAAAGTATGACAGTTTCGTAGCGTACTTTCGTAGCATTACAAAAATGTCTTTTTCCATCAATATTTATGTCTCTTTAATTTGTTATTGTCTTCATCATCCTTAGACACCTCTACCATATCATTTTCACCCTTTATAAGCTTCTCAAAATGGTTCAAAAATAAAAAAGAAAGCTACAGTATTTTCGTAGCGTTTTCCTGGTCTTCAAGCCTAGGAACACTACGAAACTGCTGAAAACAATGAAATTTCCATATTTTTGTCTAGCTTAAAAAATGTGTCTTCCAACTGTTAAAACCTTGTTTCCAGCATTTCATTAACCTTTAAAATCATAAACCATATCACACTATGATTCTTCAGGTGTTTCTTCCTCATTGATGATGAGTCGAGCAATTGGCTCCTCAACTACTGGCATTTTAAGGCACTTTTTCTCCAACTCCTCATGGATTAGTTCAAGCTATTCTTGGAGTTCTTTGACTTGTTATTAAACATGCCATGAACCCCTATTCATGTTATGGACCTCATAAAACTAACGAGGAACACAATCCATCTCACCTTTCATATTTAAAACCACTTTGCAGATTTTTCCTGTTTTTTCTGAAAAATAGGTCTTAGAACAGAGCTTATATCTCTGAATCCATGATGTATTTTTCAAAACTGGAGGATTTTTTTGTCAATAAGAATGTTTTGAAGAAAACCCTCTCTTTTTTTTTTGAAAACCATCTCCAGCTGTCCAGAACCTGCATTTGAAAAACATGTGTAAAACAGGAAAACTCTATTTTCTGAAAATAGGGCTCAAAGAAATCCTTGTATCTCCCAATTGATAGCACCTGTGAGAAAAGTGCGAAAGGTTATTTTTCCTTGTCATGTGATTGAAAATAACCACTCTCATTATTTCCAAATTCATGTCGGTTCATCCACAATATTCTCTTTAAACGTACTTCTCAAACAGTCAAAAAACACAGCCATTTCCCTGTTAGCTCCGGCAGAAATTCAAACAACTTGAACTGATACATGCTTCAGCAAAGCTAGGGTCCTCCACGAATAGCTTAAGGTCCATGAGCTTCTATCTTATCCACATAGCCTTCTTTGTGTGCTTTCTTGTACATGAACATCTCCTTTTATAACCAAGTTTCCCTCTTAAAAAGGTGACACTTGGAAAGCCAAATTGGACAGCAAGTTGTTTGGTGTGATGAAGCAGCTCTCAAAAAGTGACATTGAGATGTTTCACATGCAAGAATGAATGTTGAGTGACAAATAGAAGCTTAGGATAATTTTTATGTTTTAAATGACATCTCATGCTTAAATCATGACACACACATGCCAAAAGGTTAATGATGACTTCGTACATGGTTGTGTACCTTTAAATTAAAATGACTCTGTTTTTTTTTTAAAACATAGGGTTCATAGGTGAGCTCTTATCTCCCTATCCTCTATAGATATTAACGAACTAAAGGAGGTTTTTGTAGGTCAATATTTCTTGAAGAAAAACCTCTCTTTGTTTTTTGAAAACCATTTCCAGCTATCCCAAATCTACATTCTAAAAAAATGTATAAAATAGGAAAATTCTGCATTCTGAAAATAGGCCTGAACGACATCCATGTATCTCCCAATATGTAGCACCTTTGAGAAAAATCATTAGGGGAATTTTGAGGTCTAAAATGGGCCTCCTAAGAAAAATGTACAACAAAAATAAAATTTATAACAACCAATAGGATTCAAGATGATGATGTCAACCATGGGGGATGATTCACCATTTTTTAAATAAAAGAGTAAAAATATTAAAAAATAATAAAATAATAAAACTACTTTTTCAACTCGTATTTTCAACTTATCTCCCAAAATTTTTACTCAAATTTCGAGTGGGAGTACTCGTTGGATGCAAAATTTAATTCCTCATCCAAGGAGTACACATGTTGCATACTTTCGATGAACTCTACTACACGAAAAATGAGAAATACATAAAAAACGTGATTGTAATCACGTTTTTTAATGTATTTCTCATTTTTCGTGTAGTAGGACCCATTGAAAGTATTCAACATGGGTACTCCTTGGATGGGGAATTAAATTTCGCATCCAACGAGTACTCCCGCTCGAAATTTGAGTAAAAAATTTGGGAGATAAGTTGAAAATATGAGTTAAAAAAGTAGTTTTTCCATTTTTCCCTCTAAAATTTGATGATGTCATCAAATCTTATTTGATTTTTTCCACTATTATTTTATAATTTCCTTAGGAGGCCCATTTTAGACCTCAAACTTCCCCTAATGGAAAGAGGTTATTGTTACGTGATATTTTCTTGAAAATAACCTCTCTCGGTTTCTTAAAATAATTCTTTTTTTTCCCATAAACTGCACTGGAAGTTGACTACTCAAAGTCAGAAAACAGAGAAATGCTTCATATTCGCTACGAAACTAGCAACGGTTTCGTAGCGTTATATGCCTATTTTACACTAAATTCACTACGAAATTAGGGATTCTTGGCTAAACTGACCTTTTTCAGAGTTTTAAGCTTGGGAAATCAAATATGTTAGCAAATGATGATTGATGGAACATGATGCGACCTATATGGAGATGGTTTTGAGATGAAATGAAGGTGGTATTGAAACTTAGGATAGGTTAAGTAAAAAAAAAAATGAAATTTCCTATGCCAACTTGAAAAAGGGTAAGGAGACCTTACCCTTTTGAAGGATTGAACAGTATGACCATGTCAAGTAATGACTCACAAAATTAGGAGTGATAATAAAACATATAAAATCTCTTTCACAAACAATCACTTACAATTATTCAAATTTAATGAAAAAACCAACAAAACGTATAAAAAGATAAAAATTCCTAAAATGGATGTTCTTAATTAATGATGCCTATGAGTACAACATAATGAACACTTCAGACTGAAAAAGGAACAATTCATTTTTGAATTCAGCAAACAGAAGTAATTTTCACAAAAAACACTACTTCTTTGAGAAAACCTTAACTTCACTAATATAGAAGATTCTTCACAAATAAGAAAAATATTTTTATTAAACAAGTAATATTAATAACAAATCTGGTGTATTTGCAAGAAGAGACACGAAAACAGTGATTTCAAACAACAACCTATCCTTTCAAATGAACCAACAAACAGACCGGATCAAACCCTACTCAAAATGTGAACAGGATGAATTCTCAAAAAGGATACGTTATGGCACTCAAATAAATCCACAAAAAGGTTCTGAAGGTAAAAACAAACAAAAATGAACATTAAAAAAATTAAAAATCAGACTCTCATCAAAATAAATATTATGTTTTCAAAAATTTTATGGGGGTGCACAGGTAGTCAGTTCAATCCAGTGCGCACGTGCACTGTGTCTGAGAGAAAACTGTGCAAATATGCAATTTGTTGTTGAAATAGAAGTGCACAGGCAAAAGAAATTCAAAAAAAAAAAAAATCAAGGCTTATCAACCTAGAGGATCTAAAAGTTCATGATTGTACCAACATTTAAATGCAGTCAAACCAGAAAAATTGGAAATCAAACCCAATGAAAAACTAGAGAAACTAAGACGTTCCCCAGTAGAGCTGCCAATTTTTTATATGGACAAATCCCTTCTGCAGACAGAAGAGATCTCCCTAGAATCCTAAAGGAAAACTAGAAACAAAAAAACATAAGAATATATCTTTCCCTAATCTAACTTTGTTTAAATAATTAAAATTAGAGAAGTAGAGTGTTGCTCTTACCTCTTTGTGAAATGCTTGATGAAGATACTCGATCTATCATGTTGTAGTTCCTCAATGCTTCGATGAAACCTGTAAACAAAAACATACAAGAGATCAAACACATATGAAATATAATGATCTAAAAGAAGCTCAATCTAATGATCAAGGAGATTAGAAATTGATATTATCTTAATGAATACATAGAGACTATTAATCATTCATAATTTCAATAAGAAAGCACAATGAGAAAAAGGACTCAAATATAGTAATTCAGAGATAAAATAATATCGTTACAACCTTTCCTTGATGTCATGAATGTTCCTCCCAAATGCTTCTAATTATTTTCTTTGGATGAAAAGCTTCCCAATCCAAAATTACCAACATAAGACTACCTATTGTGAACTCCCCTAACCCTCTAGCCTCTACTCAATTTATAGTACAAATGGAGGAGGTTTCATATCCACAAAAGAGGGATCAGATCCATTAATAGTGGGATTAGGGTTCCCTGATCCAAGGGAATTAGCTCCATGTTCACAGGGGTTTGGATCAAATAGATATGACCCAAAAGCTTCTAGTTGGGATATATTCGCCCAAAAAGGCTTCTAGAACTTACTTTTTATTTTTACTTTTCATTGAGTCATGTGTGCAATCTGTAATGAAAAACAGAGCGCAATTTTATGATGGTTTCAATGGAACAAACTACGCATGCATAGAAACCAACTAGGAAAATTGTGCATGTCATGCTAAATAATTTAAAGGGCCACTTTACCCAAAATTCATGATTTTTTCAAGGAATATAAATGTTTGACTTGCAAGGGAGTGCATTGGAACATTGGTATGGATGGAAAAAGATTCATTTTAATCATTAAATGTCATGGTGACAAAATGATGTGTAACAATGAGTCATTAACAAAATTATAATCAAAATCATTAAGAACACGTTAGTGCTGGAAATATTGTCATTGATGGCAAAGGAGCACAAAGGAGCAGAACCTGAACTATCACTAAGGCAAAGGAGCAGATCAGGAAACTATGCAGTAAGAAATCATAAAAGGAGCACAAAGGAGCAGCACCTGAACTATCACTAAGGCAAGGAGCAGCATTAGACTATCAACAGAGGCAGCAAAGAAGCGAATGCAGCTAAGAAGCAAGGCAGACAAGGAGCAGAGGTAGCTGAGGCAGCAAAGGTAACACCTAAGCAACAAAGGCAGAGGAACAACAGAAGCAGAGAGGTAGCGGAGTTGCAAGATATAGCAAGGGCCAAATATCTTATACAGAACAAGCTCAGGAGGGAGTTGCGCTAAAGAAAAGAAAGGTTTGAGGTCTTTAGAGATCCACAAAGTGTGTGAATGCTTCAATTTGGGCAAACAGGGGTTTGTTCCTGTAAGCCTACAGGCAGTTGAAAAGGGCCATTTGATTTGAAGATCTGGTCAAGACAAGAAGCCTTTGTAAGTAATTTCATCTGCATATATGAGGAATCTGTTTCAGTATTACATGGGTATCATTTGGTTTAAGGTCTGTGTGGTAGGCTTTGAGTTTCAATAAGAAATCGTATAAGAAACAGTATGTGATAAACTCCGTGTTAAGGGTTAATGTCAATGTTTGATTCATATGCAATTCGAATATGCCGGGGGTTATGTTATAAAGTTTTGATTCTGGAATGAATAAATTCAAATCGATGCTATTGAATTGAAATTCCATGAACCTTTATCGAAGGCCAAAATTGCTTGACCGGAATAGGTATTGAATAAGGCACTTGAAGGAAACTTACAAGTTCCATTGTGTAATTATGGTGCCGTAAATTTCTGGGTTTCGAAGTCCATATAGGGATTTTATTGTAATGGGAGTTGAATTGAGGTTGCAGGAGCATGAAACTTGAAGACACAAAGTAACAATCCTTGAATATGTCGAGAGGAATAAGGTACGTTGGAGAGGTTTAATTACTGGGTGGAACCCTGATTCTGTTAAACTGTGAAAGAGAACCAGTCTTTTTACAATCACAAATTTGAGTTTCGGTAATGAATTGAAAGCAGTCTTCAATAAAGAAGAACTGGAGCACCGTCGAATGAATCGAGTGGAAGCACCATAATTGATGGCACGATTTGAAGAGAAGTGAAACTCTGGTTATGTAGCAGAAATCAAGTTAAAGAGGCATGATCGAATTAGAAGGTGTTGGGGTTAATGAACTGAAATCCAATGGTTCATTGAGTAAATAAAAAGGCGGAACCATGAATAAACGAGAAGGCAGAACAGTGAATGAGGAGGGGGTTTTGAGAAATAAAACCAGCAGTATCACATGGCTAATTATGTGGTAAGTTGTTTTTCCTTTTTCAACGCGATAAGGTTAGCTGGTGAACGCGTGGCAAAGAGTGGTTTTTAAAAACCACAAATATGACATAATTTTTGAGAATTAAAACCCGTGCATTTTGGTTACGCGATTATCGTTGGATTGGGGAGAAACAATGCAATCAATAGTCAGTCGTTGGATGTGAATGGTAAGTTAATGTTGGGACCCACTTTTATCGCGCAGGTTGGTGGATTAAAAATCGAGCAAATTTAATACGCGACTACTGTTGGATTTTTTAGTGGAAGCGCGATAAGTCTGCCACTGTTAGATGAAGAGGTAAGTTAACTTGTCGGGCCCGGTTGCATTATAAATTAACACAATGCTTTGTTTTATAAGCTGGAAGTATTAATGAAATGATGGGACCAGAATTAATATGCATAACGTGTGGACCATATATGGATGTGAGCTTTGGTCTAATACATATGTGTTATGTATTTGTTGGCATTCGGGAGTTTAAATAAAATTAACCCTTGGTGTTATGCGTGAGTGCAGAATTATATTATGGTCAGATGTGGTGTTTTGAGGTTAAAGGAAATTTCCATTTAATTGAGGTCAGTTATTTATGTTTGACATTTGGGAATGAAATTTTGTGGCCGTGAGTATTTCTAAGGGTCATTTGGCTTGTACACCTTAGAATTGAAGTTGTTTATTGGGTCTTTATGTATATATATGGTTTCACAATCATTGATTGAATAATGAAACTTTCGCATCCGAAGTTGGTTTGTTGCCTTTTATACACCATCAATTTTATTTAAAGAAGCTTCCACAAGTGAATTTGCATTATTGGGTTATAACAAAGAGTTTAACCTTTGATGGAAAAACTTCAGCATTAATTTGAATTTGCCAGATTGGGAATTTGAGCTAGATTGAGAGGTGGTTTTAAAACCATAAGAATTTTATTTTAATATCTCAAATCTAGGATTTGAGATATAAAAACTTCAACATTAAATTGTCAAGGTTGCCCAGATTTGAGTTTGGCTGGAGAAAAATTTGGGATGCATTTTTATATGCACAATGAACTTGGAGAATGTGGGTTTGGCAGGGGTACATGCATAGAAAGCAGGAGAGTATGCAGAACTATTACACTACAGCAGCAGAAAATAAAAACACATAGTGAACCAAGAACTGAAAGGGTTGAATAAGATATATCTCTTGAAAATGTAAATGTAAATGTTTTAATTAATTTTATATTGTTTGTGATGCAAAGGAAAGTCTCCGTAGGCAAACAAAACTCCACTATAAAACTGAAATATGTACATATTACTATATTCTTTTGAACGAGATGAAAAAGAAATGAGAAGGTGGAAGGCAAAGAGTCATGGCTGTTCATTTCAAATTCCCTGTGGAATGCAAACAGTTATGAGGTGATCTCCATAAATAATGTTACCAACATATGCATAGAGAGGTTAGAGAATGGAGAAATGAGGCAAAGAGGGTAAGAAGAAGGAGGAGCAGATAGAGAAGCTGTGAAGATTCAAAGATGATATAAGGCAGATATGAAGGCTAGTGGACAGCAGTGAAGAAGGAACAGAACATAACTGATATCCAGGTAAATCAGCATGTGTTGTTTATGAAAGAGTAAGGAAGTTGGTGCTTCCATATCAAGTTGTAGCTTGATAGATGTTAGTTGTAGCTGGTTGAGGTAGGAGCCTCCTGTAGGTTGTATCCTACATAAAATAGATGGGAGTTGGAGCTTCCTTGCAAGTTGTAGCTTGTAGAATTGAGGTAGTAGCCTCCTGTAGGTTGGAGCCTACAGAAAATCAGTGTTGAAAGGGAGTTGGAGCTTGCCTTTGCATCACAACAATAATAAGATGTGGTTTTCTCCCTTATGGGTTTCCACTTATATCTGTTGTCTATGTGCATGATGTTTATGTGTTGATATGGTGTATCTAATCTACTTAATACTTGCTGCTCACATATTAATATTGTTGTTACATTATGTAATAAGTTGATCATGAAATGAAGGTGTAAATAAGTTTAAAGGAAAGTTTTAAAAGTCCATGAATGTGTTAAACTAATTCACCCCCCCTCTCAGTTTAACTAAGGGTTCAACAATTGGTATCAGAGCGGGTTCCTTTGGTGTAAGCCTTATAGCTTGAAGGAGATATGATTGAGTCATGGACTAATAAAATGTACCTGTGCTAAATACAACAAACTTTCCTGAATGGAGAGATAAGGTTAAAACAGATTTAATGGCTTATGAACCTGAGGTATGGAAGCTTGTATGTGATGGTTATTGCACAGACTCTACCTCTTTGCAAGAACAACAGTGGAATTCCAATGCAAAATGTGTGATATATAACAGTCTTCATAACAAGGATCTTGACTTAATAATGGATCTAACCTCTACAAAAGAAATATGGGATAGATTGCATTTAATGCATGAAGTAGACACTAGGGGTTGCATTGTCAAGAAGGAGAAGAGAATCAAGAAGAAGAAAAATTCATGTCAAAAGGAAAATGTTCAATCAAATGAGGTACCTACTAGTGTGAATGGAAGTAAGTTCCATGAAGAAATTATAGTGAAAGAACAAACCAAACTTGACATTGCCTTGACTGAAATAGGAAGATTGAAGAATGAAAACAAAGACCTGAAGAAATTGGTGCAAATATGTGATGAGAAAGAATATGAAGATAAGAAAGAAATTGTTGGCCTAAAGGCACAACTTGAAGAAGCAAGGAAAGTAGAAGACACTCTGCTGCAACAAATGAGAGAGAAAAGTCTGGAATGTGGAAGATTGGAAGAAGAGGTGGTAAGCCTGAGGATGAAATTAGAAAAGGCCCAAATTGAACTAATTATGAATATTCCACAAATGAAAAGCTCTGGACAGTTGGACCAAATTCTAAATGCTCAAAGGTCTCCTCTCATAAAGACTGGGATAGGCTATGAAGGAGAAACAAGTAATTCCAAGGTAGAAGATAACAGGAATATCATTTTTGTAAAAGCTGTAAAGAATAATGAGGCAGCTCAGAAGATTCCTACAGAAGTAGAAGCCAACAAGAACATGATTTGTAAAGAAACAAAGAGAAACAAGAAGCAACATGAAAGGACAGAGAATGAGAGGATGAAACAATCAACTGCTAAAGGCTCATATGCTCCTAAGGATGAATGGAACAAATTCAAAAGATGTCAAAGGAGGTTCTTTCCTCCTATGGAAAATATCACATGTTTCTCTTGTCATAAACCAGGACATATTGCAGCACATTGTAAGACAAGGCATATCAACTTTAACCAGCAAAAGATGCATCAAATGAGAAGAACCCCTCAAGCAAGAAAATGGAAAAGAAAACCACTCACCAGGTACATAAATTATTTCCAAGGATATTTTTATTCATGCAATGAATTTGGACATAAATCTGTTGAATGTAAACTATGTTAAAAAAGGAACATAAAATATTATACATCAGCTCAAACATACCTTGGTAAAATAAGATGTTATGTATGCCTCAAGCCTGGTCACAAAGCAAAAGACTGTAAACTGCCATATAAATTAAAGAACTCTAGACAGATGATGGAATCTAATCAAATCAAACAAAACTGTGAATCAAAAAGAAGTGCAGACATTATGAAGAACCCCAAAAAAGTATGGAATAAAAAGAGAAAGGGGGAGCCTGTTACCTCAATAACATAATGAATCCATCATAGTCTTAGGGGGAGCTTCTCTAGGAAGCAACGCAAATATCCAACCAGTGATAGATATGAAGCAACATCCCAGGGGGAGAGCAATTCATAATTAGTCCCCACAAAAGTAGTCTACGAAGAGCTCCATGGAATAAGAACAACTAAAAGGTCAGGAAGGGAAAGGAAAATTCCTCTAACAAAGAACTATAGAGGAAGAAGATTATCTGAAGCATTCAATAGCTAACAGATTGATGGAAGGAGAGAAGGCAACAAGAAGCCATATTGGTAGAGGGATCATCAGCCCTGAACATATAAGCTAAGAAGACAACAACACATTAAGTTATGAATGGTTAAAATCACAAAAAATTGTGTGTCGAACTATAAAACTGGAAAAATCCATAGAGGATGATCACACTGTGCATCACACTGCAAGAATTAACAATGAATCAAATTTAAGAAGGATGAGTAAGAGAAATTTTTATCATCATTATATCATTACATAATTCATCTATGAAAAGTCCCCTTGAAGGAATGAAGATAAATAAGTGACAAATCTCTGAGTGGTTTTCCCATGAAGATTCCAAGTAAAGAAATTGAAGATGTCTTCCCAAATATCATTATGTTCGAACAGTTGAATTGTATATAAAGCAGCAATGATTCTGGAGCAGTCCTAGAAAGGAAAATGTAGTGACATTCTTTTAAACCAGAATGACAGAATAAGCAAAATGTTAATGACGCCAAGATCAGATTCAGTATATTAATGATTGTTGTTGAGAACAATGGAAAGCTCAATAGTAGAAACTATAAAGGCTGTCTTAACTATGGGTGCATGTGCGAGCTGAAGTGAAATTACTGCATAGTCTATCAAATTAGTATCAATTGGTATTTGGATCAAGCAGTTTTCCTATTAGCAGAATACCAAGTGTCATCAATAAAGCAGTGGTATGGTATAGGTCCTCAAAATTAGAAGTACATCAAGGTATTATTCCCAATGTTATCTGCATTACTAAAGCATGAAAAGGTCAATAACAGTGCAAAAGGATCATTATTTTGTTTACACTTGAAGCATTATATTGAGCATTGAAGTAGTATCTATTTCTATATATAAATGCATGCCTTCCTCAAGTCAGTGCAAATATATCTTCAAGCCCTCTTTCTTAAGATCATTCATAAAAATGTGTGAAGTATGTTTGCTGAGATTTCAATTAAACAACTTGAAGATGTTTTGCTGAAGATCATCATGATAGAACAGTTAAAGTATCAGAATTATGAAGGACTAGTTGTGTTAATCTTACAGTTGAAGCTCAAAAGTCTATTATTGATTTATCAAAAGCATACTTTAGCAGAAAGGATTTGCTAGTATTTGACCATTAAAGAGAGGTTGATCGTTGACATACATACCCCCTTATGTCATAAATAAAATTGCATAGTTGATAAGTGAGACTGACCAATGCATTGAATGTATCAAGCCTCATGGGTTTGTTTTGAAAGTACATTGTACAAGCAGTAAAGTCATTTGGTCTCTTATATTGAAAGATATTGTATAATCTCACAATAAGTTGTAAGCTCTAGTTTGATTCATTGATCACATCAGTAACAAGGACCTTTCAGCTATTAAGTGTAATATCCCTGTCAGCAGAAAAACTCATATCACCACCAACAGGAAGTAAAGGTGAACCACAACTATAAAATATATATTGGCATCGTCATATTTGAATAGATGTGTACTACAAATATGTGTCTAAGATGAATATCATAATATGGACTGAAGTATATTTGGAGCAGACTTTGTATGACGTATGGACCATTCGCATTACTTTAGTATTATTCCAATGATGCATCTCTGATTATATAAGTCTAGTACAATGTGTTCTATGAAGTGTCCTTATCATCACTTTCATCTTTATACAAGTGAAAGAATTCTGAGCTTTTGGATGATATCAACTTACTGTGTATATACATACAATTTCAATGATTCTCAAAGTGTTCTCCCAACAATTCTTGTACACCAGTTTGGAGCAGCATGGTACAAAGTTAGAAGTAGAAGGCCTAAACACAACTCACAGAGAGGAAATGAAAAGATATAAAGTACATTGGGAAAGGTGCAACCCTTTTCCATTGATGTCAAAGGGGGAGGAAAAGCAAGCAGAAGAAGAAAGGCTCTTCTAAAAAGAAAGCAGAGGAAGACAAGACACTTCTCAGAATGAGAAGGGGGAGGAAGTATTGGAGTATTGCCATTAATGCCAAAGGGGGAGATTGTTGGAAATATTTTCATTGATGGAAAAGGAGCACAAAGGAGCAGCACCTGAACTATCACTAAGGCAAAGGAGCAGAGAAGAACCAGCAATAAGGCAAAGGAGAAGATCAGGAAATTATGCAGTAAGAAAGAATAAAAGGAGCACAAAGGAGCAGCACCTGAACTATCACTAAGGCAAGGAGCAGCATTAGAATCTCAATAGAGGCATCAAAGAAGCGAATGCAGCTAAGAAGCAAGGCAGACAAGGAGCAGAGGCAGCAAAGGTAACACCTAAGCAACAAAGTTAGAGGAACAGCAGAAGCAGAGAGGTAGTGGAGTTGAAAGATACAACAAGGGCCAAATATCTTATATAGAACAAGCTCAGGAGGGATTTGTGCTAAATAAAAGAAAGGTTCGGGGTCTTTAGAGATCTGCAGAGTGTGTGAGTGCTTCAGTTTGGGCAAATAGGGGTTTGTTCCTGTAAGCCTACGGGCAGTTGAAAAGGGCCATTTGATTTGAAGATCTGGTCAAGACAAGAAGCCTTTGTAAGTAATTTCATCTACATATATGAGGAATTTGTTTCAGTATTACATGGGTATCATTTGGTTTAAGTTATGTGTGGTAGGCTTTGAGTTTCAATAAGAAATCATATAAGAAACAGTACATGATAAACTCTGTGTTAAGGGTTAATGTCAATGTTTGATTCATAAGCAATTCGAATATGTCGGGGGTTATGTTATAAAGTTTTGATTATGGAATGAATAAATTCAAATCGATGCTATTGAATTGAAATTCCATGAACCTATATCGAAGGCCAAAATTTCTTGACCGGAATAGGTATTTAATAAGGCACTTGAAGGAAACTTACAAGTTCCTTTGTGTAATTATGGTGTCATAAAGTTCTGGGTTTCGAAGTCCATATAGGGCTTTTATTGTAATGGGAGTTGAATTGAGATTGCAGGAGCATGAAACTTGAAGGCACAAAGTAACAATCCTTGAATATGTTGAGAGGAAGAAGGTACATTGGAGAGGTTTAATTACTGGGTGGAACCCTGATTCTGTTAAACTGTGAAAGAGAACCGGTCTTTTTATAATCACGAATTTGAGGTTCGGTAATGAATTGAAAGCAGTCTTCAATAAAGAAGAATTGGAGCACCGTCGAATGAATTGAGTGGAAGCACCATAAGTAATGTCGCGGTTTGAAGAGAAGCAAAACTCTGGTTATGTAGCAGAAATCAATTTAAAGAGGCGTGATCGAATTAGAATGTGTTGGGGTTAATGAACTGAAATCCAATGGTTTTTTGAGTAAATAAGAAGGTGGAATCATGAATAAACGAGAAGGTGGAACAATGAATGAGGAGGCGGTTTTGAGAAATAAAACCAGTAGTATCATGTGGCTAATTAAGTGGTAAGTTGTTTTTCCTTTTTTAACGTGATAAGGTTAGCTGGTAGATGCGTGGAAAAGAGTGGTTTTTAAAAACCATGAATATCGCGTAATTTCTAAGAATTAAAACCCATGCATTTTGGTTACGCGATTATCGTTGGATTGGGGAGAAACAATGCGATCAATAGTCAGCCGTTGGATGTGAATGGTAAGTTAATGTTGGGACCCACTTTTATCGCGCGGGTTGATAGATTAAAAATCGAGAAAATTTAATATGCGACTGTCATTGGATTTGTTAGTGGAAGCGCAATAAGTCTGCCGCCGTTAGATGAAGAGGTAAGTTAACTTGTTAGGCCCAGTTGCATTATAAATTGACGTGATGATTTGTTTTATAAGCTAGAAGTATTAATGAAAGGATGGGACCAGAATTAATATGCATAACATGTGGACCATATATGGAAGTGAGCTTTGGTCTAATACATATGTGTTATGTATTTGTTGGCATTCGGGAGTTTAAATAAAATTAACCCTTGGTGTTATGCATGAGCGCATAATTATATTATGGTTAGATGTTGTGTTTTGAGGTTAAAAGCAATTTCCATTTAATTGAGGTCAGTTATTTATGTTTGACATTTGGGAATGAAATTTTGTGGCCGTGAGTATTTCTAAGGGTCATTTGGCTTGTACACCTTAGAACTGAAGTTGATTATTGGGTCTTTATGTATATATATGGTTTCACAATCATTGATTGAATAATGAAACTTTCGCATCCGAATTTGGTATTGTTGCCTTTTATAAACCATCAAGTTTATTGAAAGAAGCTTCTGCAAGTGAATTTGCATTATTGGGTTATAACAGATATTTTAACCTTTGATGGAAAAAATTAGCATTAATTTGAATTTTCCAGATTGGGAATTTGAGCTATATTGAGAGGTGGTTTTAAAACCATAAGAATTTTATTTTAATATCTCAAATCTGGGATTTGAGATATAAAAACTTCGGCATTAAATCGTCAAGGTTGCCCAGATTTGAGTTTGGTTGGAGAAAAATTTGGGATGCATTTTTATATGCACAATGAACTTGGAGAATGTGGGTTTGGCAGGGGTACATGCATAGAAAGCAGGAGAGTATGCAGAACTATTACACTATAGCAGCAGAAAATACAAACACACAGTGAGCCAAGAACTGAAAGGGTTGAATGAGATATATCTGTTGCAAATGTAAATGTAAATGTTTTAATTAATTTTATATTGTTTGTGATGCAAAGGCAAGTCTCCGTAGGCAAACAAAACTCCACTGTAAAACTGAAATATGTACATATTGCTATATTCTTTTGAATGAGATGAAAAAGAAATGAGAAGGTAGAAGGCAAAGAGTCATGGCTGTTCATTTCAAATTCCCTGTGGAATGCAAACAGTTATGAGGTGTTCTCCATAAATAATGTTACCAAAATATGCATAGAGAGGTTAGAGAATGGAGAAATGAGGCAGAGAGGGTAAGAAGAAGGAGGAGCAGATAGAGAAGTTGTGAAGATTCAGAGATGATATAAGGCAGATATGAAGACCGGTGGACAACAGTGAAGAAGGAACATAACAAAACTGATATCCAGGTAAATTAGCATGTGTTGTTTATGAAAGAGTGAGGAAGTTGGTGCTTCCATATCAAGTTGTAGCTTGATAGATTTCATTTGTAGCTGGCTGAGGTAGGAGCCTCCTGTAGGTTGTAGCCTACAGAAAATAGATGGGAGTTGGAGCTTCCTTGCAAGTTGTAGCTTGCATAATTGAGGTAGTAGCCTCCTGTAGGTTGGAGCCTACAGAAAATGAGTGGTAAGAGGAAGTTGGAGCTTGCCTTTGCATCACAACAATAATAAGATGTGGTTTTCTCCCTTATGGGTTTCCACTTATATCTGTTGTCTATGTGCATGATGTTTATGTGTTGATATGGTGTATCTAATTTGCTTAATACTTGCTGCTCACATATTAAGATTGCTGTTACATTATGTAATAAGTTGAACATGAAATGAAGGTGTAAATAAGTTTAAAGGAAAGTTTTAAAATTCCATGAATGTGTTAAACTGATTCACCCCCCCTCTCAGTTTAACTAAGGGTTCAACAGTTAGAGGAAAACAAAAAGACTTGGCATAACAAGTTGAAATTTTCACTATGGGCAGACAGGTTTAGCACAAACAAACAATTAGCACACCACCATTTCAGTTGGTATATGGCATTGAGGTGTTTTTTCTAGTTTCTTTGAGTATATCGGCGATGAAACTTTTGTAGGAACATGATGCAGAACCTGATGATTTTTAGAGAAGGACAAATCAACTCATTGAAGTTCAGGAGATAAGAGAGAGTATATAATCAATCTCAACTATTCCAAGAGAAAATCAAACAAATTCATGATAAGAAGGTAAATGAGGATAATTTCAAGTTTCAAGATTTAGTCTTGAATTGGGATGTTATATTTGAGGAAAAATGGAATCATGGAAAGTTTTATCATTTATGGAAGGTAACTTATAGGTTTTCTACTTTCTGCGGTAATAATGATTTTATTTTAGAAGGTCATAATGGGGTTCTTTTAAGTGGAGGTCCAATGAATGGATGCTTCCTAAAACATTTCTTGGTTTTAAAAAGAGAAAATTTCACAATTCACTGTACATATCCATTTTTAAAGAGGTTTGTAGGTTTGGAAATCACTTTGAAGGATTTGAAGCCTAAAGTGAAGGCCATAAGATTTTGATTGGTAGTTTTCATAGTGTGAAAAGGTTTCGGTTTCTTTGTTGTTAAGATTCAGTTGATAAGTTTCAAATTATCTATTTTTCAATAAAACAAAAATAAAATTTTCAATCATTTGAAGAATATGTTTACAGATATTTAGTCCATTAGATCAGGAACATGGTCAACATGTTATTTACTACCTCCTAGGGAGACAATATCCCCATTGGAGTGAGTTGTTGGCACTAGGTTTGTACCTTTCCAAAGGGTCCACATGTTTTGATGATAAATATTGTAACTTCATTTAGAAACAGTGAAATATTATGTAATTGTCTATGTAAAAAAAAAATTGTGGAAGGGTGATATACATTTAGAAATTTTCAAAAAGTTTTATTTTAGTTATACCTAATCTTTCCCTAAGTTTTGTAGCAAATAGGAGCCTATTGAATGCAAACAAGTGGAGCTATGAAATATTTTTGTAGTGCCTACAACAGGTTCTATGAAGATATTTTGTAGTGTCACGTCATGCTACAGAATATTTTCGTAGCACCTTGTTGTAAAGGAAAATCCCCTCTACAGAAAAAGGTGATCCCTTTAGCCCTAGGGTGGGTCTAGCAACTACAGGAACATACTAACAGATCTACCTTCCTAGATTGTAAATTAAATTCAAAGAAATAAATATGACCTACCTTGTTCGGATGTTATGTTGTCATCTTCTGTCGAAGCTTATTGATGTGTCGCTCTTCTCAAGCTCAATATGCACTGCTAAAAATGTCTAATTACCTGTATAGATATTCAAGACACCACGACAAACGTAAAACAATTACAACCTATCTAATTGATCAAGGAATGCTATAAATATCATTATAAATGTAAACAAGAGTGGAAGATAAACATCAGTTGCATTTTATTATGATAAAGACAAGGGGAGTTTATAACCAAGCCTAGATGTTGAGGCTCTCCTTTGGCAGTTTTGTATCCAAGCACATTTGAAACACCCTTATAATCAAAGGTCCAAGATCTCACTATGTTCCTAACACACAAAAACAATCACACTCTGCCCTATTCTCCCGAAGCTATAATACTTTTTCTCTCTATGATTGTTGCTTCTAACTAAATAACTAAGGCAGTAGAGGTGAAGGAGGTCTCCTTATATATAAATGGGGGAGGAGGATATGGGCCCTTGAATAATGGTAAATAAGCTTATCCTTTCAAGTAGTTCCTGTTTTATGGGAACAAGAAACCCAAATAGGAATTCCTCAGCCATATCCTCAAAACAAACTTCCATCTCTCTGCTTCGGGAAGCTTCTAGTCATGGAAACTTCGCTTCTATTTTAAAAAAATTCCAAAAGAGGATCAGCGTGGGTCAGACATTAAGACAGAGCACTGATCAATGTGGGTCTCAGTGAAAATATCTACTATTGGTGCGAATCAGACATTGAGACAAAGCGTCGACCTTGAAAACCAAGTTTTTATAGGGATCTTCCAGAAAATTTGTAAAGGGAGATGAATTGGCCAACAAAGTTTGGTTCAGGGGTATGTATTCCATTCTTGGAAAGTACACAAGGGTCATTGTATGGGTCCTCTAGGATCAAGGAACGAGGAGTACAAGGATGGTGACAAATTGATGTGTAACAGATGCCCCCTAAAGCATGAATTCTAAACATGAGTGAGGAGTGAAATTATTTATAATTACGTGCAAGGAACGAGACGTTGTTGTCGAGAGACCTATAAATCAAGCATAAATACATATACATAACTAAAATATCTGATTAAAATACATGAATCAAGGTATGGACACAACTATCCGTAAACGAGACCATGGTATGGTCACAACCATCCTGAATGAAACATATATGCAATCATGGACAAATCATATCACCTCACAACTTGGACTCTAGAGAATAAAATCTAGGGTCTTGCACTCCATCACGACTCGACCAAGTACAATTTCAAGCATGTGAATAAATGAGCTAAAGTCAAACATGAAGGAAAATCGCCTCATTACCAGTCAACGATGTAAACCGTTAACAGGCGTAAGTGAAACCACCAATGATGACAATGGTGCTCAAGGTACTTCCAGTACAATTCACAGAATATGAATAAGGAACTGAAGTCGAACACCAGTGAAATCACCCGTTTGAAGGCCAATGATGTGAACCTGTCGTCAAATATGAAGAACTTTCCATTAGGGCATGCAAGCTCTAAGGTACCATAAAGGAGTCCCTAGATCGACTTCCCGAATAATGAGCAGAAGTTGACAAGAAGCGATCCATTGAAGGAGGGTCATAATGAATCCCACATCATCAAAATGAAACAGAGAATGTAATATGAGTGCTAATCAATACTGAAACAGAGGATCAAAGAATGTACAAACTTCAGAAGGATTTTCTCTTGAACATATCGGTGACACGACTCTGTAATTTGGAAGCACTTGACTCAAATATGATCATAGGTCATGTTGACAAGATTGGTAATCAAATGAGAGGAAAGCGGATTTCCCAAAACCATGGAGGCAAAGTGACAGAGTGAAGATATCCCAACCCTACACGAACTGCAGATAAGTGTCATGTTCAAGAGTGACATACTATTGACACAACGGACAAAGTAACTTTAATTTTACCCAACCATTTCTGGCAAGTACCTCTTTATTTTTACACAAGCTTGAAGAGGATAGCATATGCTTGTCATATAAGTTTGTCCTTCATACAAATCCATCATAGTACATTTTACGAGCCCTAGGAAGGAGGAACTCGGTAACATCACGACAACAGCTCCAATGTCATTTAGATTTAATGATTTTGACAAAGGAAAAACTCGACATATTTTCATGTTTAGAGAGTAAGAAAACTCCAAAAGTCCCTTTTCGTAAATAGTACCTCATACCTGAAAAGGTAGAAAACAAAATATGAAAAAACCTCTTATTCGAGAATGGTTAAGGTATTCCTTTTTCGTAAATATTTTATCCTAGCTCGAAAAAGGGGTAAACGTATACTGGGTAAACGATGTTTCACAACCTTTAACGAGTTCAAAACGACAAGAGATCGCCAATATTTTCATGTTTTGAGAGTCAGAAAAGAGCTGAAATTTGACTCCTCTTAGAGGAACAAGTGGTATTAAGGGTAGCAATTGGTTTCGGTGATGGTGGAATGGCTCAGAACAAGTAAAGGTCAAGAGGCTGGCTAGCAAGACCAATCATTAAAGTTGTTCCTCAGGAATGGGTAAAACAATCAAGTGAGGGTGTATGATTGGCCAAGCAGATGGTAACGATGGAATGAGAAAACCAAGGCTCATCTGGAAAAATAGGCTGATAAAATGGCAATCATGAGAGGTAAAATAAGAATGTTTCATTGTTACACAATCTTGAAATCAAGAAACTCTTCTTGAAGTTGGTTTCATTTTTACACAAGCTTGAAACTTTATAGAAAACTATGCTTGAAACCGGTTTCATTTTTATACAAGCTTGAAATGGAAACAAACTATGCTTGAAATTGTCTTCATTTTTACACAATATTGAAATGGAAACAAAACTATGGTTGAAATTAGTTTGCATGCCCCTAGCATGATGATTCATTCGAGGTACATGCCCCCCAGCTTCATGGCATTCACCGAAGAGAACTACTGGTTACTAACAAGTGGATGGAATGAAGGTTCAATTACGAGATCAAGAGAAAGACTCGACTTGGATTTTACGAGTTCTAATCAAAGACTCGAATTGAAAATGGAACCTGCTTCCTTTTTTAACGAGGTTAACACAGTAAAAAGAACTATCCTTGTGACACCTTGTTTTATTTTTTAAGGAGCTTGACACAAGAAAATGAACTATGCTCCGACAAGCTTGTTTCATTTTTTAAGGAGCTTGACACAAGAAAATTAACTATGCTCCAACGAGATTGTTTCATTTTTTAATGAGATTGACATAAGAAAATGAACTATGCTCCAATGACCTGATCATGGCGAATAATAAGTCATGGCTTCCAAGAGTTTCTCATCTGACGGGAGAACAACACTCTGGAAATTAGGATCCAATGCCCCCAATACATTGTGTACTACTTCACTGACTGAATTATCAGTGGACGCGGACATGGAACAGGTGGCCACATAATTGACCTGTGGTGGGGAAGATACCACCAGTAGGTAAGGACCAGGAAGGGATGATGGTAGACTAGATGTCACATCAGCACCAAAGAATGAAAGCTGATCAATGGTCACGATCCGACCTTCATGTGGAAAAGACATCACACGAATGAGGGAAGAGACAAGCGCGCCCATGGCATAAGCATAGTCGTGCCCTAAGAGTAAATTAAAATCCAAGGGGCCTTGGACAACCATCACTTCTATATAGAGTGTTTTCCCTCCCAAAGTAATAGGAAAATTCAGAAGGATCCCTAATGGTTGACTTGGTCCTCTGTTAAAAGCCAACAGATTCTGAGTGATGGGCACAAGTGGCGGAGAACCCAAATCTTTCCAGGTAGTTGAGGACATAATACTAACTTAGGTGCCTTCATCTATAATCATGCCCGACATGACAATATTGGAGGCTTGTACAATGATCTCAAAGGGCATGTAAGAAGGAAGACAGTATCTCGTGAATTGACTCCAATCAAAGGAAGCAAATAAAATACATGGAGGAGGTGCCATGGGAATAAGAGGATTACCCCCCTCTGTTACGAGAGTGGAAAGACCATCCTCCTGGGCTCCTAGAACGAGAGCAGGAGGATCACTTTCTAGAACTATGGCAAAAGGAGTCAGATGATCCCCCTCCTAGATCATGGTAACAGGAGGATCGGCCTCCGATCCTGGAGAATCAGAGGAAACAAAAATAACCTGACTGGGATGAGACCCACTTTTGACAGAAAATCCTGATGAACTGTAGATGGAATCAGGGCAACATTTTTCTCAACCAATGATTGATCGGGAATGGACTCGGGAGACTGAATTTCAGGGAGAGTGGAATTGACCGGAGATGAATCTCGATCAATGACTTGATCAACTATCGGAGGACTCGACAAAAACTTCTGGTATCCAACACTTTAGAGGCTTCATCCATATAAGGACATAGGTGAATGGGATGGATCCCTTCACACAACCTATAGGGAAATTTGATCTTGCCCTGTTTCTTATGAGTCTCATTATCTTTAGCTGAAGGCTCATCATCAGCATGATGTCCAGAGGTTGATTATGAAGGATGAATCAGGCCAACGGACCACACTTCGAGCACCTTGGGAATACCAGAGCTATAACGAAGAAGGTGGTCACCCTCACATAGCTTGCAAGGGAATTTGACTTTGCGAGACGGAGAGGGAGTTTTCTCGATATTAGCTGCATGGGTATAAATAGTTGTCGATTTTAATCCTATCTTATTTTCCTTCTTCTTCTTCGACTTCTTCTTCTTCTTCAACTTCTTCTTCTTCTTCTTAGCCACCTGGGTACTATAATCCAAACTTTCACAATGAGAAGAGGAGGAACAAGGTGAAGAAATGGGCGAAGAAGGCGAGGGGTCAACCTTAAGATCAACATGGGGTCGACATGGTTTAGGCGAAGGATAACTTGGTTGAGAAACTGTTTGGATATTCGAAACCACGAGAGTCAAAAATAACCAAATCGGTAGACCAATGGTTAATCCCAGGAGGGACAACGTTGCCATATACAAGGAACCAGCATTCGCGAATGAAGGGAAATGACTAGGATTCCCATCTGAGGGGATTCCTTGGTTGGTGAACTCTGGAAACATTGCCATTGGAATCAACCCTAAATAATCACTAAGGAATATAACTTTAACTAGGAATATTTCGTGGGCAGACAATTTTAAGACACTGAAACAAAACTTTTCCTTTTCATGTTTTAAGAGTCAAGAAAAGGACAAAAGGTGACTAGTCACTTTCATTTTGAACAAGCTCAAAAGGACAAGTGCTTGATGACCTTTTAAAATTTTAAAGAGTCATGGAAAGATCAAAATGACTACTCAAGAACTCTAGCCAAGAGGGTGTACTAAGCTCCTGTGAACTGTAATACACACCTTGGTGATCAAATGAAAGAGAAATGACCAAGGACTTAACATATGTGCAGATAGTCTACCCGAATGTTGTGTTCGGTGTATCACGGTTAAAAGGCGGCAGACTCGGCTTCCTATGGATAAAGGATTGCAACCTATAAGGGTCTCCCTTTATATACGCGACGGTATGGGGAGCACAAGTCCGTACTATCGATGTTGAATGCAAGATGCAAGCGACAACTACTGGGTTTAATGACGCTGGTGTTAGAATTTAGCGGAGAAATAATAAATTTACCAAGAGGAACAATTAAACATAACCAGCAACAAATCATAAACATAAACAAAGATGTTTATCTGGGAAAACCCCCAAATCTGGGGCAAAACCCAACCAATGAAATTTCATTAAGCACTGGCCAAAATCCTAGCCAATTCGGCCAAGTGAGCCTTCACCACTCACCTCCAGGCCTCCATTACAATGAAGGATTCCCAACCTTTTATAGGCTCCATTACATGCAATACCATGGGCTGAAAACCATGGGTGCAAAATATCATGTGCCCAAAAACCACTACTATTTACCCTAGTCAACATTGACTCTATCCTGAGTCAATTTTACCTAAAAATTCCCCCCTTAAACTTGACTTGGGGTTTCTTGACTAAATCCAACCAAAATTACTAAGTGAGACAACCCTACTCACCCTAGCTCTTCCCCCCTCAATTTTTTTTCTTTTTCTTTTTTTACCCAGGTAATTGTTAACTTGACATCCCCCCTATCACCTAGATCTAACCCAGACTTTACTAGTGATTACCCAGGGGTACACATTCCATACCAGGTCTTATAGTAGTATGCCCATTTACATGTAATAAATTAACTCCATTATAATAATAATAATTTTTTTTTTGTTTCATTGTTACTGTCTTTGTACATATGAAATCAATTTCCATATAAAAAGAACCCATCTACCAGATTACATGGGTCACCAGCCTCTGTAACCACTAGTCATATAGGATTCCTCTTTAGATACATGGTTCATCAATTAATTAATCCACGTGCACATATCCTCTCTCATTTTGATAGAGTTTGCTCTCCTAGTGCAATTCAATGGCTCTGATACCATTTGTTAGAATTTACCGGAGAAACAATAAATTTATCGGGAGGAACAATTAAAGATAACCAGCAACAAATCATAAACATAAAAAGTATGTTTATCCGAGAAAACCCCCAAATCTGGGGCAAGACCCAACCAATGAAATTTCATTAAGCATTGCCCAAAACCCTGGCCAATCTAGCCAAGTGAGCCTTCACCGCTCACCTCCAGACCTCCATTACAATGAATTATTCCCAGCCTTTTATAGGCTCCATTACATGCAATACCATGGGATAAAAACCATGGGTGCACAATACAATGTGCCCCAAAACCACTACTATTTACCCTAGTCAACATTGACTCTATCCCGAGTCAAGTTTACCTAACAGCTGGAACACGTCACTAGCCTAGACCTCTAAGTGTGAGCATTAAGTTTCAATGCTTCCTTAGATTGATTGAATAAATTTTAATGGTTTATGTTGAATTAGGTTTCAATTCCAAGCACCTACCGTTGTCATCTGACAATATTATATATACAGCTATATGAGAAAATAAATCTTTCAATTCGATGAATGTTATCTGGTTAAGGGAAGAATCTCAAACAATGATGCAACAAACAATAATACTGTAAACAAAACATTTTCCCGACTAGATGACTTTCACTATCCCAAAGTAATCTAAAACATTCAAAGATGTGAATTATGCAATGTAATCTATGCAAAATTATCCTTTTGAAAACTATGCAATTGTAATATGTGCGCAATTTTCTTTTTATTTTGAATGAATAAGAATGCACTCAATGAATTTTTCGATGAAATGAGAATCTACTTAATGCATGCTTTTAATGAAAGAGAATGCACTCAATGAGGCCTTTAGTTTTCAATAATTAACCAATGTAATCTAAGTTCAATGATAAATTTCAAACATTAATTTTCAATGCAACTTGATCTAATGCATTTTAACGAAAAGAAAACTTTGAGACGAAAACTAAATGAACGCAAATTTTCTTAATGCAAAAAGGATGCAACCAAACATTAAGAATACAATATTGTTTTGAACAATTTCTAACGAAATTTCTCAAAAGGCTACAAGAAATATAAGCACGAAGAGGAATTCCAAAGCGTGGGCTCAAAACAAGGCATTCATTCCCTTTGACATCAAGCAATCATACAAAGAAGACTTTTCAGCTGAACAATGAGCAATGTAATCTATGCTCACAAGCGAACAAGCGGACCAAACAAAATCGGATAGACACTTGACACTTGATCACTCAATCAACCAAAAATAAAAAGGAAATCAACTAGAGATAGCCCACCAAGCAAGGAGACTTACTCTATCAGCAGGGCGATGTCCCATGAAGCATGCAACCAGGAAATTTATGCACATTCCTAGAAGAACCTGGGCGTTAGGATGCACGTCCCAACAGAAAGGAAAAAAACAAAAAAACAACCAAAAACCAAGCCAAAGAGCCAATCAAACCAACTTGAGTGAAGGGGAGAAAATGTAAATTGTACAGAGAAAAGGACCGAAAGGGCGAGAAACACTGTTGAAAGACTTAAGGAAAAAAACTTAATTTTTTGCACACACAGGAATGGGCGCGACTTTTGGGGTTGAAACTAGTACTGAAAGCCCAATTGGCACAACTGTATAACTGACAACTAGCGCCAATGGCCTGATCGGCACGAGTCAAATAAATAAAAGCGCTAATTTCTAAAGAAGAAAAAGAAACAAATAATTTCCCCTAACCATGACCAGACGAAAAGTGGCCTACAAGGTATGTTGTATGGAAGCTGATGGATCCAGTATGAAAATTGATGAAACGTGGTCCGCAATGGTGCTGAGGGTCGAAGCCTTCAGTGAGGGGGTTGTAGCTCCCTTCCAGTGGAGGCTGGTAAACGAGAGCAGGGGGTAGTAGCTCCCTTCTAGGAGAGGCTGGTAAACGAGGTTAGGGGGTTGTAGCTCCCTTCCAAGAGAGGCTGGTAAGCGAGAGAAGTTTGTAGCCTTCTGCAGGTGGGTGCCTGCGTGCTGGTATGAGTATGCGCCAGTACATGGTTGTAAGAAGTTGTCTTTATAATAAATATTGAAGACAGATATGACGACAGCGATGGTTTTCTCCCGAATTGGGTTTCCACCTTAAATCCTAGTGTTCATGTGTGTTGCTTATGTGTGATGATTTATTCTGTTCTTACTGCACAAGTTTACTGCTTACTAAACATCTAATGAATGAATGATGCAATGATCTAAGTAAAGAATTATCTGCATAATGAGATCTCTGGTAATACGCAAGTTTTATTAAGGATATCCACGTGTATACGCGAGTTGGGTTCATTAAAGTAGCATATGGGTTTTTAGAAAGAAAAAGTAAAAAAATTTCAGTCTGCACTAAATACTGATTCACCCCCCCCCCCCCCCTCTCAGTATTTTTCCCAACAATTGGTATCAGAGGAGGTCCTTCTGAAGGAGCTTGATCGCTTGAAGGAGATCCATCACAATGGGAAGGAAGCAAAAGAAGAAGGCCACTCAAAAGGAGATATCTCAGAAAACATGTGCAACAGAAAATGAAGAAGAGGAAATAGGTATTGATTGTTGTTCTTGTGATTCACGTTCTGGTGCATGCAATGGTGAAAGTGAAAGTAACGTTATGGATCTAGAAGAAGCTCTCAAGATTAAAGTTGAAGATCAACAAAGATCATTTAATGAGAGAGAATCTATATACAAAGAGATGATCTCTAGAATGAAAGAACAGATAGAAATGTATCAAAAACTGCAGGATAAAGCAACCTATCAAAGTAGAAGACTTGAAGCAGAAATCATCTTTCTCAAATCAAATCTAGAAAAAACAAATAAGAAGAATGAAGAACTTTTACAAACTTGTGAAGAACAAGAAAATGGGTTGAAGGAAGAGATTTTAAAATTGAATGATCAAGTAGAAGAAGGAAGAAGGGTTGAAGAAAGTATGAAGAAGCAATGCCAAATATTGGAGGTTGAGGTAAATATTTTGAAAGGTAAATTAGAAGAAAAAGATAAACTCTTGAGGTTTCAAGATAGTACTAAGATTTTGGACAGTATTCTTAGTAGCCAAAGGTCTCCTTCTGTTAAATTTGGTCTTGGTTTTCATGAAACTGTTAAAGGATAATCTAGTTCACAAGGAAGTGCTAAATATTCAAAGGATATCAATGCAAAACCTAAAGTGTTGAAAGAAACAAAAGGTCAACTGAAAATCATGGAATCTCAAAAGAAATCATTCCCTCCTTTGATCAATAATGTTGAATGCTTTAAATGTCACAATTATGGGCATGTTGCAGCCAATTGTAGAAGCAGATCATTTCAGTCACAAAAAAACAGATTCTACTCAGAAAGGTACTCAGGTTTCTTCAAGGGATATTGTTTTTCATGCAGCAAGTATGGTCATAAAGCAGCTGATTGCAATAGAAGAAAGAATAGAAAAACACATTATGATCCCTATGCTTACTTTTCTAGTCACGCAAGATGTTATGCTTGTAACAAGTATGGACATGTAGAAAAATAATGCAGGATGAATAGATCTGAGAAATTGGATAATTTCCAGCACACAATAAGAAATTTCAAGAAAAACTGGAAAAAGAAGGAGGACCTGTCAAAAACGTAGGGAATAATAATCCTACTGCAGTCATCCGCTTCTAAAGCTTACTTCTCAAAATGACGGCAGGAGTAATGTGAGATACATTATAGGGATTAGTAATGTATCATCACAGGGGGAGCAATATATGGTGATTCTCATGGTTGGTTTGGTAATTCTGGTTATGTTTATTTCTAACAGTGCATCTGATGTGAAGAAGACAGGTATAGGTGGCATAAGTTCAGGGGGAGATGAAGTTGTGAAATTTTCAGTATTTCACTTTCCATACGTGGGTTTCGTGAACTAAATCCGCGTATACACACGAGTTCCTTTGGAGACAGAAGCGTATACTTTTCTGTTAAGGAAAACAGTGAGATGGCTCAAGAACAGGAGCACAGGTTCAGGGGGAGCATCAGTCTAACTACTAATGATTGCATTGTTGGCATTGTATATGCTTATTCCTTAGTTCTTTTAATACTCATATGATGATGACATGATACATGGTTTCTTATGATAAGATTATGGATGAGCCCTGATTTCTTTTTGCTGAAGAGTATCTTTTGTTTTCACACATGGATGAGATGAAAGTTTTATGATGCAGAGATAAGGATAGATCATGCAGAGTTTGTTGTTGATGACTCTTGACATAATTCCTACACATGTTACATCATGATTATGAAATAAATAAATCATGAAGATCTTGATGATAACAGATCACATGAATGATTACTTGATACATATTGTCTATTGAAGAAGATTGTTCTGGTATGATAATTCCTCTTGAAGAATATGTTGATGCTGCAAAAAGCCTGAAGGCTTGGTTACTAATGTGCTTATGCCACAACTATTGGATGACACTTGAAAACATAGCTACATTGTCCTCTCTCATATATTCTGGGGAAGCATTCGAATATCTCAGACAAAAGCTGGGAATAGTCTCTGCCATATAGAAGATCAGATCTTCTTAAATTCAGAAGATTAAATTGGATACGCGGGTTTTCTGAGACACAGTCTCATATATACGCGATTTTATACATAGAAAACCGCATATGGGTGTGTGCTGACAAATTTTTGGGGTCAGCATTCTTCAGCACAACTGTGGTGCTGTTGGGTATCTCTGGTGATGTTTCAGCTCTCATATTTCTGTTTTATTCTCTGATATCTGATGAAGATGCATTGATGATTTGCTGTTGAAAGTGTTCAGGATGCACAAGCTAAGGGGGAGCATTGGTCATATGGAAAGTAATGCATTGTTGGCATTATGATGGTTCTGAAATATTATCTCTCTCTTGAGGTATTTTTGGTATTGGTCATAAAAATTCATATTTGTAATTTGATGAAAAAGTCATGTTGAGACCTATGATGTAAAATTGTAATATTCAGTCATGTAAGGACTTGATCAAATTTGTAAACCCACTTGGTTGGGTAGTTGAGTCAAAATGTGTAAACGCACTTGGTTGGGTACTTGAGTCACATATGTAAATCCACTTGGTTGTATCATTGATGTAAGTATGAGTCCTTGGTGATAGGAAAGGTCATAGAGTCATGTACTTCATTGAAAAATATGTTTTCAGCATGAACTCAGGGGGAGCATGGTAACTTCAGTGCACATCATATCTACAAAGCTCTTCTTTCTACAAGAGAAGAAAAAACTTGTTTTGGCTTTGATACGCCCTTTTCCCTTAATGTCAAAGGGGGAGAGTAACATGGTGTTTGAATAGGGGGAGACTATCATGGTGTTTGCATAATGGTTATAATCAATGTATCTATCTGTTGTGGTGATCAAACACCATCATGGTTGCCATCAAGTCCAAAGGGGGAGATTGTTGGCATGTGTTGTCCTTGATGGCAACCTACTTGATGAAATAAGATTGTTGGTAATATGATGCAATGTGTTGTCTTTGATGGAAACCTACTAGATGAAGTTGTCCTTAATGGAAACTGACTTGATGAGTTGTCTTCCTTAATGGAAACTGACTTAATGAGTTTTCTTTGGATGGAAACCTACTTGATGAAGTTGTTCTTGATAGAAACCTGCTTGATGAGTTGCCTATGATAAGCAACCTATGTGTTAAATATGTAAGGAAGATGTATCTTGTGTTAAATAAGGAAGGATGATGTATCTACAGATCAGCTCAGAAGAAACAGAAGAAAGAAATTTTAGTAAGTGCCAGAGAAATGATAAATTTGATATGTCAAAAAGCATACACGGGTTTGTAAAGGTGAAGTAGCGTATGTACGTGGAAAAGTACGTGACAAGTAGCGTATGCCTATTTGCACTCTAAATTTATAAAACCAGGGGAATTTACCATGGTATTGGCCTATAGTATTGAGCGCTAGATTATCTATTTGATCCCGTCCAGGAATACCATCAGAGGTTGAGTGGTTTGGACTCATGGTATTGACAAAGGCTAAATCTATATAAGGAGAAGAAGATCATAGTGCAAGGGCGTGCACATGTCTGGGTATTGAATGAATACTTCACTCTGAAGTATATCTGCATTGGAATGGGTAACAGTTTGATTGATCTGAATTAATAATGCACCTATGAAGAAAATGATGAAGAGGGATCTCTAGATCTGAAAAGACTATGTATTTTCTAGATCTGTTTATGGAAAGTTTAGATCTGAGATGAGGCGAATATTTTCTGAAGTGAAGGGTAAGATCTGAGCTATATATCTATTCTGAAGAATTGCGCTTCCCTACAAAGTTTGAATATATATACGCAGGTTCGTGGCAGTGAAAGCGCATATATACGTGGGTTGGCTTCATCAAAAGCATGTATGGAATGTGAAATCAGTTCTGAAATATGTGCAGAAGTATACGCAGGTTTGTCTCTGTGAAAGTGTGTATATACGCAGGTTCAGTGAAGTATAAGCGCGTATGAAATCTAGGGTTTTGCTGAAGCATGTGGAATGAATTTTCTGATCTGTTCTACTCTTTTACTGCTATCTGTCAATGATGTATTCATACAGATCTGGGTTGTTTGAATGTTGATTATGCTGCTGATTATGTTGATTAAAGATAAAGTTTTTGTTTGATTAGTTGATGATTCAATGAATGAATTGATGGGGTTATAAGTTTCAGTTTGATGTATGTTGAGCTTAAATGTGTGGAGTGGGTCCAGTCTGAAAATCTGATGAAAAGTGGCCTACAATGTATGTTGTATGGAAGCTGATGGATCCAGTATGAAAATTGATGAAACGTGGTCCACAATGGTGCTGAGGGTCGAAGCCTTCAGTGAGGGGGTTGTAGCTCCCTTCCAGTGGAGGCTGGTAAACGAGAGCAGGGGGTAGTAGCTCCCTTCCAGGAGAGGTTGGTAAATGAGAGCAGGGGGTTGTAGCTCCCTTCCAGGAGAGGCTGGTAAACGAGAGAAGGTTGTAACCTTCTGCGGGTGGGTGCCTACGTGCTGGTATGAGTCTGCGCCAGTACATGGTTGTAAGAAGTTTTCTTTATAATAAATATTGAAGACAAATACGACGGCAGCGGTGGTTTTCTCCCAAATTGGGTTTGCACCTTAAATCCTGGTGTTCATGTGTGTTTCTTATGTGTGATGATTTACTCTGTTCTTACTGCACAAGTTTACTGCTTACTAAACATCTAATGAATGAATGATGCAATGATCTAAGTAAATAATTATCTGCATAATGAGATCTCTGGTCATACGCAAGTTTTATTAAGGATATCCGCGTGTATACGTGAGTTGGGTTCATTAAAGTAGCGTATGGGTTTTTAGAAAGAAAAGAAATACAAAAAAAATTAGATGCTAAATACGAAAAATACGATTCACCCCCCCCCGCTCTTAGTATTTTTCCCAACAACAACACCATTCCTTGGATTTTTTTCAGAGGGAGAAGCCATCTTTCCTTTGGGAGATTAGTAAGGAAGGATTCAGAGCTCATTTCATATCTTGGCACTTGGCCAACACTTTCTATTCCCCCTACAACTCAGTTTCCCTCAGTATCTGTGTTATTTTCGGAGTACACTTGCAGTGAGGGTTTGCAGTATTGATTGGAGGGTGAGATCTTCAGTGATAGGATCAGCCTTTCACTTGGAAGATCCATTGGAGGAGGAATTTTCATCATTTGCATCATCTTCAGTCTTCTCCATCCAGTTCCATTTTTTGAGTTGCAACTGCTGCCCAATAACTCCGACATTTTGCCACTTTTTGTATATTTCAGCCAATCCTTCCCAGGATTGTTGTATTATTGTTTTCAGGGGTTTAGAGCATTCCCCCCCTCATTTCTTGAGCCATACATTGTTATATATTTCTATTATGATGCATTTTCTCTTATAATTGCGTCCTCCTAGCCTGCAGAAATTCATGTATAGCAGTGTTTCTCTATTTTGATGTACATGTTCCATTGAGGCTCTCATTGCCTAGCTTGAGTGATTGATTCCTCAAATAATTGTACTCTTTTTGCTGCTATACGATCACTTGTTGGGTATCTACATCTTCATGTGTTCTGGATTCTAAAAAATAACATTGTTGCTCCATTATATGTGCTTGCATTTGCTGCAATCCCTTCATCGGGCATTTTTACAATGTAACTAGGTGTGGGAGACCTATTTACCCCACCTAGAGGGATTTATTTTGAGCCTCCTCTTGGATTTTTGACTTAGATACACAAATATAAGGAATCCAGGTCTTGGTTTCAAATCCTGTAGCAGCCATTCCTGGAAAATGTGTTTTCCAGTCATGCCTTGCTGACAGTTCCCATTTTGGGATATTACAGTGGTATCAAAGCAACTTTCTTGGCTCATACTGTGAGTCTCATCCCAAGAACACAAAGAAGATAAAAATGATGAAGAAATCCTTTTGGTAGTTGTGGAAATTTTTTTTTGCATGACCAAGGGTCAAATTCCATTGCTGATCTAGAGCAACATGGTTGCACTGTGCTGTGAAAATGGTTCAAGGAGGAGATTAACCATCATCCTCATGCACCTTTGTTGAGTTGCACACAATCCTTGAGGTTTGGGTGTGAACTTTGGAAGATGAAACAAACCATGACACTCCTATGAAAACCCATGAAACCATCCTTAAGTTGGAGTATGAGACAGCCATTGCATCCTTGGAGAGATTAACAACGCTGTCAAAAAATGGTGGAGAGGAGATGTTATATTCATCATATTTGGATCCTTGTGGATTCAACCTATTCATGGGTGAGATATCTTCTCTAAGATATCTCCAAAGAGCTACATTTAAAAATTTCATGAAATGCAGGGAGAGAGATTTGGTTTGGAAGGATGGTAGCCCTCATGAGAGGAGTACCAAGGGGAAGAGAAGAAAAATAAATCCACAAGTGATTGAGTGAATATGGTTGATGAGCAAGGAGCTAGGAGGCTACTTGCAATTATATGACACTGGGTAGAAAGAGGCTTGGCTGCGCTAGCTCCTCTTGAAGGAGTTTGGCCATCACTTGGCATGTCCTCTTCCTAAGGGGATAGGGATGGAGAAGAGGTGGCAGGATAATTGCATCATTGGGAAACATGGAGTATGGATGCATGGTGTTGATGTGACATTCATATCATTCATTGTGCCTTCATCACATGAGTTGTATGATGGGAGCATAAGGAGGCAACAAGCACTTTGGTTTCTTGTGTTGTACTTCAGAGAGCAAGGGAAAATTTTCTCTCACATATTGTATGATGTTGCAGGAGTAGAAGATGGCACTATCATGGTGCACAGGGGCTACTCCTTGGCCTTGGATGATCAAGGAACACTTCCACCTTGGGAGGTATTCCATGTTTGCAGTAGCATTACTAGAGGAGTCTTTGACAAGGAGCATGTCAAGAACAAAGCTTTGTATTGACAGGAGCTTACTTGCATGAGCTCATAGCGTTGTCACTTTGGAGAAGAGACTTATGGATGGAGTGTCCCCAGGATCACTTCACATTTGTTGCACTTGGTGAACAAGGGGAAGGTGAGAATGATAGAGTAGTGGATGGAGACATCTATCACTTTGACATATTCTTCTTGACTTGGATTCCCAAGCATGGGAAGAATGATCTTCCTGTAGCACATGGTTCATTCCTCTTCATAGTATGCCAGAACACTATGGAGGACTCACTCATGGATCCATGTACCATATTAATTCCGACATATGGTAAGAAGTCTTTTTTTACATTTATTGATTTGCATGCTCTTGCCATTACTATGCAGTACATTGCTCCACAAGAGGGAAAGCTTTTCACATTGCTCCATGATCAATGTTGGACCAACCTATATGATGGAGGCAGCCATCTTTTATGTGGCCTTGTGCAAATTTTTTCTCATTACATGTATGTTCAGATATTATATCCAACTATTTTCCATATGATGACATACGTGACTAACTATGTATCAAGAAACATTTTACCTTGTGATTTTCTGAAGCAACAGTTTGGAAAGCTGCACTGTCACTATTGGGAAAGTTGTTGGTACCTTCTTGCACCACATGAAACCTTCAGAATTTTCCTCATTTTTCTACTGATCATGATTTCATTTTCTGATATGGATCTTAGTTGTATTGGAAGCATGATTTGGAGAGAGGCACATGAGTTGGGTGTGTCCTTGAGGGGAGAGAATTCCCACATTTTCTGCACTACATGTTCTAATGGGAACATGGGAGGAGATATGGCCACCACAACCACTTATTAGTTTTCTTTTGGGGTGGGCCATGAGTTTTATAGCCATCCATTCTATAGCCATAGGCAAGTATTTGATCATGTATTGTTTACACATTCAACCATTTACTATTCATTAGTAGATGTGATGATTTTTGTATGTTACTTTCCATACTATTTTTTGAAGTTGCAGTGGATGAGACTGTGTTGTGTCCTCTTGAGATATTTTTTGTATCATGCATCATCATGTAAAACTTACAGCAAACTTCTCACTGGGATACTCTATGATGAACATGTCCTATTAGTCATGGATGGATTGTTTTGGGCCAGCTTGTTCTTCAATGTTGGAGGAGAAATCCTTGGAGCATCGTTCTTCATTTTTCCACTTGAGGGCAATACTTTTGCAGCCCAGGATCAACACATACTCTACACTCATCATGAGTGGAGAGAAGGATAGCATGGGGTAGGCTATGATGCTTACCATATTCATATTTTCATCCCACCTTCATTTCCAGAGTTTGTGGTGGAAGGAGGTTTTCAAGAGTTACCATGTTGGGAGGTAACTCATTTTGTATGGATGATTGCTTGGGGATGGAGGATCCATTTGGGGAAGATGTTTTCCCAACAATTTTCAGTCTCCATGCCTTGAAGGAAACTCCTCAATTCTATCCTTGCATTTTCTTGAGGACAAGCAACATTTGGGAGGGGAGGATTGTAATATTCCAAAATTTGCCTACAATAAATTGGAATATTAAATTTTGCTAATTTCACTTATGAGTTGAATAATTGGGTGAGGATGCCCATACATAATAAAAATATGCATAAAATTCGTCTTAGTATGAAAGGGGATCATCGGTGGAGTTGGATTTCACACCCTCGTGTGTGAAAGAGGACATTTTCAAGAAGACAGGGTCAAGTTTGACCAAGTCAAACAACGCAGAGGTAGGAGGTGGGGAGCATCTTGTGGGACAATGCAGTGAAAGAGGAGGGAATATTCCTTGATGGAGGAAACCCTAAATAGTGGGACCCATGGAGAGGAAGCTCTCATTTGTTTAAAAGGAGGGCAAGGCAGCCATTATGACTCATGCATATGATTATTGATTTCGTGTCTGCTTAGACTATTTGTAGTCCCGACTGTTTAGCTGAGTTGCAGTGTTGTTTAGCATGAGGGATTCCTATTTATGATTTCCTCTCCTTCTTGAGAGGCCTCTTGAGGGATTGTACTTTATTTCTCCACATCCAGGCTCAAGGCCAAATCCACTTCTTCAACTACAATGTTATTTGTGCTCAAGTATAACATTGTGTTGCAGGGTGTTGCAGTGGAGGTTCCACAACACCATTCCTTGGCTTGTTTTTCAGAGGGAGAAACCATATTTCCTTTGGGATATCAGTAAGGAAGGACTAAGAGCTCATTTCTGATCTTTTCACTTGGCCAACACTTTCTATTCCACCTACAGCGCAGTTTCCCTTAGTATCTGCGTTATTTTCAGAGTACACTTGCAGTGAGGGTTTGCAGTGTTTATTGGAGGGTGAGATCTTCAGTGATAGGATCAGCCTTTCACTTGGAAGATCCATTGGAGGATGAATTTTCATTAGTTTCAGCATCTTCAGGCTTCTCCATCTAGTTCCATTTTCTGAGTTGCAGCTGCTGCCCAACAAATCCGACATTTTTCCACTTTTTGTATATTTCAGCCAATCCTTCCCAGGATTGTTGTATTATTGTTTTCAGGGGTTTAGAGCTTTCTCCCCCTCATTTCTTGAGCCATACATTGTTATGTATTTCTATTATGATGCAGTGTCTCTTATAACTGCGTCCTCCTAGCCTACAGAAATTCATGTATAGCAGTGTTTCTCTATTTTGATGTACATGATCCATTGAGGCTCTCATTGCCTAGCTTGAGTGATTGATTCCTCAAAGCATTGTACTCTTTTTATTGCTATAACATCACTTATTGGCTATCTACATCTTCATGTGTTCTGGATTCTAAAAAATAATTTTTTTGCTCCATTATATGTGCTTGCATTTGCTGTAGTCCCTTCATCGAGCATTTTTACAAGGTAACTAGGTGTGGGAGACCTGTTTACCCCACCTAGAGGGATTTATTTTGAGCCTCCTCTTGGATTTTAGACTTAGATACACAGATATAAGGAATCCATGTCTTGTTTTCAAATCTTGTAGCAGCCATTCCTAGAAAATTCATTTTCCAGTCATGTCTTGCTGGCAGTTCCCATTTTGGGATATTACACAATATGTATGCAAAGGATGTACCCTAGGGAAGTACACAAAATCCACATTCCATGATCGGGGAAAAAAATCACATGAAGTCTTAGAAAGGATCCACTCTGATGTATTTGGACCTTTCTCGACAGCATCCACTTCCAGACACAAATATTTTGTCATTTTTATTAATTACTTTTGTCAGAAGTGCTGAATATTATTCATGCAGAACAAATATGAAACATTCTCCAAGTTCATAGAATTTAAGGCACTAGTTGAGAAAGAAACCAACAAGAGGGTGAAGGATCTTAAGAGTTGTTAGGGTCCTAAAATTTTTATAGGGTCACTTGAGTATAGCTGATGATTATTATATTTCGGATGTTGTAAATAATATTCCATATTGTACATTATTTCCAAAAAAGGTCAAAACCTTAAGAAAAATAAAAAAAAATATGCTTGCAAGTCGAAATGCAGCATTAGAGGATAACTAAGTATGTTTATATTAAATTAATCACATCATTCAAATTTGATTAAATAAATTGTAATAAAGGCTTTGTCACTATATTTTGATTTTATTATAAATTTGGCAAGATGAAAAAAGGCGTTTGTCGTTTCTGGTTAAGTCGGGTGCTCCAATCAATGGCCTAATTATCACTCTGCCAGATCTACAGCCCAAGATTTTTTTTGGCCCCCCCTTGCCATCCTACCTTTACCACCAGGGGGGGAGGGTCTAAAAATTGGTTTTACTCCCATCGGTCCCACCTAACATTTCACTACCTCTGCATTTCGCCACCTCCCCCCTCCCTTCTCAATACTGTGAACTACTCCTACCCCCCTCTGAAAACAGTTTTCTCCACTTCCACCATAATATGCACTCCCACTTAGGATTCTTTTCTCATGCCTTCCTTCTATGCTCACACATCAATTCTTCCAACCATGTGCCTCCACATCATCCCCTACCTCCATGTCTCCTCTCGCCTCCATGTCATATGTTCGTTTCATGGTCAGTTAAAACTATGTTTTTTCCCTATACAACACAATAATTTTAAACATATTTTACAAACAACTGACAACGAATTTTCAAAAACGGAAAGAGGTTTTTTTTATAGCATCTTAATATACAAACCTCCCTCAGTTTTCTAACCGCTATAAAGTTTTGGGGTATTCGGAGAAATCTTTGCCCCAAGTATTCTTGTTTTTAGCCATCATTTTCAAAAACGGTTTCCGTGCAAGTGGAAGTGACTTTTCAAAAACTGAAAGTGGTTTTTTTTCTAAAATCTGTATGTACAAAAACCTCTCTCTTTTTTTACATAGGAATTATGGTTTGAGAAATTTGAAATAATATTTGAAGGCACATTTTCCAGAAATGTCATGTTTAGTCATCTTTTTTAAAAACATTTTATGGCCAATAAAATATGAATCTTGATAAAGTGGATGCGGTTTGTGTTCCTATGATGGAAAAATAAAAAATCATATTTCAATTTTTACACAGGCATTACAGAATGAGAGATAAATTCACATCTTCAGAGCCTATTTTTCTAAGTGTGAAAAATATTGTTTTTGACATCTTTTTGCAGAGACTATTGTGAACAATAGGAGCTGAATTTTTGGAAACAGAGAGAGGTTTATCTCGAAAACATATTTATATACAATAAACGTTTTCACTTTTTACATAACTATCTCAGATTGAGCTATTCAAATGGATAACTGGACCCTATGTTTCAGAAATTCGGGAGGAAAAAACTCAAAGACAGTTAGTGACTTGGAGGGCACCTCATCAAATAAGAGTTGCTATCAAATTCGAATTGCTCTTCTTTCTCACCAGAAATCCACAAATATAGTGCCAAAAAGATTCGTTAGTTTTGAATTTCCTATGTTTCAGTTTTGTAATAAATCTTGATATTTTTTCAAGATATTTTAGTTTATAATTTGTATAAATTCTTCATCATTTTATGTAATAGATGTTGGGATTTATAATGAGAAAGACTACCATTCATTGTAAATTTTTCCACTGAGTTCAAGTGACCTCATCAATAATACAAGGACATTCTTTACAGGATTCATGTGGTGTACAAATTGGTGATGTTTTTCTTATGTTCATATGTTTATTCATTGTCTTGTTTCACTATCATTTCTTAAAAACTAAATTACATTACAGAAACAGTGACAAATAGGATTTGTTGGAATATGCACCCTATTCTGGATGTATGTAATTTATATGTTTTCTACTGAATTCAAATTAAGGAATTATTAATTACTCCTTATGTTCTTTTGAACCTTTCATTTCCTCCGTTTCATATTCATTTAAAAATTCTGAAATATCCAAATAATGCAACCAAGCTTTCCCTGTGAAACTCCTTAAAATTTTGATGTAGATCCAGTTAGCTCTTTTGACTCCATTTCCCAATGGCATTTCCTTATTGTTCCAACTAAGAAAATTCAAAAACCAAACCCTTATCCCATTAACTAGCCTAAAATTCACATAAAACATGGTTAAAATTTACATAGAGATCCCTTTCTAAAGCTGGCAGCTCTAGATCCTAGCTTCCAATGCGGTTTTGAGGTTACCTCCAAGGCCTTTTCTTCGGCCTTGAAATTATGGAGTGATAACAGGATTGATAATGGAGGTGAGTACATGTTCAATAAATTAAAAAAATTATATGTGAAAGAAGGCATTCTGCGAGAGCTAACAACACCCCACAACCCATAGCAGAATGGGGTGGCTGAGAGAAAGAACCATTAGTCATAATTCTCAATTCACAATTAGTCATAATTCTTATGTCACTTCCAAAAGAAGCTTCTCACACAGCAGTTTTGTGTCCTAGCCAAACATTAGGGTTAGGGTTTTTGATGTAAAGGTGGAATTTTGGCATTTTTGGTGAAAGGGGGCTTGAAAGGGGCCTGCAGCATTATTAACATAGTGTCAGCATCATCACCAAGATGTGCATCTTGTTCAGAAATATCACTCTTGCTCAAAACCACGAAGAACAGGTGGCGTTGTTCTTTCTCACTGGCATTTTGTTTTTGTTGTGGATTAAAGTTAGAGAGTTGGGGACTTTGTATGGTGGAATAAAGTTTCTAAGGAGGAAGTTAATATTTTCTAGGCCTTTTCACATGTTCTCAAGTCATCACCCAGATATTGACTGGAGGTACTTCAACCATGAGGCATTGATATTTTCTGGGACATACCATACATTTGAAATATTCTTTCTCCAATGCCAGGTAAAAAAAATTTAACTACACCTTTGCTAGAATGAGTATGTTTTGTTTTATCAGCAAGATAGATTGAATTTAGATGGCATTGTTGGAAACTCCAAAAGAAGTCACATCAAAAAGTCATGTTTTGAGTTTCTCATGTATCCATAATCCATGCATCTTCATAATCATTTCTAAGAAAGGTTGAAACCTGTAAAGCTATTGATTCTGTGTTGGTGAAGACATATTCTGAACCATCAGGATCATCTTCATCATTTTCAAACTGTGTAGAGTTTGGATGAAACTTGGGAATTTTATCAATAGAAGTTCTACAATCTTCAGCATAATGTCCAACTTTGTTACATATCATGCAAACAATTTGACTGAAATCTTTGCCTCTACCTTGATATTGTCCTCTGCCTTGATACTGTCCTCTGCCTCTGCTTTGATATATGTTCTGAGTTTTTCCTCTGCCTGGAATTTTTCCTCTGCCTTGATTATATCCTCTTCTTTTATTGTTGCCTCTTCCTTGAAAATTGCTCCTTCCTGAATTGTAGCCTCTGTTGAAATTGTTTCCTCTGCTTTGACTGCGACCATGACCTTGGGCTGCTTGACTTTGATTGAAATTTCCTCTACCTCGGTTTCTTGAACTATCAGCTAAGGAGTTACTTGAGTTGGCTTCGGTGAAGAAGATATCTTCCCCAGTCTATTTCTTCTTCCCAAATTTTTTTTCATGTTGGGCTAACATATCACTCAATTCATCAAAATTTATCTTCTCTAACTTTCCAGTGACTTGCAAAGTTTCCAAAAAATATGTGTAAGATGATGGCAATCCAGCAAATAAAATTGTAGTCAAGAAACTTTCATCGACAACTTGAAAACCAACATTTATTATTTCTTGCTTGATGTTTTTTAAGCTGTGAAATATATTCAAGAACATCAACACCTTCAGTTAATTTTTGTTGAAGAAATTTTAATTGAAGACCAACCTTCTTTGATTCAGGTTGTGTATCAAAGAGATATTTGAATGTACGCAAAGCAGTCCATGCATCTGAGGCATTTTCAATATGAATGTAAATTTCATTATTAACTGAAGCCTTTAGAAGAGTTAATGCCTTGGCATTTTTTATTTCCCATTTTGCAAGTGAAGCTACATCTGTTGGTTTATTAGGCTTAATGTTGCCATCACATATTTCATGCCACAATTCATTATATATAAGTGTGCTTTCAATTAGACGTTTCCATGTCTTATAAGATTTCACCCCTTCTAGCTTATCAAAATCAGAGAACAGATTAATTAACTTCGACATTGTAGTGTTGAAGCAGTGCACCAAAATAATCAAGCACAAGAAAAAAGTGAGCAACTCGTCTCATGAAACACGCCACACAAAGAGAAAAATATCTATCGGGGCTTGGAATTGACCCTCATATAGTCGTTCAAAAAAGGAGAAAAATGACTGAGCTTTGCACTTGGCTCTAGTCAATTTCTCGTTGAGTGTTTACAATGAAATCTTAGAAAATTTTGACCACTTGACAATACTCGTACAAATTTCTTCTTAAAAAAAAATCTACCCGCCCTCAAAGTAAAAAAAGTACTTTGAGTTACAAAAAATAGCCCTTATTTCTCCAAAATAAAAATTACAAATAATATCTACTTTTTACTCCAAAAAATTACAAGATTTTCTGCTCCTTTACAAATAACATCTCCTTATTGCTCCAAATAAAAATAAATAAATCACAATATTCTCCCTTATAACTCCAATTAAAAAACCAATTATTACAAAAAAAAATATCCCACTTACATTACAAACATTTTTTTAAGAGGACCGAAGTTGTTGCTTTAATCATCACCACTTCTGCTGCTGATCAAATATTTTCGAACAATAATACTAACCACACCGGTCCACGCTCACTGCACCATCTTTCACTACACTCATCACTTTTGATTCCATTGTCTCACCCCAGGCTTAAAGAATTAGACCTCAGAAATCGATGACTACCTGCAGTGGCTTCACCTCTGCCAACAAAACCCATCGATTGGCGGTGCTCGGAAGCACGGAAGCAATGTGAATGATGTCGTTCTTTGTTGGCTGGGAGATAATAGTCGACCGCTCTGCGGTTATTTGCATCCTTTTCCTATGAACAGAGCATCCATGTGTGGAATTCACGTCCACTCATGAGCTTAAGCCAAGTTTCATTGTTAAATGAAAAATGAACCCTCGGGTCTTCGCAAGATCAGAAAAATCAAGCCCACTGCATTCCAATCTGTTGGATAGTTTAGAGATTGATTTGAGATGCTAAAATGGAAATCCTTCAAATATTGTGAAGATGGTGTTTCCGGCCAAGCATCACACTCTTCGTAATTTTCAAGGATAGAGAAATACGTTGGAGATTTAGCGTTTCTGGCCAAGCATCACGCTTCTCGGAATGATTTCACTTGGTTTTTCTTCTTTCAGTTTGAAGCGGTGGAGAAATTTACAAGGGATAAAATGGCCTACAGAGAAAATGATAACTACGATTACCTCTTCAACGCGGTACTGATTAGGGATTCTAGTGTGGGCAAGTCCAATCTTCTATTGAGATTTACTAGGAACGAGTTCAGTTTGGAGTTTAGATCCGCCATTGGAGTGGAGTTCACGACTTAGAGTATAAAAGTCGATGGTAAGGTCATAAAAACTCAGATTTGGGACACATCTAGTCAAGGAAGATACTGGGCCATAACAAGTGCATATTATCGTGAAGTAGATTGGAAAAGAAATGGAAAAGAAAGGGGTAAATAAAAAAAAACATTGGCTAATGAGTGTAGGGGCATTGTATGATTTTAAAAAAATCCACAGAGTTTGGGGACAACATAGAAATTCACAAAATACAGAGTGTTTTCATCTCTATATTCAGATTTTAAAATCGAAAATCAAATAACAATTAAATTTATTTTCCCTAAAAAAATATATTTGACAGATTTGCATACCAATTTAATTGATGAACAATTTATTGTAGTGTTCCATAAGTCTATAGAGCTGGAATCTCCTTTTCTCGTCAGTTGTATTAGTGAAGCTCTAATACCATATTAATACAGAAGTGTCCTTAGGCACGTAATTTTATTGATAATGGAAAAGAAATTACATAAAAAATTGCAAGAGTTTACAAACGTAAACTTCCACTAATTTTCATTTAGGAAGACAACCTATTTATAAGCTACATGTCCTAACTTAATTTAGTTATGGACTACTTCATAAAACAACTGTAGGCTTTAACTCTGAACATAAATTATCTACAAGTGAATCTTAAAACATAAAATAAACAATAGCGAGAGCATAAAACATAAAACAGATAAACAAAGAGATTTTCCCCTGGATCCCAAATAGGGACGACCAGCTTGATTTTTCATTATATTCCTTTTAGTGTTACAACACACACACACACACACATATATATATACATGCTGAAGCATACATAAACCCCAATCCATTAACCCTGGATTAGAACATAACTGTAGTTCCCTTGACTGGATCTAAAAAATACCAGGGGTTGAAAACCATCGTCCCCCAAAACCATGTGAAAAATCATGCACAAAACCATGGCTGGGTCCGCCTATGAGTGGGTCTGCACACCAAAAAAAAATTTTCGGGGCACTGCCGCCCCCCATGTGACCCCCCTGCTGCGCCCAGTGCAACATACAATGCGTGGGGCTAGTCGTGGAAAGAATATAACGCATACCCAACATTCTCCCACTTGTTGTTTTCTTTCCAAAAGGGGGCCACAAGAGAGCTTAGTCCAGCTTTGCAACACCCATTGTTTCTCTACACCATGAGAACTTTTGTGTGTTCACAAACTTCGTCAATGCATCTACAACATTCTTCAAAGTGTCCACCTTTACCAGCAACATCCTTTTATCCTCAACCATATCTCTCACAAAGTGATATTGAACATCAATGTGCTTTGTCTTTGAATGATATGCAGGGTTCTTAGCCAAGAAAATTGCACTTTGGCTATCACAGTCTATCCTTATAGCCTCAGCTTTTTCTAACCTATACTTGAACTTACAATCTCTGCCCAAAGCGCTTCCTTGCTTGCATGAGTGGGCACGCCATGTGTGCCTCTGTGGATTGAAAGATCCACTCTGTTTGTCTCTTCATCTGACCTGCTTGCACCTCCAAAATATTAAAACACATACCACCTTTAGATCTTCTTTGGCTTGAGATCTCTAGCTCGGTCTACATCAACAAACCATGAATATCCAACCTCTTTCCAATCTGGTATTCCCTATTAGCACAAGCCATAATCCTTTGACGACATGCATATCAGCAGCTTCTTTGTCCAATGATCCTTCCCTGGGTTTGACAAAAACTTGCTCAATACTCCCACTGCATGTGCAGTGTCTAATCTTGTATAGACCATTGCATACATCAGGCTACCCACTGCACTTGCATATGGAACACAGGACATATACTCCTCTTCTTCTTGTGTCTTGGGACACTGTTCAGCAGACAAATTTACACCTACAGGAATAGGAACATTCACCAGTTTACTATCCTGCATATTGAACCTCTGCAATATAGTCTCGACATACTTCCTCTGGTTTAACCAGAGCTTCCTCTTTGTCTGATCTCTCTTAATTTCCATGCCCAAAATATAGTTTGCAGCACCAAGATCCTTCATGTCGAATTTGGAGAACAGTTGGGTCTTCAAATCTTGGATAATTTCTTTGTCATTTCCAATCAACAACATATCATCCACATGCAAGACCAAATAAATAACACGGTCACCAATTAATTTATAATAAACACAGTGATCCTCCTTTCTTCTGGTGAAGCCAAGTCCCCGTATATAGGTATCAAATTTCTCATACCACATCCTTGGTGACTGTTTTAACCCATACAAAGACTTCTTTAACCTGCATACCAGTTCTTTCTTCCCCTTCACCATAAAGCCTTTAGTTTGTTTCATGTAGATTTCCTCTTCTAGATCCCCATGAAGAAATTTTGTCTTCACATCCATCTGTTCTATCTCCAAATCAAATGCAGCAGCAACAGATAAAAGTAATCTAATAGAAGTAACTTTGGAAACAGGAGAAAAAATATCACCAAAATCAATTCCCGGCACCTGGGAATAACCTTTTGCTACCAACTGAGCTTTTTGTTTCTCCACCTTGCCTTCTACATTCATCTTCTTCTTAAACACCCATTTTCTCTCGATGGGCTTCCTTCCAGCCGGCAAATCCACAAGATCCCATGCCTCATTTTTGTGCAAGGATGCCATTTCATCAACGATGGCCTCCTTCCAGAGTTTTCCATCCTTTGAATCTACTGCCTCCCTGACACGACTGGGATCATCATCAGTTATAGTTAAGGAAAAAATTGAATAGAAAGTAGATGGAATATACCTTTCTAGTTGCCTTCTTTCCAGAACTAATCTTCTCACAGCTGGAGTTTGTGGCTCTTCCTCTTCTGAGTCTTCTTTTTTTGCAGAGTCTGATTCATCCTCCTTTAGCTCAAACTCTATCCTCTCAAGTTCCTTTTGTAGGACTTCATGTTTAATAACATATTTCACCTCTCTAAACACCAAATCCCTATTGTACACAACATTCCTTGTTTTTGGGTTCCAAATATTGTAACCCTTTAAACCATCCTTATACCCAATAAAGATGCACCTTTTATATTTATTATCCAGCTTGGCCCTTTTCTCCTTTAGAACATGTACATATGCATCACATCCAAATACCCTCAGATGTGAAAGAGAGGGTTTCTTACCATTCCATACCTCATGTGGAGCCTTGTCTTCCAATGCTGATGAAGGTGATTTGTTAACCAAGTAACATGCAGTCTCCACTGCCTCTACCCAAAATTCTTGTCCTAACCCGGTACCACTGAGCATGCTTCTTGCCTTTTCCATCAGCGTTCTGTTCATTCTTTATACAACTCCATTTTTTTGAGGTGTGTATGGAGTAGTCTTCTGTCATGCTATACCCCACTTCTTATAGAACTCTTCAAATTCCTTCTTACAGAACTCCCCACCATTATCTGTCCTCAACATCTTTATCTTCTTCTCTATCTGGTTATCAACTAGAGCCTTAAATTCTTTAAATTTTTCAAAGACTTCAGATTTCTTCCTCAAGAAATATATCCATGTATTCCTTGAGAATTCATCTATGAATGAAACATAGTACATAGACTTACCCAATGATGGAACTAACACAGGTCCAAACACATCACTGTGCACAAGCTCTAATATCTTGTTCGCCCTCTTAGCACCAGAAGGAAAACTCACCCGATTCTGCTTCCCATATACACGATGTTCACAGAAATCGAAATCCAGAGAGCTATTAGACATACCTTCTACCATACCATTTCCATGCAGTATCTGAATTCCCTTCTCTCCAATATGTCCAAGCCTTTGATGCCATAGCATGGTCTTTTCTCCAGAGACCACTAGGCTTTCCGCTCCACTTTCAGGAACCGCAGAACTATTGCACCCATCAATAATAGTGCTACCCTGAAGCTTGTACAAAGTTCCAATCTGAACTCCCCGCATTAATACCAGTGCTCCCTGAACCATCTTACAAGTATCTTTCTCGAACACTGTTTTTACACCTGCATCATCCATCTTGCTTACAGAAATCAGATTTCTGGCCAATGCAGGAATGTGCAGAACACCAGGAAGTGTTCTAATCCTTCCACCTTGCAGCTTCAGCTTGAATTTTCCACGTCCGACGATTCTGGCCTCATCATCTCCAGAAAACTTCTTTCCATCATATTTCTATATTCATAACTGCCTCATAGATGCAGCTGAAGATACCTAGGCCATCCAAATTATGACTCATGATCTACATGTGTATTTGAAGAAGAAGCCAAACACACATCCCCACCTTCATCCGAGGTGGTTTTTGCCTCTGCAGAAGGAGCATCATCAGATCCCTTTCCTTTCTCAGGAGCTTTAGATATGCAGTCCTTTTTGTATTGCCCTTCCTTTCCGCATTTCCAGCACACCTTTACAAACTTTTCAGGAGATTTAGATCTCCCTCTAGATTTTGATCTCCCACTCGAAATTACCTCTTGTTTGCTTTGGGACCTTCTCATACAAATAAGGTATCTCCATTCCGACCCTCATATTTCTCCATCTCATTTCTTCCAGAGGGGCCCAAGATATACCTGTCATCAAAATTCCAGTTGTATTGCTACCTATTGCAATAACTAGACTGTCCCACGAGTCTGGTAGAGAACACAACAAACTGATGCACTTATCTTCATCTGATATTTTAATATAAATAGATGACAACTGACTTACCACAATATTGAAGGTGTTCAGATGCTCTGTCACCGAGTCTCCATCCTTCATTCTCAGGTTATACAGCTTTTTCCGCAGGAACAATTTATTCACCAAAGACTTAGATTGGTACAAAGTCCCAAGTTTGTCCCACAAATTCTTCATCGTAGCTTCCCCAGATACAGTCAACAATACCGAATCTGAGACACACAATTGTATTGTGCTCTTCGCCTTCTGATCCAACTTCTTCCAGTCTTCATCTGACATTGTCGTTGGTTTAGTACCTGGATCTACCACGATCCATTGATATTTATCGACTAGCAGGTCCTCCATCTTGAGCTTCCACAACTCAAAACTATGACCATTAAATTTCTCAATCTCTATCTTTCCGCTGCTCGCCATCTTCTTTCACCGCAAGAATTGATCCTGCATATCTCCCACTGAACAGAGTCTACCACAGGCCCGAGCAAAAAACCCTCAGCAGCAAAGGCATCCCCTTGAAGCTGAAACAACTTTGATACCAAATTTAGGTTTTAACCCTGAACATAAATTATCTACAAATGAATATTAAAACAAAAAATAAACAATAGCAAGAGCATAAAACATAAAACAGATAAACACAGATATTTTCCCCTGGATCCCAAATCGGGACGACCAGCTTGATTTTTTATTATATTCCTTTTAGTGTTACAACACATATATATACATACCGAAGCATACATAAACCCCAATCCATTGACCCTGTATTAGAACATAATCGTAGTTCCCTTGACCAGTCTACAAAATACCAGGGGTCGAAAACCATCGTCCCCCAAAACCATGTGCAAACTCATGCACAAAACCATGGGTGGGTCCGCCTATGAGTGGGTCCGCACACAAAAAAAATTAATTTCCGGGGCATTGTGCCCGGCGCAATGTACAACACATGGGACTAGTCGTGGAAAGAATATAACACATACCCAACAACAACAAGTGTCTATTTACAATAAATGATCTTCTACCCAATATATTAAATTTCTTCATATTTTAGAGCCTAAGATATGAGTCTATTCTAGAGTCCTATCTTTGCTAACAATATTCTATTTCTAAGTGTCTCTAATATTTATTAAATATTCTAATTTAATAAATATTTTATCCTAACTTTACATTATGATATTTGGATCATCTAACACAATCATCAATTTGACTGAGATTTTCAAGTAAAAATATATTGTAATTTGTTTTTATGGACATGTGGAACATTATGAGGCAACTAAGGACTCATTAGCTAAATTTGGACTGATAATTCAATGTAAAAATGCTTAGAAAATATTTAGTCAAATAGTCCCTAATTTTAAAAAAATTGTGTGATTTTCACTGCATTAGCTAGATACAAAAATCCTATTAGGGAATTGGGTTCCTATATGTGGGAATTGATTTTTTTTAGCCTATTTATGATGTGATTGTAATCAAGTAAAGGTTTGGTCAGGTTTGAGGAGATAGAACATTATGCAAATTGTATTTTCTTGATATTTCAATGAATGAAAGACAAAGGTGTGATTTGCAAGGATTCCACTATTAGTTCTTGATGGCGTTGTGCTTCTATCATGTTGTAATTTTGTCTCATGTTATTTCCACATATTAAATGTATGTCTTCATGTTTTATTAAACCATAACTTATCTCATAATTCATTTAAAAGGTTTGTTACACGTTGTTTTGTCACCATGACATTTGATTGTCTATATAGGTTCATCACTACCTATATTATGCTCCCTTAGACGTCAAAAACCCTAATGTTACTAATCCAAGTCTTGGAATTGGAGAAAATCTCATTAAAACCCTAAAAAGTCCAACTCTACATTTTTCCTAGCCCTTGCCTGCAGATCCGCATACATTTTCTCTATAGCCTGCGGCACATCTCGTACCTTTTTCTTAGAAAACTTGTGAACCCTCGTAAACATTCAGATAAAGGAAAATTTAAGTTCTAGAAGCCCAACTGAATGAATATTCTCCCAACTGGAAGCTACTAGAAGCACGTTCAGTTCGAGCTTTATCCTATACTCATGAGCTCTATCCCTTCACTCATGGAGCTTATCCCTTGGTCTATGGAGTTCAAATCCCTTCATGAGAGGAATCCATCCCCCTCATGGAACTAAAACTACCTCCATTTCCCTATAAATTGAGCTCATGTTTCAGTGTCAAGGGTAGACATACATATTAGTTGCTGAAGAAATTCTTAAGACAACATACTCTCTATACTAGCCATTTTTTATATGAGAATGATCACACACTCATGTCCATAACTTTATGCTAGTTCAAAGAGAAGAATTCTTGTCAATCTGAGAGAGAATGATTATTCAGGATCCCAGAAGAACATATATAACATCAAGGCAAAAGTTTGTAAGGTTACTTCTTATTATATAAGTTAATAAAAATGGATCCCATTTTCTCATTGAACTGTTCATGTATCTATTTGAGTATTTCAATTCTTAGATTCCTTGATCACTGAGATAGATTAGTGTTTTCTCAATTATTATACCTTTCAGGTGCTTTTAATCCTTTTATATGTCTTTGATTGCAGGTTTCACATGTTGAAGTGACCTCTTTTGGAGCGACTGGATAGAAGATTTCGGCAAGCGTTGGACTTTAGGTAGGGGCATGTCCTCGTACTTTGTTATTAATAATTCTGAATCACAAATGATCTAGAGAAAATTGTTTACATTTTGTTGTTTGTTTCTAGATATCCTTAGGATACTAGGGAGATCGTTCTTGTCTACAAGTAGGATTTATCCGCATAACAAAATGGCGACTCCGCTGAGGAATAGAACTTAGTTTCTCTTTTTATTTTTTAGTTTGATTTTTCGATTTTGATTAGTATAAAACTAGGTTGGGTAGATAACTTATCAGAATCCCTTAAAAGTAAATCTGAATTTTTATTTCTCTTTGTTTTTCCTGGCCTCTGCAGTATTTGTTTAAAGAAATGGTGATAGCCTCCGCAGTTTTTAGTTCAGAATAGTGCGATACCGCACTGTTCTCTATTGAAACCTGCGGACTTGTGGAAAATTTTAGAAAAAATAAGAATTCTCTTTTCAAGTGCCAGATTACAGATTCTATGTGTTTCCCCAACTTTCCTTGACTGTCAAAGTCTTATGTGTGAATTTATTTCAGCAATTCTTGTGTCTGAGTGGTTTTGCATCCGATTTGCATTTTACAAGTAAGTGTTTTCCCTACTTTCTTGATGCTCTCTATTAGAAACCATCATATACCTTAGTTTACTGGTATGCTGTTGTTTTATTTTTGAGCCATTGAACTTGTTGAAACTCTTGCTTTTATGAAAATTGAGTTTCATTTTCATTTGCAAATTTAGAAGAGTCTTAAGCTTACTAAGGCCTGAATTTCACTTTAAACCATTGTTGAATGTTTTAATTTTTGATGAGATAAGAAGAAATTATTCTTGCCTCGATCACAAACTAAGAAAACATCCTCAAAACTTTCTAGTTAGAGTTCAAACTTAGTCTTTTCTTTTGGTTTTGAATTTTATGTTTTTAAGAGTTTTCGATAAGGTTTTCTTTTTGGAAATAGTTTTTTTAATGATTTTTAGTTTTTGATCTATTCGATGAAGGATTTCATTTGGAATGAGTAATTGATCATCATATGAAATTGAGTTCTCAAAGAAATCGTCTTCTTTTCAAAGGTTTTTGTTTATAAGAGAAAGAATTGGTGCTTTGAAAGTTATCTAAATCTCTCAAATCTTTCCTTTAAATAGATTTCATTGAAAAGAAAAGAGTTTCACTTTCATATAGATGCATTTAGTGTATTTTTGAGTCGGGTCATAAAACATCATTGAAGTTTCACTTCCATACCTTCTGTCTTAAGCAACAGCCAAATTAAAAATAATGCTTTAATTAAAATCAATCTAGATATTTTTACATTTTCTAGGGCTCTTTTCCACCAAAATATCTTAGGCTAGTGTCTTGAAATAGGCTATAATTAACATTCCAAGACATTTAAAACAAACAAGTAGCAATCTTCCGGTAGGAAAAATCCAATTGTAGCATGTATGCTCTTGGAAACTCTTCTTAAAAGAGTCAAGAATGAGATCATGTCCAAACCAGTGAGGTAATCATACCTATCTCATTGGGAAAGATAGTAGATGTGCATGTATTAAAAACGGCAAACCTTGGATAGACCATTGTCGAGGAACCTGGGGTCACTTGTTGATAAACCTTGGATTATATCAAGGAGCCTTCAAGGGGATTGAGCTAGTTACTCTGCCCTTGTGTGTATATCAGATCATAGACTGTTCCCCCAGGTATATTTGTTCTCATTGGTGACCTTAGTGGCTATAAACTTTAAGATTCTTTCCCAAGGTGACGGTTGAGGGAAGGTCCCACTGTACCTGGAGCAGACGTCGACTAGACTCACTTGGACTTTCTGGAAGGCTCCCTTCACTTCAAGATGGTTTAAGTGGAGAAAATTGCACCGAACTGTTTCATTAAGCAGGTTGTCGGGGTAGCTGTTCCAACCACCAATGTTGCGTTAAAATTCTTGTTAGAAAATTAAATATTACAGAGCAATGAAACACATAAAATATGTGAAAAACACAAGCACACAAAACACATAAAACCAGAGAGACACAGATATACGTGGTTCACCCAGTTTGGGCTACGTCCACCCTAAACAGCCAGTCCTTTCTTTCTATTATCCAGCAAAATGAAGAGACACAACCTACAACAGATCCGCAATAATATCCTCTGTCCTCTCTCACAGTCTTCCTATCTATTTCTTGCTCCAAGAACACACATACAATATATAGCTGCAATACAATACCCTCATACAAGCGAGGGGTTGCCTTCTAGGGAAAAAAATCCTAAAATAAACATAACTGCTACCGTCAGATCATCCGCCTAATGAACGGCCTAGATTGACTAGAAATTATTATACTTTTACAAGGAAATTTTAAATATGTTTTTAGCTTCGGGGGCAATGCCCCCGAAACCCCCTGCCAGGGGGGGGGCTCCATAAAGTCACAGCCACCCCCCCTGGACCCCCCAGGCAGCGTTTAATTACAGGTAGCGTTTCCGCCCCATTAAGGTATAGGGGTCCAACGCTATGATACAAAGTAAACAAGATAATCAGGCTCCACACCCAAAAATCTCCCACTTGGAGACTGATTGTAGAAATTGCAACGTTGCTTCATTTGCTGGACAATGAATCCTCTTTCGACCTCGATGTTTCTCATCTTCATCGTCATCCTTGGAGACCAATTGAAACTGAGCATAATCTTATTTTCTCCCTGGTTACAACTTTTGTTAGCATATCTATAGGATTCTTGCTAGTGTGTATCTTTTCCAGCTTCAACTGTCCATCTTCCAATATTGACCGTATGAAATGGTACTTGAGTTGTATGTGTTTAGTACTAGAATGAAATGTTGATTTCTTTGCAAGATGAATGGCACTTTGGGTATCACTGTATAACGTTCCCATATCATGCTTCTTATCCAATTCATCCATAAACCTTTGTAACCAAATCATTTCTTTACTAGCCTCTGTAGCAGCAACAGACTCTGCTTTTTTTGTTTAAAGTGCAACAACACTTTGGAATTTTGAAACCCAACTGACAGTTGTTCCACCTACAGTAAATACATATCCTGTAGTGCTCCTCCTGTTATCTTTGTCACCTGCCATATCTGCATCAACATATCCCTGTAGAGAAATGTTTGAACCACCAAAGCATAATACTTGATTTGTGGCACCTCTAAAATATCTGAGAATCCATTTTACTGCCATCCAATGTTATTTTCTTGGATTGTTCATGTACCTACTTAAAACTCCCACTACATGTGAAATATTAGGCCTTGTGCAGACCATTGCATACATTAAGCTTCCAACTACTGATGCATATGGAACTTTAAACATATAGTCCATTTATTCTTGGGTCTCGGGGCACATCTCCTTACTAAGTTTGAAATGGCTAGCAAAATGTGTACTAACTGGTTTTGGATTCTTCATATTAAATATTTTCAACACCTTTTGTATGTAGTCATTCTGAGAAAGTGTTAATTTGTGATTTTTCCTAACTCTAGTTATTCTCATACCAAGGATTTGTTTTGCAGCTCCCAAATCCTTCATTGCAAATGAATTTTCCAATTTTATTTTGAGCACATTTATTTCCTGCATGTTAGCCCCTGCAACAAGCATGTCATCTACATAAAATAACAATATAATATAGCTGCCATCATTTTTCCTTTTCAGATAAACACAATGATCAGAGTGACATCTAGTATAACCTTGTTCAGACATAAACTTGTCAAATTTAAGATACCACTGCCTTGGAGCCTATTTTAAGCCATACAAGCTCTTCTTTAACCTACAAACTAATTTTTCTTTCCCTTTGACCTCATATCCTTCTGGTTGCTGCATATAGATCACTTCCTCCAAATATCCATACAGAAATGTTGTATTTACATCTAACCGTTCAATATGTAAATATTTCGCTGCTACGAGACGTAAAATATTTCTGATTGAAGTCATCTTAACAACAGGAGAAAATATTTCATCAAAATCAATACCTTTCTTCTGTGAAAACCCCTTCACCACAAGTCTAGCTTTGTTCCTCTGTTTTCCTCCATCTTCTTCCTTCAGCCTGTAAACCCATTTATTCTGTAATGTAGTTTTACCTGTAGGCAACCTGACTAAGTCCCAATTCTGGTTATGCATTAAGGATTCCATCTCTTCTTCCATGGCTAGCTCCCGCTTCTTCCTGCTTTCAACCGACATTGCTTCTTCATAACATTCAGGTTCACCAAAATCAGTCAACAATAAATAATATAGTGAAGGAGAGTATCGTTCAGGGGGTCTACTTATCTTGGTAGATCTTATAACACCACTTTCAGGTATTTGAGATGCATGTTGCTGTTGTGGTGGTTGTTGTTGTTGTGGCTCTTGATTATTATTATTTTCAGGCACCTTTACCTTTTCTGTGATCTCATCAAGAACCGTGTATTATTTGTTTTCTTTTTCTTGTTTCTTTTCCTGCAACTGATTCTTATACAATACCTTTTCATTGAATATTACATCTCTGCTCCTAATTATTTTGTGATTTTCATAATCATATAAGCGATAACCAAAATCATTAACACCATATCCAATAAAGGTACATTTCTTTGATTTTGCCTCAAGCTTTGTTCTATTTTATTTATTAATATGGACAAAGGCCTCACAGCCAAAAGGCTTTAAAAAAGAGTAGTTTACCTTTTTACCTATCCATGCTTCCTCTGGAATACCACCATCCAAGGAACTTGAAGGCCCTCTGTTTATTAGATAAAAAACAGTATCTATAGCATCTGCCCAAAATTGTAAAGGCAATCCTGCATGCAGTTTCATGCACCTTGCATGCTTCGTGATTGTTTTGTTCATCGTTTCCGACACACCATTTTCTTGTGGTGTTCTTGGAACTGTCTTCTCTCTACAAATTCCATGCTCTAAACAATACCTATCAAACTATTTACTACAATATTCACCTCCATTTTCTGATTTGAGACATGTCAACTTCTTTCCTATCTCAATCTCAACCAAATATTTCCATTTCTTGAAAGTATCAAATACATCAGATATTACCAAATACAATAACCATGTTTTTCTAACAATATCAATAAAAGTAACATAATAATGGAGAGCCACCAAGAGATGATACCCGAGCAGTCCCTGGCTATCCCCATGCCACGGTTTCCACTTTTCACTCTTCTCCCTCCTCCAACCTTAACAACCGACTCTCTTTCATTTTCCATAAATGCAATTCTCACAGAAATCCAAATCAACATTCTTCAAACCTAGAAAAACATTTATTGAGTGAAGAATCTTCATCCCCTTCTCACTCATGTGTCCAAGCCTATGATGCCATAATGCCACATCCACTCCTTTGGAAGTTAAAGCATTAAAAGAGTTATAAATACCATTTCATAAATAAAATGTACCAACCTTTTCACCTTTTGCTATTACCAGGGCTCCTTTGGTGACCTTCCAATCTTTATCTGTGAAAGCTGTCACACAGCCTTCACTGCCTAACTACCATGTTGAAATAAGATTTTTATTTAGATCCGGAACATGCCTTACCTCCTTTACTAGCCATTGGTTTCCATTCTGCTATTTTACAAGAACCTTACCCATTCCAACAATTTTACAGGGTTTATCATCGCCCAAACAAACTTGTCCAAAATCTCCTTGAACATAGTCGTGAAAATATTTCTTATCAGGTGTGGCATGGAATGAAGCCCCTGAATCTACAACCTGTGAACGATATTTTTTGAAAAGAAGACCAGCATCTTGTAACACATCACCCCGTCACATTTGTCAGCTTTGACAGTTCTCTCACAATTCTTCTTCCTGCCAGATTCAGCGTCTTTTTTAGTGTCCCTTTTTCCTTTCTGATTCAACAATTATCTCACACCTTGGATCTGCCTTTCCTTGATTTACTGCGATATCCCTGGCTCTTTCCTCTTTCCATTCTTCTTCCCCTAGACTCTACACTCAAAGCATTACTCGATGTCTCACCAGAGCTTTTCCGTCACATTTCCTCGCTAAGGATAGCATTGACAACATCATCAAACTTTAAAGTACTAGATCCAGAGACAGAGTTACTAATGGCCATAACTAAACCATTCCAACTTTTTGGAAATGAGCACAAAAATAGCAGAGCTCTAACTTCATCATCAAAGTTTACCCCTACAGAACTTAACTGACTAGTAACTGTATTAAAATAATTTAAATGGTCTGCAACAGATCCACCTTCTGAAATATTCAAATTAAATAAACGTTTCATAATAAATACCTTGTTTGAGGCCGAGGTTTTTTCATATAGTTTCACAACGCCTTAATCAAACCCTCTGTTGTTGTTTCCTTCGAAATATTGAAGGCTATGGACTCTGCGAGGCACAACCGTACTGTTCCGAGTGCCTTTCTATCAAGAATATCCCATTTTGTGTCTGTCATAGTCATCGTCTTCTTTGTTTTTTCTGCTCAATGGTAGGTACAAATATTTCTGATACAGATAATCTTCCATCTGCATCTTCCACAGCGGGAATTTTTGGCCATTAAATTTCTCAAACCTAAATTTACCATCTTCTGCCATTGCTCCCACTCGAACCAAGAACCCTTCTTTCCTACAAGTTTATCATCCAAATAGACTTTCGTCTCTGATACCAGTTGTTAGAAAATTAAATATTACAAAGCAATGAAACACATAAAATTTGCGGAAAACATAAGCACACAAAACACATAAAACCATAAAGACATAGATATACGTGGTTCACCCAGTTTGGGCTATGTCCACCCCGAACATCCAGTCCTTTCTTTCTATTATCCAACAAAATGAAGAGACACAACCTACAATATATCCATAGTAATATCCTCTGTTCTCTGTCACAGTATCCCTATTTGTTTCTCGCTCTAAGAATACACATACAATACACAACCGCAATACAATACCCTCATACAAGTGAGGGGTTGCCTTCTAGGGAAAAAAACCCTAAACTAAACATAACTTCTACCCTCAGATCATCTGCCTAATGAACGGCCCAGATTGACTAGAAATTACTATACTTTTACAAGGCAATTTTACATTTGCTTTTAGCTTCGGGGGCACTGCCCCCGAAACCCCCTGCCAGGGGTGGGCTCCATAAAGTCGCAACCGCCCCCCTAGACCCCCCAGGCAGTGTTTAATTATGGGCAGCATTGCCGCCCCATTAAGGTAGAGGGGTCCAACGCTGTGATAAAAAATAAACAAGATAATCAGGCTCCACAACCAACAATTCTACGACGTTAGATTTCATCACAACTAGTGTTTTTAGTGCGGGAATTTACTATTTGTGTGTGGATTTCTCTCTTATATTTTTTAGGTGTGTGATCAATTTGATTGTTTCCTTAGATACTTTAGGAATTTTTGTTGAAATTTTCTTTGATTTCGTGTGTTAAAACTTTTAATAGTGGTTGAATTACCTAGACAATCATGTAGAATGCAGGGAAAACCCCCTGAGTACACACAAAACCAGTTAGAAAAACTTAAATCTGAGAAAGGAAAAACATCAGGGACTGGATCAACTGAACATGAAGAAACATCAATAATTATTCATCCTGAATACGAAGTAGATCAACCTCAAACAGAAAAGAGTACTCCACGAAGAGTTTCAATTTCTGAACTAGCTAAACGTGTTTCTACAACTAGTGAATTATCAACTACTGATCCTGAAATTTATGAACCAGAAACTGAACCTGCTATATCTGAATCTACTTCCGATTTTGTTATTCCAACCCCTCATTGTCCTGATTCACCCAGAGTGAAGTATCGTATCACTGAAAATCTTCCTCCTGGTCTCATTATTATTGAAGAGGTTACTAACACTGAAGAATAAGTTGTTCTTCCTTCAAATCAGGACTCTTTATATCTTAGGCAAAGTGAATCAATTTACTATAGCCATTTCAAACAAGATTCTTGGTATTCTCAGTTGACAAATTTTCTACACAATACTAGTCTAAACTATTTTCCACCCCGAATTCCTTTTTATGCCATACCAAGAGGTTACAGACCTCCATTAAACATGTCTGGTGAGTCATCCATGTTTTCTGCATCACCAAAATCATATTTGTATGGTGGTCTGTCTATTTCAGTAGGATACCAGTCGCTTTCTGGTACTTTCTCAGGAGCAGCTCCTTCTCCCAAAAAACATATACCATCATCTGGTCCAAATGAATCACATACCAAAAATTTCAGTGCATAACACATTTACATGATGTCTGGAAACATTCCTAACCCTAACCCTCAAGGTAGTAATTTACTGCTTGGGGGGAAACCTTAAAGTAGTAATTTACTGCCTGGGGGGCAACCTCAAGGACAATACATACCTCAAGGATCATATCAACCTCAAGGATAGTACATACCTCAAGGTCAGTACATACCTCAAGGACAATATCAACCTAAAGGGCAACACCCAACTCAGGGTCCACAACATCTTCAAGGACAGTACCCTATGTTGGTGTCTCGTGTTTTGATAGTTTGGAAAATAAAAAGACAAGGCAACATCAGAGCCAATCTTTAGAGTTACAGGATCTAGTCCTCCTGTTCTCAGAGAGGGATCTCTCAAAATTTTGTTTGCAAAGGTTTATCTTGTGTGCTTTGAGTATTGGTTTTAGACTAGTTATTAAGTGCAGGTGTTTATTTGTTTGTTTGTTTGGTTGGAATGATACAGCAGAACATGAAAGGCCTAGGAAAGATATATAGGACAGAGAAATATCTGGTTCATTGGGCAATGGAGTCAAGAAAAGGTCATAACAAACTCATCAATGGATATAGGATATCAAAGGGCAAATCTAACTTGGCCACAGGATCCTTTTGTTTTTGGAATGAGATGAACATTAATGATTTGGAAAGAGAGGTTTAATTCTCAACAAAGGGAATTCGAAAGCATAATTTGAACAATAAAGAGCTCTTTGATAGACAAGGCTAACCATAAATTCTACAAATCACACCTTTAAGAAAATAATGATTTCAAAACAACTTTTAAAATGAAATCTAAGATTCGGGGAACACCCTATTTCCTCAAAGATTTATTTTAAAGGAATTAGAAACATAAAAGATTTACTGATAATTACAGTCATAGAAGAGGGAATACCTAAAAACATATATGATCATAATTATAATGACCTTTAAGCAAACTGTTTAAGTGAGGACAAAGGGCAAGGTCAAAACAGACCTCTTTGATTCACTGTAAGCAAAGAACTTCAAAGGGAGACTTCAATAACAGATTTTAAGTGGAAACAGACAAGCAGGGAGAACCATAAATCATGTTGAAACCAACTGTTCGAACTATTAAGGAAATAAACAAGCATGAAGATTAAAGAGAGAGATTAAAGACTCTAAAATACTTTAGCAGAAGAAAACATGAAACAGTGAAGGATGAACAGGTCTAAGGTGCTTCCAAGAGTCATTTCTTAGCCTAAAAATTCAACCTACTGTAGTAAGAAATTATGGAACATAATGAAAACATAGGAAAACATAAAACAGTTTAGAATACTTCACCAACAGCCAAGCTCATGGATCCAATGATAGAGCCTTCTCAGGAACAAGCATGCAACAACATCATCAAGGTTTCCAAGACTTCAGTTTCTTCTTCAACTTCAACGGACTATGTATTTATTTCAGAGAGTTTTAGTATTACAACTGGTGATCAAACAACAACCAACCAACCAACAATTTCTCATCTTCTACAGAAGTATTTATAGAAGAATGAGGAGGTGAGATCTGATAAAATATCTCTCACGACAATTAATACAGACTTAATGGCTTCTTGGCCTTTAAGGGGCTCAATGAAGAAACTTACAATAGGTGTCCTCTGTATTAAATTTTTTTACATAAAGATTAAGCTTGGTGGGAGCTTTTGTTGACCTTTGAGGCTCAGTGTGGTGTCGAAGAAACTCTGTAGATGTTTGTCATTAATTTGCCTACAGAATTTACCTTTTGGCTATGTTGTGAGGTAGATATCCGGTCCTGATCAATAAATTCATCCTCTGATTGAATACTTTGAGGTACAGGTGGCATTTCTGTAGCTAGGAGGAATCAATTTTCCTCAGTTGCGGCGGTGGAGATTTTCCTTTTGATAAAACACTTAAGATCTTCTTTAACTGTGTTTTAAATCGAGGATTAGGGTTTTGATAAACATTCTTAGCCGCGATCCTCGAAAATATGTCTTCCATCCTCTGTCTTGGTTCATTTTGATCTTCGTCACTGATACTCTCTGACTGTGCCCGATTCATGGTTTCTGCTGGTATGCAGGGCTGCGTAGGGTTATGTGGCATCAATGCTTCATGGATGATTGATGAAATGTGGACTTAACACCTACAAATGTTTTCCTTTGACAAATTGAATGTGAGAGGATCGTCACCCTCTACCTTCGAATTTTTTTCAGACATAGTGAAAAAACCTTTGAACCCTGCAAAATACGAACAAAAATTATAAAATTCATGCATTTATAGGTTACTGCTTCAGAAGGCACGTGGAGAGAGCATGGCCGTTGGATGGCATCATCCAACGGTCAGGATTTGATTAGAGGAGTCAAGGGAAGGCGGAAGAATTTTTTAAATCAGAGCCGTTGATCGCACAGAGATTGACGGTCGGGAGCGGAAAATGGAAAGTCAAAAACGGGAAATGTTGACTGGGCAACGAAAGTTGGCGATGAAATATGAACCGTCGATCTGTAGATAAGATCGATGGTGAAGATTAGTTGGATGCCGTGCCGTGTCCCAGTTAACTTTCGGGCATCTTCGATGAGCGATAGCCGTTGGATGGCCCACCCCAGATCGGACGGTGGATGCCAATATCGCACAGGGTCCACGTCCGAACTTTAATGCGCAATGGATGGTGGTTTTATGAACAGTGTGAACGACACGCGTCGGCCAGCGTATGGAATCACTACCGATCAGGAGAAAACCGCCCTCGCCCAAAGGCGGTGCGATGAATACCGCGCGGTTTTGGAATGGTGAGTGGTTGGCGGGGACCACTGGGCTGATGAACTCCGCACCGTCCGATCTTCAAATCAGATCAATGGTGCAGAACGATTTAAAATTGGAACCGGCGGAAATTTTTATAAAATAATGAAACCGTCGATTTTTTAATATGAACCAAGGTTTAAAATATTATTTACGAAGCGGCTTGGCGCCCGACTACGGGACCTTGGGGTGTATGGAGGATAATACAACAGGGGGCTAGAAAGGAGGGGATAAGGGCAACGCGATAAGCGCCTGGAGAGTTGGCACTTGGTTATGGTGCCAGGGCGTATGGGAGGGAGGACTAAAGACTTAGCCCAAGGGGGATTAAGTCCCAAATACATAAAAATGTGCATTTTAATGGTTTTCAAAGGAATTTAAGAATTTCTATAAGGCAAAAGGGGAGTCTTAAAACCTTACCAAGGGATGTTGAACAAAGGGAAAAGGGGAAAAATATGAAAATGAGGGGTTTCATGGGATATGAAGCGGTTAAAAGTGAGGTTAGTATTGGGAGAAGGGGAAAAGGAAAACAGGTGTTTGCAGCAGTATTATTCCTTGGGAATCAGCAAGATTTCTGAAGGGGAAAAAAGGCACAGTAGTGAAGATTGGGACAGAGGTAGGAGGCCTTCAAGAGTCTTCAAGAGCCAACACTTTTTAGTCATAAAATTTGTTCCTTGAAGGCTCCAAAGAGTTTTAGCCAGCATTTGGTATAACATATTTTATAGCTGCCTAACAGTGGCTCCACTTGGGGATGGTGCCTTCTTGAAGGCATCAAGAACTTTCAGACTTGGATTCTCTGGGAGGCTGATCAGTTGCCTCATCCATTGGGCTGCCCTTCCTTTGCTAAGATGACTTTCTCTAAAAACATATTAGCAACCAAAAAATAATGGATTTTTATCAATAAAAACTTCTACCTACCCAATCCTACTGATCTAACATTTTTTCTTCATTAGAGTGCACTTGGATTGGAAAAATCTTTTACAACATTTTATTCTTTTGAAAGCATAAAACTAATCTAATTCTACTCCTTATTTCTCCCTGAATTCAAATTAAACATTTGAGTTCAGATGCTTCTCTACCTATTCTACTATCTGTTGGAATTAAACTGTACAACAAATTTTTATTCTCTAATTGCTAAAGCAGAAATTAAAAAAACATACAAGTCAGGATTGAACAGTCTAACTTGACGCTGATCTATGGCATAAAAACAAGTTGCACATAGATTATTATTTGCAGAAAATTAAATCAAAATGATGAAGGCTTTAAGATCTGAAAGTTTTAAGAACATCCTTCTCTTTTTACAGCTTTGCTTTGACTTTTGTTTGAGTTGTAGCTTCTTTGTTCTCTGGTTCAGATTTTGAGCTAATTAGAACCATATTTTTACATTTTTTGACTCAGAATTTGAAACAAATTTGAGTCATCTCTCTTTGGAAACCTAGGTTCAGATTTTGAGCTTGTTTGAACCTTTAATTTCTATCCTAATCTATCTACTGATAAACCAAGATTAAACGGTTTGGCAAATCGAATTCACTATCCTATCAGCAGAAAATTTAAATCTAATTAGTCAAGATTAGGCTGTATGACTAATTAGAAGTGTTTTTTTTCAGGAGTGGCATTTAAGCTTGCACACTTTCAGATTTGTTTCTCTTTTGTGGTATGTGTTAGTGTCCCGTGATTTGGCTGATTGGCAAGCCAAATGACAGTGTAACATCAAACCAAGCTTTGGAGCCCAAGGACCTAGCCTTCCTAGACTCAGAGAGGGCTCTCTCTATATGTGTAAGGGATATCTGTGTGTTTTCTTATTGTGTTTTGATTTTAGGCTAGTTATGAAGTATGTTTTTGGTTTTGTTTTTTTTAGGGTGTGAGAGATGAAACTGATCAAAGATATAAGATAGATAAAAAGGTGTCAGATCAAATGGGCTATGGGGTTGAAAAGGTCAAGAAAGCTATCAGACGGTGATACAAGGCTGTTGAAGGGCCGATTTGATTCGAGGTAGAAAGGATCTTTGGGCAAAATGGAGTAAATGGACATCAAGTTTGTGAACAACAAAGAGTTTCAAGCATAACTAGTTCAATAGATAACATAAACATGGCAGGGAAAACCATTAATCATGCAAAATGTAACTATAAGCTAATCAATACATAGAAATAAACATTCAAGCCATGCATAGAAGTATATGACCCTCTAACTTTGGGAAATGGCTATCAGACTTTGGGGAAAACACTTAAGAAAGAAAAAAAACTTAACTTACTATGCCGGAATGCCTAAACACAGTACTTCAAGTTATTGGGCACTTTGAACAACAAGATTTGCATAGTTTTAGGCAAATGGCTAGATCGGAACTAGGCCTCCTTGGTTCAACAAAATGATAATCTAATCAGTCAACGAGAAATTTAACGGATGGAACTATAACTAGCCATAGGTAAGCAGGGTGTACCGTAAATCATACTTAGCATGCATAGAACTATGAATGAAACAAGCAACAATATCCTCAAGTTATTAAAGAGCAGTTAAGAATTCTTTAATGTAACTAAGGAAGAGGAAAACATGAAAGCTATGAAGAAACAGGAAATTTGAGGTGCCTCCAAGGGCATATCTCAAATTTGTTCTCTACTGATCTATAGCAAGCAAGAAACATGTATTCATGAATGAAAACTAGAAGACAACAACAAAGCTAGAGACACTATACCATTCTACCAAGTCATGGAATTCAACAACAATCCTTCTTCATTCATCCAAGAGCATCCAAGAGGCAATCCAAAAGCATAAGACAAGTATTTCTTCCAAAGTTTATATGACCATATATTGCTTCTCTTCTCAAGTTCAGCCTTGTTTTACAATGAAAGCCTTTGGAATATATAGGCTCAAGTGAGGAAAACCTCATGGTTCAACTTGCTCTCCCATTGGCCTAATCAAAATATCTAAACTTGTCCTTGATGCTTTGCAAAGCCCAAGGCACAAAATATCTCATAAAATATCTAAAAAATGCTAAAAAAGGGAATTTAATTGACTTTTCATCACTTCTCATGTGCAAAATGTTGGGAAAAATACTGAGAGGGGGGGTGAATCAGTATTTTGAGCTAACTGATAAAAATTTTACTTTTCTTTTCTCAAAACCCATACGCTACTTTATAGAACAAAACTAGCGTATATACGTGGATATCCTTAAGGAAACTTGCGTATGCTTAGAGCTCTTATTATGTATTTGATTCTTAAATCATTGCATCATTTATTCATCAGATGTTAAGCAGTAAGCATGTGCAGTAAAAACAAAATGAACCATCACACATAAGCAAAACACATGAACACCAGGATTTAAGGTGGAAACCCAAGTCAGGAGAAAACCACCGCTGTCGTCGTCTCAGCCTTAAATATTTATTATAAAGAAAACTTCTTACAACCATGTACTGGCGCAGGCTCATACCAGCACGTAGGCACCCACCTGCAGAAGGCTACAACCTTCTCTCGTTTACCAGCCTCTCCTGGAAGGGAGCTACAACCCCCTGCTCTAGTTTACCAGCCTCTCCTGGAAGGGAGCTACTACCCCCTCACTGATGGTTTTGACCCTCAGCACTACTCCAGACCACGTTTCATCAATTTTCAAAATGGATCAAACAGCTTCAACACAACTCTTCACTTATCAACAAATATACTTCGCCCAATGCTTCAAACAGAACAGTGAAACCACTGTAACTAGAATATCAGAGATAACCCAGACTTCAGAATAGATATGCAGAAACACATTCAACCTTGAGAAATTATTATTTCAGATACCATATGCACTTTTATTTAATCAAACCTACGTATACACGCGCTTTTCATGAAACGAACCCGCGTATACATTTGTGCATCTCCCAAAAAAAAAAACCTAACTGCTCATATGCGCTTTTATTTTATCAGATCTGCGTATACACACGCTTTTCATGAAACGAACCTGTGTATAGATCTATAAAAGATAAACTTTGCAGAACAGATCAGATCTATGAACTTACGCAGATTTTTTTCAATTTCTTCATCAGATTTGCACCAGGTCTTCATCACTTCTTTTCAGATCATCCTAGAGATTCATCATTTCTAGATCTAGAGATCTTGAACCTTCATCATATTCATAGGTGCATCATAGATTCAGATCTATCAATTAAGAACAGAGTTCAACCATGAAGATATAATTCAAAGTGAAGTATTCATTAAAGCCCAGACACTTGCTCTCTTCCTTGCACTATGATTTTCTTCTCCTTAAATAGATTTGGCCTTTATCAATACCATGAGTCAAAACCACTCAACCGTTGATGGTATTCCTGGACGGGGTCAAATAGATAATCAAGCGCTCAATACTTTGGGCCAATACCATGGTAATTCCCCCTGGTTTTATAAAATTAGAGCGCAAATTGGCATATGTGACTTGGCACGTACTTTTCTGTGTGCATACGCAACTTCTCCTTAACAAACCCGCATATGCCTTATCACATACCTTGTTCAACATTATTCTGGCATTTTCTGAATTCCTTTCTTCTGTTGCTTCTGAGCAGATCTGTAGATACATCATCCTTCCTTATTTAACACAAGATACATCATCCTTACAAATTTAACACATAGGTTACTTATCATAGGCAACTCATAAAGCAGGTTCCATCAAGGTCAATACATTGTATCACATTACCAACAATCTCCCCCTTCATTCATCAAGTATGTCTCCATAGGTTTCCGTCAAGAACAACTTTATCAAATAGGTTGCCATCAAGGACAACACTCTGCATCATATTGCCAACAATCTCCCCCTTTGGACTTGATGGCAACCACGATGGTGTTTGATCATCGCAATAGATAGATACATTGATTATAATCATGATGCAAGCACCATGATACTCTCCCCCTATTCAAACATCTTGATAAAAAATATGACACCATGATACTACTCTCCCCCTTTGACATCAAGGGCAAAGGGCAGATCAAAACCAAAACAAGAAGAGCTCTGTAGATCTTATGTGCACTGAAGTTACCATGCTCCCCCTGAGTTCATGCTGAATCTTCAAACATATGAAGTACATGACTCTATAACCAAGGACTCCTACTTACATCAAAGATCCAACCAAGTGGATTTACATATATGACTCATGTACCCAACCAAGTGAGTTTACACATTTGAACAAGCCCTTTACATGACTGAATATTACAATTTACATCATAGGTCATATGACTTTTTATAACCAATATCAAAAAGACCTTAAGAGAGATCATATTTCAGAATCATCATAATGCCAACAATGCATTACATTCAGCAAGACTAATGCTCCCCCTGAAACTGTGCATCCAATGCATCCTTTCCATATGACCAAAACTCCTCCTTAGCTTGTGCAACGTGAACACTTTCAATAGCCAATCATCAAGGCATATTTACCCAATATCGGAGAATGAAACAAAAATAAAAGAGCTGAAACATCATCAGAGATACCAAACAGCACTGCAGCCGTGATGAAGAATGCTGACCCCAAGTAAAATTGTCAGCAACTAACCATACGTGGTTTTCTTTGTATAAACTCATGTATATACGCGGTTGTCTTTCAGGAAACCAATGTATCCAATTTAATCTTCTGAATTTAAACGATTACGATTTTTTCATGAGAACTACTCCCGACACGTAAGAGATATTGAAATTTTCCTGGCTTGGAGGTTTGGTCAGTATATCAACAACTTGTTCTTTGGAGGGAACATACTCCAACTTCACCTTTTGCTCAAGCACTTGTTCACATAAAAAGTGATACTTTATGGGAATGTGCTTGGTCTTGGAATGCATAACAGGATTCTTTGAGATGTGTATGGCACTTGTATTATCACACATGATGGAGATAGGAGGTGAAAATTTGATTTGAAAGTCTTGTAAGGTTTGCATCATCCAAAGAAGTTGAGTGCAACATGATGTGGTAGCCACATATTCTTCTTCTGCTGTAGATAAGGCAATAGAGTTTTGCTTCTTGCTGAACCAAGAAACTAACCGGGGCCCCATATAGAATGCACCACCACTAGTGCTTTTCCGATCATCAACATTTCTAGCCCAATCTGCATCAATGTAAGCATGAAGAGTAAGATCAGCATTCTTTGGATACCATAGTCCAAAGTCTTGAGTTCCTTGTAGATATTTGAATATTCTTTTGACAGCTTGAAGGTGAGACTCTTTTGGATTAGCTTGGAATCGTCCAACAATCCCAACTGCATGCATAATGTCTGGTCTAGTCCCGGTGAGATAAAGTAGACTTCCTATCATAGATCTGTATTCTGGTTGATTCACCGTGGGAGAATCATCATGAGAACTGAGGTTACATCCGGTTATCATTGGTGTACTTACAGGTTTGCACTCTTCCATGCCATACTTCTTCAGAATTTTCTTAAGGTATTTTTCTTGTGATAAGAATATGCCATCTGTAGTTTGATGCACTTGCAAGCCAAGAAATAATGTTAGTTCCCCAAGTAAAGACATTTCAAATTCTTGCTGCATAGCTGAAGCAAATTTCTGACTCATAGATTCTTCATTGCTTCCAAAAATGATATCATCAACATATACAACCACAATCAATAGTTTGTCATTTTCAGTTTTTGCGTATAAGTTGCTATCAGCAGACCCCTTTGAAAATCCCTGTTGATGAATATATTTTTCAAGACGATAATACCATGCCCTTGGACCTTGTTTGAGACCATATAGAGCCTTTTTAAGTCTAAAAACAAGATTTTTATCATTTCCCAAAATGAATCCTTCTGGTTGTTCTATATAAACTTCTTCTTCTAGATCGCCATTGAGAAAGGCGGATTTAACATCCATTTGATAAACTTTGATTTGTTGGAAGCTTGAAAAATAAAGAAACATTCTTATGACTTCAAGTCTAGCTATCGGAGCAAAAGTTTCTTCAAAGTCTATACCTTCTTGTTGAGCATACCCCTTGCAAACAAGTCTAGCTTTGTTTCTTACAACATCCCCATTCTCATTTAACTTGTTTTTGAATATCCATTTAGTTCCAATGACATTTTTGTTTTGAGGTCTTGGTACTAATTCCCAAGTGTGATTCTTCTCAATTTGATCAAGCTCTTCATTCATGGCTTGAACCCTCTTTGCTAGCTTGATTGACATTGTGTGGTTCAATAGTGGATAGAAATGCCAGATAGCTAGAAGATCCCACAAGATTCCTTCTTGTTTGTACACCTGATCCCTTATCTCCCAAAATTTGAGATTCTGGATGATTCTTTTGAACATATCTAGATGGAGCCTTTTCAGATAAATCATCTTCAGGTTCTTCATTGGGTTCACTGTCTATATCATTGCTATTTGATGTAAAAGGACATAAGTCACCATCGTCTTCATTTGTTATTTGTTTTTCTTCTTTTGGGGCTGCAGGAGACTCATCAATAACAACATCAATACATTCAACAATCTTCCGAAGTCTTTTATTGTAACATTTATAAGCTCTACTCGTAGAGGAGTAACCAAGAATTATTCCTTCATCTGCTCTAGGTTCAAACTTGCCAAGTTTTTCATCATTATTTTTGATAAAGCGTTTACTTCCAAAAACTCTAAAATGCTTCACAGAGGGAGAATTACCATACCAGAGTTCATATGGAGTTTTGTCACTATTTACACGAACATGTGCCTTGTTGAGAATGTTTACCGCTATATGTGTTGCTTCTCCCCAAAATGTGTCAGGTGTTCCAGAATCATCAAGCATAGCTCTAGCCATTTGTTGAACTGTTCTATTCATTATTTCTGCTACACCATTTTTTTGTGAAGTGCCAGCTACATAGAACTGTGTTTTTATGCCATGTTGTTCACAAAATTCAAGGAATTCGTTTGAAGTATATTCTCCTCCTCGATCAGATCTAAGACAATTGAGTTTTAGATATAATTCATTTTCAACCAGAGCCTTGAAGATCTGAAATTTCTCAAATGCTTCGTCTTTGTGTTTAAGCAACCCAATCCAACACATTCTAGAGAAATCATCAATAAATAAGATATAGTATTGTTCACCACGAGGTGACTTTTTCCTCATAGGTCCACATATGTCAGTATGAATGATTTCAAGAGGCCTACTTGATGATCCTTCCTTGGCATTAAATTTCACTCTGGTCTGCTTGCCGAATTGGCAAGATTTGCATATGATACTTTCAGGTAGAGTAATATTGGGAAGACCACGAACAGCATTAAGTCTGCTTGATTTGTTGATTTGAGAGAAGCTTAGATGCCCCAACCTTCTATGCCATAGCCATTTTTATGAAGATTGACTTAAGTAACATTGTTCTTTGTAGTTCTTCAATACATACAGGCTGCTTGGAGTTCTTTTCCCTTTTATAATTGTTTTACCTGTAACAAGATCACGAACCACACATTCTTTTGAACTAAAGACAACTTCAGTTCCTTGATCACACATTTGACTTACACTTAACAGGTTATGCCTTAAACCATCCACATACATGACATCATTAGCCTTCACCTTTTCTTTTAGAAACACAAACCCTTTTCCTTTAATTACAGCAGGAGTATCATTTCCAAATGTAGCTTTCTTTTCCTTTTCTAGAGCACTATATGCAAGAAGTTTGTTTTTGTCACCTGTCATGTGTCTTGAGCATCCACTATCAATGTACCATTGATTTTCTTCACCTTCTGCAAATAACGCTATGCCACAATTTTCAACCTGTAATTCCTTCTTTTTCCATACTTTGGAATTTGAAGGAAAATGCTCTTTTGGCTTAACTTTGCTCCTGCATTCAGATTCTTCATGCCCAAAGTTATTGCAATAAGAACATTCAACTTCATCTAGAAGAGGAGAAAATTTGTTATAGGTATTCTTCTCAAATTCAATCCTTTTCTTTCTTGCTTCTCTAGTCATGATGGTTTTATATGCAACACATTGAAAAGCTTTATGACCAAAATTGTGACATGAGAAACATTGTCCATTGAAGAAGAAATTTCTTAGATCATGAAATATTCTACTTGGATTTACCTGTTGATTGGTGTTTCTTTGAGAGATATTCCTGTTAGTGTTCTTTGAATTGAGAGGATCATGCTTTACCTGTAATGATTCTTTATTCCCTTGCTGAGTGGCAGAATTTTGTAAACCAGCTGTAGCTGCTTTTAGATAATTTGGTGCTGAAGCCTGAGAAGATTCTCCGGTATATCCAGGACCTGTCTTTATAAGAGGAGAACGTTGTACCTTGATAATCTCATCTAAGGTTTCAGATCCTTTAGCAAATCTAAGATTCAGAGTATTTAATTTCTCAAAATCTTTTCTTAGACTTACCACTTCACATTCTAATTTCTCAATGTGTTTCTTTGCTCCTTCAACCTGCTTTTCCAGAGTCTCTATGGTTATTTTCCTTTCTTCTAAGAGTATTTTACTTTCTTCTAAGCGTATTTTGAGTTGATTGTTTTCTTCAAGAAAGTCATTGTACTCTATAGCATCCACAAAAGTATCCTTTTCTTCTCTAGATTCAAATGCCATGAGAAGTCTAAGATCTTGTTCACATTATTCCTCACTATCAGATAACCCATCACTGTCTTCATGAGTATAGTAAATTTTTCTAGTGTTAAACCGATTCTTGTTCCTTCTTGCTACTTCCTTCCCTTTTGCAGGTGTTTCTTTATGAGGACACTTAGCAGCATAATGACCAATTCTTCCACACTCAAAACATTTGAAAGGAAGCTTACCTCTGAACCGTCCTGTGCCAAGTTGAAGTTTCTTTACAAAATTTGCATCATCTTCTTCTGAGATATATCCTAATCCTTCTGCTTCTTGTACTTCTTTCACTTTAGTAGAAGCTTTGAAGACAGCCTCTTTGACTTCAGATGGTCCTCCTCTTCTCATTTCATATGCAGTTAGTATGCCATGAAGTTGTACCATAGTAAGATTTTGAAGATCCTGTTTTTATTCAAGAGCAGAAACTTTTGACTCAAATTTTGCTGTTAGCGATCTTAAAATGTTCTCAAACAAAGTAGATTCGGTTATTGTTTCTCCCAGATTTCTCATACGATTTACAACATCATCAACACGTAAAAAGAAACTGGCAATACTCTCATCACTATGCATCTTTAAATTTTCATATTCAATTCTGAGAGTTTGGAGTTTTGCACTTTTTACCTTTGCATCACCTTCATAATTTAGAATGATTTTGTCCCACATTTCCTTTGCTGTATTTAGCTGCATAACTTTGACAAATTCAGATTCAGTCAAACTTCCCCTTATAGCATTGACCGCCTTTGCATTTGATTCATAATTCTTCTTTTCAGTCGGATCTGTTGGTATTGTAGCTGGATATTGATATCCTTGTTGAAAAATGGCCCATACATCTGTTCCCATAGACTGAAGATAGGATCTCATCCTTGTTTTCCACAAGATTAAATTGCTTCCATTAAAGAGCAGAGGCTTGATAGATGCTGTTCCATCTTGATTGCTCATCTTGCTTGATCTTCCTTCTAGCGGCTAAGCTTTTTCAGAAGGACCTGCTCTGATACCAATTGTTGGGAAAAATACTGAGAGGGGGGGTGAATCAGTATTTTGAGCTAACTGATAAACCTTTTACTTTTCTTTTCTCAAAACCCATACGCTACTTTACAGAACAAAACTAGCGTATATACGCGGATATCCTTAAGGAAACTCACGTATGCTCAGAGCTCTTATTATGTATTTGATTCTTAAATCATTGCATCATTTATTCATCAGATGTTATGCAGTAAGCATGTGCAGTAAAAACAAAATGAACCATCACACATAAGCAGCACACATGAACACCAGGATTTAAGGTGGAAACCCAATTTGGGAGAAAACCACCGCTGCCGTCGTCTCAGCCTTCAATATTTATTATAAAGAAAACTTCTTACAACCATGTACTGGCGCAGGCTCATACCAGCACGCAGGCACCCACCTACAGAAGGCTACAACCTTCTCTCGTTTACCAGCCTCTCCTGGAAGGGAGCTACAACCCCCTGCTCTCGTTTACCAGCCTCTCCTGGAAGGGAGATACTACCCCCTCAATGACGACTTCGACCCTCAGCACTACTCCAGACCACGTTTCATCAATTTTCAAACTAGATCAAATAGCTTCAACACAACTCTTCACTTATCAACAAATATACTTCGCCCAATGCTTCAAACAGAACAGTGAAACCACTGTAACCAGAATATCAGAGATAACCCAGACTTCAGAATAGATATGCAGAAACACATTCAACCTTGAGAAATTATTAGTTCAGATACCATACACACTTTTATTTAATCAGACCTGCGTATATACGCACTTTTCATGAAACGAACCCGCGTATACATCTGTGCATCTCCCAAAAAAAAAAACCTAACTGCTCATACACGCTTCTATTTTATCATATCCGCGTATACACGCGCTTTTCATGAAACGAACCTGCGCATAGATCTATAAAAGATAAACTTCGCAGAACAGATCAGATCTATGAACTTACGCAGATTTTTTTCAATTTCTTCATCAGATTTGCGCCAGGTCTTCATCACTTCTTTTCAAATCATCCTAGAGATTCATCATTTCTAGATCTAGAGATCTTGAACCTTCATCATATTCATAGATGCATCATATATTTAGATCTATCAATTAAGAACAGAGTTCAACCATGCAGATATACTTCAGAGTGAAGTATTCATTAAAGCCTAGACACTTGCTCACTTCCTTGCACTATGATTTTCTTCTCCTTAAATAGATTTGGCCTTTATCAATACCATGAGTCAAAACCACTCAACCGTTGATGGTATTATTGGACGGGGTCAAATAGATAATCAGGCGCTCATTACTTTGGGCCAATACCATGGTAATGCCCCCTGGTTTTATAAAATTAGAGCGCAAATTTTCATACGCGACTTGGCACGTACTTTTCCGCGTGCATACGCAACTTCTCCTTAACAAACCCGTGTATGCCTTATGACATACCTTGTTCAACATTATTCTGGCATTTTCTGAATTCCTTTCTTCTGTTGCTTCTGAGCTGATCTGTAGATACATCATCCTTAAAAATTTAACACATATGTTTCTTATCATAGGCAACTCATCAAGCAGGTTCCATCAAGGTCAATACATTGTATCACATTGCCAACAATCTCCCCCTTAATTCATCAAGTATGTCTCCATCAAGTTTAATAGGTTTCCGTCAAGAAAAATTTTATCAAATAGGTTGCCATCAAGGACAACACTCTGCATCATATTTCCAACACAAAAATAGCTAAACGCACATGAGGAAAGATCAGTTTTTAAAGGTTCAAAATTTACAAAAATATTCAAAATTTACATCAGCAAAAGGTCCCCTGAATTGCCGGCAACATTTGGCAGCCTTTCCGATGTCGAAACAAGGCTCATGATAGCTCATTGGAAAGCTGTGAGTGTCTAACTTCTGGAAAAACTAAAATTTTCCCAATATGATGCCTAGAATTCCTCCAAAAATAGGACTGTGTGTAAAAACCCAGAAAATAAACCTTGCTGATAGACGGGGTAGAATGTTGAAAAAGAGAGTGTTTTTTGTATCTTTGGGGGACCAAAACAACTTCAAATGCTCCAAACATTTCTGAGTAGGTGCTCATGAATTTAATACATCCAATGGTACCACTCTCAAGAGTTGAGGATGCTCCAAACTGAAATGGCGGTGCCCATGATTTTATGCAATTAGGCCCAAAAATGTTGAAAAACAAGAACATGTCAAAATTTGCTCAATTTTGGTGAGCAAGTCCCTCAAGGCTTTTTAGAAACATGTCTAGAAGCTCAGGCCAAAATTCCAAGTCTAGAGGTGTCTTTCTCTTTTTTTCTCACCGGGCGCCCTCTTTGGGCAGTTTTGAGCTTTTCTCGGTTTTCTTCTTTGTTGTTTGGCATTCTAGCTTTGGTGAAGAAGTCATGGCCCCTTGCCTAGGAGAGGCAGCTAGCACATGCTTTGGAGAATGCCCTTCATGATCTTTATGCTGCTGTTCTGTCTCATAAGGCTGCCTCTTTTTCTGTACTTTCTCATCACTGTCATGCTGCTCCTGCTGCTCTGTCTCACTTTCACTGTCAATCACTGTTTGATCAAGGTAGAATTGGTTTTCAAAAGTTGTATGTGATGCCTCTGTGATATCAGGTCCCTTTTCCTCCCAAAACACTGTCCTTTCCTCCCTTTGTAAGCCAAAAAACCAATATTTATGATAAGCACACAGTCAAAATGATTTTCTGAGTTTATGATAAGGTCACCCAGCTTTGGTGTTTTGAGGCAACAGGGCAGCCTTGTTTTTGAATAAAGGCAAAACAATCACCTTCTCAATTCAAAACATTGCTCTTTCTTCTTTGTATGCCACTCAATAGGTAGATCCAATAATCATCACATAGTCAACCAAAAAAAAAAAAAATACACAATCAAAGGTAAGTGTGTTATAGGTAGAGTCATCAAACTCCTTGTTTTTGGTGTAAGCACTAAAGACCTGTAGGAGTTCAAACAATAAAAATCTTCCTTAAATACAACACTTCCCTCCTTATACTTCTTTGTTTCTCATACCCCAGATTTCGATAATACCTTCAAGTGGTGATTTACAGCTTCATACACTAAAGTTGGTTAAATGGAGTAAAAGGAAACAAAACTGTTTTTTCGCCCTTGTTTACCACATAGAGGCGACCTTTGAAAAAAACCAAAACCATTATACCATGATCACCGTTGTTTGGCTATAGGCCTACTGCTTCATTTTTTCAAAACCCTGTCTCTTCTTTCAATACTGTTTGGGGGCAGTTTGTGAGGTTTTTAATCATCAATGGGAATCCACTGTTTTGTTGTTCTCATTGCTGGGCAATCACAAACTATAGCGAGTCTCGAGCTTGATAATTTGATGGCAATCCTTGCTTGAGGGTTTGAGCAACTTTTAAAAACTTTTGGAGTCATTTTGGAGGCTCACACCTTGCGTGACGCGTTTGTTGTGGAAAGTGCTGCGCAGAAAAGGGCTGTCGGGTCATTTGTCGGGCCAACATGACCCAAACCTACAGGCGCGCAACGCGCCTGTGTATTTCTTTGTAAAAAATGTGCTCAAACGCGCCGCATGGTTGCACAGGCATGTCGCGCAAGCTTTTAACCCCAAAAAACTCTGTTTTTTGTTCAAACACTTCTTTCATGGTCTTGTGAACAACGAGAGGGGTTTTCCTTTGTGTTTTTGAGAAACAAAATACATGGGCCACGATCCCTTTAGCTCTTTAAGTTGATCACCCTTGAGCTATTTTTGTGGGGGTTTTGTAAATCTCCTTTTTGACAGAAAAACATTGGTTTTGAGACAGCAAATGAACCTTTTATCATTGGTGTTTTTCTTAAAAACAAAACATACCCAAACTTGACCAAGCCTTTTTTCAAAAAAAACTATGGGTGACTTTTTTGGAGGTTTTATGCTTGCGACCCTTTCTTTTACCGTGAGCAGACCACTCTGAAGGCTAATCACTACTTGGTGAGGGCCAATGATGTGTGAAATATCTTTGCCATCTTGCAAGGAGGTGGATTCACTCTTTTGAACTTTAAACTGATAGTGTCTGCTCTAGATGCTTTGAATGCTCCTCCAAAGCCTTGAAACTCATGCCATAACCTGTTTATATTTTTGTGAGCCTGTGCATCTATTTGCAGCGCCTTTTGGGAAAACTGAACTCAAATTTCCTTTGTCTGTTATGATGAGTAGTTTAAAGACATCACCCCATGATCAGGAAGGAAAGTATCTTTTGATAAATAATGTTCATTCCTTAGCCTGTGTTAAGACCTCCTCTCTCAACCACTTATCAATTCTGTTGGGTTTGAAGGAACAGAGATTGAAAGTTAAGCCTATTGACCAAGGAGATGAGCTTTTTTGTAACTTTTAAGGAACTCACACCCCTCAACATATTTTGTACACTTCTTGGCTCCAGACTGTCTTTGAGAGCAAAATTACCCTGCTCAGAAGCTTTAAACTGTATCTTGTTGCTCTTACTACCTATCTCTAGATCAGTCAAACCTTGAAATCAATCACTACCCTAGCCCTCTGCTTATGAATGAAGGAGGCCTCTCTTGACAAAATGCCTGATGTTATTTTAACCTCTGTCTCAATCAAATGCAAAATTTTTGATGAATCAAACTTTTAGTGGCTTCTCTTATACCTCTACCTTGAATCATCATTTTAATGTAGAGATACTCATTTGTTGTCTGACTGTTTATTAAAAACAAATTTGTCTTACAATCAGCTGCAACTCTTCAAGTCAAACTTTGGCCATAGCCCTTTGCTTATAGATGAAGGAGGCACTTTCAAAAACCCTCTGCTTATAGATGAAGGAGGTTCTTTGGTCTTCAAAATCCTCTACTTATAAATGAAGGAGGTTCTTAGTCATGTCACATCATCAGCCCCTTGACAGTGTTGTTTTTCTTTTTACTGTCCTTTCAGGCTTTGAATGAGGTCGCAAGAGTTTGATGAAAAACTCTTTGCTTTGTAACTATATCTCAGGCTCAAGATCATATTGAGAAGCAGCTGTCTTCTCATGTGGAGCCAAAAATTGTCTTCTGAGATTCTGGTATGTTTTTGCCTTTGAAAGTTCCATCAATCACTATAAAAACACCTAATAATCAGCTTGACTTATGGTCTATGTATTGCTGAGACTTAAGGGTGTATTAGTGGCGCGACCTAGGGCTGTAACCAACTTCATTAGTAGAGTAGGAAGGTCTATTATGACTGGTATATAGTAGATGGAGGTTTTTGGCTCTTTGATAGTTTGCCAAGGGAGAAAGGCCTTAAAGCGCCACTTCCTAACTTAGGGGAGACTGTTTGAATAGATTTGGATTGTCTCTTTTAGAGCTGATGGGAAGACTAGTATGGCTGAAGCTGGATAGGGTTTGATAATGGGGTTTCGTCTCGTCACGGGTGGACTGAAAAGGAAAGAAGGCAAAAAAAGTTAATGGGGGTTTTCTAGATGACAAATTGACATATGGAGATCAGTTTCTAGAAAACTCAGCTAGGAATTTAGTCATCAACAACAGGTGAAAAATACTGATGACTAACAGTGGCTCCATTTCGGGAGGGCAGCTCCTTTTCAGGAGGTGTCCAGAATTTCAGATCTTTGGCTTATGAAGACCAGTGCCTTACCCATTGGTGCAAAATTTCACCCTTCTTTGATGCTACTTCTGAAGAGTGACAGCATGATTAGCATCAATGATATTTCTACCTACCCCACTATCTTTCCTAACATTTTTTCTTCCTTTTGGCGCATTTGAACTAGCAGCCTTTTGACAATATATATTTTTATTTTTGCAAAATGAACCTATCTAATTCTACACTTATATCTGCCGGGAGTTCAAATTAAATTGATGAACTCCTTCATTACTCTACCTATGCTAGATCAACTGTCAATATTAAGCTATTTGACAGGATTTTATTCTCTAATCTAAAACATGAAATTGAAAAGATGATCAAATCAGGGTTAGATAGTCTAATTTGTCATGTATTTGCGGCATGAAAGACAAGCTGCACACAAATATTATTTTGCAGAAATGGAAACTAGGAAAAAAAGGGCTAAGATGTACAATTTGGTTTTCATTCCCGCTTCCCTCTTTGGTTCTGTTTTGGGTGTGTGGAACCACTATCTTTTCCTAATCTACTCTCTTTGATAATTCAAGCTTACACAATGTTCACTATATTTTTCACTCACTAACTTATCAGCAAATAAATTTAAACAAGTTCAACTATGATTAGGCTAGATAACTAAACAAGACATTTGAGTACTAGTAGCAGCATTTAGATTTGCGCGCTTTCTGAATGACTATTTTTTGGGTATGGGGCTGTACCATTGCTGTTTAGAAACTGCCCTCTTTTTCTACTTTTTACTGTTTTTGTATTTTCTTCTTTTTCACTTTTTCTTCAAACAAACTAAAACTAAAAAGATGCTCACAAGGCTGAGCTTATTTTTCACAGCTATCTATCTACCCTAGTCTAAACTATACACAACATACATTCATTTGGTGAACTCTTCTTTCCAATATAGCCAGTCAAGTAGATGATTGCATGGTTGATCTTGGTTTAGCTCTTTCATGATGCTGAAGTAATGAAAAGGCCACTCCCACTTGGTTTGTTTTCGGACAGTAGTGCTTAAGTTCTTTCTCATTCTTGGTAGCAACTTGTTTATGATAGAACCCACTACTCCTTCAGATTTCTTAAGGAAAAAAACAAATGGATCTTGGAATAATACCTGATCTAGAGGATTTGATATATAGGCTTCATTCAGGACTACTCTTTCTTCCACTTGGCTATATTTGGGACTCCCTTGGTGAAGAAACTCTTCCCTTTGCTCATGATCACTTGAACTATCAGACTCATCATATATTGCAGTGTAGTTTTCTTTCCAAGCTGATGTGTTCTGATTAAGTGGACTGAAAACTGTGTGAGGGTCATCAGGTTGATGAGCAGGGATACACTTTGATAGTAAATTATCTTGAAAGGATAGTGTGACCACTCTCATGTGTTTATCAACCTCTACTTCTTCATCTGCAATTTGTAACTCAATGGAACTTGGTCGCTGCACATCTGGAGTTAAGGAAGATTCCATGTCCAATATGATTTCCTCAACCATTTCAGGAAAATGCTTCTCATTTATAACATGCTCGAGAATTTCATCATCTTCCTCAACCTCATCATCAAAGCTGAAAAGCTGTTGATCTCCAATTATGTGAATGTTATCTCTGATGGACTGAAGTGAAGTAGAGCAAAGAGTCCAAGACTCTTCACTTACTTCTGAACTCTCAAGGCTCTTCTCATCAGTGTCATAGATGACCTGTAATGGCTGCTCACTTTTATCAAGTTTATGAAACTGAGCTTTCTCCCGAAAATCAAAAACTGAGTCTTCTGCAAAGCTAGCTTCTATTTGGAAATCATCATCATCAACATATTGATCAAACATTGGAGAATCATTAACATAAGTAATGTCGCCAACCATGTATATTGGACTATCAGATTTCTTTTCTTCAACTTGATTTACAAATCTATTTTCTGACTTATGATATGCAGGATTAACAGGAGAAAGGTCAGAGAAGTTTTGGTTATATGAAGTTTTAGAGGTTGTCTAGATGTTTATAAGTCGATCTATTTCTTCTTCAGTTAAAGGAGGAGGTATTTTCTATTTTCTTTGAAGTGGGTAACAATTTCTTTCCATTTTTTGTGGAAGTTGATCTTGTGGTTGAATGTCCTCTTGAATTTTACAGGGAAGGGTAGATGGACTGTTATTGGTTTCAACTTTTTCAAAGAGCTCTTGTGGATCCTCTCTTATTTTTTGATGGATTTCATCTAGGATAAACTCTTCTTGGTCATCTTGATGGTTAGCTTGGGTAAGAAAATTATGGACCTCCTATAAAAATTCCTCAGGATGCCAATTTCCGAAGTGTTCTTCAATGCTTACAAGGTGTTGTATGAGGTTCTTAGAGTGATCACAACAATTTTCAGCCAATGATAGAGATGGAAAATGCCCTATATAGTGTTTACAAAAAAAAAATTGGAAATCCTTCAAAGAAAACAAGATGCCAGGTTCTAGGCCTTCATACCATTCTCTTGCCTCCTCTTCTAATGCACCCATGAACATTTTCATGAGGCAGTCCTCATGCCATTCAACCTTTAACTTCCATACATGTATATGAAATTTTATGAGGTGTAAAAATGGGTCGTCAACATTTTCATTTCGAAAGAGAGGTAGGCCTCCTATCCAATTTACATCTGTAGGCATTTTATGTGGGAATACAGGGATATGTTCTCTTCTCATCGGAGCATATCTCCTTTTTATCCTTGGATCCATCTTTGTTAATAAAAAAGGATCACTATGTCTTTTCAACCAGACTAAAGTTCTCTACCAGTGGAGTCTTTTGGTCTAATGAAGGTTGTGGAGTCGCCAAGTGGAGGATTTGAACTGAGCTGTCCACCATCAGCATGATTGGGTTTGCTTAATGCATTCCCAGAAGATTTTATAAGGACTAGCGGAGTAATAGGCCTACTGGAGGCTAGTGGAGTCGCCAGGTGGAAATTGGTTGTTTTTGTAAAGATGTAGCTATGGTCCACCACCAGTAGCTAGGGAAAAGCCAATCTGGGAACATTTTGGGGTTTTTCTGAGTTTTATGTGTAGTCTATGGTTTATTAAAAGTATTCTAAACCTGTTTCATCACTTTGCTAGGGTGGCGATAACAAAAAGAGTTTACTCTAAATGATCTTATGGACTGCTTGCTTGTTTAAGTATCTAAAGGACTAAAGAGTCTATAAGAGTTTGTTAGACTGTCATGTACTCAGTGTCCCACCATATCCCGCTATGTTAGTGAGCGATGGGATAGGTTGATCGGATAGTAACCTAGATTTCGGTAAAATAGTAAGGCCTACTGGAGGCTAGTGGAGTCGTCGGGTGGAATTTTAGTTGTTTTGAGGTATATGTGTATGGTCCACCACCAGTACTGAAAAAAACCAATCTAAGGGAGTTTTTTGGGGTTTTCTGAGTTTTATGTAGTCCTGAGGTTTGGAAGAGTTTCCTATAACTGACTCATCATTTTTCTAAGATGGTGAAGGGGCTATTTTCTACTCTTCGAACAACACTTAAGTTTTCTAAGTTTGAATGAGACTTCGAGAATTACTAAGGAGTACTTAGATTGTCACTAACTCAGAAGGTCCCACTGTGATCGCCATTTATGTTAGTGAGCGGTGGGATAAGTCAATCAGATAGTATTCTTAAGGCTGCTGAAAATTTTAGGGAAACTAAGTTGTTTAACACTCAGAGTCCCACCGTGATCGCCATTATGTTAGTGTCCCGTGATTTGGCTGATTGGCAAGCCAAATGACAGTGTAACATCAAACCAAGCTTTGGAGCCCAAAGACCTAGCCTTCCTGGACTCAGAGAGGGCTCTCTCTATATGTGTAAGGGATATCTGTGTGTTTTCTTATTGTGTTTTGATTTTAGGCTAGTTATGAAGTATGTTTTTGGTTTTGTTTTTTTTAGGGTGTGAGGGATGAAACTGATCAAAGATATAAGATAGGTAAAAATATGTCAGATCAACTGGGCTATGGGGTTGAAAAGGTCAAGAAAGCTATCAAATGGTGATACAAGGCTGTTGAAGGGCCGATTTGATTCAAGGTAGAAATTATCTTTGGGAAAAATGGAGTAAATGGACATCCAGTTTTTGAACAACAAAGAGTTTCAAGCATAACTAGTCCAATAGATAACATAAACATGGTAGGGAAAACCATTAATCATGCAAAATGTAACTATAAGCTAATCAATACATAGAAATAAACATTCAAGCTATACATAGAAGTATATGACACTCTAACTTTGGGAAATGGCTTTCAGACTTTGGGGAAAACACTTAAGGAAGAGAAACAACTTAAATTACTATGTTGGAATGCCTAAACACAGTACTTCAAGTTATTGGGCACTTTGAACAACAAGATTTGCATAGTTTTAGACAAAGGGCTAGATCGGAACTAGGCCTCCTTGGTTCAACAAAATGATAATCTAATCAGTCAACGAGAAATTTAACGGATGGAACTATAACTAGCCATAGGTAAGCAGGGTGTACCGTAAATCATACTTAGCATGCATAGAACTATGAATGAAACAAGCAACAATATCCTCAAGTTATTAAAGAGCAGTTAAGAATTCTTTAATGTAACTAAGGAAGAAGAAAACATGAAAGCTATGAAGAAACAGGAAATTTGAGGTGCCTCCAAGGGCATATCTCAAATTTGTTCTCTACTGATCTATAGCAAGCAAGAAACATGTATTCATGAATGAAAACTAGAAGACAACAACAAAGCTAGAGACACTATACCATTCTACCAAGTCATGGAATCCAACAACAATCCTTCTTCATTCATCCAAGAGCATCCAAGAGGCAATCCAAAAGCATAAGACAAGTATTTCTTCCAAATATTATATGACCATATATTGCTTCTCTTCTCAATTTCAGCCTTTTTTTACAATGAAAGCCTTTGGAATATATAGGCTCAAGTGAGGAAAACCTCATGGTTCAACTTGCTCTCCCATTGGCCTAATCAAAATATCTAAACATGTCCTTGAGGCTTTGCAAAGCCCAAGGCACAAAATATCTCATAAAATATCTAAAAAATGATAAAAAAGGGAATTTAATTGACTTTTCATCACTTCTCATGTGCAAAAATAGCTAAACTCACATGAGGAAAGATCATTTTTTAAAGGTTCAAAATTTACAAAAATATTCAAAATTTACATCAGCAAAAGGTCCCCTGAGTTTCCGGCAACATTTGGCAGCCTTTCCGATGTCGAAACGAGGCTCATGATAGCTCATTGGAAATATCTGAGTGTCTACTTTCTGGAACAACTAAAATTTTCCCAATCTGATGCCTGGAAGTCCTTCAAAAATAGGACTGTGTGTAAAAAACCAGAAAATAAACCTTGCTGATAGACGGGGCAGAATGTTCAAAAAGTGAATGTTTTCTGTATCTTTGGGAGACCAAAACAACTTCAAATGCTCCAAAAAATTTTGAGTAGGTGCTCTTGAATTTAATACATCCAATGGTACCACTCTCAAGAGTTGAGGATGCTCCAAACTAAAATGGCGGCACCCATGATTTTATGCAATTAGGCCCAAAAATGTTGAAAAACAAGAACATGTCAAAATTTGCTCAATTTTGGTGAGCAAGTCCCTCAAGGCTTTTTAGAAACATATCTAGAAGCTCAGGCCAAAATTACAAGTCTAGAGGTGTCTTTCTCCTTTTTTCTCACCGGGCGCCCTCTTTGGGCAGTTTTGAGCTTTTCTCGGTTTTCTTCTTTGTTGTTTGGCATTCTAGCTTTAGTGAAGAAGTCATGGCCCCTTGCCTAGGAGAGGCAGCTAGCACATGCTTTGGAGAATGCCATTCATGATATTTATGCTGCTGTTATGTCTCATAAGGCTGCCTTTTTTCCTGTACTTGCTCATCACTGTCATGCTGCTCCTGCTTCTCTGTCTCACTTTCACTGTCAATCATTGTTTGATCAAGGTAGAATTGGTTTTCAAATGCTGTATGTGATGCCTATGTGATATCAGGTCCCTTTTCCTCCCAAAACACTGTCTTTTCCTCCCTTTGTAAGCCAAACAACCAATATTTATGATAAGCACACAGTCAAAATGATTTTCTGAGTTTATGATAAGGTCACCCAGCTTTGGTGTTTTGAGGCAACAGGGCAGCCTTGTTTTTGAATAAAGGCAAAACAATCACCTTCTCAATTCAAAACATTGCTCTTTCTTCTTTGTATGCCACTCAATAGGTAGATTCAATAATCATCACATAGTCAACCAAAAAAAAAAACAAATACACAGTCAAAGGTGACTGTGTTATAGGTAGAGTCATCAAAATCCTTGTGTTTGGTGTAAGCACAAAAGACCTGTAGGAGTTCAAACAATAAAACTCTTCCTTAACTACAAAACTTCCCTCCTTATACTTCTCTGTTTCTCATACCCCAGATTTTGATAATACCTTCAAGAGGTGATTTACAGCTTCATACACTAAAGTTGGTTAAATGGAGTAAAAGGAAACAAAACTGTTTTTTCGCCCTTGTTTACCACATAGAGGCGACCTTTGAAAAAAACCAAAACCATTATACCATGATCACCGTTGTTTGGCTATAGGCCTACTGCTTCATTTGATCAAAACCCTGTCTCTTCTTTCAATGCTGTTTGGGGGCAGTTTGTGAGTTTTTTAATCATCAATGGGGATCCACTATTTTGTTGTGCTCATTATTGGGCAATCACAAACTATAGCGAGTCTCGAGCTTGATAATTTGATGGCAATCCTTGCTTGAGGGTTTGAGAAAAATTTAAAAACTTTTGGAGGCATTTTGGAGGCTCACACCTTGCGTGGCACGTTTGCTGTGGAAAGCGTTGCGCAGAAAAGGGCTGTCGGGTCATTTGTCGGGCCGACATGACCCAAACCTACAGGCGCACCGCGCGCCTGTGTATTTCTTTGTAAAAAATGCGCTCAAACGCGCCGCGCAGTTGCACAGGCGTGCCACGCAAGATTTTAACCCCAAAAAACTCTGTTTTTTGTTCAAACACTTCTTTCATGGTCTTGTGAACAGTGAGAGGGGTTTTCCTTTGTGTTTTTGAGAAACAAAAGACATGGGCTACGATCCCTTTAGCTCTTTAAGTTGATCACCCTTGAGCTATTTTTGTGGGGGTTTTGTAAATCTCCTTTTTGACAGAAAAACATTGGTTTTGAGACAGCGAATGAACCTATTATCATTGGTGTTTTTCTTAAAAACAAAACATACCCAAACTTGACCAAGCCTTTTTTCAAAAAAAACTATGGGTGACTTTTTTGGAGGTTTTATGCTTGCGACCCTTTCTTTTACCGTGAGCAGACCACTCTGAAGGCTAATCACTACTTGGTGAGGGCCAATGATGTGTGAAATATATTTGCCATCTTGCAAGGAGGTGGATTCACTCTTTTGAACTTTAAACTGATAGTGTCTGCTCTAGATGCTTTGAATGCTCCTCCAGAGTCTTGAAACTCATGCCATAACCTGTTTATATTTTTGTGAGCCTGTGCATCTGTTTGCAGCACCTTTTGGGAAAACTGAACTCAAATTTCCTTTGTCTGTTATGATGAGTAGTTTAAAGACATCACCCCATGATCAGGAAGGAAAGTATCTTTTGATAAATAATGTTCATTCCTTAGCCTGTGTTAAGACCTCCTCTCTCAACCACTTATCAATTCTGTTGGGTTTGAAGGAACAGAGATTCAAATTTAAGCCTGTTGACCAAGGAGATGAGATTTTTTGTAACTTTTAAGGAACTCACACCCCTCAGCAGAGTTTGTACACTTCTTGGCTCCAGACTGTCTTTGAGAGAAAAATTGCCCTGCTCAGAAGCTTTAAACTGTATCTTGCTGCTCTTACTACCTATCTCTAGATCAGTCAAACCTTGAAATCAATCACTGCCCTAGCCCTCTGCTTATGAATGAAGGAGGCCTCTCTTGAAAAAATGCTTGATGTTCTTTTAACCTCTGTCTCAATCAAATGCAAAATTTTTGATGAATCAAACTGTTAGTGGCTTCTCTTATACCTCTGCCTTGAATCATCATTTTAATGTAGAGATCCTCATTTGTTGTCTGACTGTTTATTAAAAACAAATTTGTCTTACAATCAGTTGCAACTCTTCAAGTCAAACTTTGGCCATCGCCCTCTACTTATAGATGAAGGAGGTTCTTTGGTCTTCAAAACCCTCTGCTTATAAATGAAGGAGGTTCTTAGTCATGTCACATCATCAGCCCCTTGACAGTGTTTTTATTCTTTTTACTGTCCTTTCAGGCTTTGAATGAGGTTGCAAGAGTTTTATGAAAAACTCTTTTCTTTGTAACTGTATCTCAAGCTCAAGATCATATTGAGAAGCAGCTGTCTTCTCATGTGGAGCCAAAAATTGTCTTCTGAGATGCTGGTATGTTTCTGTCTTTGAAATTTCCATCAATCACTGTAAAAACACCTAATAATTAGCTTGACTTATGGTCTATGTATTGCTAAGACTTAAGGGTGTATTAGTGGTGCGACCTAGGGATGTAACCAACTTCATTAGCAGAGTAGGAAGGTTTGTTATGACTGGTATATAGTAGATGGAGGTTTTTGGCTCTTTGATAGTTTTCCAAGGGAGAAAGGCCTTAAAGTGCCACTTCCTAACTTAGGGGAGACTGTTTGAATAGATTTGGATTGTCTCTTTTAGAGCTGATGGGCTGACTAGTATGGTTGAAGCTGGATAGGGTTTGATAATGGGGTTTCATCTCGTCATGGGCGGACTGAAAAGGTAAGAAGGCAGAAAAATTTAATGGGGGTTTTCTAGATGACAAATTGACATATGGAGATCAGCTTCTAGAAAACTTAGCTAGGAATTTAGTCATCAACAACAGGTGAAAAATACTGATGACTAATAGTATGGGGCTATACCTTTCTTGTTTTATAATCTGCCCTCTTTTCTCCCTTTTATTGTTTTTAGATTTTTCTTTTTCTTACAAGACAAAAATCAAAAACTAACTAAATGCTCAAAGTTGTGTTTTATTGCTTTCCTATCTAACCTAATCTAACTTGGAACATTTACATGTTTTAGCTGATGAACTCTCTTTTCCAGTACAACCAATCGAGCAAATGATTCCATGACTGGTCTTTCTTCATCTACTAGGGTAGGTTGGACAAACAGGGCCACTCCCATTCTTTTTGTTTTTTAGTAGCAGTGCTAAATAATCTTCTTGCTTTTGGTAATACACTACTCCTAATGACCTTGATCCCTTCTTCAAATGCCTTCAAAAAGTTAGCATAGGGATCTTGAAATAATGCCTGGTGAAGAGTATTTGGAAGACATGTTTCAACCAGGATCATCTCTTGTTTCTCCATTAGATCAAGGCAAATATTCTCTTGAGAAAGAAAAAATTCCTCATCTTCATGGTCATCTGAACTAGATGACTCATCATATATTGCAGAGTTGTCCACTGGTAGCCCTGGTATGCTTGGATTCAGTGGGCTGAACTCTGTGAAGAGGTTATTATATTCTTGAGTGGGGGTGTATTAAATGGTTTCCTCTTGCTCAAAAATTTCTTCATTACTCTTCTCTTCACCTTCTGAGTTGACAGGCTGCTGATTCCCAATAAAGTGAAAGCTTTTTATGATGGATCGAAAAGGATTATTGCAGATTTCAAGCTGATGATGGTGAAACTCATAACACCAATCAAATGCTAGTTGCCCTGCATGATTAGTTTCTGCTTGGAAATCATCATCATCATAAGACTGATTGAAGTTTGAAAATTTATTAGAATAAAATTTTTCATCAGTCAAACATATTGGGATATCAGTTGGTCCTTCTTCATTCTGATCCACAAAAGAACTTTCTAAATCTGTACAAAAAAGTTCCCTATGTGAATGGGCCAGAGTGTTTGTTTTGCAAAAAGTTTCAGAGACTGACTGTTTATAAATAGTCTGATCTATCTCTTTCTCTCTCAAAGGGGAGGATGTTTCTATGTTCCTTTGAACATGAGTACGACATTTCTCTGTCTCATGTGAAGAATGATTTTGAGGCTGAATGTCTTCTTGAGCCTCAGCTGTAAGGGATGACGGATCAGCACCTGAGCTTTCAGGAATATCTTGAGGAATATCTGTGGTCTCTTGACTGTTTTCTTCCTCAGCTGTTTCATCCATGTTCTTGTGATAGCTACGATGCATATGAAATTCTTGAATGGCTGTTAACAGATCTTCAGGATGCATGTTAACCAAATCCACATCAATATCTAACAGGTAATGTATGATATTTTGAGATTGATCACAACAATCCCATGACAAGGATGGAGAGTTTCCTTTATAATTCTTGTAAAATACTTGGTGCATGTTTTTTAAAGAAAACAAACTTTTGGGTTCTAACCATTCATACCAATTCCTAGCTTTTCCTTTTAATGTTTCCATGAACATTTTCATTAGGCAGTCTTCGTGCCATTGAACCTTGAACTTCCACACATGTATATGAAACTTGATGAGATCTAGCAAGGGGTTATCAACATTTTCACCCTGAAAGGTAGGTAAGTTTTCTAATCAATCTACTTCAGGCATTTTTTGTGGGAATCCAGGGATATGCTCCCTTCTCATTGGGGCATACCTTCGTTGTATCCTTGGAATCATTTTATAAATCAAGAAAGAGGTCACTGCGTCTATTCAACCAGTTCAGAGTCTTCTACCAGTGGAGTCATTAGGTCTTTTGGAATTGTGGAGTCGCCAGGTGGAAGATTTTGAAGTCTTGTTGTCCACCAACAGCATGATTGGGTTTGCTCAATGCATTCCTAGGAGAGCTTACAAGGACTAATGAAGAAATAGGCCTACTAGAGGCCAGTGGAGTCACCAAGTGGAAAATATTTAGCCTTTGTAAAGGTAAAATGTTTTATGGTTCCACCACCATGTTTATTATGAAACCAAACTGAAATGTTTTGGGTTTTTTATGAGTTTCTTGATCTTATAGGTTATGAGAGTGTCCTAAATCTGACTTAACACTTAGCTAGGGTGTCAAAACATACAGAGTTCACTCTTATGGCTTGGTAACTGCTTCCTTCAAGGTTTGATAAGGTTTAATGAGAATCCTAAGGGTTACTTAGTTTGTCACTGATTCAATTAATTCCTATCATGATTACCATTGCTTGGTAGTGCTTGAAGAAGGTTACTTATGTTATACTGGGCCTAAAAAGTTTGAAGAAAAGTTTTCAAACCATTATATTCTCAATACGTCCCACCGTGATCGCCATTATGTTGGTGTCCCGTGTTTTGATATTTTGGAAAATCAAAAGACAAGGCAGCATCAGAACCAATATTTAGAGTTACAGGATCTATTCCTCCTGTTCTCAGAGAGGGATCTCTCAAAATTTTGTTTGCAAAGGTTTATCTTGTGTGCTTTGAGTATTGGTTTTAGACTAGTTATTAAGTGCAGGTGTTTATTTGTTTGTTTGGTTGGTTGGAATGATACAACAGAACATGAAATGCCTAGGAAAGATATATAGGACAGAGAAATATTTGGTTCATTGGGAAATGGAGTCAAGAAAAGGTCATAAAAAACCTATCAATGGATATGGGATATCAAAGGGCAAATCTAACTTGGCCACAGGATCCTTTTGTTTTTGGAATGAGATGAACATTAATGATTTGGAAATAGAGGTTTAATTCTCAACAAAGGGAATTCGAAAGCATAATTTGAACAATAAAGAGCTCTTTGATAAACAGGGCTAACCATAAATTCTACAAATCACACCTTTAAGCAAATAATGATTTCAAAACAACTTTTAAAATGAAATCTAAGATTCGGGGAACACCCTATTTCCTCAAAGATTTATTTTAAAGGACTTAGAAACATAAAATATTTACTGATAATTACATTCATAGAAGAGGGAACACCTAAAAACATCTATGATCATAATTATAACAACTTTTAAGCCAACTGTTTAAGTGAGGACAAAGGGCAAGATCAAAACATACCTATTTGATTCACTGTAAGCAAAGAACTTCAAAGGGAGACTTCAATAACAGTTTTTAAGTGGCAGCAGACAAGCAGGGAGAACCATAAATCATGCTGAAACCAACTGTTCGAACTATTAAGGAAATAAACAAGCATGAAGATTAAAGAGAGAGATTAAAGACTCTAAAATACTTCAGCAGAAGAAAACATGAAACAGTGAAGGATGAACAGGTCTAAGGTGCTTCCAAGAGTCATTTCTTAGCCTAAAAATTTCAACCTACTGTAGTAAGAAATTATGGAACATAATGAAAACATAGGAAAACATAAAACAGTTCAGAATACTTCACCAACAGCCAAGCTCATGGATCCAATGATAGAGCCTTCTCAGGAACAAGCATGCAACAAAATCATCAAGGTTTCCAAGACTTCAGTTTCTTCTTCAACTTCAATGGACTATGTATTTATTTCAGAGAGTTTTAGTATTACAACTGGTGATCAAACAACAACCAACCAACCAACAATTTCTCATCTTCTACAAAAGTATTTATAGAAGAATGAGGAGGTGAGATCTGATAAAATATCTCTCAGGACAATTAATATAGACTTAATGGCTTCTCGGCCTTTAAGGGGCTCAATGAAGAAACTTACAATAGGTGTCCTCTGTATTAAATGTTTTTACATAAATATTAAGCTTGGTGGGAGATTTTGTTGACCTTTGAGGCTCAGTGTGGTGTCGAAGTAACTCTGTAGATGTTTGTCATTAATTTGCCTACAGAATTTACCTTTTGGCTGTGTTGTGAGGCAGATATCCGGTCCTGATCAATAAATTCAGCCTCTGACTGAATACTTTCAGGTACAGGTGGAATTTATGTAGCTGGGAGGAATCAATTTGCCTCAGTTGCGGCGGTGGAGATTTTCCTTTTGATAAAACACTTAAGATCTTCTTTAACTGTGTTTTAAATCGGGGATTGGGATTTTGATAAACATTCTTAGCCGTGATCCCCGCAAATATGTCTTCCATCCTCTGTCCTGGTTCATTTTGATCTTCGTCACTGATACTCTATGACTGTGCCCGATTCATGGTTTCTGCTGGTATGCAGGGCTGCGTAGGGTTATGTGGCATCAATGCTTCATGGATGATTGATGAAACGTGGACTTAACACCTGCAAATTTTTTCCTTTGAAAAATCGAAGGTGAGAGGATCGTCACCCTCTACCTTCGAATTTTCTTCAGACATGGTGAAAAAACCTTTGAACCCTGCAAAATACGAACAAAAATTATAAAATCCATGCATTTATAGGTTACTGCTTCAGAAGGCACGTGGAGAGAGCGTGGCCGTTGGATTGCATCATCCAATGGTCGGGATTTGATTAGAGGAGTCAAGGGAAGGCGGAAGAATTGTTTAAATCAGAGCCGTCGATTGCGCAGAGATTGACGGTCGGGAACAGAAAATAGAAAGTCAAAAATGGGAAATATTGACTAGGCGACGAAAGTGGGCGATGAAATATGAACCGTCGATCTACAGATCAGATCGACGATGGAGATTAGTTGGATGCTGCGCCGTGGCCCGGTTAACTGTCGAGCATCTTCAATGAGCGATAGCCGTTGGATGGCCCGCCCCAGATCGGACGGTGGATGCCAATATCGCGCAAGGTCCACGTCTGAACTTTAATGCACGATGGATGGTGGTTTTATGAACATTGCGCAGGACACACGTCGACCAGTGTATGGAATCACTGCCGATTGGGAGAAAATCGCCCTCGCCCAAAGGCGGTGCGATGAATACCGAGCGGTTTTTGGAATGGTGAGTGGTTGGAGGGGACCACTGGGTTGATGGACTTCGCGCCATCCAATCTTCAGATCAGATTGACGGTGCGGAACGATTTAAAATTGGAACCGGCGAAAATTTTTATAAAATAATAAAACCGTCGATTTTTTAATATAAACCAAGGTTTTAAAATATTATTTACGAAGCAGATTGGCACTCGACTGCGGGACCTTGGGGTGTATGGAGGATAATACGACCGGGGGCTAGAAAGGAGGGGCTAAGGGCAACGCGATAAGCCGTTGTGAGAGTTGGCGCTTGGTTCTGGCGCCAGGGCGTATGGGAGGGAGGACTAAAGACTTAGCCCAAGGGGGCTTAAGTCCCAAATACATAAAAATGTGCATTTTAATGGTTTTCAAAGGAATTTAAGAATTTCAATAAGGCCAAAGAGGAGTCTTAAAACCTTACCAAGGGATGTTGAACAAAGGGAAAAGGGGAAAAACATGAAAATGAGGGGTTTCATGGGATATGAAGGGGTTAAAAATGAGGTTAGTGTTGGGAGAAGGGGAAAAGGAAAACAGGTGTTTGCAGCAGTATTCTTCCTTGGGAATCAGCAGGATTTCTGAAGGGGGGAAAAGGCACAGTAGGGAAGATTGGGACAGAGGCAGGAGGCCTTCAAGAGTCTTCAAGAGCCAACACTTTTTAGTCATAAAATTTGTTCCTTGAAGGCTCTAAAGAGTTTTAGCCAGCATTTGGTATAACAAATTTTATAGTTGGCTAACACCCTACATTAGGGAAACCATATTTCCAAGGACAATAGCCTCCTTTAGGGCAACAATTCTACCTGGAATAGAAATTTTTTCAAGGAGGTGGGAATTATCCAGCTAATTATCAAGCATATGTTCCAAATTATCAACCTGGTTATGGTCCTTCTTATGCAACACAACCTTCAATGGGACCTTCATACCCCAGAGTAAACACAGTGTGGGACCCATCACAAGTTCAACAGAATTTGAAACGTAATTTGCAAGTACCCTATTATCAACCTAGTCAGCCAATTGGTTACATTCAAATCCAACAACCTATCCAACCTGTCCAACCTATTCAACCTGTCCAGGTACCTGCATCTAGTATAGTTCAGCAACCTAGTCTGAGTACACCTAGAAATCCACCTCAAACTACTGCACCAACTTCTGTTCAAGCTACCACACCTATTCCTGGAGTTTCTGTAGCCCCTATTTCTACAGCCCCTCAAGTATCACAACAAATCCCTGTAGTCTGTGCACCACAACCTGGACCTACAATCCAGAATATTGTTCAGCTGCTTATGTTGTTGAACCCTTAGTTAAACTGAGAGGGGGGGGTGAATCAGTTTAACACATTCATCGTCTTTTAAAACTTTTCATTAAACCTTATTTACACCTTCATTTATGTCCAACTTAATATGTGAGAAATCTTAGAATGTGAGCAACAAGTATTAATATAATATAACAGTAGACTTAATATGAGAGTAGCAGGTACTAAGAAGATGATATAAATCAGATCAACACATAAACATCATGCACAGAGACACCAGATATAAGTGGAAACCCATAAAGGGAGAAAAACACATCTTATTATTGTTGTGATGCAAAGGCAAACTCCAACTCCCTCTCACCACTATTTTTCTGCAGGCACCAACCTACAGGAGGATCCAACCTCAATGCTGCAAGCTACAACTTGCAAGGAAGCACCAACTCCCTTCAATTTTCTGCAGGCACCAACCTACAGGAGGCTCCAACCTTAGTCAGCTACAACTGACAGCTATCAAGCTACAACTTGATAGGGAAGCTCCAACTTCCTCAATTTATCAAACTGAATGTTTGCTGATTTACCTCAAATATCAGCTATGTTCTGTAGCATCTCTTTCTGCTATTCTTTTCTTAATCTTCTCTGCCTCACTCTTCTATGCTTTGCATTCTCTATATTTTCTCTCTCTAACCTCTCTTATGCATATCCAGTTGATATTATATTTAGAGTTCCTCACATGACTGTTTGTATTTCACAAAGAATTTGGAGTGAACAGTCATGACTCTTTGGCTTATGTCTTCTCATTCCTTTTATCTGCTCATTCAATAAATATAACTGTAGGTATCAATTTAACATTATAGTGAGATATTTGTTCTCTTCCGAAGACTTGCCAATGCATCACAAACAGTAAAAAGTCAATTAAAACATTTACAATCAAATTACAAAGAGAACTACAGCTCAACTCATTTAGTCTTTTGGCTCGATGCGCATTTGTCTTTTCTTTGACTGTGTCTGTCTTTTCTGTGACTGTGTTTTATCTCTTTTCAGAATTTTTTGCTCTTCTGTCCTCTGTTGTGGTGTAACTGCTGCATACATGTAACTGTGCTTTTTAAATCATGCGACTCTGTAATAGCGCCTTTTAAATATATAACAGTGCCTTTTATATATATATATAAGCAACTGCTGACTTTAAATCTGGGCAACTTCCAACCCATTACACAGCAAGTGTCTTGTTGATGTGGTGAGTTCCGCAAGCAGAACATGAATTCACCACGGCCTTTGTTTTATGGCCCGATACAATTGCACACATCGCAATTGTATCATATTAATAATCACCCTCCACCTTAAGCCGAGGCCCGTGGGTTCACAGACCACGCGGCACATTTCAATACAAACTGCCTTTTTAATATGACTTCAATTAACTCTCAGTGTAATAATAAAACCTGTTTAAACATATAAAATCCCTTTCGAGCCCACCTACCACTTTATCCGATGCGATATGCTACTCCTCGACTTCTTCCGATTGCGATTGATCGCAATCGCAACTTTTAGTTGCAAGTCCCGCTGCCCTGCTTTCACTCCAATGTGATTGACTTGATGCAATGCGATGAATCGCTTTACAAATACTTCTGTTTGCAATTAATCGCAATCGCAAATTCCATTTGCATGTTCCGATGCCCTTTTTCCAATGCGATCAGTCCCTATTCACTTAAATGTGCCGATGCGATTAGAACTGGAACTCAAACCAATAGAATCATAATTTATAGACCCATCGGGTCTGGAACTCAATCGCAATTGCAATCCTTTATTTTCATGCTTCGATGTTCTGCTTTTGTTCAATGCGATTGACCATTGTTCACTGCATTTTTCTGATGCAATTGGAACTGGAACTCAAACAATTGTTAATCATGGTTTATAAGCCCATCGGGTCTAGGCTTCAATCACAATCGCAAGTCTTTGTTTATATGATCCGCTGCCAACTTTTTCTCCGATGCGATTAGACTGATCCAATGTGATTATGCCAGACTTCAAATACGTTTGAATCATAATTCATACACCCATCGGGTCTGGAACTCAATCGAAACTCTTGTCGATATGTTCTGCTGCCAATCCTTTCTCCGATGCGATTGGAAAAGGTCCCACCTTATAAGCCTTTTCTTTTTGATAGAACCTTTGGTTATTTAGATCTTGCGCTACATATAAAAGTATATGCTATGGACCTTTACATATATATGTGGCGCATCATATGTATCTCACTACACATATATATAAGCTTGCTTCCACTTCAATCTTTAGTGCATCCTCCAGCGGGGGTAGCGATTCTCGGAATTTGTTTGTATATATATATACTTGCCGCTTGGAGTAAGCGATTCCCGGAATTGGATTTATGTATCCTCCAGCTGGGGTAGTGATTCTCAGAATTTTCTTCTCTGCCTCTACCTCTGATAACCTGCCGTGATAACGGCTATGCCTCTGCCTCTGCCTCTGATATAACGTCTTTTGTGCTTCCTTCGTTCACTTCTTTGCTGCCTCTACTACTTCTTTTTCTCTTCCTTTCTGCTATATCTGCTGCCTTAGTTTCTTTGTGCTCCTTTCTCTGTTGCGTATATAGAATCCACTCCACCTGTTATACTTGTATCAAATCCCATGAGGCTCCAATCTTCTACGCCTTCAATTCAACAGTTCTTTTCCTCAACTTCGAACTCTGCTACGTTACCAGAGTTCTGTTCCTCATCTTGATTTAATTCTGCAGAATCAATTGTGATGTATTCTTCCCAACAGTGCTTCACAGTCTTCCCACTTGAATAAATGTTCCTCATTACTCTATCTCTCCATTTCTACTATTAAATGGCCCTCTTCTACTGTCCTCACTACTTTGCAGCACCTCATTTGACTCCTGCTGCCTTTGTTCCTTCTATGCTCTACTTGTCTTATGCTCTCTCTGTTGCCTTTGCTTCTTGTCTGCTTCTTTTCTCCTTGTTGTTGTTTCAGGTGTTCCTCCTTTGCCATCTCCTTCACCATCAATGACAACATTTCCAACAGTCTCCCCCTTTGGCATTGATGGCAACACATCCACTGATAATCCAATGCTTCCTCCAAGTCTTTCTCTGACTGGCTTCTTTTAGAAGACCCTTTATTCTATTACCTGCTTTTCCTCCCCCTTTGACATCAATGGCAAGGGGTTTGAATTCTTAGTGTAGCTTCTATTCTTTGATCTTGTGATTTTATCCTTTTCCAATATTTCATGCATTTACTCTCTTTGAAATTCTCTGACTTTGTTATGCTGCTGCTTATGCTTCACGTCAGGTTCACGACTCTTCCGCTGCACCGCTGACCCTTTCGCCCTTTTATTGATTCTGTTATGCTGAATTTATTCTTGCCATAATCCTTTTGATCCTGAGGACCTGTTTTCATGCTTCCCTTGCTGGTTGATCTACCCCTGAGAATGATATCTTCGTTTCTGTTCTCCCCCTAAAACTGTTCTTTCTCTTTATATTAGAGAGTAGTATCTACAGATACTACCCCTAGTCTATCTCTCAAATATTCAAATGGTTCTCTCGCAAGCGGTTTAGTAAATATATCTACTGTCTGTTCGTTTGTTGGTGCATACTCCAGTTTCACTATCTTCTGAGCCACTTGTTCTGGGAGAAAATTATAATTAATTGGGATATGCTTAGTTTTTTATTGAAGCACAGGATTTTTAGATATACTTATAGCACTTGTATTATCACATTTGATTGAGATAGGTTTATCAATGCTTACCTTCATGTCTTGGAGGGTTTGCTTCATCCACATGACTTGTGTACAACATACTGCTGCTGCTATATATTCTGCTTCTACTGTAGACAGAGAGATAGATGTTTGTTTTTTTGTTTAACCATGCCACCAGACTTTCTCCTAGATAGAAAGCACCTCCACTTGTGCTTTTCCTGTCATCCACACAGCTAGCCCAATCTGCATCTGTGTATGCTGTCAAAGTGAAGTTTTTGCCTTTAGGATACCAAAGTCCATATTGTATTGTTCCTTGTAGATATCTAAATATTCTTTTGACTACCAGAAGGTGGTTTTTTTTAGGTGTTGCTTGATATCTAGCCACTAGTCCTACTGCTAGCATGATGTCTGGTCTTGATGCTGTCAGATACAACAGACTTCCTATCATGGATCTGTAGAGTTTTTGATCTATATCTGCAGACCCATCATCAGCACACAGCTTGCATCTCGTGATCATGGGAGTTGACACAGGTTTGCAGTCCTCCATTTTGAACTTTTTCAACATTTCTTTTAAGTATTTTTCCTATGAGATGAATGTGCCTGTGTTCTTTTGCTGAATTTGAAGTCCTAAGTAGAAACTAAGTTCTCAAATCATGGACATCTCAAACTCTATTTTCATCTCATCAGCAAACCCTTTTTCTAGTTCTTCTCTGTTGCTTCCAAACATAATGTCATCAACATATACCACAACAATCAGGAGTTCATTTTCATGGGCTTTTATGTATAGATTAATGTCTACTCCGCCTCTCTTAAAGCCTTGTTTTTGCAAATATTTATCCAGTCTTGAGTACCAGGCACGAGGAGCCTGTTTCAGTCCATATAAAGCCTTCTTCAGTCTGCACACATAGTCTTCTTTGTCTGTCAATGAGAAGCCTTCTGGTTGTTCCATGTAGACTTCTTCTTCTAAGTCTCCATTCAGAAATGCAGATTTTACATCCATTTGATATACTTTGAATTTTTGGTAGCAAGCAAAGGCCAGAAACATTATGATGGCTTCCATTCTGGCTACAGGGGAAAATTTTTCATTGTAATCAAGTCCTTCGATTTGTGAATATCCTTTGCAGACCAGTCTGGCTTTATTCCTGATTACTTGTCCTTGCTCATTCATTTTGTTTTTGAATACCCATTTTGAGCCTATGACATTTTTCTCAATGGGTCTAGGAACTAATTCCCAGGTATTGTTTTTCTCAATTTGGTCCAATTCTTCATTCATAGCATTTACCCAAGACTTTTCCTTGTTAGCATCTTCAAATTTCTTTGGCTCTATTTGTGAAAACATGGCTATGTATACCTCTTCAGTTTGTTCTGTTAGCTGCCTTCTTGTCTGGACCCCTACTCTCTTGTCTCCAATGATCTGATCTTCAAGATGGTTCTTCTGAGTATATCTTGAGGGAGATTTAGAACTCAGCTCTGTATCTTCTGTGGTCTTCCTTGTTTCCTCATCATCTTGGTTTTCTTCTTCATGGTTGTCTGATGGACTGCAGTCGTCTGTATCTCTTGTATTGTTTGGAAGTTCTTCATCAAATCTCACATCAATGCTTTCTACTATTTTTTGAAGAGTCTTGTTGTAGCACCTGTACCCTTTACTTTTGGATGCATATCCTAGAAATATCCCTTCATCTGCTCTTGCATCAAATTTCCCAAGATTTTCATCATTATTCTTTATGTAACACTTGCTTCCAAAGGTTCTAAAATGTTTGATTGAAGCTGGTTTCCCATGCCATAGTTCATAGGGAGTCTTGTCACTGCTTGGCCTTATGTGAGATTTATTAAGGATATGCACCGCTTTGTGTACTGCTTCTACCCAGAAGGTCTTAGCAATATTACTTTCATGCATCATGGCTCTGGCTATTTGTTGTACAAACCTGTTTTGTCTCTCTGCTACTCCATTTTGCTGAGGTGTTCCTGCAATATTAAATTGTTGCTTTATCCCATGTTCATTGCATAGGTCAGCAAAGTCATAATCTGTGAATTCACCTCCTCTGTCTGATCTGATGCATTTTAGCTTGCATCCTGTTTGATTTTCTGCTAATGCTTTGAAGATCTTAAATTTTTCCATAGCTTATGATTTATTCTTGAGAAATGCAACCCGTGTCATTCTGGAGAAGTCATCTATTATCAGCATGAAGTAGGATTCTCCACTTGGATTTTTAGTTCTTGCAGGTCCGCACAGCTCCATGTGCACAAGTTGTCGAGGTCTTCTTGTTGATAACTCATCTTTGGCCTTGAAGGATGTGCGAATATGTTTGCCTAATTGAAATGATTTGCATATGGTATTACAAGGCCTCTTTATTTCTGGCATGTCTCTGACAACTTTCTTCTTGCTTAGTCTGATTATGTGATCGAAGCTGAGATGTCCCAACCTTTTATGCCATAACCATGACTCTTCTAGTTTGCTAAGATGACATGCTTCATCTTCCTCTTTCACAATGTAAACATTAATCTTTGTTCAAACTCCTTTGAGCAGAGTCTTACTTGTGGTGCTTGATCTGACTTCACAATCTTGTGCTCTAAAAAGAACTTCACAGCCTTTGTCACACATCTGACTGACACTTAATAAATTTGCTTTTATCCAACTACAAATAGTACATCTTGGGCCTTTCCTCTGCCATTTTCTATACTGACTGAGCCTTTTCCCTTCATCTTACTTGATTTATCATTGCCAAAAGTAACATTTCCAGATTTCTTTTCACCAAGAGTTATAAACTTGCTTTTGTCTTCTGTCATGTGTTTAGAGCAGCCACTGTCCAAATACCATTGACTTTTCAAATATTGAGCAGTTAGAACCAAGTCACATTTATTCACCTTCTTTATCCATTGGAGGCACCCTTTTTTTTGGTATCTTTTGTGAGGTGATGAATTACATCTTCTTAGAGGACATTTTGAGGGTATATGTCCAACTTGATTGCATACACCACATTTGATCATAATTTTTGTAGAATTATGAATATGAATAGAATTTCTTTGATTCATAAACGTCCTTGAGGTGTTAAACATCAATATTTGTCCATACTTTCTACACTCAATGAATTTATGACCAAATTCCTTACAATAAAAACAGTAACCATAGAAACTATTTGCATACCTGATGTAAGGTTGTCTCTTCCATTTGTTTGCTTGAGGAAATCTCTTCAATGTTTGCATCTTTTGTTGGTTTGAATTACTCCTCCTTGCATGGAAATATGCAGCAATGTGTCCCAGCTTGTGGTAGACATAACAGGTGGCATTCTTCATAGGAGGGAAGAATCTCCTTTGATGGCTTCCGAATTTGACATATTCAGAGACATATGTCCCGTTCTCTGTTGTCTTAGTATTTATTGCCTTCCTTGTTATTAGAGGTTTCTTCTGATCTATGTCTTCCTCATTACAAGTTTCTTCTTTTTTAGGAATTGTTTGAGTTGCCTCATCATTCTTCTTTGCTTTTACAAAAATAATCCCTCTGTTTTCTTTCTCTTTGCTTTTACTTGATTCTCCTTCATAGCCTATTCCAGTTTTTATCATAGGGGATCTTTGAGCAACCAGAATTTCATTCAACTTACTAGAGCTTGTTGTTTGAGAAGAGCTTATAACCGCTTTCCTTTGAGCATTTTCTAGTTTCTTCCTTAGACATACTACTTCTTCCTCCAGCTTCTCTTGTTCTCAAGTTTTATCCTTGATTTGTTGAAGTAACATGTCTTCTATCTTCTTGGCTTCTTCAAGTTCTACCTTCAGCTGCATGAAGACTTTTGAATTTTGTTCTTCTCGTACAAACTTGAGGAGAATGTCCTTTTGTTTTTTGCATTTCAGCTTGAGTCTATCAATCTCTTCTAGAGCACTTCTTAGCTCCCCCTCATGGTTGACTTCACCTTCTTCTTCTTCATATTCTAGCAGGAGACCTTCAAGTTCTTCTATAGCCATCAATAAAAATTCAGAGGTTCCATCTTCACTTGAGAGTTCATTTGGGTCTTAAGATGTGCTGCTGTCTTGTTGAGCATAGAAGGATTTTTTGCTGAACTTCTTTCCTTTCTGCCAGTTCTTTGATGTATTTTTCTCTGACTCTTGAACCTGATTCCTTACTTTCTTGTGAGGACACTTAGTAGCATAGTGTCCAAATCTTCCACAGTTAAAGCATTTGAAAGGAAGTTTACCTTTGTATTTACCTGAACCTCTATCCAGTTTCTTGACAAATTTTGCTTCTTCTTCATCCGAACAAGAGCATATGTCTTCCTCTTCTTCTTTCTTCTTTTCTGTTTTAAAGGTAGCCTCCCTCGAACTTGGCTTCTTCTGTGGGAGCCTCATTTCATATGCTGTTAGATTTCCAAGTAGCTGGTTCATGGTCAAGGTCTCCCAATTAGCTGTTTCTTCTATAGCAGACACCTTGGGATTAAACCTGGGTGGAAGAGATCTTAGAATCTTTTGTACAATTACAACTTATTTTATGTTTTCTCCTAGAGCCTTCATGTTATTTACTATTTTTGCAACCGTTAGAAAGAAGTTAGCTATATCTTCATCATCATTCATTGTTAAGTTCTCAAACTGGGCTCTATAGACTTGAAGTTTAGCAGTCTTTACCTTGTTGTCTCCCTCATGAATATTCTCCAGAGTATCCCACATTTCTTTGGCAGTGTTTCTGTGCATTACTTTGATAAACCCTACTTCACACAATCCATTTAATATGGCATTCATGGCTTTTGCGTTAGCTACAAAGTCTTGTTTGGCTTCTTTCTCTGAGGCAGTTTCCTTCGGGGCATATCCTAATTCCACAGCATCCCAAATTTCTATTCCTAGAGACATTATGTATGTCCTCATTCTGATTTTTGAGAAGGCATAATTTTCACCCGTAAAGAAAGGGGCTTTATTGGTTGAGCATCCTTCTTTACTATCCATCCTGAGAACCTAGAGTCTCCTTTCAGTTGTTGAACTGGTACAAAGGAGCCCGCTCTGATACCAATTGTCGAACCCTTAGTTAAACTAAGAGGGGGGGGGGGGGGGGTGAATCATTTTAACACATTCATCATCTTTTAAAACTTTTCATTAAACCTTATTTACACCTTCATTTATTTCCAACTTAATATGTGAGAAATCTTAGAATGTGAACAGCAAGTATTAATATAATATAACGGTAGACTTAATATGAGAGCAGTAGGTATTAAGCAGATGATCTAAATCAGATCAAAACATAAACATCATGCACAAAGACACCAGATATAAGTGGAAACCCATAAAGGGAGAAAACAACATCTTATTATTTTTGTGATACAAATGCAAGCTCCAACTCCCTCTCACCACTGTTTTTCTGCAGGCACCAACCTACAGGAGGATCCAACCTCAATTTTTCAAGCTACAACTTGCAAGGAAGCACCAACTCCCTTCAATTTTCTGCAGGCACCAACCTACAGGAGGCTCCAACCTCAGTCAGCTACAACTGACAGCTATCAAGCTGCAACTTGATAGGGAAGCTCCAACTTCCTCAATTTATCAAACTGAATGTTTGCTGATTTACCTCAGATATCAACTCTGTTTTGTAGCATCTCTTTCTACTCTTCTTTTCTTAATCTTCTCTGACTCACTCTTCTATGTTCTGCATTCTCTATATTTTCTCTCTCTAACCTCTCTTATGCATATCCAGTTGATATTATATATAGAGTTCCTCAAATGACTGTTTGTATTTCACAAAGAATTTGGAGTGAACAGTCATGATTTTTTGGCTTTTGTCTTCTCATTCCTTTTATCTGCTCATTCAATAAATATAACTATAGGTATCAATTTAACATTATAGTGAGATATTTGTTCTCTTCCGAAGACTTTCCAATGCATCACAAACAATAAAAAATCAATTAAAACATTTACAATCAAATTACAATGAGAACTATAGCTCAACTCATTTAGTCTTTTGGCTCGATGCGCATTTGTCTTTTCTTTGACTGTGTCTGTCTTTTATGTGACTGTGTTTTATCTCTTTTCATCTTTGTTTGCTCTTCTGTCCTCTGTTGTGGTGTAACTGCTGCATACATGTAACTGTGCTTTTTAAATCATGTGACTCTGTAATAGCGCCTTTTAAATATATAACAGTGCCTTTTATATATATATAAGCAACTGCTGACTTTAAATCTGGGCAACTTCCAACCCATTACACAGCAAGTGTCTTGTTGATGTGGTGAGTTCTGCAAGCAAAACATGCATTAACCACGGCCTTTGTTTTATGGCCCGATACAATTGCACACATCACAATTGTATCATATTAATAATCGCCCTCCACCTTAAGCCGAGGCCCGTGGGTTCACAGACCACGCGGCACATTTCAATACAAACTGCCTTTTTAATATGACTTCAATTAACTCTCGGTGTAATAATAAAACCTGTTTAAACATATAAATCCCTTTCGAGCCCACCTACCACTTTATCCGATGCGATATGCTACTCCTCGACTTCTTCCGATTGTGATTGATCGCAATCGAAACTTTTAGTTGCAAGTCCCGCTGCCCTACTTTCACTCCGATGCGATTGACTTGATGTGATGCGATGAATCGCTTTACAAATACTTTTGATTGCGATTAATCGAAATTGAAAATTCCATTTGCATGTTCTGATGCCCTTTTTCCAATGCAATCAGTCCCTATTCACTTAAATGTGCCGATGCGATTAGAACTGGAACTCAAACCAATAAAATCATAATTTATAGACCCATCGGGTTCAGAACTCAATCGCAATCACAATCCTTTATTGTCATGCTCTGATGTTCTGCTTTTGTTCGATGCGATTGACCACTGTTCACTGCATTTTGCCGATGCGATTGGAACTGGAACTCAAACAATTGTTAATCATGGTTTATAAGTCCATCGGGTCCAGGCTTCAATTGCAATTGCAAGTCTTTGTTTATATGATCCGCTGCCAAATTTTTCTCCGATGCGATTATACTGATCCGATGCGATTATGCCGGACTTCAAATACGTTTGAATCATAATTCATACACCCATCGGGTCTAGAACTCAATCGAAACTCTTGTCGATATGTTCCGCTGCCAATCCTTTCATCGATGCGATTGGAAAGGGTCCCACCTTATAAGCCTTTTCTTTTTTATAGAACCTTTGGTTATTTAGATCTTGCGCTACATATAAAATTATATGCTATGGACCTTTACATATATATGTGGCGCATCATATGTATCTCACTGCGCATATATATAAGCTTGATTCCGCTTTGATCTTTAGTGAATCTTCCAGCGGGGGTAGCGATTCTCGAAATTTGTTTGTATATATATATATATATATACTTGCTGCTTGGGGTAAGCGATTCCCGGAATTGGGTTTATGTATCCTCCAGCCAGGGTAGTGATTCTTGGAATTTTCTGCTCTGCCTCTGCTTGTGATAACGGCTCTGCCTCTGCCTCTGCCTCTGCCTCTGATAACCTACTGTGATAACGACTCTGCCTCTGCCTCTGCCTCTGATATAACGTCTCTTTTGCTTCCTTAGTTCACTTCTTTGTTGCCTCTGCTACTTCTTTGTCTCTTCCTTTCTGCTATATTTTCTGCCTTAGTTTCTTTGTGCTCCTTTCTCTGTTGTGTATATAGAATCCACTCCACCTGTTATACTTGTAGCAAATCCCATGAGGCTCCGATCTTCTACGCCTTCAATTCAACAGTTCTTTTCCTCAACTTCGAACTATGCTATGTTACCAGAGTTCTGTTCCTCATCTTGATTTAATTCTGCAGAATGAATTGTGATGTATTCTTCCCAACAGTGCTTCACAGTCTTCCCACTTGAATAAATGTTCCTCATTACTCTGTCTATCTAATTCTCCTATTAAATGGCCCTTTTCTACTGTCCTCACTACTTTATAGCACCTCATCTAACTCCTGCTGCCTTTGTTCCTTCTATGCTCTACTTGTCTTATGTTCTCTCTGCTGCCTCTGCTTCTTATCTACTTCTTTTCGCCTTGTTTATGTTTCAGGTGTTCCTCCTTTGCCATCTCCTTTGCCATCAATGACAAAATTTCCAACATATGGGACCACCTGGTACAAGTACAATTGTAACAATCCAACCTCAGTTTGTTTATCAACCTGTTGTATTGTACAACGACTCTCCCCATTTCTAAATTCTTAGAATAAATTTCATTTAGAAATAGGTCCCCCTTTATCTTTCTTTCTAGATAGAAATAAAAGATTTAGAAACAATCCGATCATTTTTTATTAGGAATAAGAGGTTCATTGATAAAAGGACATATGGCATATTTTTATTTACAAGTGTGTATAAACAAATACAACCTTAAAAAAAATTCAGATCCAATGAGATACAAAGCTTTTATCATATCAAAATATTACATAAAGTTTTTATATTTAACAATATTTGATGTGTACAGTAATCGAAAATCGGAAATCGAAGAGATCTTTAAGATCTATATTCACTTTGTAAAACTCTGATGCGATGGAACTCAATCGCAATCGCAAATCGGATAAGCTTTAAAGTGTTATATTTTTTTTGCATACTTCTGATGCAATGAAATTCATTGCAATCGCATTTCAGAGAATTAAAAGTTATATTCGGTTGATTGAAAGACTCCGATGCGGTGGACCCCACCTCATCGCAATCGAAAAATCGGAGAAACTCTTTAACGATCCACTCCATTTAAAAATCCCCGATGCAATTATCGCAATCGGAAACTGGCAGAAATCATATTATGTTTTTTCATTTACCTTTGAAAATTCCTGATACAATTATTAGTTAATTCCCATACACTATTTATTCATCGCATCGCAAGGATTTAAAAGGTAATATTTTTACACTTATTTCAAAATATACCGATCTCTGATTGTACCATTAATTGAAAATCAAACAAATAATAATGATTTATTTTCTTTTGAATGTGTGAGTGTGACTCCCTAGAGGGCATTTAAGTTTTAACCACGGAGATAATAAATGCAAATCAACGAATAAATCCTTTTGTATATTTGTTTTCATTATTTTGTTTTCACCTCGGCTAAAAGCTTTTATTTGTTGTAGAACAATAGAACGCCCAATTATTTCATTCGCAGAACGAGGGAAACATTGCCTGATACCAAAATGTCAAAAAGATCCAGGAAATCAAAATCTGTCGTCACTGCAAAAGCTCCTATGTTTACCATGTTTCCTAAAGAGAAACCAGCAAAACTTAAGCTAGTTACAGATACCTCATGCCAGAGACTTGGTAAGATGACGTGGGAAAATTTATATAAATTTCTTGAAAAGGAAAACCCAAAAGTTGCTGAGGCCAAGGCAACAGTTCCTGATGAAAACGACTCAAACTCTGATTCTGAGACTCTTCTTAGTGTATTAGCGAACTCATTTCTGCACCTAATTGCAGCTCAGGCAAACATTTTTCCATATTATGATGTTATTCGGTGGTTAATTGATAATGTGGCTATCCAAAACAGAACCTTTGTTTCAGCTTCTGCAGCAATATTCGGGTCGTTCAAAGCAAAGGAAATTAAAGCAATGTACCACCTTCCAGACCTGCAGAAAATCTATAACAAAGACTTCATCAAGGAATTTGCTGTGAATCATGAAAATCAATCAGAGCCGATTAAATAATGGACAAAAACTCCTAAAAAGCATAGACATGAGGCATCATGTATGTACTCTGTGGAGTCTCTTTTGCCTTTGTACCGTTATGCCGCAGCAATGATGTGCAGATTGTTTGGGAATGATAACTCAGTTAGGTTTTCTATACAAATGGTGCCATTAATACATTCTGCTATTAATTCCGAGATAATGGACTGGGTTGTCATTCTTTCTGATAAGATAGCCAACAGGATTCTTGAGTATAGGAAATACAGAAACTCAAGAAATACCACTCCTTTTTATTTTTGTGCTTATATCCTAGATGCTCTTTGTTTCAATTATGATTTCCCCATATTAGGATGGAAATGGACCCCTAAAGAACCTGTTCCTATTCATCTATATCACAAGTTCTTGTGGAAGGGGCATTTCAAAAGCCATGTTTACAGAGTTTGTCATGGTTTTCTTATCCCGATTTATCAAACTATTTTTGGCTGATTCCCTCCTAGGCTTTCTGAGAAGGCTAAAGTTGATTTATCCTCAATTGGGGATTGGTTTGGAGAGGAAAGGTTCACATATATCAAATTTTTCGGAAGTATTGTAGAACTACACATTCTTCCTTTGTATGTTCCAGAAAAACTGTTAGCACAGGAAATTTCGTATCAGCTAACAGTAGAAGGCATGTCTAGGACTTTGAAGAACAACAAGAAGCTTATGTGGCCTACTTTTCCTTTTAAATGTGGTGACTATACTCTCAATAATTTTGTTCATGCTAAAAAATAATTTGGTAAGCTAACCAATCTCAAGCTTTCAACAATCCCAGGGAGACAGTATGACCCAAGGAAAGTGGCATTTGATTTTACTACTTCTGTTTCAATTGCTCGGTTCGAACATGAACCAGATATGTTTGATGATTTATTTGTTTCTGTAGATAATTTGTCCCAATTTTTTAATTTGGCCAAGTCCAAATTGCAGGCCGAAGAAATGAATAAGTTTTTGTTATTTAGAAGCCAAAGGTAACTCAAATTTCCTCTAGATTAGTTGAGAATTCCTATATAAGAGAATGAATCACAACAGAAGGAAACAGAGAATACATCTGGCCAAAAATTAATAGAAACATCTGCCAGCATAATCATCATACAGACTCAGAAAGAAGTAACAGGAACTAATCCTGTTTTACAAAAAGAAGATATTAGCAGCAAAGTTGATACTGAAAAGAAAGAAACAACTGCTAAACTTGATGTACATATTGATCAGCAGTCTTCAGCCTAGACAGGAAAAGAAAGCACAGGTACTGATGCCAATGTGCATGCTGAAAAATAAGGCACAAACAGTAAGGCTACTGAACAGACACCAAAAGGAGATATAAACAATAATCCAGATTCTCAACTTGGAAGAGAGGGAGCTACTAAAAAGGTAGTTGAATCTACTAAACTTATAGTTTCTCCTCATTTGCTGAGCCAATATGAAAAATTTTCCCAGCAAATAGGACAACATAATAATCCCCAAGTGAATGTTCTAGAAGACCAGGATATAGAAGTTATTCTTGAAAATCCCACAGGTGAAATTATGTTGAAGATAGAAGAAATCCCTCCTCTGGATGTATTTTACAGTCCTAAGCATAGGGCTGTTGTGAGAAAACAAAGGAAAAGGAGGAGAACTGATCATGATGCACTTTTCATACCTGGGTTAGTTTTAGAATTATTTTATCAATTTTAAATTAGATTAGATAGTTTTATTTCTATCATTTAGACCCATTTTCCCTCCATCCAATCATTCCATTACCAACCCATTTAAATTACTAGGAAACTGGTCCTATCAATCTAGTCGAAGCCACCACACCAAACGGAAAAGGAGTTGTCCTAAGGTCCCGACCGGGTGGTTATCCCCCAATGTTTGAAGCAGTGATTTTCGAGGCTTCAACATTTTTGGCGCTAGAAGGAGGGCCAAAGCTATGAATGGTAGATAAATCCAAATCCGAAAGCCATTCTAAGAGCACAACACCCTCATCACCTTCAATTTCTTCCACATCTCAAATCACTAGAGAAGAAATTGATAAAAGTATTCAAACACCCATTACCAAAGTTTCAGATCAATCAGATAATTCGTCTCCTGAATCCCCTGAAGTTGAAGCTTTAGTTCATAAACTTCAAGGATTCTCGTTATCATTAGAAGAATTGGAAATATCTTAAGGTAGTTTCACCTCGCAGTTTATTTCTTCCAGACCTCTCACTAGGTCACAGAGTGAAAAAATTGGAATTTCCCCAAAAGAATTTCCTATACCTAGTAGAGTCAAAACAAGAAAAACTCCATAGGAAACAGAAAGTGGTACTAGTTCTTCATCGCATATTCAATCATCTGTTTCCCAAGCTCCAAATCAGAAAAGTGCAGTAGTCTCATCTGCTCAAACTACATCTGTTCAAACATCAATTGTCTCTTCTATTACTTCAACTGTTACTACTCATATACCAAATGTTTCTTCAAATCCTCCAATTGTTATCCCAACAATGTCACAAGCAGCACAGAGACCATGGACTAGACCGGGAGCTGTAAATATGGTTGCACCTTTGTATGATCTACCCAATCATCCTGAAAAATGGCTACCAAAGTTTAGTCCAAATACTGGTATACAAGCAGAAGAACACATCAATAACTTTATGCTTGCTATAAATCTGAATGCAGTATAGCATGAAGATGTTGTAGTCAGGTTATTTCCCTATACTTTGCAAGGGACAGCAGGATCCTCGTACTTTTCCTTACCTTCTGATTCTATCACAAGTTGGGATATGTTTGAAGAGAAATTTTTAACTAAATATGGAGATGATAGATCAATTTCTACTCTAATCAATGATCTCTCCAATTTAAAGACTCAACCGAAAAAACCCATTAAAGATTTTAACTCCCGATTCAATAAACTCTTGAATAAGATCCCTACAACATCTAAACCTAGTGAACAGGTTAGAAGTGAATGGTACATTAATGCTTTACCCTCAAACATAGCATTTTTTGCAGATAGAGCTGCAAAACCGACTTTAGCTGAGAATATGAAAGAAGCTATTTCAGTTGAAAAATGAATAATTTCTCTAGATAAGAAAAATGCTATTGAGGAAAGAAAATCAAAGAAAGTCACTTTTAAAGATGATTCCAAGAAAAAGACACCAAGAGATCCATATGACATGGAGGGTTTACAAAACGTCCTTAAAACCATGTCTAATGACATGGTTGAGATAAAAAAGCAAGTAGCAGAGACTTCTACAAAGAGACCATTCAGAAATTTCAAGAGAAATCAAGCTGAATAAAACCCTCCCAATGCAATCTCCAATGCAGAATCAGAAGATGAAGAAGAGGAAGATACTCTTCTAGTGTCGGATGAAGAAGATGAAAGGGAAGAAATATCTGAACTAAATGGAATGTTGGATTTCATTCTCTCTAATTCGAATAGTGAAATGGAACAAGAAGCTATGCCTGTGAGTACAAGGATCAAATCTGCATCGGAACCTATTCAACTTGTTCCAAACAAGAAAAATACTACTCTGAATACCAAAGACAAGTCTCCTGCAAAGAAAGCTTCTTCCTTACCCACTCAGAATCAGTCATCATCTCCCAATCCTCCCACATCATCATCTAAGACTCTAGTGGCATCAGATCCGATGGATTATAATATTTTTGAGGACATGAAAAAGACTAGAGCGAACATCTCATTACATGAACTCAGCAAACTTAAACATCAAAAAAAGCTACTATTAAAAGAATTAAATGCTACTCCTATTGCCCCTCTACCAAGTGGTGTAGTAGCTAAAGTAGCTAAAGGGACTGGTAAGCCACTAGACAAAGTAGATGTAACAGACACTGTTCTTATTGGAGAAAGATCAAATTCTCAGAAACCTCCATTTCTGTTGACTTATGAAATCTACAATAAGAATTTGCATAATTGTTTAATTGATTCTGGAGCATCCTCTAATATAATGCCTACTTCAGTCTGTGCTAAATTGAATATCGATCCACTAAAGTCTGTTGTTCACATTGTACAATTGGATCGCTCTAAAGTCCAAGTTGTAGGAGAAATCAATTTAGTTACCATTAGACTAGCTTCCGATCCTAGGATTGTCCAAAGAATTGATATTCTAATTGCAGATATTCCTGAATTCTATGGGTTATTCTTAAGCAGAGACTGGTCTGTGAAACTTAATGGCTATATCGCAACCGATTTTTCGCATATGTGGCTTCCCTACAAAGGGAAACCAAATCAAATCAAAGTCGAGCGAGAAAAACATATGACACACACTGTAATTGAATTTGAACAACCAAACGAACCTGTAGCTTTCAACAACAATATTCTTGGAGGTTATTCTACTGAGTCATTTCTTGGGAATTTTACTGCACCACAATCACCTTTTTCTGTAAATACTTTTGTTTCTCAAATTGAAAATTTTTCGCAATCTGATTCTTCTAGAATTATTAATATTTCTGATTCATTTGTAGATAAATCTATAGATAGAACTTTATTTTGGTCATTATATTTTGATGGATCAAAATCTAGTGATGGATTAGGAGCAGGATGCATCCTAATTGATCCAGAAGGAGAGAAAACCATGCTATCATGTATATTAGAATTTGAGTGCACTAATAATACCGTTGAATATGAAGCCTTGATTCAAGCGCTTTATAAGGCTATAGGGTTAAATGTAAAATAATTGAAAGTATATGGAGATTCTGAAATTGTAATAAGACAAGTAAGGAATACCATCCATTGTCTTTCGGGACAGCTCAAACATTATCAAACCCTAGTACAAGACCTTACCACTCAATTTCTAGCATTTAATATCTCTTTGATTCCTAGAAATCAAAACACATTAGCTAACTTGTTAGCAAATGTTGCATCCAAACTCCTCCCTGTTGAAGATTGCAGTCTTGATAGATTTTCAGTAGAATTGATTTTTCGCCCATCTATCCCAGATAATATTACTAACTGGAGATTATTCTACCATGATCAAGATATTTTGAATTTCTTAACTTCTGAGAAATCATATGATGAACAAATTATTTATGAAGATGATCATGATCTGCAAATTACTTAAAGAAATAATGAAAATCCGATTCCTAAATCTATTGTTAAACTTGAGGATCTATATGATATTAAAGACAGATTCAAGAAAGTTACTAATGCTAAACTTCAAAGTTCAACTTTGAAGTTTGAATTAGTGAATCTTGGCTCTAATTCTAAACCTCAGAATGTTAATCTAGGACTCAATTTAACTCCAGAAGAAAGATCTGATTTTATTAAGCTTCTGAGTAAATATAAAAATGTCTTCGCTTGGAGTTATGAGGACTTAAAGACTTATGACACTTCTGTAATTCAACACACAATTCCAATGCTATCTCATGTTAAGCTTGTTCAACAGAAGTTAAGAAAGATTCATCCAAATCTTGAAGATCAAATCAAAACAGAACTCAACAAACTTTTGAAAGCCAAAATCATTTTTCCTGTAAGGCATTCCAATTGGGTTTCCAACATGGTACCTGTCAAGAAGAAAAATGGCGATATTAGAATCTGTATTGATTTCAGAAATTTAAACAAGGCATGTCAAAAGGAAAATTTCCCATTTCCAACCATGGAGAAAATACTCCAAAAGGTAGCTGGTGTTGAACTCATGTCCTTCCTTGATGGATTTTCAGGCTATAATCAAATTTTAGTACATCTAGATGATAGGTTGAAAACCACTTTCAGAACCAAATGGGGAACCTATGCTTATCAGAAAATGCCTTTTGGTTTAGTAAATGCAGGAGCTACTTTCCAGAGAGCCATGGGCATAGCATTTAATGGTCTGATTAATAGATCAGTTGTTATTATCCTTTATGACATAACAGTTTATTCAAAGAAGAGATCCAATCATCTACATGATCTGAAACAAATATTTGAAAGATGTAGAAGGTTTGGTATTTCTTTAAACCCAAAGAAATCCTTCTTTTCTCTCGATGAAGGAAAACTATTAAGGTTTTTTGTGTCAAAAGAGGGTATATATATTGATCCTGACAGAGTTAAAGAAATTTCTGATATTTCTTTATCTCATAATAAAAATTCCATGCAATCATTTTTAGGACAGATTAATTTTGTAAAAAAATTCATTCCAGATTTTTCTCAAATTGTTTTACCTATGCAGAATATGATTAAGAAAAATTTAGTATTCAAATGGGGATATAAAGAAAAAGAAGCCTTTGATGCAATCAAGAAGGCAATCATTGATGCACCTGCATTAATACTCCCAATTTTTCTAAAGATTTTATTCTGTATACTTTGGCAACCGAAACATCATATGTTGTTGTTTTAACACAGCTTAATGATCAACAAATTGAAGCACCGATTTCTTTCTTCAGCTCGAATCTGCAAGGAGCTGAGCTGAATTATTCCGATGTAGAAAAACAAGCCTTCGCTGTATTTAATTCAATCAAACATTTTAGGCCCTTTCTATTAAAAACACATGCAAAAGTTATTGTCCCATTCTCTGCAGTGAGACAATTACTAATTCAAAGAGAAGTAGGAGAAAAAAGGGCTAATTGGGTGACAACTTTGCAAGAATGTGATATTGACATTAAACCAGCAAAGATTGTTAGAGCTCAAGGTTTTTGCAGATTATTAGCAGGAGCTCATAACATACCAAAAAATCAAGATCCAGAAAATGTTGTTCAAGTTAGATAAGTGTTACAGATTCTGAATCTCAGTATGTTGATCTGATATTTTACTTGAAAAATGGGTATGCTCCTTCTAATCTCAGCTATAAGAATAAAAGTGCTTTAAGATTTAAAGCTACTAAATATGAATTCATTGATGATGTGTTATTCATAAAAAATTATGATTCAATCCTATTAAGATGTCTTGAAAAGACTGAAGCAAAAAAGGTATTGCAAGAATTACATGACGGACCAGCAGGAGGTCATTTTGGAGGTGATACTACAGCTCACAAAATCATCCATGCTGGATATTATTGGCCTACCCTTTTCAAAAATACACATGATTATGTGAGGAAGTGCAAGATTTTCCAAACTGCTAGTTGAAGACAAAGGAAGTAAGCTTTTCTTTTGCAGCCAGTAAACATTGAGAAACCATTTGAGCAATGGGGGCTTGATATTATTGGTGAGATAGTACCTCATTCTTCCAAATATCACAAATACATACTCACAGCAACATATTACTTCACAAAGTGGGTAGAAGAAATTCCTCTAAAGGTAGTCAATTCTGATGCAATTATTGATTTCATCGATCAATTCATCATTACCAGGTTTGGTGTACCTAACGCTCTGGTCTTCGACAATGCATCTTATTTTTCTGGTAATAGTATAGTGGAATTTGCAATTAAAAGAGGTTTTAAATTGAAATATTCAGTGAATTATTATCCACAAGGTAATGGTTTAACTGAATCCACTAACAAAAATCTCGTCAAAATCATTAAAAGGACCATTGATCAAAATCAAAAGAATTGGCACAAGTCTTTAATATTTGCATTATGAGCTGATCGTATTACTCTTAAAGCTTCTATAGGAACTTCACCTTTCAATTTATTTTATGGTAAAGAAGCTGTGATACCATCAAATCTAGCTCTTCCATCATTAGCCCTAGTGCAATTCATTGAAGAAAATCCTTCCTCATCCATTTAGTTGAGATTTTATCAAATCCTTAAATTAGAAGAAGATAGAGAGAAAGAAAAAATTATTCATGAAAAACATCAACAGCTTGTAAAATCTTCTTTTGATTCAAGTTCCACCAGCTCAAAACTTTTGTCAATTGGTAATCTTGTTCTGAACTGGGATAAAGCGCATGAAGAAAAAGGTAAGCATACCAAATTTCAGAAAATGTGGCTTGGACCATTTCAGATTGCAGAAAAGATAGGCTCATATACATTCATACTCCAAGATTTAACAGGAAAGAGAGAACCTCTTCCTGTAAATGGGCTTGTCTTAAAGAAATTATTTTCATGAGGAGGTAACCCCTTCTTACTTGTACATATTCCTTTCTGCAATTTTTATTTGTTTTTGTAAATAAAGGTTGTTAATAGTCTTTGATTGACTTTTTACTATTGGAAAATTTTCTTGAAAAGAATGTTATAAATACTTATTTTTTGTAAATTATAATTTTTAGGGAAACGATTACAATTTTGGATAGTTTAAAATAAAATATTAAACTTTGAAAATTTGTTCAAAACATTTGCATGATCTTTTGAAACTTTGAGGAAAATGTAAATTATTATAAATTTATTAAGCAGAGAAAGGTTATCTTTTAAAAGTAAAGACTTTTTCAAGCTTTAGCAAACACAAAAACTCTAAAAATTGTCATCAATTTATTCTTAAGGATACAACTATTTCACCCCATCCATTTTGGTTGTGATTTTTTAGAATGTAATTCTAAGAAATTATAAGACAAAATTTAGGATATAAGAGGTCTCATCACAAGCCTACTTACCATGATCATAAGAAGTAATAAAACTGAAATTACCAATACTGCATACCAAAACAAGGTAATGGCTTATAAAAGTAAGACAAGGAGTCTCATCACGAGCCAGCTTGTTCAGTTTAATTACAACTAGTGAATGGCATTGTTACTAACTGGCTACCAAACCAGAACAATGGCTCTTAAATTAAAAAATTAAATAAAAGATAAAAAACATGAGATAATATGTTTTATGAATTTATTTTTAAAGAGTCATAATCTTAGTTGGATGGGATAATGAATGGTTGATGGTTAAAAGGTAACCCTGATGGTTAAAAGGTAACCCTGTCGAGACTATGAACGTTTGTTGGCAGCAGAGTCAATGCCTATGACAATAGAGTATATTACAAAAAACTAAACTTAAAGAAGTCCACTTACTTCATTATTATCAACCAATCAAAGCTTGAGATAACCCAACAAAATTTTTATTCTTAAAGAATTAGAAAGAAATTGTAAGTGATTTTTATTTCTTTTTCATAGTTAAATTTTATTTGAATTATCCTAAGATAGTTTTCATTATCTTTAGAAATTTTTACTTACTAGAAATATAGTGTTCATTTTATTTTTTTAGAGATAACTATTTCTTCCAGTGAATTGCCAATTGTTGTACTATACAACAACTCTCCCCATTTCTAAATTTTTAGAATAAATTTCATTTATAAATAGGTCCCCTTTTTATCTTTCTTTCTAGATAGAAATAAAAGATTTAGAAACAATCTGATCATTTTTTATTAGGAATAAGAGGTTCATTGATAAAAGGACATATGGCATATTTTTATTTACAAGTGTGTATAAACAAATACAACCTTAAAAAACTTTCCGATCCAATGAGATACAAAGCGTGTATCATATCAAAATATTACATAAAATTTTTATATTTAACAATATTTGATGTGTACAGTAATCGCAAATAGGAAATCGGAGAGATATTTAAGATCTGTATTCACTTTGTAAAACTCTGATGCGATGGAACTCAATCGCAATCGCAAATCGGATAAGCTTTAAAGTGTTATATTTGTTTTTCATACTTTCGATGTGATGCGATTCATCGCAATCTCATTTCAGAGAATTAAACGTTATATTCGTTTGATTGAAAGACTCCGACGCGGTGGACCCCACCTCTTCACAATCAGAAAATCGGAGAAACTCTTTAACAATCCACTCCATTTGAAAATCCCCGATGCGATTATCACAATCGGAAATTGGAAAAAATCATATTATGTTATTTCAATTACCTTTGAAAATTTCTGATACAATTATTAGTTAATGCTCATACACTATTTATTCATCGCATCACAAGGATTTAAAAGGTAATATTTTTACACTTATTTCAAAATATGCCAATCTCTGATTGTACGTTTACCATTAATTAAAAATCAAACAAATAATAACGATTTTTTTTTTTTGAATGCATGAGTGTGACTCCCTAGAGGGCATTTAAGTTTTAACCACAAAGATAATAAATGCAAATCAACGAATAAATCCTTTTGTATAGCTGTTTTCATTATTGCATTTTCACCTCGGCTGAAAGATTTTCTTTGTTGCAGAATAATAGAACGTCCAATTCTTTCATTCACAGAACAAGGGAAACATTTCCTGATACCGAAATATCGAAAAGATCCAGGAAATCAAAAGCTGTCGTCGCTGCAAAAGCTCCTATGTTTACCATGTCGCCTAAAGAGAAACCAGCAAAGCTTAAGCTGGCTACAGATACCTCATGCTAGGGACTTGGTAAGATGACGTGGGAAAATGTATATAACTTGCTTGAAAAGGAAAACCCAAAAGTTGTTGAGGCCAAGGAAACAATTCCTGATGAAAACGACTCAGACTCTGATTCTGAAACTCTTCTTAGCGTATTAGCGAACTCATTTCTGCACTGAATTGTAGCTCGGGAAAACATTTTTCCATATTATGATGTTATTCGGTGGGTAATTGATAATGTGGCTATCCAAAATAGAACCTTTGTTTAAGCTTCTGCAGCAATATTCGGGTCGTTCAAAGAAGAGGACATTAAAGCAATGTACCACCTTCTAGACCCACAGAAAATCTATAACAAAGAATTCATCAAGGAATTTGCTGTGAATCATGAAAATTAGTCAGAGCCGATTAAATAATGGAGAAAAGCTCCTGAAAAGCATAGACACGAGGCATCAGGTATGTACTCTGTGGAGTCTTTTTTGCCTTCGTACTGTTATGCCGCAGCAATGATGTGCAGATTGTTTGGGAATGATAACTCGACTAGGTTTTCTATACAAATGGTGCCATTAATACATTATGTTGTTAATTCCGAGATAATGGACTAGGCTGTCATTCTTTCTGATAACATAGCCAATGGGATTCTTGAGTATAGGAAAGACAGAAACTCAGGAAATACCACTCCTTTTTATTTTTGTGCTTATATCCTAGATGCTCTTTGTTTCAATTCTGAATTCCCCATATTAGGATGGAAATGGACCCCTAAAGAACCTTTTCCTATTCATATATATCACAAGTTCTTGTGGAAGGGGCATTTCAAAAGCCATGTTTACAGAGTTTGTCACAATTTTCTTATCCCGATTTATCAAACTATTTTTGGTTGATTCCCTCCTAGACTTTCTGAGAAGGCTAAAGTTGATTTATCCTCGATTGGGGATTGGTTTGAAGAGGAAAGGTTCACATATATCAGAGTTTTCGAAAGTATTTTAGAACCACACATTCTTCCTTTGTATGTTCCAGACAAACTGTTAGCACAGGAAATTTCGTATCAGCTGACAATAGAAGGCATGTCTAGGACTTTGAAGAACAACAAGAAGCTTATGTGTCCTACTTTTCCTTTTAAATGTGGTGACTATACTCTCAATAATTTTGTTCATGCTGAAAAAGAAGTTGGTAAGCTAACCAATCTCAAGCTTTCAACAATCCCAGGGAGACAGTATGACCCAAGGAAAGTGGCATTTGATTTTACTACTTTTGTTTCAATTGCTCGGTTCGAACATGAACCAGATATGTTTGATGATTTATTTATTTTTGTAGATAATTTGTCCCAAGTTTTTAATTTGGCCAAGTCCAAATTTTAGGCCGAAGAAATGAATAAGTTTTTGTTATTTAGAAGCCAAAGGTTACTCAAATTTCCTCTAGATCAGTTGAGAGTTCCTATACAGGAGAATGAATCACAACAGAAGGAAACAGAGAATACATCTGGCCAAAAAGTAACAGAAACATCTACCAACAAAATCATCATACAGACTCAGAAAGAAGTAACAGGAACTAATCCTGTTTTACAAAAAGAAGATATTAGCAGCAAATTTGATACTAAAAAGAAAGAAAGAGTACTAAACTTGATGTACATATTGATCAACAGTCTTCAGCCCAGACAAGAAAAGAAAGCACAGGTACTGATGCCAACGTGCATACTAAAAAAGAAGGCACAAACAGTAAGGCTACTGAATAGGCACCAAAAGGAGATATAAACAATAATCCAGATTCTCAACTTGGAAGAGAGGAAGCTACTAAAAGGGTAGTTGAATCTACTAAACTTATAGTTTCTCCTCATTTGCTGAGCCAATATGAAAAATTTGCCCAGCAAATAGGACAACAGAATAATCCCCAAGTTAATGTTCTGGAAGATCAGGATATAGAAGTTATTCCTAAAAGTCCCACAGGTGAAATTATGTTGAAGATAGAAGAAATCCCTCCTCTAGATGTATTTTACAGTCCTAAGCATAGGGTTGTTGTGAGAAAACAAAGGAAAAGGAGGAGAACTAATTAGGATGCACTTTTGACATCATAGGTGGAGTTTATGAATATTGTTTATAAAAATGCTGAGGTGAATCCATCTAAGGATCTCACCAAATTATCCCAACACGCAAGTGCCTATAGTGTTGAAACTATAGACAAGGCCTCTGAAGTCACACAATTAATGAAACAAAAGGATTTCCAAATAACTATGTTGGAAGAATAGGTTACAGAGAACCAGCAGAAAATTATTCAATTAGAACAGCAATTACAGGATGGAGAACTCAAATCCAAACAGTTAGAAGAACAACTTGTTGTTGAAAAGAAAAATATTTATCAACAGAATTTAGAAAAGCAACAACAGCTAAATCAAGAGATAGCAAAATTACAAGATCTTCTACAAAATGAGAAGACTTCAAAGATTGAACAAGAGAAGATGTTTCAATCCAAATTGGACAAGTTTAAGAATTATCCTAATTTGGATCAATTCGAAAATGAAGCCCTGGACACAAACAAGTTATTTTCTCAGCAATTAAATGAATTTTGTCTAAAGGTTACAGAAGCAGAATCCTTGTGTGAAATTACATCTTCCTTAGTAGATGAAGGAATCAGTCTTAAAATTGAATTCGATGAAGCTAATGAAAAATTTTCTGAATTTCTTTTGTGGCAAGACTCAGAGTCAAGAAGAAAAGCAAACCTTCCCAGGATTATGGAGAGACATAAGGAAATTTTTCGCAGAATGGGAACAGCGTTTCATCAAATCAGAGGGAGCTACATCCAGAGCTAAAAGTATGATGAACAATGTAACACAGCTAGTGAATAATAACCTGTATGCAATCAATTTGATTTCAAATTGTACCCCTGGCAAGCTACCTAGGGTAAAAGAAACTGATTACAGATGGAAACAAGAAATAATTAATAAAAATCATCAAATTGGCCAACTGCAAGGAATATCGTGGGATACGATGTGGACCTACCTTATCAAGCCTCATAGTCAGCAAACAACAACAAAATTTCTTTCAAATGACATCAATTGCATTATTCCTGAATTCTATGATGCCACATACACAGGGCAGTTACACTCAAAGCTTAGTCATCCAGAAGAGGTGAAGGAAATTCTCAAAATCTGCCATATGGGCACATCAATTGCAACAGATAATCAATGAATCGGTTCACCTCAAGATCGCATTTCTATTTCTAGATTTTTTGATTTAGATAGATTGTAGGAATAGTTTTAGTTATTTTTGTTTTATCAAGTACCTATTTAAACCCCTTTCATGAATTTAGAAAGGGGTCTTGAATTTGTAATATTTTGACTTGGAGATTACATTTCTGTACTCCATTGACTCTTATACTTTTATAAAGGATCACATTTGGTGATTCTGTGCAAAATTGCCTTTAAGAATTTCATTTCTGTATCTTGGAGTCTATTTTACATTGTAGTTGTTGGATTTGGATATCGGATTGCATTGGAAAGTATCAAGATGGATATGGTATTTCTATCTATTCACTGTTAGTTTCCTTATGTTATGTGATATTCTCTTTTAAATTGTTATCGTTTATGTATACTCTTTTTACAATATTTCTTTATACATATCAATTCTGAGTGTGTAGAAATATTTATCTTTTACAGTATATGCAAATGATATATAATGATGAATACAATGTATTATTATAACTCTGTTTAATTTCTTAAACAGAGTTATCTTTATTTGTTACTGCTTATTTCAATTAAGCTATAATACATTTTCATGGTTATTGATTAATTGAAACAATTTATAGTTGTATTCACATTCGATACCCGGGTTAGTTTTAGAATTATTTTATCAGTTTTAAATTAGATTAGATAGTTTTATTTCAGTCATTTAGTCCCATTTTCCCTCCATCCAATCATTCCATTACCAATCCATTTAAATTACTAGGAAACTGGTCCTATCAATCCAATCAGAGCCACCACACCAAATGGAAAAGGAGTTGTCCTAAGGTCCCGATTAGATGGTTATCCCCCAATGTTTGAAGCAGCGATTTTTGAGGCTTCAACACAACCATATCAAGGTCAGTATCAATATGGGCCTGCAGCACAAAATATAGTAAAGAAGCATCAACTGTACCCTGGTTACACGTATATGATATCAACTCAACCCCAATATGGTCCAACTAATCCTGTTATCCGGGAGGTATTCCAATCCCAAACACACAGGCTATTCCAGGATATCCTGGATATCCTCCTCCTGGTACTGGTATAGTTCCACAAGGTTATCAATTTGCTCAGGACCCTAACTGTCAGTTGCCATTCATAGAAACTTTGGATTTACCTGATTTGTCGTGCCTAACGAATGATCCAATCTATTATCTTCCATATTGGCGGCCAATGCCAAATAATTTTCCCAGTGATATCCCTAAATTTGAAGGGAAATCAAGAGAGGACCCCTCGAACCATGTCATGACTTACCACCTCTGGTGTGCATCCAACTCTTTGATTGATGATTCTATTCGATTAAGACTGTTTCAGAGAACGCTGATAGGCTTAGCTACAAAATGGTACATTGAACTACCATGTGACTCATTCAACAATTTCACTGCTTTAGAAACTTCTTTCTTAACACATTTTCAGTTGCCAGTCAGATACGACAATGGCACGGAATTATTGACTTCATTAAAACAATCTACATCTATGTACATATCTGATCACATACATGAATGGAGACGTAGAAGATGTTTGGTGAAAGTCTTTATCCCGGAATAGATCTTGGCATAATGGTTCATAAAATCATTACTTTCAAAAATCACTAAAGATGTGGCTAAGGGAGGAGTTGTTAATGAGGAATAGATCATTGCTCAAACTTAGTACATAGACCTCGTGTATACACAGTCTGGTACTTTGTACGAAAAAATTCTTGATTTACCACGTCCTAGTCAAATAACTGCAACTCCTTCAGGATCTCATGCTGCAAATGGTGTAATTGGTTTAGTTAACACAAATAAAAGTAAGAAGAAGTCTTCAAAAACTACTTCTTCTATAATAACTTTACCTGATTCACCAAAGGGAGATTCTTCCCTTAAAACTTCTGCCGACATTCACGTTGTGGATTCATCTACAACTAAATCCAAAACTGGTAATAAGAAGAAAGGTAAGAATAAAAGAAAATAGACTTCATCTCCCAAGGAGAAAACTGAAAAAACTAAACCATCTAATGAAAAATGAAAACCTCATTATCCTTGTCTTATTTGTGATGACGATCACTTTACTAAATAGTGCCCGCATCGGTCTAAGGTCTCTAAATTCATTAAAGGTTTTCCCACACCCACTGTCTTGAAGGATATTTTTCCTACTCAAGATAGCAAAATGATAGGATCTTCTTCTCACTCATCATTAGATATCTTCTTCTCACTCATCAGTAGATATTTTAATGAAATCTGAGATTATGTTTGCGACACGATCGCAAGACTATGGAAGTAAAAATCTTGTTACTGGTAAAGAAGTAGAAAATTTTAATTCAACACCAGCTACATATCCTTCAGTTTCTAATCCACTTCATATTGAGAAACCTAATCCTAATTTAGTAATTAAACTACCTGCTAAAGGTGTACTTTGGAAATCAACTTTCAATCCACATGCAAGAGCTACTCAGAACTACAACGTTGTTGAAGACTTGGTGATTTCCCCTTCAACAATGTCGGCCTTAGAATTGCTGCAATCATGTCCAGTACAAATGAAATTACTTTTATCAGCTATTGGAGCTATATATCCTTAGGATTCTAACCTTATGGTCTTCGATTTAGAAAATTTTACAACAATACTCCCTCATCAGATGGATTTTCAAATTCTGGTATTAGTCAAAAACAGACAAATTTTTCATACTATAATTGATGAGGGGGCATCCACGTGCATTATGTCATTAAACTGTTGGAAAAGTATTGGTTCTCCGATCTCTGAAAATACTTAACCAATCTCTGACAATACTTAAAGATTTTTATGGAAAATGATTCCATTCATTTGGAATTTTACAGGATCTACCTATAGAGGTCGAAGGAAAAACTGTTAATCTAGACATGGAAGTAGTTGATGCCCCTTTGGATTACAACCTTCTTCTGGGTTGAATTTTGTCTTATGCTATGACTGCCATCGTGTCTTCTGCCTTTCGATTAATCATGTTTCCTCATAAAGGAAAGATTGTGAAAATCGATCAGTTGTCATATTATTCGTCCAACCCAACCTCTACAGATAGTATCCAACATGTTGGAAAATCAACTATTCCTTATGAATATGTTGGAGTAGGTTTAGTAAAAGACTCTGCTTTGATGGGAACTTTTTCTATGCATCCCCCCAACGTACCATGTACTATTGCAAATATAAATATGATTTCATCAAGTACAATTCCATTCGATGATCCTTGGATAGTTCCTTCAGAGTCAGAAATGGATTCTTTCAATGGCGAGATGCCTTTGAGTCCTTTTGAGATAGCATATACAGAGGTACAGTCATTTTCTAACACACCTTCAACTAATCTTGATCCAATGAATGTGGTCACCGAAGATTTTTCCTCACTATCAAGCTCAGCCTTGACATCTATTTCCGATCCTTTCCAACAAGTGTTTTATCTGATGAAAGTATTCGTGAATTTTTGTCTAAGGATGAATTACCCTGGGATGATATACATCATAGATCTTCATTTTTACCTGAACTTGATAGATTTTAAAATAATTTTTTGTCAATTTTTACAATTGATTATGTCAAGGAACCACAAAATCCAATCACGATTACAAATTCGGATTCTGAGATTAATTTGGGAAACATTTCTACAACTATTCCTATTGACATATCAGTTAAACCTGGAGTTGTTGAAAACATTCATATAGGATCTTCTTGTACAATTGATGAAATTAATACATATAAATCCCTATTACAAGAATTTCGCGACATATTATCCTAGTCCTATGAAGAAATGCCAGGATTTGAAACAAAAAATTGCCGTTCATGAAATAAAGACATACTCGGATGCAAAGCCTATTAGACAAAGTTTACGTCCGATACATCCTCGAAAAGCTGCTGCTATTAAAGCTAAAGTTTAGAAACTACTAAGAGCAGGATTTATTTATCCAATACCATTAACAGATTGGGTATCTAATATATTTCACGTTACCAAAAAACAAGGAACTATACGAGTATGTGTTGATTATAGGGATATTAATAAAGCTTGTCAAAAGGACAATTATCCTACCCCCTATATCGACCAAATCATTGATGATTATGCCGGAAATGAGATGTTTTCATTTATGGATGGATTTTCCAGATATAACCAAATAATCATACTTCTTGTTGATCAACCAAAAACAACGTTCATTTGTCCTTGGGGAACATTTGCTTACTGTAAATTACCTTTCGGATTAAACAATGCTGGTGAAACTTTTCAAAGGGAGATGTCTTACGCTTTTCATGACATCAAACACATTGTGTAGCCTTATCTAGGCAATTTACCTGCTCACTCATTTCACAGGGAAGATCATCATACTCATTTACGAGTAATGTTTATGAGATGTAGGCATTACAGGATTCGTTTGAATCCACACAAGTGTGTTTTTTGTGTGCAATCTGAATGATTATTGGGATTCGTTGTTTCCAAAGCTGGCATTTGTGTCAATCCCTCAAAGGTTGAGGCCATCATAAATTTACCTCCTTCCACACTTCGCCAACTCTAAAGTTTGCAAGGGAAAGCAAAATTTCTGCGTAGATTTATCTCAAACTATACTGAACTAACAAAAGGTTTTACCAGGTCATTGAAATAGAATGTTCCTTTTACTTGGGATGATATTGCTGATCAATATTTTGATACTCTAAAACATGCGTTACCCCATGCACCGTTATTGCATCCACCCAATTACAACCAGGACTACTTTTTATACCTACCAGCCTCTGATTCCACCATTGGAATGGTTTTAGTTCAAGAGGATGAATTTCACAATGAGCATGTGATTTACTATCTAAGTAGGAATTTGAATCCAACTGAAATTAAATATTCACATGTGGAGAAATTTCCCTTGGCAGTAGTTCAAGCTATCCAAATATTTCGTCATTACATACTGTTACGCAAGACAACTGTAATTTCTAATTGCAACCCAATGATGTATATTTTGACAAAACAATTACCTGGGGGAAAATACTCTAAATGGATTTTTATCCTACAAGAGTTTGATTTAGAATTCAAAAAATATAAATCAAAGAAATCTCTTGTGATTGCAGAACTTATGTGTGACTTTCCCAATACTGAGACAGAAACTGTGGTAGAGAATCCCATTGCAGAAGAATCTCTGTTTCTTATCAATACTTTAGATCCATGGTATGGAGATATCATCATTTATCTTCAAACCCAAACCTTTCAACTTGAGCTTTCACGTTCAAATCGACGAAGGATCTGTTACCAATCTCAGCAATACAATATTGTTGGGGTCAAACTTTATCGTCGTGGTGCGGATTATGTTTTTCGACATTGCATAACTCATGAAGAGGCTGAAAGTGTTTTGAATGACTGCGACTCTGGAGCATGTGGTGGTCATATGTCTGGGTATGCCACAACCCAAAATATATTGTGTGTTGGCTACTTTTTGTCTTCATTATTCAAATATTGAATTCTTGCGGTCCATAAATGCCACAACTATCAAATATTTGATCGAAAGATACGTGCACCACCAGCTCCTCTTCACCCCAGAATTGTTGCCGATCCTTTTGCGAAATGGGGCATTGATTTCATTAAATGTAACCCTTACTTGGCCGGGGGGGCATGGGTATATTATTCTTGTTGTAGATTACTTTACCAAATGGGCTGAGGCAATGCCTACATTCGTGGTAGTTGGAAAAACTCCAGCTATGTTCGTATTCAATCATGTGATTTCTCGTTTTGGTGTACCTCAAGCTATTATCACTGACCATGGGAGTCATTTTCGAAATACAATGATGACCAAACTTTCTGATAAACTTGGCCTAGACCATGATAATTCTACTCCATATTACCCGTAGGCTAATGTTCAGGTTGAAGCCGTTAATAAATTTTTAACCACCATGATCAAACGGATTATTGGAACTCACATATCAAATTGGCATACCATGTTTTTTCGACGCTATGGGAATACCAAACCTCAGCAAAAACTGCTATAGGGTTCACTCCTTTTAAATTGTTTTGTGGTTTATAAGATATGTTACATATTGAATGCGAAATACCGTCACTCCAATTAGCCATAGACTTACTACCAGCTACCTCTGAAGAGGAAAAATGCTTTTTGTACTTAGCACAATTATGTGAGACTCGGCACACCACTACATTAGTAGCCAAAGCTCATAAAAAACGCGTTAAATCTCAATATGATCGAAGTGTTACACCTCGTGTTTTTCAGAAGGAGACCTAGTCTTAGTATATGATCAAGCTAACAATAAGCTAGGTGCTGGGAAATTCGAACCAATGTGGCATGGTCCTTACATTGTCAAGCGAGTGCTTGCCAAAGGGGCCTATGAATTGACTGATTATGATGGGGTCTCTTTAGATAAGCCCAGGGATGGTCTTTATTTAAAGAGATATTATGCTTGATTCTTGTGTGAAGATCTCACTTTTATATTAGTTATTTTTCTAGTTAGTGTGCTTTAGATTAGATAGGTGTGCCTAGTTTAAATTTATTTTTGCTACAATCTCTGCTTATCTTGATTACACTTGATATTGCAGATGTTGACATCCCTTCAAACCTACATTGGTTTTACTGATGGTGCATGTCATAGTACACGGAATATTTCTTCCGCAGCTTGGGTTATCTATTCACCCGTTGATGAGTTAGTTTCTATGCATGGGGTAAGCCTTTTTCAAACAACAAACAATATTGCAGAATATAGCACAATGATTGAGTTATTATCTGATTCCATTTCATTGGTATTCGACGTTTGATCATTAGGTTATATTCGGAACTCATTGTATTACATTTAAACAGAGTATACACAATTAAAAATACAGTGTTATTAAGATTATTTTTGAAGGTTCATCTCTTGGAAAGACAATTTGATTACATCGAATATCAACACATTTCAAGAAATTTAAACACATTGGCTGATGCATTAGCTAATTGTGTTCTAAATAGACATTTGCAATGTTAAAACAGTAAACCAAAACAACCTTCAATACATGTTGAACAAGATAGTCAAAGAAAGTAGTAATATCATAGATAGAAGTTTTTGTTTTCAAAAAATATTACATTGTCTGTGATCGTAGGTTTAAAACACCTTATGATATGAAAGATAATGATACAAAAAAAAAACAAAATATGTCAATCCACGATGATCATCCACTATCCGTGGTGATGATCATGGTAGTAGACTATCGCACGCGCCACCTTGCGCGGGAATCTCCTAAATTGGCCTAGAACACCAGTAACATGTCTCTAGAGACAGAGAGGAATGTCATCTGTCGATGTCTCGGGGATATCTATAATCAACCTCTCCAGCTTGTGTTCCATGTCAGTGAGCATTTTTGCTGCCTGATCCCATGGCTGTGCTATAGGCTCTGTTTGCCGCCTTTCAAAGCAGCAGAGTGTAGTTGGCTGTCGTGGACCAACATCTGCATAAAAAAAAAAAAATTATCAGTATTGGATGATTAAAAAAAAAAAAATTAGAGTTAAAATACATCAAAACGATTCGCTTACTTGATTCATCCCATTGTGCCCATGGAGGTAAGGAAATCTCGAGATCACCTCTGAAAGATATACTCGCATATGGGAAATATTCAATTGTGAAGATTTGGTTATGCATCCACATAAAATACGCAGGAGTAAACCGAACCACTGTACTGTCGTCGCCACCATGGTGGGCCATCAGTGCAACCCAACGTACCATATGAGGTTCTCTAAGTTCACCACAATCGATAGGAATAAGCTGAGGGGCGAGGAATGGAATCCTCTCCAAAGTAAAAGAAATCAAGATGGTGCCATACCCAAAGTTTTTCAACTTTGCATTTTTTTCTCTAGTCAGTTGGCCTTTCATGTTGGCCAATACCCCTTCACACCAGTTGAAAATAGTGCCTCTAAAACATTCAACTGCGGCCTGCATCTGAGACTTGGTGGCCACATGTGGAGCCGCACTTCCACACAACCTGGTTACTGTGAATGCAATAACTTTAAGATCAAGTTGCAAGATAGTATTTATATCTATGCGATTATCTTTTGGATCTGCTTCATCACTGCAAAACTCTTGTTTGTAACTAGCAAAGGGTAGGCCACCCTGCCTAGCTCCAAACAATGAAATGTTTTCTCCTCTTTTGGATAATCCGGTGAGAAAATAGATATCCTCGAGCTCGATTTCGATCTGATGATCGCAAATGATAAAGCACTGGTCTTGAACATCCCACTTTTTCACTAGCCATGTCATCAATTCCACTTGTGCCCTCTTACCTTAAATTGCCCAGAATTTATACAAACCACAATTTTTAAGTGCACACATTGTGGCTTTATCATTCATAGTCGCATCGTTTGTACCTTCATGCTCACATTCTCTCCACTCTAGCATTGTGGAATAGTCTGCAAATGGATGCATTTGAGGATTAGAAACTTTTAGAGTAGGAAATTTTAACCATTTTAGTGAGAAATTATCAATTTTCATTTGGTCATGGGAGCCTCCACAATTTTCGTGTAGAGATAGTGCGGACGTCCACATGCACTCTACACAAAAACCGCGGTAGCCCGATAATTTTACTTTCAGAAAATTATCAGGGTCTGCAAGTAATGCATGTATGACCTGCGGACCCCTAAGAGCGGAATTTTAAACATAATTTCTCCTAAAAAAATGATTTTAAAGCCTAAAAAGAGAATTTAATCAGATATAAATGAAGAGAATAGTGTTTTAGATTAACTGGTTCTGACGAATCTCGATTTGAGCGGTCATTTCTCCCGTTATCAACTCCGAAAATTTTTCCACCAAAAGCTCTCAATTTACAACTCTGAAGACAAAAGGTGAAAATGACTTTGTTAAACTCATTTTTATAATATTTTATGAATGAATAAAATATTATATTTTATTTATTTTCCACTTTAAAAAGTAATTTTTCGATGTTTTTACTTATTGGAAATAGGTATGTTTAATCTTTCTCGTTTTTGTGCAGAATACAGATTTTAGCGGTGAAAAGAATTATTTTGATGATGAGTACACTTTTATTACTTTTTCAGGCTCTTGAAAATTACAAAAATGCAAAACCTTGGAGTTCTCTTTTAAGCCCTTTTCAGACTCTCTAAACATGAAAATATCATTGAGTAATTGACTATTCGAACTCGTTAAAGGAAATGAACAGTCATCCTTTCAGTATAAGTTTACCCCTTTTCCAAACTGAAAAGGAATATTTATGAAAATGGTATACGTTGACTAATCATGGTCAATAGAGTTCTCTCTTGAATTATTTTATCCTTTTTCGGGCTTGAGAGACTAAATTTATGAAAAATTACGACCACAGAGTTTTCTTATGTTTTTCTTCTGACTCCCTAAGATTGAAAAACATCAAGTTTCACCTTTATTGGACTCGTTAAAACATAACAGTAAAGGACCTGCTAATTACAAACAGGAACGAACCACTCCTTCTTAGGGTTCGATTTTAATACTAAGTTGGACTCATCTGAAGGATGAGCTTACACAACAAGCAAATGTTATCCTCCTCAAGCTGGTAAAAAATAAAGAGGTACTTGCCAGAAATGGTGGGGGAAAAAGAGAGAAAATGAATCCATTTGTCACCCTTGTTTTAAAATCAGTATACCACTCTTGAACACGACACTTTTTGTTACACTTGTAACTGGGTTAGGAAAATCCTTTGTCTAACATTTAATCAAACCACATTGAAGGTTTTCAGCCGGTTTCTGGGTATTAGCTTTAGTTCAATTGTTACCAAACCATTTGCAGTGTCGTTATGTGTTCAAGGGATAGTTCAAATAAACCATTCATTGCAAACATTTTTCTCCATTCGCATTGACAATCCCTGAGTCAGTCCTTGCTAAAAATTTCTTCAAAACTTGATCTAATGGTTTCATGTCGTAGGCTTTCCTGCAACAGGTCGCTTTCTATCGATGACAGCTCATCATCTAGAAATTTGATATAGAATCCTATCAATACCTTGGGATCTGCATGCCATAATGGTAGGTTTCTCTCCTTCGACGACAGGTTGCATCATTGACCTTCCATCAAATGATTTCGTGAAGTTTTCGACTGCAAATCATTCATTCACACTTCGTGGATTGTACTGAGTACTTTGAGAGCCATTGTCATTATTGTTGGTTTCTCTCACACTTGTTAATAGTTCACATCGTTGACTAGTAATCAAGTGGTTTCTACCATGTTTGACTTAGACACAATCAATCGCATGGATAGAATTGTACTAGTTCAGGAAGCAGAAATCAAGACCCTGGATCTAGTTTGCACCATCCAGGCTGCGAGGATTTTTAGTATTCATGATACAATATACTACTTATGACAGATGGTTGCGTCCATACTATGTCAACTATTGATGTAATTTTAAAATCATTTTTGTACCAGAACATGTAGTTAGTTTTTATTTGAGTATGGGAATGCCTACCTCAGTGATGATATACATATATATGTTTGCATTGAATGTTTTTACAATCTTTCGACCGATGTGTCTGCAATCTAATCCTCGGAAATATAAAGCACTTCACTCTTCAGAACTACCTCAGACTTCGCACTTTAGGGGGGAAATCTGTTACACGTTATTTTGTCACCATGACATTTGACTATCTATATAGGTTCATCACTACCTATATTATGCTCCCTTAGAGGTAAAAAACCCTAATGTTCCTAAACCTAGTCTTGGAATTTGATAAAAGCTCATTAAAACCCTAAAAAGTCTAACTCCACACTTTTCCTAGCCCTTGCCTGCGTATCCCCATATATTTGCTCTATTTCCTATGGCACATCCCACACATTTTGCTTATAAAACCTGCAGACCCCTGTAAACAGTCAGATAAAGGAAAAATTAAGTTCTAGAAGCCCAGCTGGATGAATATTCCCCCAACTGGAAGCTTCTAGAAGCACATTCAGTTCGGGCTTTATCCTATACTCATGAGCTCTATCCCTTCACTCATGGAGCTTATCCCTTGCTCTATGGAGCTCAAATCCCTTCATGAGAGGAATCAATCCCCCTCTTCATGGAACTAAAACTACCTCCATTTCCCTATAAATTGAGCTCATGTTTTAGTCTCAAGGGTAGACATACATATTAGTTGTTGAAGAAATTATTAAGAGAGCATACTCTCTATACTAGCCATATTTTATATGAGAATGATCACACACTCATGTACATAACTTTATGCTAGTTTAGAGAGAAGAAGGCTTGTCAATATGAGATAGAATGATTGTTCAAGACCCCAGAAGAACCTATATAACATCAAGGCGAAAGGTCGTAAGGTTACTTCTTATTATACAAGTTAATACAACTGGATCCCATTTTCTCATTGAATTGTTCATGTATCTATTTGAGTATTTCAATTCTTAGATTCATTGATCATTGAGATAGATTAGTGTTTTCTCAATTATTATATATTGCAAGTGCTTTTAATCCTTTTATCTATCTTTGATTGAAGGTTTCACATGCTGAAGTGACCTCTTTTGGAGCGACTGGATAGAATATTTCAGCAAGCGTTGGACTTCAGGTAGGGGCATGCCCTCGTACTTTGTTATTAATAATTCTAAATCACAAATTATCTATAGAAAATTGTTTACATTTTGTTGTTTGTTTCTAGATATCCTTAGGATACTAGGGAGATCGTTCTTTTCCGCAAGAAGGATTTATCCGCATAACAAGTTTCTGTGATTTAGTTCATAAAAAAATCTATGTTTTCTTCTTAAAAAAGCATTTAGAATTCATCCATGGTTTTGATGCTCTATGTGTTTTTTCCACCTTTATTATACTCACCCTACTACAACAAATTAATCTGATTTCACCACCAGTACTGCCTACCTTTCCCATATAAAATACCGCTCCTCTCTTCATCCTATCACTGGAAAAATATTCAATATGACATGACTCCATTCCCAATGGATATGTCTTCCTTCCTTACAGCAAACCTATATATATTATACCCCACTAAGCACCATATCTAGCCTAACATCTAAGTTATTGGATATTTCAGATAGAGAGATCCCTCTCTAAAGTTGGAAGGGCTATATTCCATATTCAAAGTGATTTGTGGTTACCTTCGAGTTTATCTCTTCATCCTAGGGAAATTACAGAGTACTAACAGTTTGAAAGGGTACTCAAACATAATTTTTCACTCACTTCACTTGTCACCAAAATTATTACACTTGAAGCATTCAAATTCATCCATCGGTGGAGACAAAAGGTTCTTATTCCTAGAGAATGAATTTCAAGCTCTAGAATTTTGATCATTTCTATATCTGAAATTTTCAACTCTTTCAAATTTAACAATTTTGCAATTAATGTCTTTATGTCCAAAGATATCACATTCATAGCAATGTACATAGAAAAAATTTTGGTACCTGATGTTTAAAAATTAACGAGATTGAATTGGTTTCTTGTGCCTTTGTTATCTTTTTCACTGATTTACATCTTTATGTGGAGGAATATTTGAGAAGTTAGCATTCTTGTTCCAACATTGAGTGCTTCTCTAACTTGGTTTTGTTTTATCTTCATTGACTCCTTTATAGCTCCTAGAGACAACCCTTGGGTTGAGTAAAGGTCAATACCTAGGACATATTATAATTGTTTGTAGGATCTGCTGAACATTTTCACTTACATTCAACATTAAATACATTTTAAAATAGAATTGGTTCAGAATCTATCTCTAGCGGGTAGAGGCAATTTATATATAAAAAAAACTCACAGAAGCCTTAATATCTAGCTATGGTGGCCAAATTACAGAATCACATAGTTCATTTGGTCATTGTAGTAATTGAAAGAGAATAATATTAAGAAATGAAATCAAATACACAAGGCTTGGCGTAGAATTCAGTGCATAGGACTTCAGTAAGAAAATAGATGAGTGAAACACTGAATGACATATCATATTACATGGAGCGCATATTAAATACGCCAGATATTTAGTCATAGGCATCTAAGATCAACATTAGACGTAGATGAATCTATGATTTCATAAAAACACACCCAGCAGCTACTATTACATGTCATCTGAGAAGAAAACATAGATAAATAAAAGGAAGACATAAGAAAATACATGTTATAGCCTCATGTGAGCCAAAATCACCAAAAATTGTTTATTAATTTGTAGATGGAGCATACATTTTCTCTTTCCCCATTAACATTTCTAGAGCCTTTTTTAAAACCAGAATTTGGGACCTTCCATGAAATCAAAATTCATAACCCTTCAAAATGTATTAGAAACTACTTTTTATAGGGTCTCAGGATGAGTGCCCCTTACAAAATATTCCTTCTTGATCTTCTACTGATTTATCATAACAAAAATATGCAAACGTGTTATTAGCACAGTTGTATTAGCTAAACCTTAACTAACTTGAGTTCATTTCTTGAAATAAAATATTTACAAAAAACATAAATCAGTAAGGTGTCATGATTGACACGATTAGAAAAATATTCATTCTGGTGTCTCCTTGTAGATCGATTCTGGAAGAAGAGTAGTTGGTGTCACCATTACTCCTATGACACTAACCTTCTGCACGCATTTACTTAGTTTTTGACCCATTCATCCTACATGCTCTCTGTATTTTAGTACCGGAGCCCTTATATCTCATTAATATATTACACTATTCTGATTGGCCTTTAACCCCTTTTTTGCTCAACCCCTTATCGCATTTCCTCCATAGGACCAGGTGTTGTGAACGGTAGCTTAGCACTTAGGTGCTAAGCTATTCAGGCTACTATCAGGTGCCTATCTCCCTATGTTATCACTCTCCACCCTTAGTTCTTTGAAATTCATGACCAAACACCAACACATACATAGGATCTCCCTAGGCATCATAACTTTTTCAAATATTCATTTACGCAAGAGTTACGAGATCTCCATCCTCCGATATACTCCATAGCACTTAGATGTTAGGCCTTCTCTACACCCTTGTTTCTTTGGGTCCTCATGACCAAATTCCACTCAACATCGAAGCCCCTTTCATCGAAAATTTTTCAAAAATAAATTTCACATGAGTTACAAGATCTCTGAATTCCGATATACCGACCTACATGATGATGTTGTTTTCAAACCAGCTCACAAAATAGAAGAAAAAATAGATCAACAACTTAGAAATTAGCCTCTTCGAGGGGGAAACCTCCTTTACATTACATAAATGAACAATTCTTGGATGATACAAATGAAAAAACATCCTTTGTATATATAAGAGTCCAGTAGGTCACAATATAATCCTAGCCGACATAACAATAACAATGTAAGGGCACAAAAATAACAATAGTGGGCTTCTATGGGACACAATAATAACAATATGGGGACTACATGGGCACAACCATAACAATAAGGGAGCCATACTAACAATAAAAATAAGGGAATACACTAGTATTATAGGTACCTAGCATGCCCCTCTCCTTCAAAAAAAAAAAATTCCTCAACGCTTGAGTAGTTTTGGATGCTTTTGTATAAAATTCTAATCCTTCCATGTCGAATTTTCAGCGGGTAAGTTCTTCCACTTGATGAGATACTCTAAAATTGATTGATTTCATAGCTATCGAGTTCTTTTTTTTGTGACTGCTTCAGGTTCTAATATGATTTTCCCTTCTTCATTAAGTTCTAGCAATATTGTTTGAAATGGGAGCTTGTCACCTATAACCTTCTTTAAGCATGAAACATGGAAAACTGGGTGCACTCGGGAAGGTGTAGGAAGCTCCAATTTGTATGCCATAGTAGCAATATTTTACAACACCTTGTAAGGATCATAACACTTTGGTGATAATGTATTATCCTTCTTAGCTTGCTTAAGGGACATTTGTTTGTAAAAATAATCAATCGCCTACATCAAAAATTATTTCGCTGCAACGTTGATCTACCTGTTGGTTCATTTGATTATATGCAAAAGTGAGGTTATCCTTTAAGAGTTGGAGAACTTGTTGTTGATGCTCGATGTGATCTTCCACTGCTTTAACCTTAGAATTTTCTCCTAAAGATGATGTGATTAAGGGAGGATGATATCAATAAAGTGCCATAAATGGGGTCATTTTTGCTACAGTATGTAAGGAAGTGTTATACCACCATTCAGCCAGAGGTAACCACTTGACCCATTGTGTATGTTTATCAGATACAAATCAATGAATATATCCTTCCAAACATTTCTTCACTATCTCAGTGTGCCCATCATATTGAGGATGATATGATGAGCTATGAGCTAATTGAGTACACAAAAAATAAAATAATTCCATCCAAAAATTTACTGTAAAATGGAATCTTTGTCGCTTACAATGATCTTTGGGTTTCCATGTATCTTTTGAATTGTTTCCATAAATGCAATAGAAATTGCATTGGCTTTAAAAGGATGAGATCATGCACAAAAGATTGCATACTTGGTAATTTTTTCAACTACCACCATGATGATAGTCTTTCCTTCGAACTTGGGTAAGCTTATGATACAATCCATTGAAACCTCCTACCAACATTGACTTGGAATGGATAAAGGTTGTAACATACGTTATGCGGAATTATGAATTATGGATAAAACATTCTTCCCTAAATGTGGTGCAATGCATTTAGAACAACAGGTTAAATACATTGCAGAAATTTTCCTAACAGTAAATAGACACAAAAAACAGATCAAGAAACTTACTTGGAGTCCAAGTTCTTCCAATTCTCCTTCTGTCGCTCTTGTTGTAGCTTCAAATCCAAGCTAGATCACTAAAATATTTCTTGCAAGAATGAACACAAAACAGTAAGGATATAGCAATATACATATGCCTATTCAAGTTATTCAGATAAAGCAATGAAACATGAACCATATCCATCAAATAAGAATTCATAATATGAAAGACAGAAGCTTATACAGATACATATGTGGGAAAGTAAACAGAAATATTTATTAATGGATGGAAGGGGAGGTTACAACCAATGATTGATTTTATTTCACCATCTCCAGCATCATCCAAGCCTCATCACAATGAACATCTCTCCAGCCGCATATCACTCAAATCAATTCCTCAATTGAAATTCCACTAGCATTTCTCTACTCAAATTCTTCCTTCTCACGCATTAGGATCTGTGCTAAATTTATAGATGAGATGAAGGTAGTTTCACAATCAATGACTTTCTAATAATAGGAAATACATGTTCCCAAGCTTAGAGGTATCAAATGGACACATGGATTCGAAGTTTGACACATATGCACTCTTCTAGAAGGCACTGGCCAAGTGGAGATTCCGGAACAATGAGAATTTCGCTCCCAATTAACCAACACACCCTTGAGTGTTAGGAAGTGCTTTGCAAAGCACCCTTGAATGGAGGTTCCTGCATATGCAATGCACTTAATCCCTTGACATACTGCGTTGGTGAGCTCATAGGTGTTATAACATGTACTTCAAATATTGGAAACCTTGCAATGGAAGTCATGGATGATTTTTTCTTTTTCTTTGTCTTAGGGCATGTAGCAATTGAAATGATATGGGATGATAGACCTTATTCATTGGTTCTGGGGATGATTTCTAGTTAACCAGGTCATTAGGAATGGTGCCCAAATTTACCTATAACAATTTCCCCCTAAAGCATGAATTCAGAATAATAATAACAATATTTTTTGAATGAGATGCTTTACACTATGATGGGCTAGAGCTAAAGCAGAGTGGTGACCTGCATCAATATTACAATAAATTACATCATGATATATCCTCTTGATCACAAATTGTTGAGGGAAGGCATTCCCATTCTCAGCACATAAACTATCTAATAACATGTACATAGTTCAGAAAGTCGTCTATACTGGAATCTTGCCCAATACAGACATGCCTACATATATAGGCCCATGTTCGGATAAAGATTTTTATGTAAAGCCACTGTACAAATGATAGTGTACAAAAATCCTGAAATTGCAACCCGGATGGCTGAAACTAGATCTGGGGTCTTCTTATCTCGTTCACTCGATCATTCGGGTACAAGTCTATCCATGCGAATATATGATTTGTAGACGAACATGGTAAGACATCATTTGATCACCAACCAATGATGTGAGCTGTTTAAAAACACGAGAGAACCACCATTGATCTCAATGGCCCTCAATGTACTGCAGTAGATTTCGTAAGGCGTGAATAGATGATTTAATGTCGAACGCCAAAAAAAATCTTTTGGTCAAAAGTCTGGAAGCAAGGATCTTGTTGATGTTGTAACAAACCTCATGGTACTGGAATATGATGTTTCTAAGTGAACTTCCTGGAAATTATTTGTCGTCGACAGGAAGCCACTTTATTGCGAAATAGGAGTTACTGATTTCAGAGACAAAGGTATGCCTTGATATAGCAATGTTCATGGGTGACTGTCATGAGAATGAAGGTTTATGAGTATTGCAGAAGGATGAGTATTCACTGGATGACTTCTCAGCAACATTGACCCAAAACCAAAGTGAAGGTATGATGAACCATAGGTATGAATGAACCGTCAAGAATATTACCCAACCCAAACAGTCACGGTGATGGAGTGAAGTGTCATGTTCAAGAGTGACCTGCTACCTTAAAAGTTATGTTCACTTTCCCAAATTTTCCCCGGTCATTTTTCAACCAGTACCTTTTTATTTTTTAACAAGCTTGAGGAGGATAACATATGCTTGATCTATAATTCAACCCTTCGGGTGAACAATGTATTGCTATTTAATAATTTAACGAGTCTAGCAATGAATGAAACTCGATTATTTCCATGATCAACAAGCCCGTCGCTATTTTATGTTTTAACGAGCCTAAAAACAGTGGCAACCCGATCCTTTTTCATATTTAGAGAGTTCGAAAATGTAATATCCCAAAATAGGGAATTTATACACTATTGGGAATAAATTAAGATATTCCAAATGTGGAGCTACAGCAATACATGAACACAATATTGTAAACACAAAAATTATGATCATGACATGAGAGGGATCAATATACAGCCATAATTTTATTAATGGATCAGCAAAAATGTACAAAATATCATCAGGGACAAGCCACTCAAGCCATAAGAACAAGTCTCCAATGATCAGGACAATAGATACTTGAGATGTTGCAACTATATAGAATGTTGGAGAGTAGTGACTGCAAAGTCTATATTAGTATCACTGCTGCTGTAGATGTATATACATGAAATATGGCTGACAGAAACAAAATATATTCCCAAAAATGAAGATATGGGCTCCAATACAAGATTTCTAGCCAACCCGGAAAGGATTGCTAGAAATGTCGGAAAACATACAATGTGACAAATAACCCTGGGGTTAATGTGCCACTGCAAACTGGATCTGATATGAAATGAGGCTATGAAATATTTGAAATGCTGATGTCCTCCTCCAATGGTATCTCTTATTAGAAGGTTGATCCCTCCACTCAGAAATAGACCCTCCTAATGAGCTCAATGAACCCTCCCAGCAATTGCCTCCAAAAATAACGTAGTTCAGGATGGTGAATGTGCTGTGAGGGATAAAAAATGGTTAGAATGATGCCAAATATGTAGAAATATGCCTGGGAGTCCTTCTTTCTAATCCTCCAATGGATATACAATCTCTCCACTGAAAAACAAGCCCAGGAATGACTTAAAGAGATCCTCCTTTGTTGCACCCTGCAACACAACCCAGCTCTAAATAGAAACTACGTTGTAGTTGAAGGAGGTAGCTTGGAAAAAATTCCAGAATGAGGAAATTTAGCCCAAATAACCTCTCCTTCCCTGAGGATGAGGTAGGGATTCCCAACCAGGAACACCCTTGTGCTAAACAACATTGCAACCCTGCTAAACAGCAAGAGGAAGCAAAGTCTCAACAGACCAAAGCAAATAATAATCCAAACATGAATAAAATGGCTGTCCTCCTCTCCATATATAGCAAGTGCTCCTCTACGCAATGGGTCCCATCCATATGTTCCACCTAGCTCATGCAAGTTTTCCTCCATTAAAACTACACAGTCCATCATGGAGATACAATGTATCTAGACAGTGCATGTGGACTTGGTCAAATATGACTGAATCAACATGATCTAATCCTATTCACACCTATAGGTGCTCAATCCAGCTTCTTATTCTTCCCATTTTCACATGAGGAATGTTATTTTCCCTTCTAAAGAGGTTAATGGGCCTCCCTACCCATTTTATTCATCTAATGCTAACTATAATGTTCCTTTTATCTTGAGGCTAAAATTTGGGAACATTACAATCCTCCCCTCCAAAATGTTGCTTGTCCTCAAGAAACTGCATAGAGAGAGAAAAATTCCTCCCCTTCTCTTGTGGCCTCCTCATCAATAGTCCCCATCACTGCTCAAGATAATCTGCAACAAATCTGCCCTCCAATGTATCCTCCCAAAGATGCATGACTAAATGGCTCACATCATGAATAGGTGGAAGGTGTAAGTAGAAACCTTCTTGATGTCTCATGGCCTCCTCAAGGTAGGAGTGATGATACACATGGGAAATATCATTCCAAATGAGTGACCCAATCACCCATTCTATCATCCAAATGAAATGAGCCATTCTAGGTAGCTCATCAAAGAAATTTGCAACCCCGAGTTTATGCAATGTGTTGGGGCTGAATGGAGAGTTTATATATTCCCATCCAAGTAGTTTCTCTCTCCATTTATGGTAAGTATGAGGGGGTTGCTGATATTGGGCTGAAATGTGATGGCCCTCAGAAATGGCCCAATCTACCCCACAAGATAAATCAACCATGTAATGCCTCTTCCAAGAACGCAAGTTCTCCCAATGGTTCCTCCTAAATGAAGGAAAGAGGTGTGATGTGGAAATCATGGTGTGCCCATTGTTTCTCCTAAAACATACAACATGTAAAATAAGAATAATTATACTCCCAATGGGCATCTTCGACTCATATCCCACTCTCCAAACAAAGCTCCCCATGAATAAAAAAATATCAGCCATACATGGAAGCAAAAACCAATAGAAACAAGTTGTCATATGACAACCGGAAAGTGGATCAAGGTTCCCCTCATGGAACCAGTGCAGTTCATCCCATTCCTACCTCGAAAAAATGTACAAAAAGTTCTTTCCTAGCCACTTTTTGCTGCCACAGTCATCTCATAAGATGGAATCATGAATATACAATTTGGTGCCAGTGATGCACACCAAGAATCATGTGTCTTCCCCCACAAACCACCAAGTAAAGAGCCAATATTAATGCCAAAAGTGGCTCTAAGTACATCATCATATAATATGAAAGAAGGGACAATCCTTCCTGGTACAACATGCTGCTCATATAAACAAAATAAGTACAAAATATAAAGTGAAATTGTACATCCTCCATCATGTACTTGAGACCTTGAGCTAAAATGGCTCAACCGGAAATTTTCCCTCACCTCCAAAGGGTAGGGAAGTGGTTGTTACCTCCTCTCTATCACCATCTGGGCTATGCATCTCTCCATATGTTGAAATATGTCATGCTGGATGCCCTCCCAAGTGAACTCCTCTACCAAAGAAAGATATGCATCATAATGCATGGAAAGGAAGTCCTCATGTGCTGCATGAAGCAGCTTCTCTTTGAGCTTAGAAGCTCCAATCAAGAAGACTCTGCCATAAGAATAGATGACCACATCATCCACCATATAGTCATCATCTCTATCCTGGTCATCAAGAATCATACATGCACCTAGATCCTTGGAGTACTCTACCAAGCGCTGAGATCTCCAATATGGATCAATCCTCCCAAGAGACGGCGCTGGTGATCTGGCATGTGAAGCTCTCCTCATGCTGTTGCCTGCTACTTTGAAATCCCCCATGTGAAAGTATTCCTCCAAACTCTTCACCTCTCCAAAATCTAAGAGTGGGGAACCCAAAGACAAGATGTATCTCATCAACTCTAGATCTGGTGGCCTCCCAGGTGGAATGCCTCCATGTAGTGAGACATCAAAATATGAAGTGGATTGTATATATGAGTGGACTGAGTTGTCCCTCTCTTCACTGAATAGTGAAGTCCCCTCCTTATGTGTAGAAACCTCCTGAAATAGATATGGGTGAATGCTCATCATCCCTTGATGTTGATCCTTCTCCTCTTCTTCCATATATGAGAGTGCCTCATCCTCAATGAGAGACCCTTGATCTTGGTCATCTCTTGAAGGAGGGAACTCCATATCTTCAAAAATATAAGAGGGATCTCCAAGAAATGGGGATCTTGCCCTTGGAAAAATATCATGCATTTTTTTATCCCCTTTAAAAATATGGAGTGGAGTTGGTTTAATAGGCCTCTCCAACTCATGCAAAGTGTTTGAGCTTTTGTTTTTAACAAATGATGGTTCACAATGTTTTCTATCAAATCTTATCATCAATTCTTTAGTGAACCCAACATAATTTTTTACATTTGCATGAAAAATTGAAGTATAATCATTAAACCACCAATCATGGGCCATACCTTTGAGGTGCAGCGCTGCTACTCTGATGCCCTCCTTCTCTGAAACTTGGTGTAGATAAAAATAGGAATCGAGCTCTTCTACCCAAGCTTTGGTTGTGCACTCTTTTGATCCATCAAAGTGAGATAGGAAGATTATACCTCTCTTGCTTCTTTTATGGCTGTTGGATCTTGCCTCCTTGAGTTTTCAAAACCCTTGGAATTCTAAGTGCTCCTTGAACTCCATGATTGAGATTCATACTCCTGAAGATAGTCACTCAAGGTCTCCTCCCTTGGTGCATCTTCCTCCTCCATCCTTTTTGCAGTAAATGTGGGCGATAAACTTTTTTGTGGATCTGCATGTGTGGCTGAATGCTCACACCCATCATATGAATAGCTAGGGCTTGCTTCAAACCCTCTAAGAAATCTTCTACACTTCTCCCCTTTCATCTCCTTGATATCTTCTTTGATATTCATCATAGCTTGGAAAAGAAGCAGGGAGATCCTCTCTTCCTTCATTCCTCCAAATAATGAAGTCATGCTTTTGTTTCTTCTGTACAACTTCTCTTTTCTATGAGAAGCTTCTCCTCCTAATGGCATAATGTCTTGGACGCACTGGTTGAGCCAAGATTATGCTCTAATACCACTGTAATATCCCAAAATAGGGAATTTCTACACTATTGGGAATATCTTAAGATATTCCAAATGTGGAGCTACAACAATACATGAACACACTATTGTAAACACAGCAATTATGATCATGACATGAGAGGGATAAATATACAGCCATAATTTTATTAATGGATCAGCAAAAATGTACAAAATATCATGAGGGACAAGCCACTCAAGCCATAAGAACAAGTTTCCAATGATCAGGACAATAGATACATGAGATGTTGCAACTATATAGAATGTCGGAGAGCAGTGACTGCGCAGTCTATATTAGTGTTGTTGCTGCTATAGATGTATATACATGAAATATGGCTGATAGAAACAAAATAAATTCCCAAAAATGAATATATGGGCTCCAATACAATATTTCTAACCAACCCGAAAAGGATTGTTAGAAATGTCAGAAAACATACAATGTGACAAATAACCCTGGGGTTAATGTGTCACTACAAATTGGATCTGATATGAAATGAGGCTATGACAGATCTGAAATGCTGATGTCCTCCTCCAATGGTATCTCTGATTAGAAGGCTAATCCCTCCACTCAGAAATAGACCCTCCTGATGAGCTCAATGAACCCTCCCAGCAATTGCCTCCAAAAATAACGTAGTTGAGGATGGTGACTATGCTGTGAGGGGTAGAAGATGGTTGGCCTGATGCCAAAGATGTATAAATATGCCCAGGAGTCCTTCTTTCTGATCCTCCAATGGATATACAAGCTCTCCACTGAAAAATAAGCCCAAGAATGACTTAAAGAGATCCTCCTTTGCTGCACCCTGCAACACAACCCAGCTCTAAACAGAAACTGCATTGTAGTTGAAGGAGGTAGCTTGGAAAAAAATCTGGAATGAGGAAATTTAGCCCAAATAACCTCTCCTTCCCTAAGGATGAGGTAGGGATTCCCGACCAGGAACACCCTTGTGCTAAACAACACTGCAACCCTGCTAAACAGCAAGAGGAAGAAAAGTCTCAATAGACCAAAGCAAATAATAATCCAAACATGAATACAATGGCTGTCCTCCTCTCCATATATAGCAAGTGCTCCTCTCCACAATGGGTCCCATCCATATGTTCCACCTAGCTCATGCAAGTTGTCCTCCATTAAAACTGTGCAGTTCATCATGGAGATACAATGTATCTAGATAGTGCATGTGGAATTGGTCAAATATGACTGAATCAACATGATCCAATCATGTTCACACCTATAGGTGCTCAATCCAGCTTCTTATTCTTCCCCTTTTCACATGAGGAATGTTATTTTCCCTTCTAAAGAGGTTAATGGGCCTCCCTACCCATTTTATTCATCTAATGCTAACTACAATGTTCCTTTTAGCTTGAGGCTAAAATTTGGGAACATTACAGAAAAAGAGGACGAAAGAAAACTCCATAAGTACATTTTTGTAAATTTGTCGTTCAAATCCAAAAAAAGTATAAAATAATATCTGAGAGAACCTCTTTAGTCATGTTTGACTAAGGTATTCCTTTTTTGTAAATATTCTATCTCAATCCGAAAAAGGGTTAAACTTATACTGAGTAGATATCAATTCATTTACTTTTACAAGCTCGAAAAGACAAGTGCTCGGCAATATTTTCACATTATCGGAGTCTGAAAAGAGCTAAAAGAAGACTCCAGAGGTTCCTTTTTCGCTATTATTGAAGCTCAAAAAAGAGATAAAAGTGTGCTTCAAGTCCTTTTTCATTTTTAACAAAGCTCGAAAAATAAGGATAAAAGTATGCTTCATGGTCAAATCATTCTTTAAATAAATCTGCACGACTAATATGTTCATGAGTTGTAAAAATTGTTCAGAACAACATCAAATGGATTAAAAATACTTGTTTCATGATAAAAAAATGAATAAAACCATAGTCACAGCAATAAATATTCATTGCAAATAATCAAATGACTAATTAAAAGATATTTACTATTCATTTTTACCATTTGAAAGTTACCATTTTCATTTTGGATCTCTGAACCTGTTTTTGCCCTCAAACTTCAGTTGTTGATTGTGTGAAATTGGTAAAAATGTTTTGAATTCCCCCTACAAGAGCACATGTCGAATGCCCCCTGCAAGAGAAGATGCCCCCCAAGCATCATTTCATTCATCTAAGTAGATTACTAGTTACTAATAGCTGGATGGAATGAAGGTTCATTATAGGGGAGGATTTGTTTCATTTTTTAATGAGCTTGACACAAGAAAAGAACTATTCTCATCGCCTGTTTCATTTTTTAACGAGGTTGACATAGTAAAAGAACTATCCTCAAAGGCACTTGTTTCATTTTTTAACTAGGTGTTGGCAATATGATGCAGAATGTTGTCCTTGATGAAGATGATGGCAACCTACTTGATGAAGTTGTTCTTGATGCTTGATGAAGTTGTTCTTGAAAGAATCTGACTTGATGAGTTGCAACCTATGTGTCAAATATGTACAGATGATGTATCTACAGATCAGCTAAGGAGTACAGAAGAAAGGAACTTCAGAAAGGGCCAGAGCAATGATGAATAAGACATGTCACTATGCATACGCGGATTTGTTTAGGAGAAGTAGCGTATGCACGTGGAAAAGTACGTGCCAAGTCGTGTATGCTAAATTGCGCTATAAAAGAATAAAACCAGGGGTTACTACCATGGTATTGACCCATTGTATTGAGCGCTGGATTGTCTATGTGATCCCGTCCAGGAATACCATCAGAAGTTGTGTGGTTTTGGCTCATGGTATTGTCAAAGGCTAGATCTATTTAAAGAGAAGAAATTCATTGTGCAATGTGGGTGCATGAGTCTGGGTTTGAATGTATACTTCACTCTGAAGTATGTCTGAATGGAAAGGGTAACAGTTTGATGATAGATCTGAATCTATGATGCACCTATGAAGAAAATGATGAAGAGGGATCTCTAGATCTTAAATGTATATGTATCTTCTGGATCTGTTTATGGAATGATTAGATCTGTGATCTGGCGAATCTATGCTGAAGTAAAGAATGAAGATCTGAGCTGCTTATCTTTTCTGGAGAGCTGCACTGCCCTAAAATTTCTGAAGATCTATACGCAGGTTCGTCGAGGAGAAAGCGTGTATATACGCGTCTTGTATTCAGCGAAACCGTGTATGGGAATTGAAGTCAGCTTTGAAATGTGTGCAGATGTATACGCGAGTTGGTATTTGTGAAAGCGCGTATATACGCAGGATCAGTGAAGAAAAAGCGCGTATGTAATCTAGGGTTTGCTGAAGTGTGTGGTATGAAATTTCTGATCTGTTCTGTTGTTTTACTGCTATCTGTCAATGATGATCTGGGTTGTTCGAATATTGATTATGCTACTATAGAGCAAGTTGTTGGTTTGATTAATGTTCCTTGAGCTTAATTGTGTGGGTTGGATCCAGTGTGAAAATTGATGAAACGGGGTCCACAAAGGTGCTGAAGGTTGAAGCCTTCAGTCAGGGGGTTGTAGCTCCCTTCCAGGAGAGGCTGGTAAATGAGAGCAGGGGGTTGTCGCTCCCTTCCAGGAGAGGCTGGTAAACAAGAGAAGGGTGTAGCCTTCTGCAGGTGGGTGCCTGCGTGCTAGTATGAGTCTGCGCCAGTACATGGTTGTAAGATTTTTTCTCTATAATAAAATATTGAAGGCCGAGACAACGGCAGTGGTGGTTTTCTCCCGACTTGGGTTTCCACCTAAAATCATGGTGTTCATGTGTGATGGTTTATTCTGTTATTACTACACATGCTTACTGCTAACTAAAAATCTGATGAATGAATGATGCATAGATATAAGTAAAGAAATAAATGCTTAATAATATCTCTGTATATACATGAGTTTTATGAAGGTTATCCGCGTGTATACGCGAGTTGTGTTCAGTCAAGTAGCGTATGGGTTTTAGAGAAAGAAAAAGTAAAAAGTTCCGAGTATGCTCTAAATACTGATTCACCCCCCCCCCCCCCCTCTTAGTATTTTTCCCAAAAATTGGTATCAGAGGAGGTCCTTCTGTAGAAGCTTGATCGCTTGAAGGAGATCCGTCGCAATGGGAAGGAAGAAAAAGAAGAAGGCTACTCAAAAGGAGATATCTCAGAAAACATGTGCAGCAGAAAATGAAGAAGATAAAATAGGTATTGAATGTTGCTCTTATGATTCACTTTCTTATGCAAGCAATGGTAAAGATAGTGAAAGTAATGTTATAGATCTAGAAGAAGCTCTCAAGATTAAAGTTGAAGAACAACAAAGATCATCTAATAAGCAAGAATCTATCTACAAAGAAATGATCTCTAGAATGGAAGAACAGATAGATATGATGAATGGTCAGATGGAAATGTATCAAATATGGATAGAAATGCATCAAAGACAATACGATAATGTAACCAATCAAAGTAAAGGACTTGAAGCAGAAATCGTCTCCCTCAAAGAAGATCTGAAAAAATCAAACAAGAAGAATGAAGAACTTGAAGTAGAAATCATCTCTCTCAAAGAAGATCCGGAAAAATCAAATAAGAAGAATGAAGAAATTCTACAAATTTGTGAAGAACAAGAAAATGGGTTGAAAGAAGAGATTTTAAAATTGAATGATCAAGTAGAAGAAGGAAAAAGGGTCGAAGAAAGCATGAAGAAGCAATGCCAAAAATTGGAGGTTGAGGTAAACATTCTCAAAGGTAAATTAGAAGAAAAGGATAAACTCTTGAGGTTTCATGATAGTAATAAGATTCTGGACAATATTCTTAGTAATAAAAGGTCTCCAGCTATTAAACTTGGTCTTGGTTTTCATGAAACTGTTAAAGGAGAATCTAGTTCACAAGGAAGTGCTAAAGATTCAAATGATGTCAATGCAAAACCTGAAGAGTTGAAAGAAACAAGAAGTCAACCGACAATCATGAACACTCAAAGGAAATCATTCAATAATGTTGAATGCTTTAAATGTCATAATTATGGGCATGTTGCAGCCAATTGCAGAAGCAGATTGTTTCAGTCACAAACAAACAGATTCTACACAGAAAGGTACTCTGGTTTCTTCAAGGGATGTTGTTTTTCATGCAGCAAGTATGGTCATAAAGCAGCTGATTGCAATAGAAGGAAGAATAGAACAACACATTATGATCCTTATGCTTACTTTTCTGGTCACATAAGATGCTATACTTGTAACAAGTATGGACATGTAGAAAAAGAATGCAGGATGAATAGATCTGAGAAATTGGAGAACTTCTAGCACTCAATAAGAAAGTTCAAGAAAAGTTGGAAAAAGAAGGAGGATCGGTCAGAAACGTAGGGAATATTGACCCTACTGCAGTCATCCGCTTCTAAAGCTTACTTCTCATAATGACTGCAGGAATGATGTGAGATACATTATAGAGATTAGTAATGTATCATCATAGGGGGAGCAATGTATGATGATTCTCATGGTTGATTTGGTAATTCTGGTTATGTTTATTTCTGACAGTGCATCTGTTGTGAAGAAGACAGGTACATGTGGTACAAATTCAGGGGGAGAAGAAGGAGTGTGAAATTTTCAGTATTTCACTTTCCATACGCGGGTTTAATGAAGTAAAGTCGCGTATACACGCGAGTTACAGTGGAGACAGACGCGTATGCATTTATGATAAGGAAATTAGTATGACAGCTGAAGATCAGGAACATAGGTTCAGGGGGAGCATCAGTATGACTATTAATGATTGCATTATTGACATTATATATGCTTATGTCCCAGTTCTAAATGATGATGACATGATACATGATTTATTATGATGAGATTATGGATAAGCCCTGATTGCTTTTTGATGAAGAGTATTTTGTTTTATGGATAAGATGGAAGTCTTATGATTCAGAGATATGAATAGATCATGTAGAGTTTGTTGCTACGGTTCAGACCTTTTATACATAATTCCATCACATGTTGCTTCATGATATAAATCTTGAAGATTTTGGTGATATTAGATCACTTGGATGATTGCTTGACTCATATTGAAGAAGTTGTTCTGGAATGATAATTCCTCTTGGAAAGAATATGTTGATGCTGTAAAGAGCTTGAAGACTTGGTTACTGATAGGCTTATGCTACAACTATTGGATGACACTTGAAAACATAGCTACATTGTCCTATCTGTTCTCATATATTCCAGGGAAGCATTCAAAATTTCTCAGACAGAAGCTGGAAGTAATCTCTGCCTTTCAGGAGATCAGATTTGATCAAAATCAGAAGATTAAAATGGATACGCAGATTTCCTAAACGACAGTCGCATATATACGCGGTTTAATACAAATAAAACCGCGTATGGGTGGTTGCTAACAATTTTCTCTGATTCATCATTTTTCAGCAGAACTGTAGTATAGATTGATATCTCTGGTGGTGTTCCAATACTCATAATTCTGTTTCAGTCTCTAATGTTTTTGATAAAGATGCCTTGACGATTTGATGTTGAAAGTGTTCAGGATGCACAAGCTAAGGGGGAGAATTGGTCTTGTGGAAAGGATGAATTGGTGGCATTCTCATTATTCTTGCCGAGAGTAATGCATTGTTGGCATTATGACGACTCTGATATATGATCTTTCTCTTGAGATCTTTTTGGTATTTGTTACAAAAGGTCATATTTGTAATTTTATGAAAAAGGTCATGTTGAGACCTATGATGTAAAATTGTAATATTCAGTCATGTAAGGACTTGTTCAAATTTATAAACCCACTTGGTTGGGTAGCTGAGCAAGTTGTTGGTTTGTTGAATGTTCCTTGAGCTTAACTGTGTGGGTTGGATCCAGTGTGAAAATTGATGAAACGTGGTCCACAAAGGTGCTGAAGGTTGAAGCCTTCAGTCAGGGGGTTATAGCTCCCTTCCAGGAGAGGCTGGTAAACGAGAGCAGGGGGTTGTCGCTCCCTTCCAGGAGAGGCTGGTAAACGAGAGAAGGGTGTAGCCTTCTGCAGGTGGGTGCCTGCGTGCTGGTATTAGTTTGCGCCAGTACATGGCTGTAAGATGTTTTCTCTATAATAAAATATTGAAGGCTGAGACAACGGCAGCGGTGGTTTTCTCCCGACTTGGGTTTCCACCTGAAATCCTGGTGTTCATGTGTGATGGTTTATTTTTTTATTACTGCACATGCTTACTTCTAACTAAACATCTGATGAATGAATGACGCATAGATCTAAGTAAAGAACTAAATGCTTAATAAGATCTCTGTATATACGCAATTTTTATGAAGGTTATCCGCGTGTATACGTGAGTTGAGTTCAGTCAAGTAGTGTATGGGTTTTAGAGAAAGAAAAAGTAAAAAGTTATGAGTATGCTCTAAATACTGATTCACCCCCCCCCCCTCTCAGTATTTTTCGCAACACTAGGTTTACACAAGAAAAAAGAACTATCCTCAATCCCTGTTTCATTTTTTAACGAGGTTGACACAGTAAAACAACAATCCTCATTGTGTAGTTGGACTAGTGAGTGTGCGCTGGAAAATATGTAGTCTAACAGAGTCATCGTTTAAGGAGCTTAATGAGCACCACAAATGATAAGTTATAACATGTGTTGAAGGGTCTTCTCTAGGGTTTTCATTGAATTTTGGAATTTCAAAGGGTAACTTATGTGAAATCACTAGCCACCAAGGGGAATAATTGTTGGGACCAGCTTGATATTGCACTTAAGATGTGAATAAAGGATCAAGTCGTTCAGTACTCATAAGGGAGGAACCAGATAGGATTCCAAATGAAGGCATGGGTGAAGTCAATGGACAAAACATCGAATATGAAGCAACAGTAGATGTTGTCACAACTGAAATAGATGGTTCATTCTAGGATGTTATCTCAACCATGGTCAAATGACCCAATGTATACCCTATAGAATCTACGAGAACATGAATAGGAATGGGATAAACAAAAGCAGAGGGTGGTGATTGAGGAAAAGACTCGTATAGGTAAATATCCTCCCCAAAATAGGTTGGAGTTAAAGGTGTCTCGTCTTGTGGTATTTCTTCAATTGAAATCAAACAAGGTGGAAGTATTTCACCATCAGGCCCAAAGTATATTTCAGGAGGTTGACTGTGTGATATGGGAGACTCAATGGCTACAGAAAATTGTGGGATGACCAATGGAGGAACAACTTCCAGTTGTTCGACTTTGGGATTCAGATTTTCTGGCAAACAAGAGACAGGATCTGGATCAACTTCTGGTTGAACAACGTTGGGTTCAGGAGGTATGGTCTCACTGATTGGATGGATCGTGACCACAGGTAGCTGTGAGGACTTCGTCTCGACAACAGTAGAGGAACCAAGATGTGTAGAAACAACTTGTGCCAACTCTGGTATATGGGAAGATGATTCTTCACCAGAGGTACCAATAGTACCGGTTTCGGTAGAGTGATGTCGCCTTCGCCAACCAGGAGTAACTTCTGGTGGTAAAGGTGGTTTTAATGCTAATCTATGCGAATGACGGGGAAAATGATTTTGTTCTTCCACGATGACTGATTTATTTTAACGAAAAACAAATAAACAAAATAAAAGGGTAATTTTAGGCAAAAGGTTTACCAAGAAACTGTGAATTGTAGAATACCTCCTAGCGAACCAAGAAGTACGGGCAGAAAATCTCCTCGAATGTTGTGTTCGATGTATCACAATTTACAAGGTGGCCGATTTGGTTCACTATGGATGGATAGCAACCTAAATTTGTACTCCCAAATATACCCGGAGGTACGTGGAGTCCCAAGTCCGTATTAGTGTTGTCTAATGTGAAACCGCACAGTGAGAACACCCCTTTATACGTTTCATACTGTGACACCACCCAATATACTCGAAAGTATGTGGACGAGCTATGATATACTTATGTATGTGGAGTGAGGTATCACACTCATAATGTATCGCAAACAATTAACGACAACTATTATGTTTTACTACACCGAAACATGTCTCTAGCCTAGACCTTCTAAATGTTATCATTATGGTTCCAATGCTTTGTTAGGTAAATTGATGTAAATTTTAAGTTGATCTTGTTTATCAATTTGCCTTTCAAGGTTCACCGCGATGATGTATTGGAAATTCCTAAAATGAAAACTAAAATGATAAGAAATCTTTTCACTTTTAGTTTTTTCAATGAAAATCCTAGCTACTAGAAGGAAAGAGCAATCAATTTGTGAGAAAACAATAAAATAGAACAAACTAAAATGCATCTTTCCTAATTGTTCCTATGCAAAACACAAAATCCACTAAATGCAAATTCATTTTTTTCTTTTCAGTCCCTTTATTGTGAATGCAGAAAAGGAAAATAAGTGCATCAAATAAATAAAAACAAATGCCTTTTACATTGAGAAATGAGGAATTGAACAACAATTTCTCTTTTTAGGAAAAATGAAGATTTTAAATACAATTTCTCCTATAGGAAATGAAGAATTTAATGAAAATTTCCTTTTCAAAAGAAAATGGATCTAATGTAGTAATGAAAATACTTTGAAATTAATTCGTCAATGATAATGAAAAACACTTTAAATAAACATTGAACAAACTTTTCTTTCAAAGGAGGAAGAGGTAGGTAAAGTCATTGCTCAATATGAGGCATCGGGCACTTTGAAAACACAGCAAACAACAAACTGAAAGAAAATGCAGTGAAAAATTCAATGGAATTTGGTTGGCTCTAGGGGGCAATGCAGTCTCTAAGGGGAGACAGTGCGTTGCAACGCACCCCTGAGTGGGAGACAGTGTTATGCAAAGCACTGTGTCTTGTTCAACAGTGCGTTGGGTGCAGCAGAGAACAAAAACTCAAGTTGTTTAACACACTTCTAATGCAAATTTGAATCCCAAAAGCCTAATATTTTAGAGCAAATGCTATTGGGTTGACAACGGAGGCAAAATACACCAAGGATGAAGGGTAAAATCCCCAGCGGAGTCACCAATTTTTTATGTGGAATTATGAATTACAAATAAAAAATTCTTCCCTAAATGTGGTGCAATGCATTTAGAACAACAGGTTAAAGAATTTGCAGATACTTTTCCTAACAGTTAATAGACACACAAAATAGATCAAGAAACTTACTTAGAGTCCAAGCGCTTCCAATTCTCCTTCTGTCACTCTTGTTGTAGCTTCAAATCCAAGCTAGATCGCTAGAATATTTCCTGCAAGAATGAACACTAAACAACAAAGAGATAGAAATATACAAATTCCTATTCACGTTATTCAGTTAAATCAATGAAACATGAACCATATACATCAGATAAGAATTCATAATATGAAAGACAGAAGTTTATACAGATACATATGTGGGAAAGTAAACAGCAATCTTTATTAATGGATAGAAGGGGAGGTTACAACTAGTGATTGATTTGATGTCGCCATCTCTAGCATCATCCCAGCCTCATCACAATGAACATCTCTCTTGCAGCATATCACTGAAATCAATTCCTCAATTTAAATTCCACTAGCATTTCTCTACTCAAATTCTTCCTTCTCAAGCAATAGGATCTGTGCTCAATTTATAGATGAGTTAAAGGTAGTTTCACAATCAATTAAATTCTAATAATATGCAAGACATGTTCCCAAGCTCAGAGGTATCAAATGGACACATGGATTCAAATTTTGACACATATGCACTCTTCTAGAAGGCACTTGCCAAGTGGAGATTCTAGAACAATGAGAATTTCGCTCCCAATTGACCAACGCACCCTTGAGTGTTGAGAAGTGCTTTGCAGAGCACCCTTGAATGGAGGTAACTGCATATGCAACGCACTTAGCTATTTGAGAGATTGCGTTGGTGAGCTCATAGGTGTTATAACATGTACTTCAAATCTTGGAAACCTTGCAATGGAAGTCATGGATGATTTGTTCTTTTTCTTTGTCTTAGGGTATGTAGCAACTAAAATGATAGGGGATGATAGACATTATTCATTAGTTATGGGGATGATGTACAGTTAACCAGGTCATTGGGAATGGTGCCCAAATTGACCTATAACAACATACATGGGATCTTAATTGTCTCAACTTCACATATAAAATATTTAAAAAATACACATACACACATATATACAATCACCCAATTACATGGGAATTAAGAAAGTAAAGTATCATGTGGGATTTCTAGTTGTGCTATGGTGTAATACTTGTAGGAAGTTGCAAGTATACCAAAAAAAAAATGTGTACACCTATTATTGTGCTTAAAAGAAAGTTTTTTGACCCATCTACATACATGTGGGTTCACACGTAACAATGTGGAGTATACCTATGGGCGTGAGTGTCGAATCCTCTTATTAACCAAAACCAAGACTACAACCATACCTTAATTGTTGAGGATAGCGTCAAGGGAGGATATATTTGAATAGAAATATGGAGTAATTTCTTAGGTATTCGAGCATAATGTGCTTCAATAGAAGATCCTAAAGCTTAATTACATAGCCAAATTTATAACCTACCTAGCATCGAGAAACCCTTGACTCATCCAACCTAGGGAAGCCACAACGGGGTAAATTTTCTTGATCCTAAATTTGTGTTTTTGGAGTTCCATCAAGTGGTTTTGGCCTAGCTCCTAAATTCTCCTAAATGAATATGGAGTCTCCATGTACCCCTAAAGTGGTATGGGGATGGGGCTATGAGAGAATGTTAATGGTATAAAGGGTTCTTTTACCAAATACTGTAATCACAATCAAAAGCTGAGGCATAAAGGGTTCTTTTACCAGAGACTGTAACCACAATCAAATTTTAATTAAAAAAAATTAGTATCAAGATACTCACAAAACTTCTAGGGTATCATTGATTGTACCATTTTTCTCTCAACCTTTCGTTGTCTCATCTAACATGGTGCTCAAACAGGCGGGTGCAGTAAAACCCCTTCATCTCACAATTACATGGGATCAAACGTGGATCAAGGACATCTTCATCTCATGATTGCAAGGGATCGAACATAGATAAATTACCTTAGGCCAGGTGGATTCATCTCAGGATTGCAGGGGATCGAATGTGGAGCAAGGACCTTAGACGAGGTGGGTTTTGTGGCTAAAAATTTTTCAATGTTTGAGTATCATCAGATTTGACTTAAAAACTTGAAGGAATATGAATTGTGCCTTGGAATGTGTTACACCATTTTTTGGTCATCTAACTCTTCATCATTAGATGGACCCAAGTACACCATGTAAGACCAGTTTTACCCCAAGTAAAACTGCTTTCACTATGTTAATTAGGAAACCCCAAAAGGAATAATTAATTAAACCATATTTTAATTATTATTCCCAGTCATGTTTAACCCAAAAACAAAGAAATTAATGAGATAAACCCATAGTTATCTTATTATTTTCTAGGAATAATTATTTAGATAATATTCCTTGTTAAATATGACCAAATCAACCACCATTAATCAACTAAATCATTATTTATTTGATTATATCCCAACCACTTCCTTAAAAAGATAAATAAATCATTTATTTATTTATTCTTCACTAATCAAGGGATTTGACCCAAGTCAAACACCCTTTCCCTCCAACAAATAATAATAAAATATTCCGTAGAGGTGGATCTAGATTTGATTAACATTATTTTAATCATGCACCAAGATCTAGAATGACCCAATATTTTGTTATAAATAGGAGGGTTTTTCCCCATCATTCTTCACCTTTTGTTGCCTACTAGATCACTCTGGATCTATACACTTGGTCTCATTTCTACCATTTTGCTCCCATTGAGCTCTATCTTCTACATTGGGTTTTCTACATCTACAAGAGAGAGAAAACTTAGATCTGAAGTGCTGAGGACTACAAAGAACCCATCCCATTGAGGAGATCTGGATACACCTTCTTGTTTCCTCCCAGGTGCCCTGTAATATAAAAATTCATTCAAAAATCGTGTTCTTGTCTTGTCTGTTGGATGCATGGAGCAAACTCTTTACTTTACTGCTTAATGTCTTTCCATTTATAGATCTGTTTGTTGCGGCACTTTAACTACTAATTGCAGATCTGAAGATGTTTTGCAGCCATTATTGTTGTTAGGGCTATTAGTTATGCGTAGCTAAAGTGGTTCTTTTCCGTACACTTCGACGAAGAATTCATACTAACAAATGGCGACTCCACACGGGTTTTAAATTACGACCGCTGTCGTTTTTCATATTCCTGCATATCCAGCTACTTCAGGCCCTAGGGCTTCTTTTTTAGCTGCTTAGTTTTTCTCTTTTCATGTCATTTTTTTCACATAAAACCCTAAAAACCTAAAATTTCTAACTTCCGTGTGTTTCTGGCCCTATTGCGCAGGTAAGCGACACCAGCCGCACCTGAGACGGCAATTTTTCAGAAAATCTGCCGCCGAAACAGCCGGAACGGGGGGGTCGCACCTTTTGGCCCAAAACCTGCGACCTGGACGCACTTTTCAGCCTGTAACCTGCGACCTCAACCAAAATCAGGTCAGAACCTGCGACCTGCCTTTTTTCCAGCATTTTTTCTGTAATTTTTCTGGTTCTGCTGCAGCCTCTGCCAGGGTTTTCCAGCCTCTGTCTCAGCCCGCCTTGACCAAGATCTGATCTGTTTTTACTCATCTAAGTGGGAACCCAGCCCCTTAGGGCTTTAGTACCCTCCACTTTTTGTGGAAAAGTTTCAGCTGTTTCAGCCGTCGGTTTCAGAGCTTCAGCCCTTTCTTTTTCCTGATCTGTGACCTCACTTCCAGATCCATCGAAATCAGCCTCTTTTCCTTTCAAATCACCTCTTGTCGTTTTGTTTGGACCTCCCCTAAAGGCCTCTGCCTTGCCCCTCCCGGCTTTTTGCTGATTTCCCTTTTTTTCCAGCCACCTTGCCCCTGTCTCTTGGCTGTGATCTGCACCCCTTATCTGCGGCTTTATCCTCCGGATCTCTGTCCCCTTTGACCCTAGATCTGTTGAGCTTCGTTTGTGTGTGTTTCCATAGTTTTTCCCTTTCTTTTCAGCATAGTTTTGAGAGACCCACTTTCTTGGGTTTGATAGATGCATATGTAGCTGTTATTTTTCTGTTATTTCAGCATTTTTATTCTGTTCTCTGTAGGTTTATTTTCAGCTACGTTGCACACTTTTTGCTCTCAACAACGGAAAGGGTTTAAAAATTAAAATTAACGCACACCACACACTGACCTTAAGTGAAGAAGCGCCTGGTTTACACCGCCTGGCAAAGACTCTAAAATCAATCGTCACTGCACCTTATCTGCCCTTGACCTTCTTGATTTTTCCCCTTTCTGCCCTTGTCGGTTTCCTTCTTCCTGTCATCATTGCGCCCCAAGGCGCCTTTCCCGGAGACTTCTTGGCCTTCATCCTCAGTTCCCGGTTGATCGACCTGCTCCGCACCGTCGTCGTCGAGCCAGTCCACCTTCGAGTCCGCACTCCGACTCCTCTCCTGATTCCTCAGGTCCCCCTTCTCCTCCTGGTTCTCCCCCTTTTACCTTCACCATGTCTGGATCAGGGCCTAATGCTAGCGGCCCCAATACCGGCCCTACTTCTAGCGGAACCGTCACAACCACTACTCCGGCCACCCCTGTGCTGCCGTACATTGCAGGCCTCAGCCTCCCCGATTTCCATCAGTTGATTAACGACCCCATTCACCACAATACTACCTGGCCCACTATGCCTACCAAGTTACCCTCTGATATCCCTAAGTTTGAGGGCCTTAATGGCGAAGACCCAACCAATCACGTCCGGTCTTTCCACATGTGGTGTTCCTCCAACTCCATTACCGATGACTCCATCCGTCTTCGGTTGTTCCAACGCACGCTTACCGGCGAAGCTTCTAAATGGTATGTCGAGCAGGCCACTTCCTCCCATACCACGTTCGAGACTCTTGCCCAAGCCTTCTTGTCGTACTTCCAGCTCCCTCTCCGATACGACACTGGTACGGAGCTCTCGACTTCATTTAAGCAATCCTCTTCCACACGCCTTTCTGCCCATGTTCAGGAATGGCGACGAAGACGGAGCTTATGTCGAGCCCCTCCCTTTGAAGATCGGGTTTACATGGACTGGTTCCTTCGCACCCTCCCGTCTCCCATCGGCAAAGATGTCGCCTCTCATTTTCCTCAATCTGAAGAAGCCGCCCTCCAAATAGCTTTAAAATATGACCTGATCTACGCTCAATCTGGTTATGTTTATACCGTTCTTCCTGACATCCCCAGGCCCGGTGGCGCTAACGCCCCGGGGGCATCTCATTCCGCCGACGGTATTGTTGGATCTCTTTCCCACCCCTCTTCTCACCCTCCTATGAGCCATGGCCTTCCTCAGGGAGGGGCCAGCACCTCTAGCACTCTGCCCCCTCCCGGCAACATGTATCCAGGATACGGCATGCCTCCTCCTTTTGCCCAACCTCCTGCTTACCTCCATGCTGCCCAACCCAACCCTTACTTTTATCCGCAGCCTGGTGCGCCAACTCCTCCAGCATATGCGCTTCCGCCTCCCTTGCCTCCTCACCACCTGCAACAGCCCTTACAACCCCCTCCGGGGCAAGTATTTGCACAGCAGGGTGCGTTTATTCCCCCTTCTTCTCAAAGAAGGCGGAGAGGCAACCAGAACCCTTCTGCCCCCGGTAACCGAGGACCCAATTCTGGTATGGACCCTAACACTAGCAACCAGCCTCAGGGCATCCCGCCCAGGCCGGACAGGCCGCTTCGCACAAACAAGCCTTGTTCGTGTTGCGGTGTTTACGGTCACTACACTCACGATTGTCCTCTCTTACCCCAGATGCGACAGATGTGGGAGTCTCAAGCCACATTGCGCGGACAACACGCCTCCCCTCACGCTCCTCCTAATGTGGCCACTACCCAGCCAGCTGTGTTCACTGATCCTTTCCCTCAACAGGGATTCGTGGCTACCCACCCCCCTGACAGCCATGCCGCCACACCCTCGTCCATTTCTGGTTCCTCTGACTACCAGATCCTCATGATGCACTCCGATCCGTCCCCTTTCGTCGACCTTCACCTTCAAACTCGGTCTCGCCAGTACACCAAGCCCCCTGCTCAGTCTGCTCCCGAGCCCCCATCTTCAGGTTCTACAGAGCCTCTTTCGACATCCGGTGGCCCCTTACACATCCCTCAACCCAAAGTTGAGGTTCACCCAAAGATTCCAAAGGGTCCATTACGCCGAAATGCTGCTTCTGGTCGAGCCGCTCAACCGTACAGTATAGTAGATGATTTGGCACAATCCCCTGCTGCCATTTCCACACTGGAACTCCTCCAGTCGTGCCCTTCTCAACGGAAGGCTCTACTATCTGCCGTGGGCGCTGTTGATCTTGCTGATGACCAAATGATTGTTTTCGACGCCACTCAATCGGACCACCCTCCTCTTCCTCCTTCTGTTGCTTTCCAAATCCCAGTCAAAATCCGGAACGCCACTGTATCCCGGTGTATAATTGATGAGGGGCGTCCACCTGTGTGATGTCCGCTTCGGTTTGGAAGCAACTCGGATCCCCTGAGTTGGCCCCTTCCACGATCACCCTTCGAGCGTGGGATGGTCATGCCTCCCAGCCTATTGGCCTGTTTCGTAACTGTCCCATCACCCTCGCCGGTAAGGCTGTTTGCGTTGATGTCGAAGTCATTGACGCCCCTCTAGACTACAACATCCTATTGGGGCGAAGCTACACCTATGCCATGTCTGCTGTCCCATCCGCGGTCTTCCGTAAGATGTCTTTTCCACATAACGGGAAGATAGTCACCATTGACCAGCTATCGTATCATGAGTCATCGTCTCGGTCCTCCTCCGAGACGACCATCTCTTCTGTAGCCAACAAGCAAACTGTCGATTCCTTGACCAGTGTCTCCCCCGGCGTTTATAAAGATTCCACCTTGCTTGGTACTTTTCCTCACCTTCCTCCCCCTCCCGTTACTGATCCCAGCTTGTCGAATGTTTGCATGATGCAATCATCTCAGGCTGCCCATAAACGGTCTGCCTCAGCTAGCCCGCACCCTCCTCCCCGCCCTCCGCAACCCGCTCCTAGCCATCCGTCTCAGCCAGCCGGACCTCCCCTTTCTGGCCCTCCCCCTATAGCTGCCACCCCCGCACCTCTTTATCCTCCAGGATCGGTCCCTCCTGGCCTTAACCATCTTGAAGCCGTTCCTCCCGGTCATTACCCTGCTGGACAGATCCCCTTCTTGGCTCCCCCTCCCGGAGTATATTCCGTCCCCGTCATGGCCACCCTTTCTCTCCCTAATTTGACCTTGGGTATTCCGGTTTGGTACCTTGACCCTCCAGCCGCCACCCCCCCTGGTCACCCCAAACCTTACATGGCTTTGACACCGGGTCAACCGGTCCCCCTCGCGTCCTCCATAGCTAACGTGCCCCCCGCACCTCCACAGGACCCTTCTCCTGCTGAGTCGGCTCCCGGGAAGAAAGGAAAAGCCCGCGGGGGGGCAACCAAAGACCAAACCACCACAACCACCTCGGCTCCTCCCCCACCCTCGAAGCCTTGTGCCTTATGTGATGTCATCGGTCATGCCACTCATGCTTGTCTCGAGTTACCCCGTATTCGCCCCATGGTAAAAGTCGCGTTCCCCGACACTACGGTCCCTGAAACTCCCACTCCTGCTTCGACCGTCTCCAAGAACCCCAAGACTCTCCGCACCAACAAGCCTTGTGCTCTGTGCGGTGTCCATGGCCACTACTCCCATCATTGTCCTCACCTGACGCATTACCGTGCCTCCCTTGAGGTGATCCGCGAGTATGAGGTTGAACAAAATCAATCCGCCTCTCCCATTCTCGCGCAGTATGCTGCAGCCCAGCCTGAGGATTCCACTGATCCCATCCATATTCCCCCCCCCTGATGTCCAGATGACGGAGTCTACGGTCACCATTCTTTACCTGTCCTCCTCTGCACGACACTTGGAACCTAGCCCGTCTGCCGCCTCCCCCATTGTGTCCCTTGATACTCGAGATCACTCCACTGGTGTCTCTGTTGACCTTTGCAGCTCGAGTCCTCGCCATGTTTCCGATAGCCCTCATACATCACCTTGTTTGAGTTTTGCTCATCCTGCCCCTTCCCCCCGCCATTTCCGCTTGATGACTTCTGCCCCCTCACGCTGCCGTCCTTGCCTTTCATCCCCTCATGTATTGTCTTGTCACACCACCTTGCGCATCCCCCCGTCCACATCCTTTATCGGTTACGCCGATGGTGCAAGTCGCTACTCCAGGAATCTTGCCTCGGCAGGGTGGGCCATCTTCACCCCCTTGCATGACCTCGTTTTGTCTAACGGGGTATGCATTGGTTCTGCCACCAACAATCAGGCCGAATACGATGCAGTGCGTGGCCTACTAGCTGATGCTTTGCTGCATCGCATTCGCCACCTGCACGTTCGCTTGGATTCCTTGCTTCTTGTCATGCAACTAAATGGTGTTTATCGTGTGCATAATCCTGTGCTGTTTCGACGCTACTTACGAGTGAAAGTCTTAATACGTGCGTTTGAAACCATCACTTTCAACCATGTACCCAGAAACCAGAATCACTACGTAGATAGTATTGCAAACCATGTTTTAGATTGGCATTTATCACACACAATTCATACAGGACAATAACATTAAATCAACCATCAAAAGACGATGCATATACATAATATGTGTCGCAAACCATATATTGATGAGTCCATTTACTCTGATACATACGACATGCCCATAGCATGTTCCAAAAACTGGGGGCACCATACGCCCCCACACACATATACATCCGACATGCCCATAGCATGTTACAAACCAAAAACAAAAACTGGGGGCACCATATGCCCCTCCCTACACTATAGGAGGCACCCCCTACCCCTACATACATCAAAGGGGGCACCATATGTCCCTAATCACTATCTGGAGGCTCCCGGGCCAATGGCTCTGCCCCTGCAGCATGTAGATCACGCATAGTTTGGCCAGCCATCGCCATGCGCCGCATGATACCTCGCCACTCCGAGGGGAGACCAACACATGGCTCTATGTACTGGTCGTCTAAATCCTGCCACCCGCGCTCTGATACTCCGGTCAACAACTGCTCACATCTATGGCGGATGTCCTCCAGTAGGGCAGCTGCACCATCATTTTGCGCTGCCCTCGATCCACTCGGACCCGTAGCTCCAGACGCTGCCGGTCGTCCCATATATCCGGCCGGTTTTACCGGTGCTATATCTGCATACCAAAAGTCCATGAATCGGTATCATTATTTACTATTCAAAAAACTTTAAACATGCCCATATAAGAATAGCAATTTGTCACTTACCATCGGGCCCCCAGACTCGACCAGGCGGAAGTGGCAGATCCGGATCCCCACAGTAGCTCATCCCACTATAAGGGTAGTCGTCTGTGTACAACGGCATCTGATCCCAATGGGCAAAAAACTCCGGTCGAAATGTTCGCCCGACCGCCCCTCCTCCTCCTTTGCAGAGTAGTCGTCCCCAACGACGCATCCTGGGCTCTCTCGGGCCCCCATCTGGAAGCTGCACGCGAGGCCTCAAGGTCGGGATCTTCTCAAAGAAGAAGGCACACAACAAAGTCCCATATGAGCAATCATGATTCACCTGCCGCTTGCATAGCGACAACTGTCGCTTTAGCGACACCAACATCATTTGGGCCCACCCAAAGTAGGTACCACTCAACACACTCTCCACTATCATCATCTGCCCACCGGTGATGTGATGGAACGCCTGGGTGCCCAGGATTCGCAGCACAGCTGGGGCCACTGCACGGGTTTCTAGCCTCTCTAGATCCCCGATCGATATCCGAGTCCCCTTGACTTGGAAACCCGGTCGACAATGGCGTTCCACAAACTCCATGATATGCCGCCCCCGCGGCAACACTGGCTGCGTGTCTCCCACTATCCCCCATGGTGGGAGGCCGGTCAGGAAGTACACATCCTGGACCGTCAGTTCGATCCTGTGCCCCTGCACTACAAAGATCTCCTGATCTGGATCCCAGTAACTGATAATCCGGGCCAGTAATGGTTCCCCTGCTCTCATCAACAGGTTCTCCACAAACTTGAGAACCCCAAATCTGGCCAATACACGACGGACGCCCTGATCCGCCTGGATCTCTGCCCGAAGTGTTCCCAGATCCCTCTCTCTCCAGTTGACTCGTAACTCTGCCATACCTGCACAAACACATTCTTTTTGTCAGGGTACAGATCGGGCAACCCATAACCACACAAAAAAACCCAACTCCCAGCCATCAAACAGCATCAAGCTCCCCTCCCCTCCCAGGTCGCAGCTTTCTGCCCATTTCTGGACCAGGTCGCACCTTTTGCCCCAAAACCTGCGTCCTGGGTCGCACCTTTTGCCCCAAAAGGTGCGACCCGGCCGGAGAGAGGAGGGAGGGGCTGTTTCTGGGGTGTTGGGCCCTAAACTGCAAATCTAATCCATCAAAATGCAAGAGCAAGGTTAGGCCTCTTACCTCCAACTGACAGATCTCGAATCCAACGGTCGGTTTGTCCGCTACGTTCGCCGCAAGATTTAGGGCCTTCTCTCCTCTCCACATTCACCACAGCAACGATAGCAAATGAATGATTTTGGAGGGAAAACTGCCTCATTAAAAGAGAACCCCTGTTTCTTCTTTCGACTGCTGCGACCACACCGTAGCCCCGTTCGACGAACCGTCAGCACCGCTGGATAGATCTCACTGAGCTCTCAAATGGGTTTTACTTAGTTTTTGGTGATTTGATACTTCACCCGGACACATTTTTCCACGAAGGGTCACTTCACCGCTCCTCAAAATCGAATTTCCTCACTTACGACACTTGTACTTGGGGCACCATATCGCCCCCTTACTTGTCCATGTTCGTGTTGATTTTCGTCATGAGTGCCCACCTTGTACTCATGCTTCTATGACCCCCATTGGGGCCTTTATTGTGTGGCAGCACTATCTAGTCGCCCTTGCTTAGAGCATCCGAGTTGAGTCATCATTGCATTCATGGAGTCTATCCTGCATCCTTTTACACCCTACTATAGCCCTCCATTCTTTTTGCTTGGTTCCTCTCTTATGTCGCATCTCATGACCTTCAGCCCCACTGTCCCCTGTCCCTTTCGATATTGTGTCAGTCGCTGCCACGTCATTCATGCCCTTTATGCTCTAACAAGGGAAGTCGTCCATTCGCCACTCCACCCTTCCCATTTCCGCCATCATCATTAGTGTCAGTTTGTCCGTCACTCTATTGCTATTCTCTCGTGCCTTAGTTGAGGATCTCTCATTGCCTCACCTAAAGCGGGCCTCCTTCTGTCGACCTCAACACACTTATTCCAGAAGCAAGGTCTAGAGGGCGGTGTACCTTGGTTCCAGCTTCCACTTTTGTTCGGTGCCTCGGATCAGGCAGGGGGATTTCTTACCTCCCTTTGACTTGATTGCTTCTCCAGCTCCTTTCAGCATGACCGAGATTCGTATACTGGACAGTCCAGTGACCCAGCAGCAGCTCGTGATGATTCCCGGGCGTGTGTGAGATGTCTCGGCCCTCATGAGGGGGTGGCCCTGCAGGTAGCCCCCCACATGCCCGGATGACCTCTTCATTGCAGCCTTTGATGCCGCTCCAGATTTTGATGATGTTGGCCTTAGCCACTTGCAGCACCTCTATGATTTGCATGTACCAGTCAGATTTTGTGAGCCCTTCCCCATTTACAGGGGGCATTTGGGGTTGTATTTATCTCATGTACTCAGATGATATTGTACTAGTCCTGGCTGTTATCCCAGGCACATCATGTATGTGAGACTATTCATTGTATTTTTATCTGGCTCTTGATTATGCCAGCTGTATTCTATGGTTCGGTCCCTTGTTCACTGGACACACTATTATTTTGTACTTTGTCACGGCGGGCATAGGTATGCCTCCCCCGCCGCCTTCAGCACAGGTACCCTCTCATAACAGAGACTTGTTGCACCTGCGAGTCTCGTCTCCTCAGGGTCTAGTCCTTCAACACACTATCTACCTCATATTTCTCTCTCTGACATACCCTTTTGTTGTCTAGTGATTGTCTTCTTACAACGTACTTCGGTCATACGATTTGCTCCTGACACTCGCACGCTGGGGGGCAATCTGTTACACCATTTTTTGGTCATCTAACTCTTCATCATTAGATGGACCCAGGTACACCATGTAAGACCAGTTTTACCCCAAGTAAAACTGCTTTCACTATGTTAATTAGGAAACCCCAAAAGGAATAATTAATTAAACCATAATTTAATTATTATTCCCAGTCATGTTTAACCCAAAAACAAAGAAATTAACGAGATAAACCCATAGTTATCTTATTATTTTCTAGGAATAATTATTTAAATAATATTCCTTGTTAAATATGACCAAATCAACCACTATTAATTAAATAAATCATTATTTATTTGATTATATCCCAACCACTTCCTTAAAAGAATAAATAAATCATTTATTTATTTATTCTTCACTAATCAAGGGATTTGACCCAAGTCAAACACCCTTTCCCTCCAACAAATAATAATAAAATATTCCATAGAGATGGATCTAGATTTGATTAACATTATTTTAATCATGCACCAAGATCTAGAATGACCCAATATTTTGTTATAAATAGGAGGGTTTTCCCCATCATTCTTCACCTTTTTGTTGCCTATTAGATCACTCTGGATCTATACACTTGGTCTCATTTCTACCATTTTGCTCCCATTGAGCTCTATCTTCTACATTGGGTTTTCTACATCTACGAGAGAGAGAAAGCTTAGATCTGAAGTGCTGAGGACTACAAAGAACCCATCCCATTGAGGAGATCTGGATACACCTTCTTGTTTCCTCCCAGGTGCCCTGTAATATAAAAATTCATTCAAAAATCGTGTTCTTGTCTTATCTGTTGGATGCATGGAGCAAACTCTTTACTTTACTGCTTAATGTCTTTCCATTTATAGATCTGTTTGTTGCAGCACTTTAACTACTAATTGCAGATCTGAAGATGTTTTGCAGCCATTATTGTTGTTAGGGCTATTAGTTATGCGTAGCTAAAGTGGTTCTTTTTCGTACGCTTCGACAAAGAATTCATACTAACAGAATGCAAAATAGAAGAAATATGTGTGTGTGTGTGTGTGTGTGTGTCTACTTCTCTTGAATGTTTCCACAGGCTAGGAGAAGATACCCCCCAGGTCACTCCAGTGGCCATAGACTATCAGGCCTAGTAGAATTACCTCAGAGAACAACAATAGATAAAAGTCTCGGGCTCTCCATCACACAACTTCTCCCTCGACAAAGAAAATATTACAGGTCGTAGGTCGCAAGAAGAATTAGTCGCAGGTCATAATGGGGAACAGGTCGCAGGTCGCGAGCAGGACCAAATCACAAGTCACAACACCACGTAGGCCGTAGGCCATACCAACGGTTGGGAAGCTGAAGGGTCAGGGCCACCCAAAGGTCATTTTGTTCTATATATATTCCCTCCAGGGACATTGTAAAGGACCTTTTTCAGGACTCCAAAATGAGAAGAGATAATTGTATTGCATTGAATGCAAGTTTTTAAGAATGAATACAAATGAATGCTTTGATTCCACTACTGGACCGAATGAGGACGTATGTGTGCTAGCATTATGAATATTATGTCTTATTTATTTGCTATCTTTTATAACTAACTAGTTTGCGTTTTTCTATTCATATATCATTTGTACATTTAAGCTTTCTAGATGTGTTAATGGTATGTGCATATTTCATGAAGAGATGTTTAATGACTTCGTTATTAATGTCGCTCCATCTTTCGGAAAACGCTTAAGGAATTGAAGGGTGTTTCGACCATAGAGAACTGTTTATTTTGTGGTCAAGAAACTTTTATGAGCATGACCCTAATGATGTGTTGCTAACAACATTTCCTTTGGCTGCATGCTTCGAATCTCGCTTTGATATTTATAATGCTTCATTTATAGGAGAACTCATCGACCATTTGTTTCGTATCATTCGAATAGTCATGTATGCTCAAGTCTGTAAGGCGCATCTTCCGTCTAAGAAAAGGCATATTCAGCGGTAGCTGGACCTACACCTCGGACGGGATCCCTATCGAAAACGGTCTAGAGTCTAGTTGGGACTTTATACTGGGGATATCCCTACTGTTGGCCGAGCACTTTTTCCCATCAACAGGTCCATATATCTATATATATATATATATATATATATATATTTTTATTTTTTTTTCCTATTTCTAAGGAGTCAAAATTTCGATGGCCGATTTCTAGATTGTCAGAATTTTGACGAATATTTCTAGAGATGAATTTTTTTATCTCAATGCCTATTTGAACATTCCATATCATGTTGAAAGTCTGACAAACAATATATATGAAGTCATAATTCTGACAAATGCTTTCTAGGTCATCGAAAGTTTGAAAGATATAATATAATAATATAATAATACACACACACACACACACACATACACATACACCGACACACAGACACACACACACACACACACATACATAGACCCGGAATCAAAGTGTGCCTCTTCACTGAGATTTTATTCAATAGGGAGGCCAGTTTGGTGTAGATCTGGACTGGTGCAATGATGAAATGATCATTGTTTACCTGTGAGGTCAGGAGGTCTTTGGAAGTAGTTTCCTACCTGATAGGTTGCAGAAATGCTTGGATGTCTTGAGTCACCTCCTCCCTTGTCTTCTGGGTATCTAGTGCTCCTAAGGAAGAGATGTGATGTATCTCTGCCATTGACTCGAAGCCACTTATCAGATGTTCATAAGAAGACATCATTTTTTCCACATATTTAATCAGATTATCCTTGGATTGTATTTTCATTCATATTTTTACTTTTTCATTCTGCGTGCAGATCCAATCCTTCCTCGGCAGGGTGTTAGGAGCCTGCAGATATCTTTCTGAACATTCGAGCATATTTTCTAGGGTAGCAAAGGCTTCCTTTAGTTGTGCAATCTTCTTTTTAGTATTTGCTTGTGCCCTTAGTAGGGGGAAATAGCCTGCTTTATAGTGAACATATCCTCATATACTTGCTTCATGGCAGCCTCCAAAGTAACTAATTCTCTTTGAATAGTGATTGGCAATTCATTGGCCTGGGCAGTTGTGAATTGGTGCCTTTGGATTTCTGCTTCCAGTGTCTTATTTTCTTGTTCAGACTCAGCTGCCTTCTGCTCGGAGGCCTGGAGTCTATTTTTTAGAGGCAAAATCTCTCTACTCATTCTGCTAATGTTATTCTCTGTGGCTGTTGCGAAAGCGGTCCATGTTGATGTGATCATGAAGGGGTAAGTCCTAGTATCTAGGACTATGTCCTTTTCCGTGGTAACTACGAGGGGCTCGGCCAGATTCTATGTGAGGAATATTCTTTTCTCTTGTCTGATCTTGTGTGTGAACTGGTCGTATGTCAGCCTTGTTAGGTCTAAGACATCATCTTCCAGTTCCTCTCGGATGCCAAGTTCTGAGAACAGGAGGTACACACTCGTCATGGGATTCATCAGGGGTGCCTAAATATGGGTTTTATCACTCTAAAAAAGTGAAACATCATTTGACATAGTGTTGGAAGTTTATTTGTCAAAGGCATGGTCATAGAGTTCATTAGGAAAATTTAAATTTTTTCATATTAGCCTATCCTAAGGTCCAAACCCACCCCCATGCAAGTCATATCATGTCCCATCAATCATCATTTGCTATCATATTCCATTTCTCAAGATTTTAAATTCAAAAATTTCACTTTATCCAAGATTTCATGTTTTCATAGAGAATTACACAGTAAAAAGGCAGTTTTCACTATGAAACTGTTAATACTTTCGTAGCAAAACTTCCAGAAAATACACTAACTATGCTACGAAAAGGAGTTTTTCTGTCTGTATTTTCAAATTCAGTGCTAGGTGTCAGTCAATGACTAGAAACTTTAGGGTGGATTTCATTTGAGTCAGTTATGGTTAAATAAAGGTACAATGGTCATGGATGAGGTCATTATTACTATTTTTAGCATGTATGAGTCATGATTAAGCATGGGTTGTCATTGAAACTTTAAAAAATCACCCAATTGAGTCATTTTTCATTCTCCGCTCCATCTTTGCATGCTACTGAGTTCTAGAGAGTTGTTTCACCAAGCCTAGCTGGTTGCTGGAATTTTCGAAAGTTGCAGGTGTCACCGATCAAGCGAGGCAGAGAAGGTATAAAAGCACCATGGCTGCAAAGAGGAAGACCAAAAAATGAGGCCACTGCCTCAGATATGAGCCATCAAACATGAATTTGATTAATGAAGACCCAATTGCCTTTGAATTTTTCAGAAGAACAGGGTGTTTGCAGTTTTTCCAAAGATTGCAAAGGTGCCATGTGCAAGTTTCTAAGGAGTTTACCATCATTTTCAATGGGACAACTTCAAAGGTGGGAATGTTGAACCTCACTGTAACACCAAAGACTATTAAAGTAGCAACAACAATTCCTAGAGGAGGAGAACAATGGTTCAAAGGTTTCAATTTCACCATGCACGAATGCAAGGAATTTATCAAGTAGAGGCATAGTGAGATTGATCTCACAAATGCCATCCCAAGGAGCTACATGAAAGAAAACTTCTCAAAGCTGCTACTAATCATTCAAAAGTACTTCACCTATGAAGGGAGGTATCATATGGTTTATTCCTGCCACTTTAGGCTTTTGCTACATTTTTTTGGTAAGAGGTCTCTTGATTTACCTTTTTACTTATACAGAATTTTAGCTAAAATGTCAAACAAATTTCAAGCTAAATCTGAAGGAAATGAAACCTCACTCTTTCATCATGGTTTAATCAAGTTGTTGGTTTTAGAGGAGTTAAAGAGATTAGGCAAATATTGGTCATCTTTTCTGTTTTTCATTGGTTTTGAAGTATATTCCATCACTCTTAAAAGAACTCCTAAACCTAGAGATATACCATCACCTTTAGTGGCAAAGAAAATTGAGCCAGTGATCATGGAGACAGAGCCATTGCAGAAAGTTAACACACCCAAAGTTACACCTACAAAACAAAAGCAAACAGTGAGAAAACATGGCAGTAAGAGGGTTACAAGAAGCTAAAGAGTGGCTAAGGGTAACTTAGAATACATTTTGCATGCTATTGATATTAAAGAAACTCCCATAGTCCAAGCTGAAGATATAGATGAGGGAGGAAAGAAGCTCAAGAAAGCCAAAACAGCTAAGAAGTTAGCGTTTGAAGGAGAAGATGCAAGTTTCATGTTTCAAGCTAGGAAACCAATGACAAGACATGCTAGAAAAGTCTTGGAAAGTAGTAAAGAAGCTCATAAGGTCACTAAAACTGTCTAGCGACCACCAAGCATTATTGACCTTTCCTCACCTGCAAAAGAAGAATCAGTCATTAAACAAAGGAAATGAAAAGAGAAAATCATTGAAAAAATAGAGATTGAGGTCCTTAAGGAGCATTTGAAGCTGGAAAATGATGAAATATCAGTCTTGAAGAAAGAGGCAAGGAAGCACAAGATTTATAAGGTACATTTTGAGAAACTGAGAGAAATTTGGGAAGAACAGGTTAATAGTGTGTCAAAGACCTTAGATAACACACAGTAATTGATCAAATGGACTCAGCCATTGAGAGGAGAGGTGAAGCATATCATAAAAATGAACCTGCACTTGAAATATAAGAATAGGACACTAAAGGACCAAGTCAAAGACCTTCAAGAGCAATTAGAATTGACTCATGAAGAGATGGAGAAGAAGGGCTTAAAGATAACTTTGGTTGAGGAGCCCATAGCTCAACTGATCATTAATGAAGAGGAAACACCACAAGGGTATTAAGTTGAGTTTGAAAGTGTTTTAGAAGGTTCATTGTATGCTTAAGATTGACTTTTTACTGCTAGAGGTCACTTTTTGCAGTTAGTCTTGAAATCTGGAAATTATGCAGTTTTTCACAGTTTCGTAGCGTTTCCTAAGCTTAAAGCCAGGAAAACGCTACGAAAATTTTTGTAGCTATATTTTTGTCTCTAAAATAATTTTTTGCAGCTTTCAAGGAGGGATAATGGTGGTGATGATTTTTCATGTCTTGGTGGATACCATGGAATAGCAAATGAGCAAAAATTTTGGGTGCAAAAGCTATTTTTTGGACGCTACGAATCACTATGAAACTGTCCAGTTTTCGTAATGAGTTGTTTTTGAAGGTTTTGGAGTAGTTTAAAGCCATTTTTGGATAGCTGAAATCTTCCAACAGGTCAATGAACCTTACCATCAAACATGTATGACTTGAATAAAGTGTTATGGACACAACTCATTAGCTAAATCTCTCATTGAAGATAATGTCTTGTATTCCTGAAAAATAGGGTTTTGTTCCACATGTCTAGGAAGATTTTTAATATGAAAAGTGGTGATGAAATATGTCATAGCCTATTCGAGCATGTGAGGCTTATTTGTAACTAACATGTAATTGTTTCAAAGATAAGGTATATTGATGTAATAAATAGGAGTTTGAGTCCTATTTAGGAAAAGTCATCTTTAGGGTATAGCTTTCATTTTCTTGTTAAAAGACATGGTTTTTTGTTATATGATGTGTCATAGGAAGAATTTGATGAATCTAGCCAAGAGGCATATCATCCCTGTTGTAAGAATGTCTCTTTAAAGGCAAATCATTGAAGTAGTAAAGGGTTGGAGACTTTTTGCACTAAACTGCTGCTTTATGTATTTTGACTCATATCAGTAATACAGAGTGACTTCTTCTTGACAGACCTGAGATTATCATGGGGTTTTTAATTTTTTATTGATCTACATCTTATCTTTTACTAATTTCATTAGATTTCATTTCTATTACTCAGAATACATAACTCTATGCTCTGACTTCCTTTAGTAATGAGATGACTGTGTTTTCCTATGTTTTATGAGTGAATTAACTTTGTTAAAGACCCCTATCTGCCTCAGCTTCCATGTCAATAAACCTTGCACTGAATTTGTTGAATCCATAAGCCCAATGGTAGCAAGCTTGAATTCCTTCAACCTGCAATCATAAAAAACAAATTACTATTCAAATAGAGTTATCCATCTAGTACTACCATTATCAAATATCATAAACCCCTTTGAGAGAGCCCTCTCAGACTGAAGAGGCTAAGCTTCAGTCAAAAGCTAGTTTGAAACAATTACATAGAGTTTTATGTTCAGTAGCCAATCAAGTACAATTGCGTGATAACAATGGGGAAGCTCTGTTTGTTCCCCAATATTTGGGGGTGGTGTCTTGCTTCCCTCTACTTCCTTGGAAGAGCCTTCCTGCGATTTCTAATTTTCTTCTTCCTTCCTCCTCTTTTCGGCCTCTTCTTTTTCTTGTTCTTCCTTTAATCTGCACTCGGCCTCTCTCTTCTGTCATTATTATTCTTCCTTTAATATGCACTCGGCCTCTTTCTTATTTTTTTCTTCTTCTTCCTTCTTCTTACGTTCCTCTTCCTCTTTCTTCTTGCGGGCTTCTTCTACCTGCTTTTTCTTCTGTTCCTCTTTCTGTTGTTTTTTCTGTTGTTCTTCAGCTTACTTCTCTCAGTTATATTCTTCTTGCTGTCATTCTAGGGCATCTTGGGTTCTTTCGAGTTATTCTTCTCTCACCTTCTTCTCGGCTTCTTGTTGTGCCTTGGCCTCTTTGTCTCTCTTTTCCCGTTGCTCTTTAGCAAGACTACCGCTCATAGCATTCTTTGGCTTCTTAGCTTTGGAAGATGAGGCTCCTCCTACTGGGTCCTTTCATTTCAGTATGTCGGCCCTTTCTTCCAAAGTTTGATCATTCTGACCTCCTTGATCCTCACTCAGATCAGCTGATTCTTCTTGTGCGGCTTCCGTGTCCTTGTTGTACCAGTTCCTAAATTTCTCTTCAACAGGGAATTCTGTGTGTTGGTACTTCCATTTGAACTTCGCCTGTTTTCCATGTGCAGGGACAATCCTTTTAGGATCATATGATCTATGGGCGAAGGTTACGAAATGAAAGCCTTTGATGTCCTCCACCTTAGCTTCTACTTCTTTGAAATATTTAACCGTGTAGGAAAAATTAGTGAGCAGGAGAGTAGGCCATGGCTTCTTCCCTCCTTTGCTGAGGACCTTGGAAAATCTTCTCGTCATTTGGTAACACACCTCTTGTAACAGTAGTTTATCAGTGACAAACTGGGAAAGTGCGTGAGGTGCCTTGAATGATCTGAAGACCCTGATAAAAGTACTTTCTGCAATGGGAAACCATTTGGCCACCTGGGTTATCGTTTTCATGGCCCTCCTGGACGTGCATGGGGCATCTTTGCTGAAAATATTTCTGTAGAGTGCGGGGATGAAATTTTGCAACATAGATTCTATATCTTGCTTGTATTTGGAAGCCCATAATACATTTAAATCTTTTTGGATTGGTCCACCTTGCTTCACATCCCAGTTATGCAACCATCCTTCAAACTGACATCTTGTGCACATTACGTCCAAAAGGTAATAGGTCGTGTAGAATTAAGACGCACATCTCTCTTCTGGTGCCTGTGTTGGTGATATTTTTGCCCTGAGGGCCGATATTACCAGGTTAACCTAGTTGAACTAGGTGCCATATGAAGTGATATCTTACATGAGTGGGACCCAAGTACCATTGAATGTTGTTCCTAATTAGCCTTGGCTAAGAGGAACATTCAATTTTGTTTTAATTTATGTTTTATGAATAAATGAATAAAGGAGGACATGTAAAACTCCTAAAAAGTCTGAATAAATAAATTCCCATGTGAAAAAATACAAATCAAGGCTATGAAAATAATCACTTGCAGGTGTGAAAGAGGTTTGAGCTAAATACTGGGTCAACCTTGACCAAATCAACAACGCTATCTAGGTTCATTGCATCTCCAAAAGGGGACAGTGCAGTTCTAGAAGGGAGCCTCTAATGTGAAAAGGGCTAACTCATCAAAGTGGTTTAGGGTTTGCAAGAGCTTTCTCATATTATAAAAGGAAAAGGAGGGCAGCAAGAGAAGGTTGTTGAGAGATCATATTTCTGAAGTATTTGTCTGCTTAGACAAATACCATTCTCTACTGTTGAGTGGAGGATTGTATCTGGAATTCCTATGCAGGAGTTTCACCTCTTCCTTTGATGATTCAAGGAGGAAATTTTGCTGAAGTGAACCACTATCAAGCTTGAGGCCAATCTCCTACTTACATTGGCAGCGCTGATCCAATGAGGGTTTTGCTGTCTCTGCAAGCTGCAACAAGTGGTGATCTAGATCTGCAAAGATCTAGTGTATTTTGAGAGTCTCTCTCCATGGATTGGGTCCTTTGACCTCCTGGAAGAGAGTACCATTTCTTGTACTTTCAGATCTGCTATCATTCAGTATTTTTCTGTGTCTCTTGAGCTATAGCGTTGTCCCACTAGGAAAACTGCGTTATTTATGTATGAGGGTTTGTAGACTATCTTGCTCATTGTTTAGATCAGAGATATCTTGTGCTAGGCTTCCCTTCCACTTGGTGATCCATGGATTGGCTTGCTAATCTATGTTCTATTTAGATCTAATCCATTGTAATGTAATGTCATATTCAGAAATTTACTGCAGCAGTTTCCAGATCTGCAACTTGTTTCTCAGATCTACTCCTATTCATGCATGCTCTTGTCAAAATTCCAAGTGGATCTTGTAGAGAAAACTATAGATTTTCCAGATCTGATATAGATCTGATATTTTATCCATAGATCTGCTCTAGATCTAAGTTGTAACTCGCATTTGTTGAACCTCCTAGAAAATAACGTTGTTGAAGCATTTCTGCAAATTTACATGTGCATCTGCTCTCTTTTCTGAAGATTTATTGTTGTAATTGCTTATGCTTTCCACTGCATGGAAAATTTTAGGGGCTAATATTCGCAGTTCGGCTAATTTTCCATGGTTTTTGCAAAAAAAACATTCACCAATTTCCCTTTTTTTATAAAAGTGATTCGCCCAAATTTTACAATATAAAATTATTTTACCTTTAAAATCGCCAACATTATATTGAAAATATATATAATATCATTATAAATTTGAATAATTTTACAAATAAATCAATAAAAATTCTATATTTATCACATTAGGGACTAGTGAGATTCGCCAATTTTTTAAACTTAAAAATAATTTTCCATCCTTAAAATTTCCCCTGTTCCACTGTATAATGAAGGGCTTTGTCATAATGATTATTTGCTGCTGTAATATTGATATATCATTCCTTTTGCTGTTTTCCACTGAAAATTAACTAAAACTACGCAATTCCTGAAGCAATGCTTTCATTTTACTGCAGCCTTCCCCTTTGGGTGCCTTTTAGCTAGTCTACTTTTTGCGAGATCTGTTTAATGTGCTTAAACTAATTTTTTTCTGATGAAATTCCATATATAAGTCACATACAGCATAAATGAGGGGAACCCAGCCCTAATCTACGTTTTTCTTGCTTATTTTTACTTATACAACGTTTTCCTTGAAGACCTTGATGAAATTTCTGAAAAGGGGTTATTCCAAGTTCTATAGACAGAGTCTACAGTTGGCCAGGTAGCCTTTGGATCTCACCCTTTATTTAAGGGTGACATATCCAGTAAATGCCTCTTTATTCCATCTCTGAAATAGAATCTTGAGAATCCTCAAAAAGGATCATTACAGTGGTATCAGAGCTCCACTCTTGGCACAGCCTGTGCTAGCATTGGAGCACTAGTCATGCTGCATTTCAAACATGAAGATCCTCTTTTTGAGAGGGAGAGGAGATATCAGAATAGAAGTCATATAAATTATGACTATACTACTATTGACCTTGACAAGGGTCAAGAAAAGGGGAAAGCCCCTGAATCTGTGAATGATAAACATAAGGAAGCAGAGGAGTTTGCAAAAACTCTCTTGGAAGATATGCAAGATCTATCCAAAGAAATAAAGGAGATGAGGATAGAGAATGAGGGATTCCCTTGGGATATTCCATCAAGGAGAAAGTTTGGATATGTCTCAGTTTGGGACTAGTCAACCGGTGAGCTTGCCACAAGCTCCCCAGGCATCACAATGCTCTACAATGCCTACCTTCTTGGCTGTAGAGAATGAAGGGCTACAAGAGCCAACCTCTTTGGAAGGTTACTTTGTAGAATATGACTCAAAAAGTTAGAGGTTCAAGGATAACTTGAGCTTTCAAGACTTCTGCCATCTCAAGGACTGGAGGAGGCCATGGCAGCAATACAGAGACAGATGTTTCCTTCAAGGGAGACACCACACTATGGGCAGGTTCTTCTTGCCTAAGTTCGATGGATCACCCTCTTGTTCTGCCAAAGAATGGGTGGAGAAGTTGGACATCTATTTCCAGTTGAATAAAGTGCTCGAAGTAGAAGCCATCAAGATTGTCGCGCTGCATTTTGAGGGAGAAGCCCACAATGGGTGGTTTCATGGACTATCTACATTGGGGCACAGCAATGTGTCCACTTATGCTAATTTCACTAGGAGACTAGTGGAGAGATTTGATCAGAAAGATCTGGAGGCCCCTTTCATAAGCTTGGAAAAGTTTAAACATACAGGAGATGCAAAGGCTTATATCTTTGAATTCATGAGGTTGTCTGTAATGGTCCCTGATCTATCAGTAGCAAGGAGAGTCTACATGTTCATTGATGGCCTAGAAGAACCTTTGCATGGGTTGGTTAAGTCTACCAAGCCCATCACTCTGCATGATGCCATTGAGAGAACTAGAGATCTCCAAGATGCCTTGCCAAGGGCAAAGGCAACCTTCCCAAGCAAAGCCACTCACTCTTCTAAGGGGAAGGAGGGGAAAGTTGCTCCACCAAAAGAGAGCTCACTGAAGAAACCTCTTGACATTGATCTCCGGAAGGAGTTGAGGAAAAATAAATTATGTTTCACTTGTCAAGAGACATGGGTACCGGGACATAGATGTGCTCCTGGAAGAGCACACTATATTGAAGTCTTCTCTGATTTTGAGGAGGAAGAGGGAAATGATGGACCTAGGAGAGGTCACAGTGCTAGTGATGATGAGGAGGAGGATCAATCATCATCCCGAGAATAAGAAGGAGCATTTTCTCCAACCAGTGGGACTCTTTCTTCTTTGATAGGAGTGCCCAAGTATTTGACCCTTAGAGTGCAAGGTTCAGTTATGAACCAAATATTGTCTATTCTGATTGACAGTGGGGCAACCCACAACTTTATTGATGCTCACCTTGCGTAGAGGAGAGGGATCCCTACTGATACTTTTGATGGGTTCTTTGTTTTGGTTCCGACAGATAGAATTATGCAGTGCATGTAGTATGTTCCATCACTTTCTGTGACTATGGGAACCTACACCTTGGAGGACCAATTATTTGTAGTGGACATACCAGACACCAACATCATCTTGGGTGTCCAGTGGTTGATTACTTTGGGAAAATTTACCACTGATTGGAAGGCCTTGCAGATGGAATGGGTGGATTTGAAGAGTGGGAAACAACAAATCATTCAAGGCATGCACACCTACCCTTCACCTGATGTTTCCACCCACACAACAAATATGGAATTGTGCAGTGGGGGCAGGGACCTCATAGTTCCTTCTCTCATGTTTATGAGAATTCTGCAAGGAACATTCCTACATCATGGCAAGCCACTTGGGATGCCATTAGATTCTGTGGGGGAAGCCTCACCAAGCGCTGAAACAATGGAAGAGAGAGCCACAATGCTGTGGGAGGAAGCAAGGGCGAGGATCAGCCTTCTCACCAACAATTTTAGCATGCATAATGCCCAAGAAACAAGCAGAAAAAAAGCAAGCACCACCATAGATGCATCAGCAGCGCTGTTTTTGTTGAGATGTGTAGATCCATATTCGAGGTCTCAACTCCTTGTGGAGTACTCCAAATATCTGCACATCGAGATGATATTAGATGTCATGAAGCAAGGAGGAGGCTATTTAGTCCATGAAGGGGTCATCTATCATCTTGGTAAAGTATTATTGTCTCAAGCCTCCAAGCTTAAGCAAGAGATACTACAAAGAGCACACAAAGATTACCTTTCCAGCTATATGCAGTCAGCAAAAATCTACTCCCTAATCTTGAAGAGTTTTTATTGGGAGGGTATGAAGGAAGAACTACATCAGCACTATGAATGGGAGGAACTACATCATCACTTACAAGAGTGAAATAGTTATGAGGAGATGGGGTAGCCAAGGGATCCTATTCAAGAGACATTTTAGCCATCTCTTTCTTCTCTTAAAAGAGGAGAAAAGCCCATGCCTAACTCTATGTGTGTGGGAGACTTGAATGGTAAAGAATATGATCTTATGGAGCATGTTTATTTTTCTGATTTGACACATTCTCTTACCATATGTATGCAAGCCATGGCTCCTACAAGGAGTGATATTACATGTAGATCTCATGGCATTGATGAGGCCAATAAAAATTCCAAAGCTGGCCACTCCCTTGAGGTGCAAAGGGAGATTATCTATCATGATGGGTGCTTCCCAAAGGCACCTAATGAGGGCTTCACTTTCAGCCATGTCAAAGTGACCCATTCAGCAAAGGTGTGGTGGGGGTACCACCTATCACACTTAGATCTACTCAAAACAAGGAGTGCACTGCATTGGTACCTTATGTGGGATTGTGACCCACCTCCTCAAGTGCAAATTTTAGTTTTCCTATATGTGATTTTGCTTCCATACATAGATGACATATTGGTATTGTTTATGGGTTTGTATGGATAAAAATTAGGTAGTGTATATGTACCACATGGGATGGAACTTTATCCTCTACTTCATGATACATGTTTTAGATGTGACATTGCTTCACCCATGTTTGTTTCTGTTGAGTTTTACACTCCTGAAGGGATAGACTATGCCCCTATCATGCTAGCATTGGAGGAGCAGTTTCTGATGTATTGGCTTGTTGAGCACTTAATCCATGATGGAAGCTTGATCCTTGATGGTGTCGTCAATGTAGAAGGAGAAGAACTACAGCTCTTACCCTGTCATTTGCTTGAGGAAAAACAACAATTTGGAGGGGAGGACTGTAATGTTCCTACTTAGCCTTGGCTAAGAGGAACATTCAATTTTTTTTTTAATTTATGTTTTATGAATAAATGAATAAAGGAGGACATGTGAAACTCCTAAAAAGTCTGAATAAATAAATTCCCATGTGAACAAAGACAAATCAGGGCTATGAAAATAATCACCTGCAGGTGTGAAAGAGGTTTGAGCTAAATACTGGGTCAACCTTGACCAAATCAACAACGCTGTCTAGGTTCATTGCATCTTCAAAAGGGGACAGCGTAGTTCTAGAAGGGAGCCTCTAATGTGAAAAGGGCTAACTCATCAAAGTGGTTTAGGGTTTGAAAGAGCTTTCTCATCTTATAAAAGGAAAAGGAGGGAAGCAAGAGAAGGTTGTTGAGAGATCATATTTATGAAGTATTTGTCTGCTTAGACAAATACCATTCTCTGTTGTTGAGTGGAGGATTGTATCTGGAATTCCCATGCAGAAGTTTCACCTCTTCATTTGATGATTCAAGTAGGAAAGTTTGCTGAAGTGAACCACTATTAGGCTTGAGGCCAAGCTCCTACTTACATTGGCAGCGCTGATCCAGGGAGGATTTTGTTGTCTCTGCAAGTTGCAGCAAGTGGTGATCTAGATCTGCAGAGATCTAGTGTATTTTGAGAGTCTCTCTCCATGGAGTGGGTCCTTTGACCTCCTGGAAGAGAGTACCATTTCTTGTACTTTCAGATCTACTATTATTTAATATTTTTCTATGTCTCTTGAGCTACAGCGCTGTCCCACTGGGAAAACTGCATTATTTATGTATGAGGTTTTGCAGGTTGTCTTGCTCATTGTTTAGATCAGAGATCTCCTATGCTAGGCTTTCCTTCCACTCGGTGATCCATGGATTGGCTTGCTAATCTATGTGTTAGTCATCAGTATTTTTCACCTGTTAGTGATGAATAGTTCTTACAACCAAGTTTTCTAGGAGCTGATCCAAAAATTTGTCATATTTTTCAGCTGGGAAAACACCGATAAAATTTTTTTCTATCCTACCTTTCAGTCCGCCCATGATGAGATGAAACCCCATCATCAAATCCTACCTAGCCTCAGCCATACTAGTCTGCCCATCAGCTCTAAAAAGACAATCCAAATCTGTTCAAAAAGCCTCCCCTAAGTTAGGAAGTGGCGCTTTAAGGCATTTCACCCTTGGCAACCATCAAAGAGCCAAAAAACCTCCATCTGCTTTAGACCAGTCAAACCAGACCTCCCACCCTGCTAATAAAGTTAGTCACGGCCCTAAGTCACGCCACTTATACACCCTTAAGTCTCAGCAATGCATATACCATGATCTCAAGCTGATTTTAGGTGTTTTACACTGTTTATGGATTTTACAAGCACAGGAAACATGTCAGCATCTCAGAAGACAATTCTTGGCTCTACATGAGAAGACGGCTACTTCTCAATGTGACCATGAGCCTGAGAGGCACCTGCAGGGCAAAGAATCTCTCATCAAGCTCCTGCAACTTCATTCAGCCTGAAAAGACAGTAGAAGAAAAACAACACTGTCAAACAGACTTGTAATATGTCTTGGCTAAGAACCTCCTTCATCTATAAGCAGAGGGTTTTAAGGCACCTCCTTCATATACAAGTAGAGGGCGATGGCCGATGTTTGACTTGAAAAAATTTCAACTGACTGTAAGACAGATCTGTTTTAAATGAACAGTAAAGACAGTGATACAGATTTTCTGAAGCAAATTAATAGTCGCAGGCAGAGGTAAAAGCATTAAGTTTTTCAAGTTTGTTTGCTTACCATCATGTGTAAGGAACCCTTGCCAAGCATTTTTATCGAACGATCTTCAGATATTTCGCCAAGGGAGGGTCCTCTTTCATTCATAAGCAGATGGCCAGGGCATTAATTGATTTCAGGGACTGGTTGATCAGAGAAACAAGGTAAGAGACCAAAAGGAAAGAAGGGGTACCACTGCAATCAAATGGGTCAAACTTATCTCAAGGACAGTCTGCAGCTCCAAAAAAACAAAATTTGAAGAATGGTTGATGAGGTGAATCAGTGCACAGGTGAGAGGACATAATAGTGATTATGTTTCAAAGTGCTGGTCTGCTCCACTCATGAAAAGGTGTTTTTCAAATAGGCTTATCATGATTGACAAAGGAAGATTTGAGTTTTTCTCTTCCCAAGAAAGGTATTGAAACTAGACCCAATGATTCATAGCATGCAAAATGGATTTTTCTATACTTTCTGTTTCTGGAGAAGGTTTTAAAACAAATATAAACCTATTCATTATAAAAGGGTCAATGGCACCACATCAGTGCATTTTGAGCATAGGAAAGGTGTTAGAAGAAGCGCCCTTCTTGATAGACAGAGGATGAAAGAGTTTAAGTGAATGCCACTAAAGCAGTGTGCCCACAGTCAAAAAGAGGCTCAAATATCTCATCTCAGCAAATGCAAAGGGATAGTAAAATTTGCATGGCTGTTGAATCATAACACCTCTGCCACAGTAAAATTAGGGTTAAGGAGCGCCCGGGAATTTTATTTCAAAATGATTTTCTGACCAAAAAGAGATGAAATTTACAAACGTGAGAGAGGTTTTTGTCCCTCATAGGTTTAAAAATAAAAACCTCCTTCCGTTTCTACACAGGTATCATGGTTTGTGAGAAATGTGAAAAATTCAGATGTCACGGGAGAATTTCTGCACCAGGATTCATCATTTTGACCAGTGATGGTACAGTCCGATTTGAACAACCAAATTGACTCCAAATGAAAAAATTCAAATTTTTATGGAAATTAGACTTCCATAGCTTTCCGACGAGCCATCTCAGGCCAAATTCCGACAATAGGAAGGCATCCAAAAGTAGCCTCCAATCAACGCTATGTTTTTCCGCACCAGAATTCACCATTTTTTACCAGTGATGGGACAGTCAGTTTGTGAGCACCCAAATGGACACCAAATGAAAAAATTCAAGTTGTTCTGGAAAGTAGACTTCCACATATTTCCAACGAGCCATCTAGCGCTGAATTCCGACACCAGGAAGGCCTTCAAAATTAGGTGCAAAGTTGCGCGGCACTCTTGTAGCAGTGCGTGGCGCTTTCAGGAAGAAAAATTCCAAAGGAATGCACTGCTGCGCGGCACTCCTGTAGAACTGGTCAAAAAATCACCTAAAAATCTTCCAAAGCTATTTCCAGAGCTACTCAAACTTGTCAAAAATGGCTGCCATCGTGTTTCAAGGTATTTAATGTGCCTTTTTGCTTTGTTAAGATCACCAAGAGAGGGTGGATAGTTTGGTCTAAAGAAAAATCAAGACTTTTGGTGTTTTATGTTGGCTAGTGGTGAAGCTTTAAAGAAGGTTTAATTTGCATTGGTATGAAAAAAAATTGTAGCTGCCCTCAAAACTGTGATGAAACAAACACAAACTCTGTCAGCTGTGTGCACTAGTAAAGACAATGTTGAGGAGAGTTGATGTTCTTGTTTAAAGATCCGGGCCTGCATGACTTTGTTTGCTCAAACACTGTCATAGTAGAGTAGTGTATTTGATGAATGAAAAAGGACCAAGCCAGCTGTTCCCCAAACAATGTTAAAAGTTGAAAGGCACTGTTGGAAGGCAGAAACACAGTATTTGAAGAAGAAGCCCAGGGTTTTGAAAAATGCAAATATAGGTCTATGTTCAAACAAGTAATAGTCATCCTATGAACATGTTTGATTTTTCAAAAGGTTTCCTCTGTGGGTTAAAAGGGAAATACATTGTCTGTGACTTTCTATTCCATAAAGCACAAATCAGTGAGTAAAGCTACCATTGCATTAGGAGGTGTTGTGTCAAACTGATATAAAGAGCAATGAATTATAAGGTGGGCAGTATTTTGTTCAAGAAGGGGTTTATTGCTGTTGAAATGCTACAAGATTCTCTATGACCACATCAAAAGCAAACTAAACTCTGTCACCTATTACACATTAAACCTTGGACTGTGTATTTCCTTTTTGATTACCTGTGTTATGTTGTTAAATCCACTAGATGAGTGGCCTACAAAGAAGAAAAGGGTCTTGAAATAAAAATATTGTGTTCTGCCTTCCTCTAAAAAGACAAGGGTGTCTTATGTCCTCAAAACATCAACGGGCAGGGTAACCTTATCACAAAACACAGGAAATCCACTTTGACTGTCTATCTTCAATGACTGTGTTTTTATTATTAAAATTTTACTTGTTGAATTGCATATCAAATGAAAATCATTGTTTACAAGGGCAGAGAGTAGTGTGTTAAAGGGGCATTTTCACACTACATTTGAGACCATTGTTGCTTACAGTGAATTAACATGCGGATACAGAGTTTTGTTCAAAAACACATTTCACAAACTTTGAGGCAAGGCTAGAAAGAGTAAATGACCATTTAGGGAAGAATTTGAACAGGACAAACAGAGATTTAGAGCTGCAAAGGAGAATGACAAAGCATTATCAAAAGCTAAATCAGTTTTCCCGGCGCAAGTTAAAGGCCACTCAAGAGAAACTAAAAGAAGTAAAGGGGAAGCGCCTGGCACTGAAAGAGAAGATGGGCACATCAGCACTTGAAATTTTGGCTTCAGTTTCGGAGCATGTTTCCGAGGACCCTTGAGGGTCATGCACACCAATTTTGGGCACATTTTGACAATTTTTGGTTTTTTGGCATTTTTGAGTTTTTGGTCAAAAACTCATAAATTCGCCATTTCATTTTGAGGATTCATCAAGGGAGGAGAATGGTATCATTGGATGCCATAATTTCATGAGTACACCCTCAGCGATTTTCAGAACATTTGGAGATCATTTTCCCCCTCAAAACGGCGAAAAAGGCTCGCATTTTGCACACTCCGCCCGGTCTATCAGCAGACTGTAATTTTCTGGATTTTTACACACAGGTGCAGCTTTGGAGGACTTCTAGGCATCATATTGGGGAAATTTTAATTTCTCCAGAAATTAGACACTCAAAGCTTTCCAACGAGCTGTCATGAGCCTCGTTTCGACACCGGGAGGGCTGCCAAATGTTTCCGACAAGTCAGGGGACCTTTTGCTGATGAAAATTTGAAGTATTTTTGTAATTTTTGAACCTCTAAAATCTTATTTTTCCAAATGTGCGTTTAGCTATTTTTGCACTTGGAAAATGATGCAAAATAAATTTAATTCCCTTTTTTAGCATTTTTTAGATATTTTATGGGATATTTTGTGCCTTGGGCTTTGCAAAGCCTCAAGGACAAGTTTAGATATTTTGATTAGGCCAATGAGGATGCAAGTTGAACCATGAGGTTTTCCTCACTTGAGCCTATTTATTCCACAAGCTCTCATTTGTAAACAAGGCTGAACTTGAGAAGAGAAACAATATATGGTCATATGAGCTTTGGAAGAAAATACTTGTGTTATGCTTTTGGATTGCCTCTTGGATGTTCTTGGATGAATGATGAAGGATTGTTGATGGATTCCATGACTTGGTAGAATGGTATAGTGTCTCTTGCTTTGTTATTGTCTTCTAGTTTTCATTCATGATACATGTTTATTGCTTGCTATAGATCAATAGAGAAAAAATTTGAGATATGCCCATGGAGGCACCTCAAATTTCCTGAATCTTCATAGCCTTCATGTTTTCTTCTTCCTTAGTTGCATTAAAGAATTCTTAACTGCTCTTTAACAACTTGAGGATATTGTTGCTTGTTTCATTGATAGTTCTATACATGCTAAGGACTTACGGTATGCCCTGCTTACCTATGGCTAGCTATAGTTCCATCCATGAAATTTCTCTTTGACTGATTAGCTTATCATTTTGTTTGAACCAAGGAGGCCTAGTTTTGATCTAGCCCTTTGCCTAAAACTATGCAAATCTTGTTGTTCAAAGTGCCCAATAACTTGAAGTACTGTGTTTAGGTGTTCCGGCATAGTGTTTTGAGTTGTTTGTCTTCCTTAAGTGTTTTCCCCAAAGTCTGATAGCCATTTCCCAAAGTTAGAGGGTCTTATACTTCTATGCATGGCTTGAATGTTTATTTCTAAGTATTGATTAGCTTGTAGTTACATTTTGCATGATTAATGGTTTTCCCTACCATGTTTATGTTATCTATTAAACTAGTTATGCTTGAAACTCTTTGTTGTTCACAAACTTGATGTCCATTTACTCCATTTTGCCCTAAGATTATTTCTACCTTGAATCAAATCGGCCCTTCAACAGCCTTGTATCGTCATCTAATAGCTTTCTTGACTTTTTGACCCCATAGCCCAGTTAATCTAACATCTTGTTATCTATTTTATATCTTTGATCAGTTTCATCCCTCACAACTTTAAAAAACCAAAAAACTTACTTCGTAACTAGCCTAAAATCAGAACACAATAAGCAAACAAACAGATATCCCATACACATATAGAGAGAGCCCTTTCTGAGTCCAGGAAGGCTAGGTCCTCGGGCTTCAAAGCTTGGTTTGATGTTACATTGTCATTTGGCTTGCCAATCAGCCAAATCACGGGACACTAACATAATGGCGATCACGGTGGGACCTATTGAGTACATGATAGTCTAGCGAACTCTTATAGACTCTTTAGTCCTTCAACATCTAAACTCAGACCATCAGCCTTTAGAATCATTTAGAGTAAACTCTCTGTTTCACCATCTTAGCAAAGTGATGAATCAGGTTTATAACACTCTTACATACTAGGTTGCACATAAAAATCAGAAAAAACCACAAAAAACTCCCTTAGATTGGTTTTTGTCAATACTGGTGGTGGACCATACACATATACCTCAAAACAACTAAAAATCCACCTGGCGACTCCACTAGCCTCCAGTAGGCCTTACTACTTCACTAAAATCTAGGCTACTATCCAATTGAGCCACCTCATCGCCACACTAACATAATGGCGATCACGGTGGGACCCTGAGTATTAAACAAAATTAGATTCCCTGGACCTTAAGAGACCTTTAAGAATACTATCTGATTGACTTATCCCACCGCTCACTAACATAATGGCGATCATGGTGGGACTCTGAGTAATAAACAAACTTAGTTTCCCTAATCTTTAGAGACTTTTAAGAATACTACCTGATTGACTTATCCCACCGCTCACTAACATAATGGCGATCATGGTGGGACTTTGAGTCAAAACATCCTAGGTATCCCTTAGGAACTCTCAAAATCTTAGTCAAACTTAGAAGAGCAGAATCCAGTTGTCTCACCATCCCAGAAAAATGATGAGTCGGTCATAGGAAACCCTTCCAAACCTCAGGACTACATAAAACTCAAAAAACCCCAAAACACTCCCTTATATTAGTTTTTGACAGTATTGGTGGTGGACCATACACATATACCGCAAAACAACTAAAAATCCACCTGGCGACTCCACTAGCCTCCAGTAGGCCTTACTATTTTACCAAACTCTAGGTTACTATCCGTTCGACCTATCCCATCGCTCACTAACATAGCGAGAGATGGTGGGACACTGAGTACATGAAAGTCTAGCAAACTCTTATAGACTCTTTAGTCCTTTAGATACTTAAACAAGCACGCAGTCCATAAGATCATTTATAGTAAACTCTTTTTGTTCTCGCCACCTTAGAAAAGTGATGAAACAGGTTTAGAATACTTTTAAATAAACCTTAGACTGCACATAAAACTCAGAAAAACCCCAAAACAATTCCCAGTTTGGCTTTTTCCTTAGTTACTGGTGGTGTACCATAGCTACATCTTTTCAAAACAATCAAGTTCCACCTGGCGACTCCACTAGCCTCCAGTAGGCCTTTTTCCCCATTAGTCCTTATAAATTCTCCTAGGAATGCATTAAGTAATCCCAATCATGTTGATGGAGGACAGCTTGGTTCAATTCCTCCACCTGAGGACACAAAGGAGATATGCTCTGATGAGTAGAGAACATATCCCTGGTTTCCCACACAAAATGCCTACAGATGTAAATTGGTTCGCAAAACTACCTCTCTTTCGAAATGAAAATATTGACTACCCATTTTTACACCTCATCAAATTTCATATACATGTATGGAAGTTAAAGGTTGAATGGCATGAGGAATGCCTCATGAAAATGTTCATGGGTACATTAGAAGAAGAGGCAAGATAATGGTATGAAAACCTAGAGCCTCGCACCTTTTTTTCTTTGAAGGATATCCACAAAGTATTTTGTAAACACTATATAGGACATTTTCCATCTCTATCATTGGCTGAAAATTGTTGTGATCACTTTGAAAACCTCATACAACACCTTGTAAGCATTGAAGAAAACTTAGGAAATTGGCATCCTGAGGATTTTTTAGAGGAGGTCCATAATTTTCTTACCCAAGCTAACCATCAAGATGACCAAGAAGAGTTGATCCTAGATGAAATCCATCAAGAAATAAGAGAGGATCCACAAGAGCTCTTTGAAAAGGTTGAAACCAATAACAATCTATCTGCCCTTCCCTGCAAAATGCAAGAGGACATTCAGCCACAAGATCAACTTCCACAAAAAATGGAAAGAAATTGTTGCCCACTTCAAAGAAAACAGAAAATACCTTCTCCTTTAACTAAAGAGGAAATAGATCAAATTATAAACATGCAGATAGCCTCTGAAACTTCATTTAACCAAAACTTCTTTGATCTTTCTCCTGTTAATCATGCATATCATAAGTCAGAAAATAGATTTGTAAATCAAGTTGAAGAAAAGAAATTTTATAGTCCAATATACATGGCTGGTGGCATTACTTATGTTAATGATTCTCCAATGTTTGATCAATATGTTGATGATTATGATTTCCAAACAGAAGCTAACTTTGCAGAAGACTCAGTTTTTGATTTTCGGGAGAAAGCTCAGTTTCATAAATTTGAGAAAAGTGAGCAGCCATTACAGGTCATCTATGACACTGATGAGAAAAGCCTTGAGAGTTCAGAAGTAAGTGAAGAGTCTCGGACTCTTTGCTCTATTTCACTTCAGTCCATCAGAGATAACATTCACATAATTGGAAATCAGCAGTTTTTCAGCTTTGATGATGAGGTTGAGGAGGATGATGAAATTCTCGAGCATGTTGTAAATGAGAAGCCTTTTCCTGAAATGGTTGAGGAAATCATTTTAGAAATGGAATATTCCTTTACTCTATATTTTCAGCCACCAAGTTCCATTGAGTTACAAATTGCAGATGAAGAAATAGAGGTTGATAAACACATGGGAGTTGTCACACTATCCTTTCAAGATAATTTACTGTCAAGGTGTATCCCTGCCCATCATCCTGATGACCTTCACACAGTTTTTAGCCCGCCCTATCAAAACACACCAGCTTGGAAAGGAAACTACACTGCAATATATGATGATTCTGACATTTCAAGTGATCATGAGCAAGGGAAAGAGTTGCCTTACCAGGAGAGTCCTAGATATAGCCAAGTGGAAGAAAGAGTAGTCCTGAATGAAGCCCATATATCAAATCCTCTAGATCAGGTATTATTCCAAGATCCATTTGTTGTTTTCCTTGAGAATTCTGAAAGAGTAGTGGGTTCTATCATGAACAAGTTGCTGCCAAGAATGAGAAAAAACTTAAGCACTACTGTCCAGAAACAAACCAAATGGGAGTGGCCTTTTCATTATTTCTGCATCATGAAAGAACTAAACCAGAATCACCCACGTAATCATCTACTTGATTGGTTACATTGGAAAGAAGAATTCACCAAATGTGTATGATGTGTATAGTTTAGGCTAGGATAGGTAGATAGTTAAAGCTCAGCCTTGCGAGCATCTTTCCAGTTTTAGATTGTTTGAAGAAAAAGTGAAAAAGCAGAAAATACAACAAACAGTAAAAAGTAGAAAAAGAGGGTAGTTTCTAAAAAGCAATGGTAAAGCCCCATGTTCCAAAACAATAGTCCTTCGGAAAGCGAGCAAGTCTAAATGCCGCTATTAGTACTTCAATGTCTTGTTCAGCGATCTAGCCTAATCATAGCTGAACATGTTTAAATTTATTTCCTGATAAGTTAGTGAGTGAAAAAGATGGTCAAAATTGTGTAAGCTTGACTTATCAAAGAGAGTAGATTAGGAAAATATATTGGTTCCACACGCCCAAAACAGAACCAAAGAGGGAAGCGGGGATGAAAAACAAATTTTGCATCTTAGCCCTGTTTTCCTAGTTTCCATTTTATGCAAAATAATATTTGTGTGCAGCTTGTCTTTTATGCCGCAAATGCATGACAAATCAAATTGTCTAATCCTGATTTGATCATCTTTTAAATTTCGTGTTTTAGATTAGAGAACAAAATCCTGTCAAACAGCTTAATTTTGACAGTTGATCTAGCGTAGGTAGAGTAATGAAGGAGTTCATCAGTTTAATCTGAACTCCTGGCAGATATAAGTGTAGAGTTAGATAGGTTCATTTTGCAAAAAGAAAAAATATGCATTGTCAAAAAGGCTGCTAGTTCAAATGCGCCAAAAAAGAAGAAAAAATGTTAGGAAAGATAGTGGGGTAGGTAGAAATATCATTGATGCTAATCATGCTGTCACTTTTCAGAAATAGCATCAAAGAAGAATGAAATATTGCGCCAATGGGTAAGGCACTGGTCTTTATAACCCAGAGATCTGAAATTCTAGACACCTCCTGAAAAGGAGCTACCCTCCCCAAATCGAGCCACTGTTAGTCATCAGCATTTTTCACCTGTTAGTGATGACTAGTTCTCACAGCCAAGTTTTCTAGCAGCTGATCCAACAATTTGTCATATTTGCCAGCTGGGAAAACACCCATAAAACTTTTTTCTATCCTACCTTTCAGTCCGCCCATGACGAGATGAAACCCCATCATCAAATCCTACCTAGCCTCAGCCATACTAGTCTGCCCATCAGCTCTAAAAAGACAATCCAAATCTGTTCAAAAAGCCTCCCCTAAGTTAGGAAGTGGCGCTTTAAGGCATTTCACCCTTGGCAACCATCAAAGAGCCAAAAAACCTCCATCTGCTTTAGACCAGTCACAACAGACCTCCCACCCTACTAATAAAGTTAGTCACAGCCCTAAGTCGCGCCACTTATACACCCTTAAGTCTCAGCAATGCATAGACCATGATCTCAAGCTAATTTTAGGTGTTTTACACTGTTTATGGATTTTACAAACACAGGAAACATGTCAGCATCTCAGAAGACAATTCTTGGCTCTACATGAGAAGACAGCTGCTTCTCAATGTGACCATGAGCCTGAGAGGCATTTGCAGGGAAAAGAATCTCTCATCAAGCTCTTGCAACTTCATTCAGCCTGAAAAGATAGTAGAAGAAAAACAACACTGTCAAACAGACTTGTAATCTGTCTTGGCTAAGAACCTCCTTCATCTATAAGCAGAGGGTTTTAAGGCGCCTCCTTCATCTACAAGTAGAGGGCAATGGCCGATGTTTGACTTGAAAAAATTTCAACTGACTGTAAGACAGATCTATTTTAAATGAACAGTAAAGAAAGTGATACAGATTTTCTGAAGAAAAGTAATAGTCGCAGGCAGAGGTAAAAGTATTAAGTTTTTCAAGTTTGTTTGCTTACCATCATGTGTAAGGAACCCTTGCCAAGAATTTTTATCGAATGATCTTCAGATATTTCGCCAAGGGAGGGTCCTCCTTCATTCATAAGCAGATGGTCAGGGCATTAATTGATTTCAGGGACTGGTTGATCAGAGAAACAAGGTAAGAGACCAAAAGGAAAGAAGGGGTACCACTACAATCAAATGGGTCAAACTTATCTCAAGGAAAGTCTGCAGCTCCAACAAAAAAAAAATTGAAGAATGTTTGATGAGGTGAATCATTGCACAGGTGAGAGGACATAATAGTGATTATGTTTCAAAGTGCCGGTCTGCTCCACTCATGAAAAGGTGTTTTTCAAATAGGCTTATCATGATTGACAAAGGAAAATTTGAGTTTTGCTCTTCCCAAGAAAGGTATTGAAACTAGACCCAGTGATTCATAGCATGCAAAATGGATTTTTCTATACTTTCTATTTCTGGAGAAGGTTTTAAAACAAATATAAACCTATTCATTATAAAAGGGTCAATGGCACCATATCAGTGCATTTTGAGCAGAGGAAAGGTGTTAGAAGAAGCGCCCTTCTTGATAGACAGAGGATGAAAGAGTTTAAGTGAATGCCACTGAAGTAGTGTGCCCACAGTCAAAAAGAGTCTCAAATATCTCATCTCAGCAAATGCAAAGGGATAGTAAAATTTGCATGGCTGTTGAATCATAACACCTCTGCCACAGTAAAATTAGGGTTAAGGAGCGCCCGGGCAGTTTGTTTCAAAATGATTTTCTGACCAAAAAGAGATGAAATTTACAAAAGTGAGAGAGGTTTTTGTCCCTCATAGGTTCAAGAAGAAAACCCTCCTTCCGTTTATACACAGGTATCATGGTTTGTGAGAAATGTGAAAAATTCATATGTCACGGGAGAATTTATGCACCAGGATTCATCATTTTTCCCAGTGATGGGACAGTCCGATTTTGAACAACCAAATTGACTCCAAATAAAAAAATTCAAATTTTTATGGAAATTATACTTCCATATCTTTCTGACGAGCCATCTCGGGCCAAATTCTGACAATAGGAAGGCATCCAAAAGTAACCTGCAATCAACGCTATGTTTTTCTGCACCAGCATTCACCATTTTTGACCTGTGATGGGACAGTCAGTTTTTGAACACCCAAATGGACACCAAATGAAAATATTCAAGTTGTCCTGGAAAGTATACTTCCACAGCTTTCCAAACTGCCATCTCGCGCCCAATTCTGACACTGGGAAGGCCTTCAAAATTAGGTGCAAATTTGTGTGGCACTCCTGTAACAGTGTGCGGCGCTTTCAGGAAGAAAAATTCCAAAGGAATGCATTGCTGCGCGGCACTCCTGTAGCAGTGTGCGGCACTCCTATAGAACTGGTCAAAAAATCACCTAAAATCCTTCCAAAGCTATTTCCAAAGCTGCTCAAACTTGTCAACAATGGCTGCCATCGTGTTTCAAGGTATTTAATGTGCCTTTTTTCTTTGTTAAGATCACCAAGAGAGGGTGGATAGTTTGGTCTAAAGAAAAATCAAGACTTTTGGTGTTTTATGTTGGCTAGTGGTGAAGCTTTAAAGAAGGTTTAATTTGCATTGGTATGAATAACCATTGTAGCTGCCCTCAAAACTGTGATGAAACAAACACAAACTCTGTCAGTTGTGTGCACTAGTAAAGACAATGTTGAGGAGAGTTGATGTTCTTGTTTAAAGATCTGAGCGTGCATGACTTTGTTTGCTCAAACACTGTCATAGTAGAGTAGTGTATTTGATGAATGAAAAAGGACCAAGCCAGCTATTCCCCAAACAATGTTAAAAGATGAAAGGCACTGTTGGAAGGCAGAAACACAGTATTTTAAGAAGAAGCCCAGGGTTTTGAAAAATGCAAATATAGGTCTATGTTCAAACAAGTAATAGTCATCCTATGAACATGTTTGATTTTTCATAAGGTTTCCTCTGTGGGTTAAAAGGGAAATACAGTGTCTGTGACTTTCTATTCCATAAAGCACAAATCAGTGAGTAAAGCTACCATTGCATTCGGAGGTGTTGTGTCAAACTGATATAAAGAGCAATGAATTATAAGGTGGGAAGTATTTTGTTCAAGAAGGGGTTTATTGCTGTTGAAATGCTACAAGATTCTCTATGACCACATCAAAAGCAAACTAAACTTTGTCACCTATTACACAGTAAACCTTGGACTGTGTATTGCCTTTTTGATTACCTGTGTTATGTTGTTAAATCCACTAGATGAGTGGCCTACAAAGAGGAAAAGGGTCTTGAAATAAAAAGACTGTGTTCTGCCTTCCTCTAAAAAGATAAGGGTGTCTTATGTCCTCAAAACATCAACGGGAAGGGTAACCTTATCACAAAACGCAGGAAATCCACTTTGACTGTCTATCTTCATTGACTGTGTTTTTATTCTTAAAAAGTTTACTTGTTGAATTGCATATCAAATGAAAAGCATTGTTTACAAGGGCAGAGAGTAGTGTGTTAAAGGGGCATTTTCACACTACATTTGAGACCATTGTTGCTTACAGTGAATTAACATGCGGAGACAGAGTTTTGTTCAAAAACACATTTCACAAACTTTGAGGCAAGGCTAGAAAGAGTAAATGGCCATTTAGGAAAGAAGTTGGAGAGGACAAACAGAGATTTAGAGCTGCAAAGGAGAATGACAAATCATTATCAAAAGCTAAATCAGTTTTCCCGGCGCAAGTTAAAGGCCACTCAAGAGAAACTAAAAGAAGCAAAGGGGAAGCACCCGGCACGAAAAGAGAATAAGGGCACATCAGCACTTGACATTTTGGCTTCAGTTTCGGAGCATGTTGCCGAGGACCCTTGAGGGTCATGCACACCAATTTTGGGCACATTTTGACAATTTTTGGTTTTTTGGCATTTTTGAGTTTTTGGTCAAAAACTCATAAATTCGCCATTTCATTTTGAGGATTCATCAAGGGAGGAGAATGGTATCATTGGATGCCATAATTTCATGAGTATGCCCTCAGTGATTTTCAGAACATTTGGAGATCATTTTCCCCCTCAAAACAGTGAAAAAGGCTCGCATTTTGCACACTCTGCCCGGTCTATCAGCAGACTATAATTTTCTAGCTTTTTACACACAGGTGCAGATTTGGAGGACTTCTAGGCATCAGATTGGGGAAATTTTAGTTGTGCCGAAAATTAGACACTCATATCTTTCCAACGAGCTATCATGAGCCTCGTTTCGACACCAGGAAGGCTGCCAAATGTTTCCGGCAAGTCAAGGGACCTTTTGCTGATGAAAATTTGAAGTATTTTTGTAATTTTTGAACCTCTAAAATCTGCTTTTTCCAAATGTGCGTTTAGCTATTTTTGCACTTGGAAAATGAAGCAAAGTCAATTTAATTCCCTTTTTTAGAATTTTTTAGATATTTTATGGGATATTTTGTGCCTTGGGCTTTGCAAAGCCTCAAGGACAAGTTTAGATATTTTGATTAGACCAATGAGGATGCAAGTTGAACCATGAGGTTTTCCTCACTTGAGCCTATTTATTCCACAAGCTCTCATTTGTAAACAAGGCTGAACTTGAGAAGAGAAGTAATATATGGTCATATGAGCTTTGGAAGAAAATACTTGTGTTATGCTTTTGGATTGCCTCTTGGATGTTCTTGGATGAATGATGAAGGATTGTTGATGGATTCCATGACTTGGTAGAATGGTATAGTGTCTCTTTCTTTGTTGTTGTCTTCTAGTTTTCATTCATGATACATGTTTCTTGCTTGCTATAGATTAGTAGAGAACAAATTTGAGATATGCCCATGGAGGCACCTCAAATTTCCTGAATCTTCATAGCTTTCATGTTTTCTTCTTCCTTAGTTGCATTAAAGAATTCTTAACTGCTCTTTAACAACTTGAGGATATTGTTGCTTGTTTCATTCATGGTTTTATACATGCTAAAAAGGACTTACGGTACGCCCTGCTTACCTATGGCTAGCTATAGTTCCATCCATGAAACTTCTCTTTGATTGATTAGATTATCATTTTGTTTGAACCAAGGAGGCCTAGTTCCGATCTAGCCCTTTGCCTAAAACTATGCAAATCTTGTTGTTCAAAGTGCCCAATAACTTGAAGTACTGTGTTTAGGCATTCTGGCATAGTGTTTTGAGTTGTTAGTCCGTCTTATGTGTTTTCCCCAAAGTCTGATAGCCATTTCCCAAAGTTAGAGGGTCTTATACTTCTATGCATGGCTTGAATGTTTGTTTCTATGTATTGATTATTTTATAGTTACATTTTGCATGATTAATGGTTTTCCCTACCATGTTTATGTTATCTATTAAACCAGTGATGCTTGAAACTCTTTTTTGTTCACAAACTTGATGTCCATTTACTCCATTTTTCCCTAAGATCCTTTCTACCTTGAATCAAATCGGCCCTCCAACAGCCTTGTATCGTCATCTAATAGCTTTCTTGACTTTTTGACCCCATAGCCCAGTTAATCTAACATCTTGTTATCTATTTTATATCTTTGATCAGTTTCATCCCTCACAACTTTAAAAAACCAAAAAACTTACTTCGTAACTAGCCTAAAATCAGAACACAATAAGCAAACAAATAGATATCCCTTACACATATAGAGAGAGCCCTCTCTGAGTCCAGAAAGGCTAGGTCCTCGGGCTTCAAAGCTTGGTTTGATGTTACACTGTCATTTGGCTTGCCAATCAGCCAAATCACGGGACACTAACACTATGTTCTGTTCAGATCTGATCCATTGTAATTTAATGTCATATTTAGAAATTTACTGCAGCAGTTTCCAGATCTGCAACTTGTTTCTTAGATCTACTCTTATTCATGCATGCTCTTGTCAAAATTCCAAGTGGATCTTGTAGAGAAAACTATAGAGTTTCCAAATCTGATATAGATATGATATTTTATCCATAGATCTGCTATAGATCTAATTTTTAACTCACATCTGCTGAACCTCCTAGAAAATAATGTTTTTGAAGCATTTCTGCAAATTTACATGTATATCTGCTCTCTTTTCTGAATATTTATTGTTGTATTGGCTCATGCTTTCCACTGTATAATGAAAGGGATTTTTCATAATTATTATTTTCTATTGTAATACTGAGATATCAGTCCTCTTTTTGTTATCCACTGAACATTAGCTAAAACTGCGCAATTCCTAAAGCAGTGCTTGCATTTTACTGCAGCCTTCCCCTTTGGGTGCCGTTTAGCTAGTCTACTTTTTGGGAGATCTGTTTAATGTGCTTAAACTGATTTTTTTCTGATGAAATTCCATATATAAGTCAAATACAGCATAAATGAGGGGAAAACAGCCCTAATATATGTTATTCTTGCTCATTTTTACTTATACAGTGTTTTCCTTGAAGACTTTGTTGAAATTCCTGAAAAGGAGTTATTCCAAGTTCTATAGACAGAGTCTACAGTTGGCCAGGTAGCCTCTAGATCTCACCCTTTATTTGAAGGGTGACATATCCAGTAAATTCCTCTGTATTCCATCTCTGAAATAGAATCTTGAGAATCCTAAAAAAGGATCATTACAAAGGTAGTGGCATCTGGTCGATCGTACATTCTGCACATCATTGCTACCACAAGTTTATAGACTTTCCTGAGGCCATCTATTTTATATTCCTGATCCGTTTTTGTCTTAAACTTCTCAGGGTCCTCCCACCACCCCTTCAAGGTTTCTGGTACTGGTACTTCATGAGTAGCAACCCAATCGGCGTTGAAGGATTTTCCTTTAGTTGGGAGTACATAGTAGACTTCTACATCTTTCCCCGTCAGGTTAGCAAACATTTTCCCTGAGTGGTCGCAGATGACCCAGATCTTGTCGTCAACTTTCTGGAGGATCCATTCAATGACCTTTTCACATGGGAATATGGGCGGATGAGCGCCTACATAGTGAATTTTGGATCTTTTAACCTGAACATACACTTTCCGGTCTGCGAGGTCTTCTGGGAGCTCAGTCTTCATGAAATCCTGATATACTTGGTATCAATTCATCTTATCTCCTTTCCAAAACACATAGGCGGTGTCCCCATAGATAGGGGGTGGGAAGGGAGGCGCTTCCTCTTATAATATCTATATCTCGGGAATCTTGTTTCTCTTCCGAATAGCGGGAGGCCCCATATCGCTTGAGGCCAAATAGATGGAGACACACTCGAGCTTGGCTTCAATATCCCCTAGCATGTTCAAAAAAAAATCTCATGATAAGACAAACGACATAATAACAAATATGTAGGGACTGACTAGACTTCTTAAATGAATTGGCTATTCATGTTAGATCGTTGTGACCCCTGCCTATTGTTATCTGAAAGACCGGTAAGGTTTGCAACTTGGCGACCTTGTGACTAGGTCACGAGGTCACTAGGTGACACTGGCATGAAGTTTTAAAAAACTGTGACCCTGCGAATTGGCGACTTGCGACTAGGTCCCAAAGTCACTAGGTTGCGAAGTCGTAAAATTTTTGGAAACTGTGAACCTGCGACTTGGCAACTTGCAACTAGGTCGCAAGATCGCTAGGTTAAAAAGTCACGAATTGAGTGGTTAATCAACGATCAGCAACCTAGCAACTTCACGACTTAGCGACCAAGTCGCTAGGTCGCTAGATCGCAGGGTCGCATTAAGGCTTTCAAAGATAAATTGGGGCGATCACAACTCATAGGGTATGAAGTGCAATGAGGGAAAAAACTCCAAGGGGGATGGGAAAATCAGAGCTGAAGGCCTTCCCAGGCAGCCAAGAAGGGGTGCTTGAAGAAAAACTAAGGCAAGGCAAGGCTCAAAGGAGGAGGCAGAGAGGGATGAGCATGAGAGGGTTGAAAAACTTAACTAGAGAGCTAGTGAGGAACTGGTTTGCACAAGAATGAAGCCAAGGGGAATTAATAGGCTGGAGTAGGGGCAGGTGAGGCAACATCTAATCAAAACAAGAAACAGTAGGAGGATTAGGAAACTTACCAGGAAAAAACGTGATCCAGTTGGCTTGTCAGAGGCATTATTTTCTCTGTCGCACTATTCAAATGCGACCTACGTGACCCTTTTATTTATAAAGGTGTCTCACGTGTGGTCATTTAATGCAGGTCACTGAGTCACAAATAGGGCCAGTTGAGGAAGGATGCGACCTTGCGACCTTGCGACCCTGTGACCTGGGGTCGCAAGGTCACTAGGTCGCGCAGTCACGCATGCGAAAATTTGAGCCAGGATGTGACCTTGCGACCTTGCGACATGGGGGTCGCAAAGTCGCTAGGTCACATAGTCGCAAGTGTGAATATTTTATCGGTTTTGCAACTTTGTGACTATTTGAATAGTTTAAAATAAAACAATTCATGAACCAATCTTTAAAGGCAGAATGCTTGAAAAAGACTTCCTCAAGGCTCAAGATTGAGGGCACATCAGAATTACCTTTACCAAAGAGATCAGGGGCTCTGAAATTTTAATATGGGACTAAATTTTGGAGGGTGTTGTAGCGGCTACAACAAGACCTTAAGCCAGATGGGTTCTACGGCTAAAATTCGTCATTTTTCAAGTCTCATTAGAGTTGATTCGAAACTCGAAGGAAGTTGAATTGTGTCTTGGCATGCAAAATCAAAAACCTATTGTTACACAGCATTTTGTCACTGTCCCTACAATCCCCATCTCGCCCATTGGAGGGTCATTTCCATTATCAATAAGCAATGTCATGCCTTGAAAATACCATCATTGTGTCCCTTTACATGAGAGTAATATTCCTTTTGTTGACAATTCCCTGAGCAGAGACTCAAAAACCCTTGATTTTGCCTTGGCACAAGTAGCTAGTTATGCCCTCGCACCGAAGGGGAAGATTAACACTGGGCCCCACACCAGCTGGCGCTCTGTCCCAGTTTTCCACTTGCACCAAACTTTTTATGGAATGTTTTTTAAAAATAGAAGCGGAGATTCCACTCCAACCACCTCGAGGATGAGTCATTGGGAGTGGTTGAACTGATAAACCATAGACTCCCTCCTTTATTTTATGTTTTCCACCTCTTATGGTAACTCTTTAAAGTATATGCCTCCCTCCCACCTTTCTAGGGATCCTAAACTCCTCCTTTTCCTCTATAAAAAGAAGCCATCTCTCTTTGTACAAACTAGCTAAATAGCTGAATGGTTGACTAGCTGAAGAGTTTAACCTGGAGAAGTACTGGAGAGATAGAATAAGAAGGAATTACATTGAGAGAGCTTGATTCCATGTCATTTGAGAGAGCTTGAGTCCATGCCTTAATCCCATCTAAATTACCTGACCTGCATCTGAGACACACTCTGATTGAACCTTGCTAGAGGAGACTGCGACGTCAAAGCATTGGTTGTAACTCTTCCTTCTATTAACAAAGAGACATAATAAAGTGTTGATTCCTAATTATTGAATGAAAGAGGACATGGTATATCCACCTACCTGGATTCCAACATTTTCGTCATTTTTGTAATGGTGGTGGCCTCTCGCTCCTATCTCGGCAAGTCACAATCCTTTTGCAGTCATGCTCGGATACTTGCACATAGAATTAGAAAACAAGAATAGCATACTATATAATAACATTTCATTCATAAATATTAGCCAGTCAAAGAGGCTAAACATATTGCATTAAACAAACGTCATAACACAAAAATGGAACCAAACAGTAGTCATGTATATGTATTAATAGAAGGAAGAGTTATAACCAATGCTTTGACGTCGCAATCTCCTCCAACTGGGTTCAGTCGAAGTGCATCTCAGATGCAGGTCATGGAATTTGGATGGGATTAAGGAATGGACTCAAGCTCTCTCAAAAGACATGGACTCAAGCTCTTTCAACATAATTCCTTCTTATTCTATCTCTCTAGTGCTTCACCAAGTTCATCTCTTCAGCTATTCAACCATTCAGCTATTGAGCTAGTTTGTGCAAAGAGAGATGGCTTCTTTTTATAGAGGAAAAGGAGGAGGTTAGGATCCATACAAATGTGGGAGGGAGGCCTATCCTTTAGGGAGTTCCCATAATAGGTGGAAACCATAAACTAAAGGAGGGAGTTCGTGGTTTATTAGTTCAACCACTCCCAGTGACTCATCCTCGAGGTGGTTGGAGTGGAATCTCTGCCTCTATTTTGAAAAAACATTCCATAAACATCTTGGCATGAGTGGAAAACTGGGACAGAGCACCAGCTGGCACGGGACCCAGTGTTAATCTTCCCCTTCGGCATGAGGGCATAACTGACTACCCACACCAAGGCAAAAACAAGGGTTTTTGAGTCTTTGCTCATGGAATTATCAACAGAAGGAATATTACTCCCATGTAAAGGGACACAATGATGGTCTTTCCAATGCATGACACTGCTTATTGATCATAGAAATGACCCTCCAATGGGTGAGATGGGGATTGCAGGGACAGTGACAAAATGTTGTGTAACAGATGCCCCCTAAAGCATGAGGTACGAGGGAGAGGGAGGGGAAAAATGATTTATGAGAACGTGTTCGAACCAAACACCGCTATCGGAAAACCTGCAATTACAAATACAACTAATGTCTCTAATACATGAACATGTCGTATGGGCGTAGCCATCCATAATAGAGTGTATAAAAATTGAGATCTGAGGTATGGACGCAGCCATCCAGCAGTAAGGATCAACAAATAGACTCAGGTATGGTCGCAGCCATCCAATCAAAAGAGTCATGAAATAAGTCATGATAATCCACCAAAATCCGCAACTTAGATTTTATCAGATAAAATCCAAGGTCTTGCGCTCCATCTCAACCCAAATAAGTATAAATTCAAGCATGCGAATATATGAGCTGAAGTCAAACATGCAAGAAAATCACCTGATTACAAGCCAATGTTGAAAGATGTTAACAGGCACGAGAGAAACCACGAATAATGACAATGGCTCTCAAGGTACAACTAGTACAATCCACGAAATGTGAACAGTGATATGGCATCGAACATCCACAGAATCACTCGATTTTAGGCTAATGATGTGAACCTTGCGTCGAAAGCGAAGAACCTGCCATTGAGGCATGCAGGCTCCAAGGTACCAGAAGGGAGTCTCTCGATCAAATTCTTGGATAATGAGCTGAAGTCAACAGGAAGTGACCTGATCGAAGGTGGGCCATAATGTTTCCCACATCATCGATATGAGACAGAGGAATATGATGATGAAACAGGACCAATAGAGAATCAGAGGGAGGTTGAAACTACAGAGGCAAACTTCTCTTGAACATATCAGCAACACGACACTAGATTTGGCAGTATTTGACATCAAAGGATCTGAGGTCATGATGACATGGAAAAGAGCAGATGAGAGGTCAAAAGAGATTACCCAAACCCACGGAGGAAAAAATGACGAAATAAGATGTCCCCAACCCGACACGAATGCAGACAAGTGCCATGTTCAAGAGCGACAGACTGCCAACATAACTAAAACTTGGTTCCATTTCCCCCCACCATTTCTGGTGAGTACCCCAATTATTTTTTAAAAACAAGCTTGAAGGGGATAGCATATGCTTGTGCTATAATTTTTTCCTTCAGAAAAATCCAACCTAGTTCATTTTACAAGCCCTATGAAGGAGGAACTCGAGTAACGTCATGGCGATGAAATTCGATGTCATTAGGGTTTAACGAGTCTAACAAAGGGAGAACTTGACATCTTTTCATGTTTAGAGAGTTTGAAAAGAAGACAGAAAATAAAACTCCATCATGGCCCTTTTCGTAAATAGTCTCTTAGATCCGAAAAGGTAGAAAACAATATCTGAAATAACCTCTTAGTCGCGATAGGCTAAGGTATTCCAACCCGAAAAAGGGGTAAACGTATACTGAGTAGATATCGCTTCACAACCATTTAATGAGTTCGAAACGATAAGAGTCTCAGCAATATTTTCAATTTTAGAGAGTCAGAAAACAGCTGAAAGATGACTCCAATAGTGACTTTTTTGTGTTTTTACCGAGTCCAAAAATGTATAAAATTTAACTCGTTATTCCATCACTATGTCCTGAAAACCTGTTGTTGCACAAGAGACACGTGTAAAACCAATTTTTCGAAAATAATATAATAAAATAATTGAAAAACATGTCTTAAAACCTAATTAGGGTTGCAAAAAGTTATAAAATGCCAAAAATGGTAAAAATAATTACTTTATCACTTTTTACCTCTTGTGGAGCAATAGTTACCCATTTTACAATGTGATTTTGCGGCGACGATAGCGGACAATCCAGCAAACCAATCTCAAATCCATCAGTTCCAGGTAAGAGCTGCGATCTCTCCCTTCATTTTGAGTCATTTCTTACTACCTGCAACTTCCAATTTTGAATTCTGGGGGAGGAAATATGAAAATTAGGGCACAGCGGTTGGCGCGGGTTTTGAGCACAAAGTCACGCCAACCACCCAATTTTCTACACTAGGGCGCGCCAACGACACAAACCATTTTGTGCAGAATGCAAGTCAAAAAGCCCAATCATTGACAAATTCAAGGCTCAAAAATGGCTAATACTATTCATATGAATGTGTTTACAGGTAGAAAGCGCGAAAATGGTCATCGAATGGAAATAACGGGAACACAGCGAAGAAGTCGAGCTTGCCATGGAGAATAAGAGATTCATGGAAGCTCTCAGAGACTGTGGTCTGAAGAATTTATTCTTGACACCATGTCTATGTTCTCAATCGGAGCTGCTACAATATATGATCAGCATATGGGATGAGGATGTAATGATCCTTTTTCAGGATTCTCAAGATTCTATTTCAGAGATGGACTATAGAGGAATTTACTGTATATTTCACCCTTCAAAGAAAGGGTGAGCTCCAGAGGCTACTTGGCCAACTGTAGACTCTATCTATAGAACTTGGAATAACCCCCTTTCAGGACTTTTAACAAGGTGTTCAAGGAAAACGTTGTATAAGTAAAACTGTCCAAAAATTACACAGATCAGGGCTTGTTTCCCCTCATTTATGTTGTATTTGAATTATATATGGAATTTCATCAGAAAAAAATCAGTTTAGGCACATTAAACATATCTCCCAAAAAGTAGACTAGCTAAAAGGCACCCAAAGGGGAAGGCTGCAATGAAATGCAAGCATTGCTTCAGGAATTGCGCAGTTTTAGCTAATGTTCAGTGGAGATCAGAAGGAGGAATGATAACTTAGTATTATAGCATAAAATAATCATTATGATGAAGCCCTTTCATTATACAGTAGAAAGCATGAACCAATACAGCAGTAAATCTTTAGAAAAGAGAGCAGAAGCACATATATATTTGCAGAAATACTTCAACAGCATTATTTTTCAGGAGGTTCAGAAGTTGTGAGTTAAAAATTATATCTAGAGCAGATCTATGGACAAAAAATCAGATCTATATCATATTTGGAAACTCTATAGTTTTCTCTACAAGATCCACTTGGAATTTTGACAAAAACATGCATGAGTAAGAGTAGATCTGAGAAACAAGTTGCAGATCTGGAAACTGCTGCAGTAAATTTATGAATATGAAATTACATTACAATGGATCAGATCTGAACAAAACATAGGTCAGCAAGCCAATCCATGGATCACCAAGTGGAAGGCAAGCCCAGCACAAGAGATCTCTGATCTAAACAATGAGCAAGACAACCTGCAAACCCTCATACATCAATAACACAGTTTTCCCAGTGGGACAACACTGTAGCTCAAGAGACACAAAAAACTACTGAATAATAGTAGATCTAAAAGTACAAGAAATGGTACTCTCTTCCAAGAGGTCAAAGGACCCACTCCATGGAGAGAGACTCTCAAAATACACTAGATCTTTGCAGATCTAGATCACCACTTGCTGCAGCTTGCAGAGACAGCAAAACCCTCACTGGATCAGCGCTGCCAATGTAAGTAGGAGCTTGGCCTCAAGCTTGATAGTGGTTCAATTCAACAAAATTTCCTCCTTGAATCATCAAAGGAAGAGGTGAAACTCCTGCATAGGAATTCCAGGTACAATCCTCCACTCAACAGCAGAGAATGGTATTTGTCTAAGCAGACAAATACTTAGAAATATGATCTATCAACAACCTTCTTTTGCTTCCCTCCTTTTCCTTTTGTAAGATGAGAAAGCTCTTGCAAACCCTAAACCACTTTGATGAGTTAGCCCTTTTCACATTAGAGGCTCCCTTCTAGAACTACGATGTCCCTTGTGGAGATGCAATGAACCTAGACAACGCTGTTGATTTGGTCAAGGTTGACCCAGCCTTAAGCTCAAACCTCTTTCACACCTGCAAGTGATTATTTACATAGCCCTGATTTCTCTTTGTTCACATGGGCATTTATTTATTCAGACTTTTTTACGGGTTTTACATGTCCTCCTTTATTCATTTATTCATAAAACATAAATTAAAACAAAATTGAATGTTCCACTTAGCTAAGGCTAAGTAGGAACATTACAGTCCTCCCCTCTAAGATGTTGCTTGTCCTCAAGCAAATGACAAGGTAAGAGCTGTAGTTCTTCTCCTTCGCCATTGATGGCACCATCAAGGATCAAGATTTCATCATGGCTTAAGTGCTCACCAAGCCAATACATCAGAAACTGCTCCTCCAATGCTAACATGATAGGGGCGTAGTCTATCCCTTCAGGAGTGTAAAACTCAACAGAAATAAACATGGGTGAAGCAATGTCACATCTAAAACATGTATCATGAAGTAGAGGATAAAGTTCCATCCCATGTGGTACATATACACTGCCTTTTTTTTTTCCATAAAAACCCATAAACAATACCAATATATCATCTATGTATGGAAGCAAAATCACATATAGGAAAACTGAAATGTGTACTTGAGGAGGTGGGTCACAATACCACATAAGGTACCAACGCAATGCACTCCTTGTTTTGAGTAGATCTGAGTGTGGTAGGTGGTACTCCCACCACATCTTTGCTGCATGGTTCATTTTGACATGGCTGAAAGTGAAGCCCACATTAGGTGCCTTTGGGAAGCACCCATCATGATAAACAATCTCCCTTTGCACCTCAAGGGAGTGGCCAGATTTGGAATTTTTATTGGCCTCATCAATGCCATGAGATATACATGTAATATCACTCCTTGTAGGATCCATGGCCTGCATACATATGGTAAGAGAATGTGTCAAATCAGAAAAATAAACATGCTCCATAAGATTAGATTATTTACCATACAAGTCTCCCACACTCATAGAGTTAGGCATGGGCATTTCTCCTCTTTTAAGAGAAAGAAGAGATGGCTGAAATGTCTCTTGCATAGGATCCCTTGGCTGCCCCATCTCCTCATAATTATTGCACTCTTATAAGTGCTGATGTAGTTCCTCCCAATCATAGTGCTGATGTAGCTCTTCCTTCGTTCCCTCCCAATCAAAACTCTTCAAGATTAGGGAGTAGATCTTTGTTGACTACATATAGATGGAAAGGAGCTCTTTGTGTGCTCTTTGTAGTATATTTTTCTTAAGCTTGGAGGCTTGAGACAAGAATACTTTACCAAGATGATAGATGACCCCTTCATGGACCAAATAGCCTCCTCCTTGCTTCATGCCATCTAATATCATCCCGGTGTGTAGATCTTTGGAGTACTCCGCAAGGAGTTGAGACCTCCAATATGGATCTACACATCTCAACAAAGATAACACTACTGATGCATCTATGGTGGTGCTTTCTTTGTTGCTGCTTGTTTCTTTGCCATTATGCATGCCAAAATTGTTTGTGGGAAGGCTGATCCTCCCCCTTGCTTCCTCCCACAGCGTTGTGGCTTTCTCTTCCATGTTTTCATAACTTGGTGAGGCTTTCCCCACAGAATCTAATGGCATCCCAAGTGGCTTGCCATGATGTAGGAATGTTCCTTGCAGCATTCTCATAAACATGAGAGAAGGAACTGTGAGGTCCTTGCCCCCACTGCGCAATTTCATCTTTGTTGTTTGGGTGGAAACATCAAGTGAAGGGTAGGTGTGCATGCCTTGAATGATTTGTTGTTTCCCACTCTTCAAAACCACCCATTCCATCTGCAAGTCCTTCTAATCAGTGGTGACTTTTCGTAAGGTAATCAACCACTAGACACCCAAGATGATGTTGGTGTCTGGTATGTCCACTATAAATAAATGGTCCTCCAAGGTATAGGTTCCCATAGTCACAGAAATTGATGGAACATACTACATGCACTGCATATTTCTATCTCCCGGAACCAAAACAAAGAACCCATCAAAAGTATCAGTAGGGATCCCTCTCCTCTGCACAAAGTGGGCATCAATAAAGTTGTGGGTTGCCCCACTGTCAATCAAAATAGACACTCTTTGGTTTATAAATGAACCTTACACTCTGAGGATCAAGTACTTGGGCACTACTCTCAAAGAAGCAAGAGTCCCACTTGTTGGAGAAAAGGCTCCTTCTTCCTCTCGGGATGGTGATTGATCCTCCTCCTCATCATCACTAGCCTTGTGACCTCTCCTAGGTCCATCATTTCCCTCTTCTTCCTCAAAATAAGAGAAGACTTCAATATAGTGTGCTCTTCCAGTAGCACATCTATGTCCCGTTACCCAAGGCTCTTGACAAGTGAAACATAATTTCTTTTTCCTCAACTCCCTCCAAGGATCAATGTCAAGAGGTTTCTTCAGTGAGCTCTCCTTGGGTGGAGCAGCTTTCCCCTCCTTCCCCTTACAAGAGTGAGTGGCTTTGCTTGGGAAGGTTGCCTTTGCCCTTGGCAAGGCATCTTGTAGATCTCTAGTTCTCTCAATGGCATCATGCAGAGTGATGGGCTTCTTAGACTTAGCCAACCCATGAAAAGGTTCTTCCAGGCCATCAATGAACATATAGACTCTTCTTGCTACTGATAGATCAGAGACCATTACATAAAACCTCAGGAATTTAGAGATATAAGCCTCTGCATCTCCTGTCTATTTAAGCTTTTCCAAGCTTATGAAATGGGCCTCCGGATCTTTCCGATCGAATATCTCCACTAGTCTCCTAGTGAACTCAGCATACATGGACACATTTACGTGCCCCAATGTAGATAGTCCATGAAACCACCAGTTGTGGGCTTCTCCCTCAAAATCAGTGCAACAATATTGATGGCTTCTGCTTTGGGCACTTTATTAAACTGGAAATAGATGTCCAACTTCTCCACCCATGCTTTGGCAGACCAAGAGGGTGATCCATCGAACTTAGGCAAGAAGAACCTGCCCATAGTGTGGTGTCTCCCTTGAAGGAAACCTCCATCTCTGTATTGTTTCCATGGCCTCCTCCAGTCCTTGAGATGGCAGAAGTCTTGAAAGCTCAAGTTATCCTTGAACCTCTGACTTTGTGAGTCATATTCTACAAAGTAACCTTAAAAAGAGGTTGGCTCTTGCAATCCTTCATTCTCTACAGCCAAGAAGGTAGGCATTGTAGAGCGTTGTGATGCCTGGGGAGCTTGTGGCAAGCTCACCAGTTAACCAGTCCCAAACTGAGACATATCAGAACTTTCTCCTTGATGGAATCTCCCAAGGGACTCCCTCATTCTATCTATCCTCATCTCTTTTATTTCCTTGGATAGATCTTGCATAGCTTCCAAGAGAGTTTTTGCAAAAGCCTTTGCTTCCTTATCTTTATCATTCACAGATTCAAGGGCTTTCCCCTTGTCTTGACCCTTGTAAAGGTCAACAGTAGTATAGTCGTACTTTCTATGACTTCTATTCTAATATCTCCTCTCCCTCTCAGAAAGAGGTTCCTCATCTTCGGAATGCAGCATGATTGGTGCTCCAAAGCTAGCACAGGCTATGCCAAGAGTGGAGCTCTGATACCACTGTAATGATCCTTTTTTAGGATTCTCAAGATTCTATTTCAGAGATGGACTATAGAGGAATTTACTGGATATGTCACCCTTCAAATAAAAGGTGAGCTCTAGAGGCTACCTGGCGAACTGTAGACTCTGTCTATAGAACTTGGAATAACCCCTTTTCAAGACTTTTAACAAGGTTTTCAAGGAAAACATTGTCTAAGTAAAAATGTGAAAAAATAATGCAGATCAGGGCTTGGTTCCCCTCATTTATGTTGTATGTGACTTATATATGGAATTTTATCAGAAAAAAATTAGTTTAGGAACCTTAAACAGATCTCCCAAAAAGTAGACTAGCTAAAAGGCACCCAAAGGCGAAGGCTGCAGTAAAATGCAAGCACTACTTCAGGAATTGCGCAGTTTTAGCTAATGTTTAGTGGAGATCAGCAAGAGGATTGATAACTCAGTATTACAGTAGCAAATAATCATTATGACGAAGCCCTTTCATTATACAGTAGAAATCATGAGCCAATACAGCAATAAATCTTTAGAAAAGAGAGTAGAAGCACATATATATTTGCATAAATGCTTCAACAGCGTTATTTTTCAAAAGGTTCAGTAGATGTGAGTTACAACTTAGATCTAGAGTAGATCTATGGACAAAACATTAGATCTATATCAGATCTAGAAACTCTATAGTTTTCTCTACAAGATCCACTTGGAATTTTGACAAAAGTATGCATGAGTAAGATTAGATCTGAGAAACAAGCTGCAAATCTAGAAACTGCTGCAGTAAATTTCTGAATATGACATTACATTATAATGGATCAGATCTGAACAGAACATAGATCAGCAAGCCAATCCATGGATCACCAAGTTGAAGGCAGGCCTAGCACAAGAGATCTCTGATATAAACAATGAGCAAGACAACCTGCAAACCCTCATACATCAATAACGCAGTTTTCCCAGTGGGACAGCACTGTAGCTCAAGAGACATAGAAAAATACTGAATAATAGCAGATCTAAAAGTACAAGAAATGTTACTCTCTTCTAGGAGGTCAAAGGACCCACTCCATGGAGAGAGACTCTCAAAATACACTAGATCTCTGCAGATCTAGATCACCACTTGCTGCAGCTTACAGAGACAGCAAAACCCTCACTGGATCAGGGCTGCCAATGTAAGTAGGAGCTTTGCCTCAAGCCTGATAGTGGTTCAATTCAGCAAACTTTCCCCCTTGAATCATCAAAGGAAGAGGTGAAACTCCTGCATAAGAATTCCAGGTACAATCCTCCACTCAACAGCAGGGAATGGTATTTGTCTAAGCAGAAAAATACTCAGAAATATGATCTATCAACAACCTTCTTTTGCTGCCCTCCTTTTTCTTTTATAAGATGATAAAGCTCCTACAAACCCTAAACCACTTTGATGAGTTAGCTCTTTTCACATTAGAGGCTCCCTTCTAGAACTGCGTTGTCCCTTGTGGAGATGAAATGAACCTAGACAGTGCTGTTGATTTAGTCAAGGTTGACCCATCCTTAAGCTCAAACCTCTTTCACACCTGCAAGTGATTATTTACATAGCCCTGATTTGTCTTTTTTCACATGGGCATTGATTTATTCGGAATTTTTTAGGATTTTTACATGTCCTCCTTTATTCATTTATTCATAAAACATAAATTAAAACAAAATTGAATGTTCCACTTAGCTAAGGCTAAGTAGGAACATTACAGAGGACCAGGAAAAGTTCATCCTTCAAGATCAGGAACTTGAGATTGATGTTTCTGACGTCTACTTTATCACAGGATTATCGTGGAGGGGAGCAGCACTAATCCTAACCGGTACCCGACCTTGCATGGAGAGTATTTCCATGGTAATGGATAGAGTATGTCGAGGGGCACGAAAGGGAACAGGAAGTGGGAAAGTTGATATCCAAACTATCCCAGACTTAGCACTAAAAGTAGTGCTACATACCATCACATGAACTGTGAGATCGCAAGCACCGCACGAAGCAACAAAAACACAATTGCTTCTTGTTGTAGACTGCTTGACATCGACCATCTACAACTGGGCAGAGGCCGTGACAATAAACATGAAACGCCAGCTAAAAAAATGCAAGAAAGGAAAATTGAAGAAATTTTGTTATGGGTCTATCCTAGTATCGTTCTTCCTAGAACGACTACCAATTATTCAGCGTCAAGAGGTCATAGTTTCAATACCACCAGCGAGAGAACCACAGATTTCCCGATGGGTGGCTTTGATGCCAAGGGCAGGGGGCGGTCAACAGATGTCCTGGATATCGGAGTTCTTCGATTGGCTCCACCAACAGTTGATAATCGTGGAGGACTGGCCCTACTCTGGTACAGATTTTACTGGTGGTCCGAACCTCCCACTCCCAGAGGGAGAGGATTGGGATGAATTTTTGGGTAAGACTCATTTTTAATTTTCATGAGTATTATGATTTTTTTTTTTTTAACTGTCTATGTTCTGACATTAAATCCATGTATTTGTAGATGTCGGCCTAGAGAGACCCGCGGGCATGTCTCTGATAGTGAGGTGAATTCCTTGTGATTTCTATCCTCATGGCGAGGGAAGCGAGGAAGAGGAGCTCGTGCGCAACCTAGAGGGGATCACTCGTGGAGTCCTGGATTCTACATGATTCGACGATGTTCCTCGCGCCTACCAGAGACATACCGTGGGGGTGCCAAGCTATATTCACCGCTTGCTGAGGCAGCTTGTATGGGCAGTGACATGCTACCATGAGCATCATGTTGATTAGACACCTAGGCTTTATATCTTCATATTTTGAGAGACATGGTGTCTCAGGATGTAACAGAAACACACATATTTTTTGAATGTATGATGCACACTGATGCAAACACATGATATAAATATATATATATATATATATATATATATATTCCTATATGGATCTTTTTCACATTATGATGATTTTACAAATTAGGCAAATGTCTATCTAATACAATGTTAGACACTGTATCAGTTAATGCATTCATTCGTCTAGGAATATGTTGATATGTGATAAAATAAAAATGTCTTTCCAACAAACGAATACGTAAATACAATCTCAAAATGTATGGGTTTCTAACTGAATAATGACCATTGAGTTGCAGAAAAACAAGTTGTGAATCTAGATTTACAAGCAATGCGTGTATGCCAAGATTAATTGCCTCGGTTAATAGTTCAAGGACAACGCTATATTCAGCAACATTTTTTGTAGTTTGTCCTAGACAAATACCTTGCAGTTCTATCAACTCACCAGCAGGATCATAGATTACCTAGGTTGTTGAAGACAAATTCCTAGTACTGCGGGAGACACCATCCACAAAACCGACATAAGGGGTAATAGACATCTGCACAAATAAGCAAGACCCAAATAAGCAAGAAAACGCTCACAAAGCACACCAAATCAAAACATCTACAAAAAAAAAAAACACCTATGTACACAAATCATGCTTGAATGACTCACACATAATACTTTTTGAGATACAACCCATTTCTAGGTTGCTCTAAAGGATGACCTTCGTAATCAATGAGCTCATAGGCCCCATTCTGTAATACACGTTTAACAATGTAAGGAACATGCCAAATGGGTTGAAATTTACCTGCCCCCAGCTTATCATGAGCTTGGTCGTACATGAGAACGAGATCTCCTTCAGCGAAAGAACGAGGGAAAACTGATTGGTCAAAATGAGCTTTGACCCACTTTTTTTGTGCTTCAATAACCAGAGTAGGAAAGTGGTGGGTTTCATCCAACCTTTCTAAATAAAGGAGACACTCTTCTTCTGGTGAATTATTCGGTATTAATTCAACAGCCAAATTGAGTGAAGGTATTTCACATTCAATCAGAAGAGTGGCTTCCAGACCATAAACCAACTGAAAAGGGGTCAATCTGGTTTCACTCTTACTGAGGTTCGGTATGCCCAAAGAGCTAAAAATAACATGAGATGCCAATTGGATTTATGGATCCCAATCATACGTTGAAGCATGGTAACAAGAAATTTGTTCACAACCTCAACCTGGCCATTGGCCTAAGGATAGTACGGCGTTGAGTTGTCGTGACGCAGACCCAACTTGGAAGTCAACTCGGCCACCATGTAATTCCAAAAATGGGAACCATGATCAATAACGATGGCTTGAGGGACACTAAACCTAGCAATGATGGGATTGAATATGAATTGAGTAGTTGTCTTACTGTCAGCAGCAAGTGTAGGCATTGCTTCGGCCCATTTGGTGAAGTAGTCCACTACTACGATAATATAAGCATGCCCCCTGGCCGAGTGAGGGTTACACGTCATAGTATTGATGCCCCACTTCACAAAGGGACCAACGGTAATGATAGGATGAAGAGGTACAGGCGGCACATGCATCTTGCGTTGATAAATCTGGCAATCATGACATTTACGAACTGCGAAAATGCAGTCTTTGAAGATAGAAGGCCATAAATAACTAGCACGAAGAATCTTTTGTGCAGTGGCATAACCAGACATGTGTAGAAATTATTACAAGATGTATGTATATATCCAGATTCTCCTGATCTAACAATATTTTATCTTCTTTCTAAATATAGAATCCTTCCATTGTTAATATTTTGCGGAAATTTAAACTCAATTGCAAACACATGAAGCAATAAAAACAATCGCACATAACACAGTTGTTTAACAGGAAAGCCTGAAGCTAAAAACCCCAACTATCATATATTATGTATCATGGAGATCATATAACAATCTCATACAAAGCTTAGTACATCAATCTCTCAGTACAATCAATCGCACACACTAATCAGAAGAAATATGCAAATCCATGCACCGATTTCTTGCCACCTGATAGCCTGCCTCCACTACGCAATCCCTACTGAAGAAGGCCCATGAATGAATTCAAATCTACCTTGATTGCACTGCGCAATCCTCATTGGCAACTCCAATGTGTGTGTGGTGCAATCAATGCATCACTATAGTCACAACGAATAGTCCATATTGCCCTTTCACCTATCTCTCCACTGGGTCTCCACTGGAACTGACATGCACTATAGTTAACTGTTGTATTTTTTCAGTTGATTAATGAGTTATTATTTTTGAATTAATTAACTAATTAATTCACTCCACTCTCACTATTGTATCATTTAGTTAGACTAGATACAACTAGCTCAACTGAGTTTAACTCCATTAACTGAGTTAAACTGAATAACAAATCCATGAACTACTCTTCCAACTCTGTCATAACTTTTCCACTTTAGTTCTAACTAAGTCCTCCATGCATAAACCACCAGTAAACCCTAGGAATTGCGTAATTCCTTCAGCCCACTGATTTTCCAAATCTATATACTGAAATTAAGTGCTCCAAGAGAATAAGTTGTTGTTTATTGTCTGATTATTTTTAAGAGCTAATAATAATCGACGCTTCTATTTTTAGATCGACGATCTATAAATAGACTTCGCCCAATATTCTAAAAATAAAATTTCATCTATTTTTCCAACTTGACCAACCATCCACAAATAGGATCCTGCAACTTCTGAAATATGATCACCATGTCTAAAAATAGACTTACACCTAAAAATATCCTGTGGGCCCACTTAGTGAAGGTGACTGATTTTCACTAAGCTCATCATCTTGTTGAATCTCAAAACTCCCTCTCAACAAGATAGGGATTATCCTTCACCCCGATCCTACCTCTATGGTATTCGAATTTGCTCCTGGTGAACACCTTTGTCAGAATGTCTGCATCTTGATCTTCTATAGGAATGTAATGAAGCAACATGACCTTCCGCTGCACACAATCTCTGATATGATGATACCGGATATCAATATGTTTAGATCTATCATGAAAAATAGGATTAATCGATAGTTTAATGCAACTCTGATTATCACAATGTGTCACTGTAGGATCTAAATGTGAACCGAACAAACCGACTAGGATCTTCCTCATGCAAATAGCCTCACATGCAACTTGACTTGCTGCCATTTATTCTGCTTCCATTGAACTGAGTGCCACGGATATTTGTTTCCTATTGTACTAAGAAACTGTTGTAGATCTAATACTGGAAATCCCTCCTGATGTGCTCTTTCTGTCCGTTGGGTTGCCTGCCCAATCTGCATCCGTGAAGCCATGCAACTTCACCTCATTCGTCTTTTTGTACCCTAATACATACTCAAATGTTCCCCTGAGATACCTCAGGACATGCTTTCCTGCCTTCCAAAATAACTTGGTAGGCTTAACCATCGCTTATGAAAGTTGGTTCATTGCATAGCATAGGTCCAGTCTTATATTAACTAAATGCATTAGTGAACCCACCAACTATTGATAAATAGTGGCATCCACTACCTCTGCCGATGTAGCATCCTCTTTCCTCCAATTTCCTGGAAGAGGAGTATCAATAGGCTTGCAACCTTGCATGTGAAACTTCTCAAGTATCTCCTGAGCATACTTTCCTTCAGACATAAATAGTTCACCTTCCCGCTGCCATATTTCCAATCCAAGGAAAAAAATGAAGGAGGCCCAAATCCTTCATCTCAAACTCCTTTGCAAGATTTGCCTTGCATGAGTGTATCAATTTCTCATCACCCGTTAGTATTAAATCATCAACATAAAGAACAATGATTAAAATATTACCCTCCACCACAATTTGGTACAAGTTTGCATCCACCTCACTCTTGGTGAAGCCAAGTCCAGTGAAACAGCAATCGATCCGTGTGTACCAAGCACAAGGTGCTTGCTTCAACCCATACAGCGCTCTTTTGAGTCTGCACACATGAAACTCACTGCTGAAGATCTCAAATCCTTCAGGCTGCTCAATGTACACCTCTTCCTCAATGATCCCATTAAGGAACGCAGTCTTCACATCCATCCGATGAATGTGCCAACCCATCTGCACTGAGAGAACAAGGATGGTCCTTATGGAAGAATACCATGTGACAGGTGCAAAGGTTTCTTCATAATCAATCTCCTCGATCTGTGAGAAGCCCCGGGAAACAAATATTGCCTTATACTTCTCGACTCTCCCATCAGTAGCTTGCTTTACCTTGTAGATCCATCTTGATCCTACAACTGATTTACCCACCGGCCTTGGAATAATCTCCCAGGCACTATTTCTGACAATGGAGTCATACTCCTCCACCATGGCATCTACCCATGTGGGCTCCTGCACTGCTTCTTTAAAAGAAGATGGCTTTGTCATGACACACTTGCTCATAAGAGCCATGTATCTAGTAAATCGGTTAGGTGACTGTCTCTATCTGCGCTGTGATGTAGGGACTCCCACATTCTGTGCCGCATCAAGCTTCAGTCTCTCAGCTTCTGTGGCACGCTTTCTGCCTTGTCTGATGTTTGGTTCTGCATGAGTGGACTCCTCCACTCCATGAATCTCCTCTTGTGGCTGATCCACATCTAGAGGCTTGTCTTTGGGAACAAGAAGTTACTCCTCTGCATGCAAGTGTAGCTCCTTCTCAAGAGACAACTTCATGGCTTTCACCTCATTGAATTTTATATCTCTTCACACCACAATCATCCGACTGTATGGAAAATACACACGATAATTATGGGGTGTTTCTGTGTACCCCACAAATATCCCAACTTCTGCAATCAGCTCCAGCTTCTTCCTGGCATCCTTTGTCACATGAATGTAAACAAATGAGCCAAAAATATTCAAATGACAAATATCAGAATTATTACTAGTAAAATCCTCTTCAGGTGTACTCATTCCAAGTACTTTACGAGGATAACGGTTTTTCACATAAACCGCAGTGTTGCATGCTTCTGCCATAAAAGTGCTTCGGTAGGCCCTGTCCATGCAACATCGCTCATGCAACACCCACGATCGTTTAGTTATTCTTCTCCGTGACCCCATTCTACTATGGGTTATGAGGTGTTATGAGTTCTCTTCAAATTCCTTCTTTGCTACAGAAGTCTTTGAATTCGTCCAAGATTTATTCACCACCATTATCGCTCCGTAGAGCTTTCACTTGCTTCCCTGACTCCTTCTCCACCAATTCTTTAAACTCACAGAACTTTGAGAATGTTTCGCTCTTCTTCTGCATGAATAAGATCCAGCATCTACAAGAATATTCATCAACAAATATAACATAATACCTTTGTTTTTCTGTTGAAGAAACTGAGAAAGGTCCACGCACGTCTGTGTGAATTCTCTCAAGGATCACTGAAGCACAGTTCTCCTTCTCATGAAAGGCAGTCTTCAAAAACTTACCCATAGTGCATCCCTTGCACTGATCTGACTGCACAAGTGTACCCTTGGGAATCCCGATAGAAATCTACTGCAAAATATTCAAAGAGCCATGGTGAATATGGCCCAATCTCCTGTGCCATAATTTGTTAGGTACCTATATTACTAGTATAGTCCATTATTTTTGTTAGTGTAACCCCCTTGTTAGCATCCTGTAATTAGAAAGATTGGCAAAGTCTAACTGCAGGGAGAACACTATTTCAACCACTTTGGGATTCTAGGATCTAGCCCTCCTGCATCCAGAGAGGGATCTCTCCAATAAGTGCAAAGATGGATTTAGCTTTAAAAGCTTTTGGGTAATGATATTAGGCTAGTTATGAAGTCCAAGGGTTTTTGTTTGTTTATAAAATGAGCAATAGGATGCGAGATGACTTACAATAAGAACTGATTTTAGGCTAGTAAAGAGATAGGTATGTTTGTTTTTTGGTTTTTTGGGTTTTCGCTGGAGAAATGGGAAAACAAAATTTTGGGTCCGGGGATAAGGTCAGACCTTTGCAGATTTCAAGTTGGGGCGAGGTAGGTGAATGTCTTGATGCTTTTGATTGGATATATGGACAGATTAGACCGATGAGGAGCTGAAGAGGGCAAAGAAGAACTTGGATCCTCTCCAAACAGTCGAAAACATATAGAACTAACTGAATTCAAAGGCAGAGCACTGTAAACAATGGATTCAACCTCATTTACTCATTCAATTTAGTTCAGAAGCATATGAAAGGATGGCATACATTTAAACATGAAGAAACTTACAGTAAACAAAGAGGAAACACCATCAAGAACAAAACACCACAAGGATCCCAACAAGTGCCGCAAAACCTCTGATCTTTCCTTAGCCAAAATATGAAAAAATATGTACAATGATATCAAAGTCTCCCAAGAGTCCAACCTGTAGAATGTCTCAGAAATTACAATATATAGATCACTCTAACACCTTTCCCCACCTCTAGGGGTCGAATTCCCTCTTCAGGGATCAGTTTCAACCAATTCTATTCATGGAACTACAATCTAGGCAGCCAACAACTTGCCTCTAAAAGAGTGGGAACTGATCCATTTACATGATTTTTACCCTTTTGAGAGTGAGTCTTCTAGAATAGATAAAAATAAGCCAAAGTTACATGCCAAACATAAATTTACATCATAAAAACCCAAAAATTCCATCCACAAGCAAAACTGGTCCATACTAGCCGAAAATCTGAGCTGGCAGTTGAAAATTCAGCAAAAATTTAAGTGGGTCGCATTTGAGCCGAGTGGGTCGCATTACTTTCAGCCTGAATTTGAGGTACTTCCCGGCATCCAAATTGAGCTCATGATAGCTCGTTGGAAAGCCCTGGATGTTGACTATCCAACCCAAGTGGAATTTCCCAATTTGGAGCTAATTTGACCCTCCAAAACTTCTTTCTCCCAGAAGTACTTCCTGCTGGTGTAAAAGGTGGCAGCAAGGTGGTTTTCATGGTGTTTTTGAGCTCTTTGACCATCCAGAATCTGATGAAATGCTTAGGTAATGTCTGAGGATGCATAAATAATCATGAAAAATCCAAAAATGCAAAAAATTCCTTCAGCAAGTGTCCCAAAAAAAAGTGAGCATATGAGTGCGAGACCCACTTAACTGAAAAACCTGTTTTTTGACCCAAAAATTTCAAAATGACAAAATTTTCTCCGAATTTGCTCAAATTCGGAGCGGAGGTCCTCCATCATGTATCTTGCCCAGTCAATGAAGCCTCAGCCAAAATTCGAAGTGGATTAGGCCTTTTCCGCCGTCTTAGTGCTTCGCGCAACCTCCTCTTCAAAATCTTCATTCTCGCTTTGTAGACATGCATGCGAGCCCAATAATGGCCTTTCATGTGACGAAGCATGTCTTTGTCTCGATTGGCCTTCGCCAACAATTTCTCCAGATGAATGTTCACATGTGTGAGCACAGTATCTCGGTCAGCTGGTGTCATGTCACCGGGTCTCTTTCGATTCCACTGTCGGTCCTCACGGATTCGACGCAGCTCATAATATGTGAGCTCATCCTCAAGCTGTTTGTTGCGCTGCTCCACATAGTTAATCAACCACTGAGCCTTCTGCAATTGATCTTTCAACTTGTCATTCTCGGCCCTCTGCTCCTGGATGACTTCCCTCAATTTCGAGCTGGGAGAGCTCGCATCAACATCAATGACTGTGAAATCTGTATCCCGGCCTCCTGATGGGCCCTCATCATGCATGGGCCTCTTTCCCCTGTCCTGTACCTGTACCTGTGCTGAAGAAGAAGGCGAGACCCCTTCCACATCATGTGGAGATAATACTCGCTCTGCTGATGAAGTCGGCAAGACCCCTTCCACCTCACGTGGAGATAATACTCGCCGTGTCACTGCAAATAAGGCCCTGTGGCCTCGCTGATATGTCCGAACCAAAGGAGCGCTGATATGCTCAACCTCAGGAATGTCCGGCTGGTGTGAAGGCTCTCCCGCATCATGAACTGTCTCGGGAGGCGGCTGTGGCACTATGAAAAAGTCACGAGAAATGAAATCCTCCCAAGTGATGCCCTGCTCTGCCAACTGATGTAACACTATGATCTTGATCAAAGCGTAATGGTATATACTCTTGTACTGCTGCGCTGGGCTCGTCTTCTTTTGCACAAAAATCACCATCCTCTCTATGTTGCGATATATGAAGTACGGAATATTCATCATACGTACCCTTGTGAAGTGCATCAACAAGCGAATATGGTACGCAAAGAGACGGGCATATCTGCCTTCACAACTAAAATACTGAATGATGAGTTTCATCAGCGGTGCAAACTCATCCCTCAAGAATCTGAATGGAAAAACTCTGCCCAAGTACCTCATATATCCAATTTTAATGTATGGCTCATAGTGGAATTTCTCTAAATGCTGACGTTTGTTCCATTCCTCGCCCATGTTTGGTATGCCAGTGGCTTGAGCAATAGTCAAGGGTGACAAAATGAAATCAACCCCGGCAAGATTTACCCAGCCATCCCGTAAATGTAGAACAAACAGACGAGCTAGTTCACGATGAAGCCGGGTTTGTGCAATCATCTCACAAAATCGAAAGCATGACAAATACCGAAAACAATCCATTGCTAGTGGACATGCCTGCAACCGAGCCAAAGAAGTAGGCTCCTCTCTGCGATGATCACCACCTTTGACAACTCTGTGAGACCCCCGTGGCACATTACCTTCAGTCATGGAATCACTCCCTGACTCTTGCTCATACACTGACTCTGTTTCTGACATGGCTTTGAACAAAATATTGGCAATATGTATACTGATATAAATGCAGTGAAAACACAGTTATAATGTATGTTTCAACACCCAATAAATATCACCCACTGTCAAAGTACCATAAGGAAACAAACAATGATAACAGCTCTGTTTTAGGTGGATTGAGATAAAAGCACAGTCTATGTTTCAATTGCAAGTGAAATTTGACAAATGGTAGCATGCAGCCTTTAGAATACTGGATAAAATTTGTCAAAGGGAACAATGAGTATAAGGCTGTGTTTGTCAATGGGAAATGAACAATGAGTATAAGATTGTGTTTGTCAATGGGAAGTGAGACACAATATGACAATGATCACCATGAAACCAAGCCATGACAGTGGTAAAACAATAATGATGACAACGGTGGTATAACGAGTGTGAAGGCAGTGGGGCTTTGACAATACATGCAAAGGTAGATATATCAATCATATAAGGTGGGAAAATACTCATAAAACCATCCATATGTATTTAAAAACCATGAGGAACAAATCTGCCATGAATGTAGGGTTTCACTTTTCCATTCAAATGTTTAAAGTCTTCAAGATACCACAACCACTTTAAAATCTACTGAGCAATAGTTTAGAACCTGTTTGAAGGCAGCTGGAGATGATTTAAATCGAAACTGGGCGCCCAACGCAATTTTTCTGAACTCTGTTAGCAAGTGGGTCACATGCGATCAAGTGGGTCGCTTTTGCCAAGTGGGTCGCATGTGTTATAATTTACACTGGAGAAAACGCCCAGGTGGGTCGCATTTGCCAAGTGGGTCGCATGCGCCCAAGTGGGTCTCACGACCTCCAAACTCTGTTAACAATTCTCCAAAACACGATTTCGGCCTCCAAACTCTTGATTTCGACTTCTATGCTGCGGATTTTGGCAAATGAACTTGTTTTCCATTTTATACATGAGGAAAATATCTTTCACAATCAGATTTGATTTCAAATCTATTTGATAACCCACATTACAATGTTTTTGCATTTTTACATTTGGCTTTTTAATACAATATCTCTCTTTTGGCTTTTCTGAGTTTTGAACTGATGATTTTGTTGTCTCTTGCAGGGATATGGCTCTTTAGCTTAGGAAAAAATCAGAGTTCTGCATTGAAACTTCTTCTTGGTGAAATGAATACAATTTATTACAAAAATAAAATTGAACAATTTCTAGTTCCAAAGCAGAGTTTTGGACTAGAAATGTTTTCAAATGCTAATGATAATAAAAACATGAAATCAAAATTTGCAGAACCATCCTCATCCTGCGGGCTTTATGACATGTATGCAAATGACTCGAAAACCCTAGACTCTAGGACTAAAGACACTTATTGACATTTAATGACCATAAATGAAATGATGATGATTTTGAGTGATTTTTTTTTTGGGAAATTTTTTAAATAGCCCTGCAGGTGTAAGCATGAGGAAACATAAGACAACAGACCCCTTCGTCAGTCAATGGCATGCTCCTAGCGAAATGCAACGAAGTGGAACAAGCGAGACACCTAAGAATGAATATGCAAAAAACGAAATGAT